>JAUIMM010000570.1:4815000-5415000 GCA_031769625.1 Taudactylus pleione | reverse complement strand
AAGGGGTGATATCTCCCAACACTTCACCAGAGGCGTTAGGTCCTCCCAACAAAGGGGCCCTCCCTCCCCTACTGTGGTCGCTTTGGATAAAGAAGGTTCTTCACCTCCTGCACCATCCACTAAAGAGGACATTTTGGCCCTTCACTCTCTTATTACGGAGTTTAAGGACTCTCTTGAAAACAAGCTTGACAAAGCAGTGGCCTCCATCAAATCGGATATATCATCACTAGCCACAAGAACCTCCAAAATAGAATCTCGTCAGGACAGTTTCCAAAAAGCTCTCAACGAAACTGGCAGGGATCTGGATCACATTATAACTGAACGCTCAGGCCTCCGCACAAAGAACGAAGACATAGAAAATAGGGAGCGCAGAAATAACATCCGCATATGCAACATTCCAGAAACAGTGTCCCTGGAAGCCCTGGAACCTTATCTTCACAATCTCTTTTCCTTTCTGATTCCGGATCTTGGAGAATGGAGAATACCCTTGGAAAGGGCTCATTGCGCTCTCCGGCCTAAACCAAGAGATAACGACCCTCCCCGAGATGTGATTATGCGTTTCCTTAGTTACAAGGATAAGGAACTTGTTCTGGCTCCAACCCGGGGTAAGCCCCATATTCTCTTCAATGCTGTTCATCTCCAATTCTATCAAGATCTTTCTCCCGTGACGATTACCAAATGGAGAGATTTTCGGGATTTAACCAGAGCTCTACGTAACAGGAATATCCGGTATCGCTGGGGTTTCCCTTTCAAGCTCATTGTGGACCTGAATGGCAAATCGGTCCTGATCAGAGATCTTCGAGAGTGCAAGGACTTATTAACCCATCTAGAGGAATCTGGATCCCCTCCTGAGAACGATTCTCCTGATTCGTGAGCGATCTCCCTCCTATACTCTTGATTATGACCTTGCTGTTTTTGTTCATTGTTTTTATGTTCCTGTAACTCTTCCAAGGACCTGGTAATTTAATATCTAAGTCTTTGGTTTACGATATTAGTAGATATATACGGTCTAGTGCTCTCCAATTCAATTACCAATATGTTATTTTGTGTTCTGTTCCTCATTTTGTTTCCCTCACCCCCCCACCCACTTTTCTTCCTCTCTATTTTATTATTTGTAACTAATATATTAGGATTATCTCCTATGGCAATGTTCTGATTATGATCTCATTGTTTTATTTTTATAAAAAATTTTGTCTATGCAATATTTAGTATTCTATTATTAAAGGTTTACGATATTATTAGATGTTGCTGATTTAGGCTGCTCCAATTAATATGTTTTCATTTTCCTCCATATATACCATTTTGCTACCCTTTCTCCACCCCCCCTCCTTTTTACTATTATTTTCCCCTCTCTCCCCCCTCAGCACCCAGGGGACATTGCAGTCCCTCAAACATCTCTCTTCCTTTCTAAATAAACCATTAGGATTTAAATAATTTTTTCTAAGTAAATTATTTTTATTTATTTATTTTTTATTTTATTTTATTTTTCTCCCTTAGAGGTGCCACAGGCAATTTTTGCCTGCACCTCTTTGGACGATTTTGTCCTAGTTTCAGTGTACCTCTCCCCACTTTTTTGGTCGGGTTTACGTACTCATTCCCACCTTCTTCTTTGTTCTTACTTTTTCTTTTCGGTCCCATTCTCTTTCTCTTATCAATTCTTCTCTTATTTTTTTTTTTTTCTTTCTCTCTTCCAGGCGAGCCGTGGATTTTGTTTACATTTTTTCTGCACATTAAATTTTTACCTGAGTTTTTTTTTTCTTCCTTTTCTTTTTTATCATGCCTTTCACTATTGCTTCCATGAATGTCCGAGGTCTCAATACCCCCCAGAAACGTTTGCATCTGTTCCGCACCATCCGTAGTCTTAAGGCCGATGTTGTTCTTGTACAAGAAACCCACTTCCGAACCCCTGACCATCCGTCCTTGCTTTCTAAACAATTTTCCAATGTATACTACTCCTCCAGCACGACCAAACACAATGGAGTTGCGATCCTAATTAATAATAAACTGCCCTTCATACAAAACTCTGTCTACACTGACTCAGATGGTCGTTATATTATTTTAACTGGTAGATTGGGACATATAGATGTCACCATTGCTAATGTCTATGCTCCTAATTTAGGTCACCAGCGCTTTTTTAAGTCCTTTTTTAGCTCATTGCTCAAGCGACGTATTGGATATGTTTCTCGGTGGAGATTTTAACTGTGTTCTGGAACCTGCTTTAGATAATTCTTCCTCCCAGGCCCATCCCCGGGTATGCCCTCTCTCCAGATCTCTTGGTAAACATATTATAGAAGCAGGGATCTCAGATACATGGCGCTCTCTCAACCCCTCCTTTAGAGACTACACTTTTTTTTCAGCTCCCCATCGTTCATACTCAAGAATCGACCTAATCCTTTGCAGTCTATTAGTCTCTAAACACCTCACTAACTCTGAGATAGTCTCAAATTCTTGGTCCGACCACTCAATTGTCTCCTCTTCTTTCGACCTTTTGGACACCACGGTCGTCCGGCCCCCTTGGAGACTCAATGAGACGCTATTAAAAATTCCTCACTTCCGAGCAAAGATCACAGATATTTTGAAGGACTATTTCTCTCTTAATGTGCCTGATTCTGGATGTTCTCCAATTATCTGGGAAGCTCATAAATGCGTCCTCCGGGGTCATATAATCACTTATGCCTCACACAGGAATAAGAAACATAAACTACTCCTCAAGTCCCTTACGGAACAGGTCCAGCAGTTGGAATCTCTTCACAAACGTACCCGTACGGATGCCGTTTACAGACAATTGGTTGTAGCGAAATCTGCACTTAACGCTATTATCTCAGAGAAGATTGAGAAATCCCTCAGAAGATTAAACCAGCGCTTTTATGAAAAAAGCAATAAGGCGGACACTTTATTAGCCAATCGCCTGAAAGCTCGCAAATCTCTTCTAGCAATTCCGGCACTCAAGGATCTCTCTGGATCTCTTCAATATAATCCCCTTCAAATTAATTCTATTTTTAAGGACTACTATACCCACCTCTACAATCTTAAAAATTGTGACTCTCCCCAACCTGCCCCGTCTATTCCTACTTCTGAATATCTTTCTTCCTGTGCCCTACCTCAGATTGATTCTGTCATTGCTGTGGATCTTAGTCTTCCCATAACTGAAGAAGAATTGATTATTGCCCTTAAAACCCAGAAACCCTCAAAAGCACCAGGTCCAGACGGACTCCCCTTTTCTTATTATAAGGCCTTTCAAGGTTCTCTCACTCCCTACCTCACAACCTCCTTTAATCATGTCTTTGAGGGCAGCTTCTTTCCTTCAGATACCACTAGAGCCAAAATCACGGTCATTCCAAAGCCAGGTAAGGATCTCCAACTTGTGACTAACTATCGTCCAATATCCCTTCTAAACACTGACCTCAAACTTTTCGCTAAAATTGTAGCAAACCGATTAAACCCTATCCTCCCTTCTCTCATCCACCCAGATCAGGTGGGCTTTGTGCCAACCCGCCAAGCACTCGACAATACTAGAAGAACAGTAGACTTAATCCATCACGTCAATACCCTTAAGCTCCCCTCTCTACTTCTTGCCCTTGACGCCGAGAAAGGCCTTTGATAGGGTCTCTTGGCCCTTTATGACTGAAACTCTACTTGGTTTTAGCTTCAAGGGCAATTTTCTCCAAGCCATTAAAGCTCTCTACTTCAACCCCTCCACTGTTCTAGCAGGAGGCCTTCTTTCAGACCCCTTCCCTATCTCAAATGGTACCAGGCAGGGATGCCCACTCTCCCCACTTATCTATGCTCTGATAACAGAACCCCTAGCCTGTAGGATTCGAGCGAATATTGATATTTCTGATATTTCTATTGGCAGTTCCTCATACAAACTCTCTGTTTTCGCCGATGATGTCCTTCTCAGCCTCACCAATCCCCTGATCTCTCTCCCAAATCTCTTCCAGGAACTATCTTTATATGGCCGCTTGTCTGGCTACAAGGTAAACCATGAAAAATCTGAAGCCCTGCCTTTCCATATTCCAAGTGCATCCCTGGACCTCCTTCGTCTTAATTTCACTTTCTCCTGGAGGACAGATTCTATTAAATATCTTGGAATCCATCTCACAAAATCTTATCACAGTCTGTACAAAGCAAACTATCCCCCCTTATTCCGTGCAATTGAGCAAGATATTTCTCGTTGGCGTACTCTTTTTATTTATTGGATAGGACGCATAAATGCAATAAAAATGAATGTCCTTCCCAAACTATTATATATTTTTCAGACCCTTCCTGTCCCTGTTCCCCCTCTTGTTCTCTCTTCTCTTCAAACACTCTACAGTATATTATCAGGCCTCCAGGCTCAGCCCACTGGCGGCTTGGCACTTCCCCAAAGGTACCAAACGATGGGTCGACCTGGAGTCTGAACTTTGCAAAGTCACATCCGTTTCTGATCTCCCCTGGCTTCTACGCAAACATAGGCCCCCCTCAGCTCTCTCAGTTCCCTCAGTCGTTCTTACTTTGTCTACTTGGGACTCTCTTTCTTCTAAATTTGCTCTGTCTACCTACCCCTCGCCTCAAACCCCCTCTGTGGAATCATCCCTCTTTTCCCCCTGGCAATTCACCCCATATGGCTAACACCTGGTCAAAGATCGGCATTACCCGTTTCCGTCACATCATAGGTAATTTTGCTCCGCAAATGTTTGCCGACATTTGCGAGACACATTCACTCCCGCAAACCTCCTTTTATCAATATCTTCAACTCCGTAATTTTGTTACCTCATCCCTTCCACCCTCTCATTCTCAATGCAATCCCATGGCGATGGAACTCCTTTGTATTTACAGTCCTGCTGATAAAGGCCTCATCTCTCGTGTCCGCTCAATATATCAAAATGTTCCATCAGTGTTTCCATTAAGGAGAACTCATATAAAGTGTACACCCGATGGTATCTTGTGCCGGAATGTCTTAACCAAATATATCCCGCTTCCTCCAATATGTGTTGGCGAAACTGCGGTCAAATAGGCTCCTTTCTCCATATTTGCTGGACGTGCCCTAATATCGTTCCCTTCTGGTTGCTTGTCCAATCACTTATGTCCTCTATAGTCCCACTATGCCCCCCCCCCCTTTCCCCGGCCTCGTTGCTCCTATGTGCCCCGGTATGCCAGCTATTCAAATTGACAATAAAATAATTATGTATATTTCCTGTGCGGCCAAATATCAAATCGCTAGGACCTGGAAAAACCATTCCCCCCCAACTCAGCAGGCGCTCCTCAATCGTGTTTGGTTTGTGTCCAAAATGGAGTATATTACTAGCCTTCAAAATAATAATGTGGACAAGTTTCACAAAATTTCGTCTCAATGGTACAGGTTTAACAATGCGACCCTTCCTGGTTTATCTTAAACATTTATGCTCTATTTTGGTGCTAGTCTAATATAAATATTTATATATTGATTTTCTTTTTTCTTTTCTGTTGCCCCTCTCCCTTCCCCTTTATTTCTATATTTAGTTATTTTTTTTCTCTCTCCCTTTTCACAGCTCGCTTCCCTTCGTTTTAAATTTTTATTTTTTTTCCTCTTTCTCCCCTTAGTCTTTCTCGTCTTTAATTTTTGTCCATTTGTGTCTCTGACAAGTTTTTGTAGTTTTCTAATTAATTTTCTGAATGTGTTTATAGGATTTAAAGTTATATTTTGATACATTTTTCACGATAACTGGAGTTTTTTGGCTCCCATAACCAAAACTCTGGTGTTTTACAATAACAATAACTGTTACTATTTTCGGTTTTAAGTTTATTGTATCACGTCTTTATATGTTCAATAGTTGGAAGGAAAGAAGGACAAGAAATATATGGCATAGCAATGTGGTTTGGAAACTGTACCATTTAATTGTCTTTTTATTTTTTCTGTTTTTTAATGATTCAGGATGTATATGTTTGCCTCTGCTATGTATCTTTGTCTCACATTTTGACAAATAAAAAGATCTTAAAAAAAAAATAATCTACCATATATACTCGAGTATAAGCCGACCCGAATATAAGCCGAGGTACCTACTTTTACCCCAAAAAACTGGGAAAACTTATTGACTCGAGTATAAGCCTAGTGTGGGAAATGGCAGCAGCTGGTAGTGCCCCCAGTAGTAATTCCCCCTGGTTGTGCCCCCAGTAGTAATCCCTCCTGGTAGTGCACCCAGTGGTAATCCCCCCTTTCAGTGCCTCCAGTGGTAATCCCCCCTTTCAGTGCCTCCAGTAGTAATCCCCCCCTGGTAGTACCCCCAGTGGAGATCCCCCCTTTCAGTGCCTCCAGTGGTAATCCCCCCTTTCAGTGCCTCCAGTAGTAATCCCCCCCTGGTAGTACCCCCAGTGGTGATCCCCCCTTTTAGTGCCCCCTGTAGTAAACCCCCCCTGGTGGTGCCCCCTGTAGTAATCCTCCCCTGGTAGTTCCCCCAGTGGTAATCCCCCCTTTTAGTGCCGCTGTAGTACTCGCCCCCTGGTAGTGCCCCCTGTAGTAATCGCCCCCTGGTAGTGTCCCCTGTAGTCCCCCCCCCCAGTAGAGAGAGATGTGATAAGAATTAAAAAAAAACAAAAAACACTTACCTGAAACTCCCGCTCCTGGTCCCGCCGCTATCCGCTCCTCCGGGCGCTTTGCATGAGAGAGACGTCGTCATGACGACGTATCTCCCATTACCCACTGCGGGAGCCGGAAGATGGCTCCCACAGTGGGAGCAGCAGCAGCCTCTGAGAGTCTGCAAGACTCTCAGCGGCTGCTGATTACAGCAAACACACAGCTGCCGGCTCCGGCGGCTGTGTGTTTGTGCTGTGTAGCGCTGACCGAACTCCGTCCGGTCAGCGCTACACTTCACTCGAGTATAAGCCGAGGGGGTACTTTTTCAGCACAAAAAATGTGCTGAAAAACTCGGCTTATACTCGAGTATATACGGTATTTAATGCTGGTTTAGCAATTACGCACTAGAGATTAGGGTGGGCCCTGACCACCTCACAGCTATCAGTGGCTGCTAGGACTGACAATGTGGCCCAAGCTCACCTCCCCGTCGTACACTTTACCATTGCACTGAAAGACTCCTGCGTAGGACACCTTCCTCTCCTAGATACTCATCTCTGCAGGTAGCCACAGGAACCAGAAGAGGATTCCACAGGGGATGCCAACAGCAGCGCTCCTAGGGGCCCATTTATAATTGTATATTTGAGGTATAATCCCCGAAAGCACCCGTTATCGGGGGTTAACTACAAATATTAAGTTTCCCCCGGATGTTTTAAGGAGGGACTGCAGCAGATACCTGCTTCGATCCGTCCATTCCCGCTGGCAGCCGCATCCCCCATAGGTTTCTATGGGGGATGCGATGCTGTCAAATTTACCAACATCCGGAATGTTATGCATTCCGGATATTGGCACCCGCAGCTAATGCCGTCTGAAGATTGCGTTTGCTGCTGAAGCCTATGGGCTACACCTCGCATAATTAGCTGGCGTTGGGTTCCTCCGGAACCCTTCCCGGCAATGGCGGACGTTCATGTGCAGTCAGCGTGACTGCGCATGCGCAGCAGCTCTCCGGACACATTTCAAGGATGGGCTCCTTTCGAAGCCCGTGCCTCTGCATGTCCCGGATGATTCCTTCCGGGCGCTATAATCGCATATTGCAATACGATCATGGGTGGTGATCTCATGCCCATATCGCATTGCAATAGTGATCATTAATAAATGGAGGCATTGAGATCAGCTAGGAGCCAGCAGCAGTCAGTCTGGTGCAACAGGATCTGCAGTGTCACACACCGGCTCCTGGTACCCCGATATTTGATCCAGCGTTGTCTTCTGTTGCCCTGCAAACTCTTGCCTCAGTCATCTGTACAGTTTTCATTTCTTGGTGCAGGTCTGGAGTCCTCCCCAGCGGTTCCTGCTCCTCTGGTCCATGTGCGCCACAATCTTGGAATTACATCTCTCCTCTCAGTGTCATGTCTCTGAGAATTCCCCTGTGTGTGTGCACTTGGCAAAAGCTGCCTTACACTGGCGACACAGGGGGAACAGGAGTCCAAGGAACAGAGGCCCTGATTCAGAACTGGACGCTCTGACAGAGCACTCGCTCTGAATCAGGGCCGTCCCTGCTCCTTTTTGGAGCGGCCTCCTCGCATAGCTGTGGGTGACCACCCACAGCTATAGCGAGCAGCCAAAATGATGGTCACGATGGTCAAGACCATCGCGACCATCGGGCTTGCGACGAGACCCTGCGGTAGGGTCTCACTGCCGCAAGCCCAGGAGTGCTTTTGGCTCTATCAGAGCCAAAAGCACTCCCACTGACATCACTAGTGATGTCAGTGGGGCCAGACCAGAAGGTAGGCGTTCCCTTGGGAACGCTTCCGTCTGGGCAGCCACGCCCCTGGCACGCCCACCAAAGGGGGCGTGCTTTCAATCACCATCGACAGCACGCCCCCTTTGGTGCGAGACCCTTAACGACGGCTTGGCCGTCGTTATTCGGGTCTCGCGCATGCGCACGACGGAGGCGCCTCCGTCGTGCGCATGCGCACTTGGGCACCATCGACCCGCTTGTGTGCGCTCAGCTCTCGCGAGCGGGTCAGAATCAGGCCCAGAATCCATAGGGTGAGAAGGTAACCGGAGGTGCAGCAATCTGACAAAATGATCTGACCCAGACAGGACTGTGGATGAGGTTTAAATTAGACAGTCACAGCTGCAGCCCATAGCTGCTGCTTGCTAGGGATGGCCATCGACCATTAATGGTTCTCTGCCATCAATGGACGAGTAGAAGCCGATAGTTATTATTTTCTTGACAGGACCGAGCTTAGATAATCCCTGCCCCTGTTTTGATTGGCCCGCCGTGCCCCCAGCAGCGGTGACCATCGAGGGATGCAAACCCACCGATGGCCATCCCTAAAACTTGCAGGATCACCAACAGCACCTAGGAACAGACTGCCTGGAACATTGCGGAGTTGCTCCCCAGGGGAGAGCAGCACCTCTGGAGGAACAGTGATACTTCCTTGCGGCTGTGCAACTCCTTGCAAACATGAATCCGGCCCACAGTCCCTTAGCAAAATGAGACTGTGGTGGGAAATTGTGTTACACACAGAATAATTATACCAAGCCGCCCTTTGGAAACATAGGGCCTGATTCAGCAAGGATCGCTATTGCGACTACAGACGCAGATGGCCGATTGTTGCGTTCTGCTCATGCAAATGCATCGCAGTGCGTGCGCGCGGAGGCTCCACTGCGATCACACCGCAGTGACCAAGCATACCCATCGCAGAGGGATTGACATTAAGTGACCATTTGGGGCTGTTGACGAAGGAGCGGTACGGGAAACGCAGGTGCGCCAGTGCGTTTCCGATGGTTCCGCAGACTTGCAAGGTATTACGGATGTGAGTAAGAGAAAGTGGGCGTCCTTATGTCGGGCTGCAACGGCATAGTGATTGCAAACATTCGCATATTTTCACAGTGTGTTTGCGTGCGTAATCGCAGCTGCGATAGCAATAGCTATCCGTCAATGAATCAGGACCACAGTGCAGACAGTTACAGTACAAACTCCTTTTGTGAAAGGAAGATGAACAAAGGTAACACAATTCTTCTTTTTGCCTGAAGCGTGTGATTTTTTTTTTTCTTATATCCGCGAGTTCCAAAGTGAGTATATTGACATTTCTGTCCTTTTAGGTCACGATGAGAACAAACCGGATGTGGACTGTTTTAATGTTCAGAGACTGTAACATGCCCTGAATCACAGAGCAGCGCAAGTGTAGAAAGAAAAGGAAACCGTGATTTCTACTTGCAGCTTATTTTGTACTGATAAGAAACAAGGACATGAGTCACTGGAGCTCACGTTGACTGTAGGCTCAATTTGGGATTGTTTACCCGGATTAAGCAAAGGAAGTTTGACGGAATGTGCATATTGCTTTATAAAAATGCTAGTTACACTTTTTTTTTCTACTGAAAGCATTGCAAGAGCTTTTGCTGTTTTTGTATGCCCGGGCTTGTAGGGAAAAGCTTGGGTGGGCTCAACAAGTCCCTGCAACAGTGTAATACTTGTTTGTACACATCCGTAAAACTCACTGATTCCAACAATCTACTAATCAAACAAGACCTGCGCTTGGCTCTTTTAAAAAAAAAATTATTTTCACTTCCAGATTGGTCGGTCAGAGCCACGGCTGGGAAAACTGGATGCGCGTTCCTTCTCACTGTTGGTGACTAGAACGCAGCTGGACGGGATCAGTGTTAAATAATTACAGCTACATTATACATTTTCTTATTGAAACCTCTTTACGTGTTTGGTAGATTTGACAGCTTCACTCTTCTCCCTCTCTCAGCCTGTAAACGATAGTACACAGTATTAAAGACAGGTTTAATGGAGATTTTAAATGTGCAGTCTTGTGTCAGACAGCCATGTCAATATAACATTCATTCACAGCTGGAGTCAGCAAATTGCATTAATAACCACCAGGCCACGGTTGATATAGCCTGCAATACGTTCCAAATGCCGAGGGTGGAACATGTACTGACTGTAATAGCTGAAGTAGAAGGTATCTTACAAAGGAATTCTACCTAATCTTTCAGACATGATGTTTTGTTGGGTGAGCTGCTCTGTCCTGTTTGTTGATTGCTCACTTGCCGCTGCCATGTTTAGATTAAAGTCCATCCCACATCCCAAGCCGCTGACTTTGTGGTCTAATTAACAGAGGAAGTTTGCGGGTTATCCCCCCTGAACACACTTTTTGGCGTGATATCCACAAATTTAAGCTATCCCCGGAATGTATGTAGGGGTGGGCCGCAGCAGAAATTGATAATGTCTGCTGCCGTCCTCCCTTTTCAATCACAGTAGCAGTCTCCGGGGGCTTCTATGGGGGTAGCTACAGATACCTCCTTGCTCATCTAGCCTCAATATGCCATGCAGCCCGATATGCCTGGCATGAGTGAGCCGCCAGGTCCCGTGCAGCTCTGCTAGCGTCGGGCGTCTTTTTTTTTGGGCCGGAAATGCGTCTAAGTTGCAATGTGACTCGGCTCACCAGGAGACTGTGCTGATTACTCCGATATGTGACACTTGTCTATATCTATGTGCAACTCAGAATATAAACGGAACTTGGCGTGGAAAAGAGTGCTGGCCGCTGCATGGTAGCGCTTTGTATATGGCTTGAGAGACTCAGGTGCGCCCAGATATACAAGTGTCACATATCAAATTCATCAGCACAGTCTCCCGGTGCGTCATAGTCACATCGCATTGCGACTTAGACGCATTTTCGTCAGTCACACCATGAGGGGCTGTTTGACGCTACTGCAGCAAAGATGAGTAAGCAAGGTAACCTGAGGAGACCTATGCAAGCACAGGGAAAACATAATGCCTTTATCTGTAGAGTATAGAGTATCCATCATAGCATATTATTATTCTGCTTTTTTTTTTGCGTTTTTGACTTCCTGCATAGCCCCATATAGTAATACTGTTCCTTTCATAAGCTATTCTGTCCTTACTGACACAGCACTCATCTCCTGATCTACTCTGTGCTGCTGTGGGAGTGCTTCTTCCACTATATAACTCCCAGGCTGTGGCTTCCTTCTGTCTCCATTCCCCTTCTCACATCATATCACTGCCCCTGTCACATGCAGCCCTGTCCTCACTAACACGTCACTCATCTCCTGATATACTCTGTGCTGCTGGGGATCTTGCTCCTCCTACTATGTAACCCTCAGTCTGAAGCATCCTACTACCTCCATTTCCTTCTTCACATCATGTCAGTGACCCTGCTCCTTCTACTACATACAGCCCTGGCCTCAATGACACATCACTCAGTTATCGCGCTGAGCAAAATAAGATGTGGGTACCGGGGACCCCTCTCTTTAAAAAATCGGGGTTCTGCTTCATTGTTTCTGGGTCCCATCACATATTATGGGGGTTGAGGGCAGGCAGCAATTGGGACAGTTTTGGGGACAGGTAGCATTTTGGGTAGAGTGGTTTAAGGGCAAGCAATAAAGGGTAAAGCTGGGAATAAAGGCAGGTAGAAGTGTGGGTAGAGGGGAATAGGGCAGGCAGTGCTGGGGGTAGGTAGGGAGGGGATAATTGTAGACAACGGTTGTGACAGTGCTATGGGGCAATGAGGGGGCTTGGGGCAGACAGGGCTGGGGGTAGGGAGGGGGCAAGGGTAGATAGCAGCTGGCGCTATCCTGGGGGGCAAGGAGGGGGTTAGGGGCTTTCAAACGGGGAGGGTTTTGGCCAAGGCAAGGTTCGGGAGCAGCACGCTTGTGGGCTGTTAGTTTCCATGTACCGGGGTGTGCAGTGTCTTCTGAGTTGCAGCTTGCTCGCAACTGCTGATCCTCCCAAAACTTTGTGTCCTGGCTGGTGGAGGGCCGGCTGGGGGTGTCAGCAGACTTGAGCATAGAGGCCCGGGAACAGTTATACTGTCGGCCCGTGGAGCGCAGGGAATGGCAGCTGCTGAAGGAAAATAGCAGCTCAGTTCCACCTCAGAGAACCGTGAGGAGAGAGAGCCCGGCAGAGTCACGTGACCGGGTGGTGGAGGTCTCAGGCGCCAATTGGATGATGAGACGCTGCCGCCCGCTGTCATTGGTTGGGAGATGCTGAGGGATGTCACTGGACCGGCAGATGCAGCGCACACACAGCGAATCCTACAGGACCTGGTCACTTTTAAAGACTGTGGACCTCATTCAGAGTCGGTCGAAGCGGCCGCACGGTCGTACGGAAAAAGGGGCCGGATATGCAAATGATTCCCTCGCAAGTTGCGTCCCTAAGTTCGGATCGGTAATTGGCCGACCAAGGGGAGGAAGCGGTCGGAAGACAAAAAAATACGCCCACTTCTCGTACGCATTGCACGTCTTCTCCGGGCATATTAGGATTAATCGAGACCATCGGGAACCATCGGAACTGGTCGTAGAGCTTAAGGTTGACCATGCCCTCTCTTATGCTCTCCGATCATGTCAGTGTAAAAACCTCCCAGGTCACATGTGTCATGACGCTATTTTGTTAATTATGCACTCCCATAATCCGTATGCACTCCCATAAAACGCCGTTCGCATAATCAGGCACGCCTGCGTTCGGATCTCCACTCCCCCATTTTCAAGCACCTTCCCCTGTTACCACCCACAAACTCCTCCATCTGTCACTCAAACTACCGACCTGGCTGTGTTTAAGGAGAGAGAAATTTCTGATTGTAGCGGCTAGTTTGCGCACGCGCATTGCGAACTTTTCGCATGCGCAGTATAGCGAACATCGGTGGCATACGACCGTGCGGCCGCAACGACCGACTCTGAATGAGGTCCTGTGTCCCTTAGTGCCTGTAGCCCGTAAATACACGCTAAAGCGCATATTTTACGATCACTGTCACTCATCTCCTGATATACTCTCTGCTCCTTCCACTATATAACGCTCAGTTTGTGGTTTCCTTCTGCCTCCATTCCCCTCCTCACATCATGTCACTGCCCCTGTCACATGCAGCCCTGTCCTCACTGACACATCTCTCATCTCCTGATATACTCTGTGCTGCTGGGGACCCTGCTCCTCCCACTATATAACTCAGTCTGTGACTTCCTGCTACCCCCATTCCCTTCCTGGGCCTGATCAGAGGTGCGCACAATGCTGATGCTCTCGTACCTGACCTTGCACATTCTGCCACATGGATGTACACAGGGAAAGGAGTTTGTAGCTGCATTTGCATAAAGTCACACAATAGACGCTGCTGCAGGCACTTCTGAATCAGACCCACCCGGTGTCACTACCCCTGTCACATACAGACCTGTCCTCACTAACGTAATCATACAAAATGTGCGGTCACTGACAACCCCTGCTGAAATACTTTGTACTGCTGTGAACACTCTGACGGCTTGATTGGCAGCAGGTCTTTCTATCCCTGATGATTACTGATTCAATGAATGTTCTTGGTTCCATGACTAATGCAGTCATGTATGTATATTGCTTGTCACATCTGACTGACCTATCATCTCTTCCTCTGCAGAGCGTATTTCTAAACATGTCTGCATCATAACTAATACAAAGGACGAGGCAATTCAGATTGGTTTTCTGCTTCATGAAAGCCTAAAGCCCCACATAAAGGTAAGCGGTAACATTTATTCACGATTAAGCCTCCTGTATAACTGATTTAAATAAAGCAAAGGGGGGAATTCAGTTAGTGACGATCACCTGTTTACACAATTTAACGGGGGTAAATGCGACTGAGCGCGAATGGGCGTGAATTTTTTATATTTAGTTAGCTGCACAAGTTTACCTGCGCTAACGCTCCATAGGGTGTAAGGCAGATCTTTGTTTGTCGCCCTGAGCAGGTGAAAAGTTGGGAAAAATCACTATTTTAAGGTGAAGGTGTCGGGACTTGGGGTCTGATTCAGACCCGGACGCTATGCTGCTCTCGCTCGCATTGAGCAATTTTTAGCAATCAGCATATGTGTATGAGTCGCAATGCGCGTGCGCGAACCAGTCTTTGCGATGGGAAAGTGCTCGCCCGTAGCCCGCAGTCGGGACGCTATTTTAAGTGACAGATAGCGCCGTTTGTGGGTGGTAACAGGGGAAGGTGCTTGAAAACGGGGGTGTGGATGTGCGAACACAGGCGTGCCCGACCGTCAGAACGGCGTTTAATGGGTGTGCATAATTAGCAATGTAGCGTCATTACACACGTGACTGGGTTGTATTTTAGCCAGAATTGCTCGCAATGTTGTAGTAGGAAAAGGCTACCACAAGCGCTGCGAGCAGCTCCGATGACTCTCCATGTTCCCGATTAATCCTACAACAGCCGGAGATGACGCGTGTTGCGAGCGGCAAAGGGGCGTCTTTATACAGGTGCGAGCGCATAGTGCGGCCGCTCGCTATTACTTAGTGGACGGCTTTACGCGACGCAGTGTGAGCACATGATTTAAATAGCCGGCCCCTTTTAGCCAGCGAGCGGCCGCAAATAGTGTCCGGGTCTGAATCAGGCCCTTGGTTCACAACCGCAGAGGAGACCCGCCACCCCAGTGATTCATTAGGCACTTAGGAGTTTTTAAGTGGCTTCATTTGGCTAATAATGACATTATTTTTGGGGTGATATTTTGCAAATAAATGTACGATAATGGTTTAAAAGATGTATAAGGGGGTGTATTGATAGGATCGGTGCTTTTAGCTTACAGGTAGGAGTAAAGCTGCATACACACGTAAAGATTATCTGTCCAACCAGCCAACCAGCCAACTAGTTGATTGGTTGGAATGAAAATCTGGTAAGGTATGAAGGAAATGACAATCAGCAATTTGCTGCCAAACGCCGGAAAATGGCCAAAAACTGTTGTTTGAACAAATTGTTTAGATCAAACATTTAACAAACTTGTCTGACGTCATTTTCATCTGTTTTCTGGCATTTAGGAGCAAATTGCTGATCATCATTTACTCTCATACATTACCAGATTTCATTCCAACCAATCAACTAGTTGGCTGGTTGGACAGAAAATCTTTACGTGTGTACGCAGCATTACAGGTGTTTTTTTTTTTTAACAATCTTTCAAAAGTGGCTTAAAATGACACAGAAAACATTGTACAGCCATTTTTATGTAATCCAAATCTATTTAGAGCAGTAATATGCAGAGAAACACTTGGTTTCTATCATGGAATGTAGTTAGGAAGCCGGTGGTTGAAATGCCGACCACCGGCTTCCCAACTGTGATATCCCGGCATGGAACTAATGATAGGCATCTAAATACCGACGCCTGTCATCAGCCCCACGCCGAAATCCTGACGCCCGGCATACTGATCGTAGGTAAGCCGGGCGTCGGGAGCGCTTAGCCGCAGGGGGGCAAGGGTTAGGATTAGGGACTCCCAGGGGGATTTAGGGATAGGCACCCCCCAGGAGGGTTAGGTTTAGGGTGTGGGGAGGGGGGATTAGGTTTAGGCATCCCTGAGGGGAGGTTAGAGTGGGGCACTAGGGGGGATGTTAGGTTTAGGCACCCCCAAGGGAGGGTTAGGGGGGGAGGGGGAAGGATAGCCTACTTACCTCCCCTGTCGGGATCTTAAGCTGCCGGCCTTCCGGCGTCAGTCTTTCATCCGCCGGGCTTAGGTCCTGCGGTGATTCATACCGATTCCTCTATCGTTTTATCACAGATTATCTATCTTTCTTTTTTTTCTCTCTCTCTCTTTCACGTTCTCTCTCTTTCTCTCTCTCTTTCTCTCTCTCTTTCTCTCTCTCTCGCTCTCTCTTTCTCTCGCTCTCTCATTCTCTTTCTCTCTCTCTCTCGCTCTCTTTCTCTCGCTCTCTCTTTCTCTCGCTCTCTCTTTCTCTCGCTCTCTCATTCTCTCTCTCTCTCTCTCTCTCTCTCTCTCTCTCTCTCTTTCTCTCTCTCTCTTTCTCTCCTATTTCTCTCTCACATTTCTCTGTCAGTTACTATGATCTCTGTCTGGCCTGTGGAAGGCAGCACTTGTGGGTCCTCTGAGATGAGCTCTCGGGAGGGTGACCGACCTCCTACGGGTGCATTCAACACACAACAAAACTGATCTATGAAACAATTACAATAAGCGCAGACACCTTAGAGTAATGAGCTCAAAAATAAGAATACATAGATTTCAAATGTAATTATGGAAAATGTTTTTCATTGTATCTTGTCCATCACTCCCAGCATTTTACACAATACAACTAAGTAAATAATCTTCATGTGCTCTGGATTCAGACAGCCTCAATCCCTTGTTATTTTAATTGCTCATAGCATATGCTTGTAAAGGGAATACCATGCCCTGTAGCAGTTATGTGGATCATTAGTACATACAGTTATAATATTTCATTAGAGGTTCTGTGCAGTACTAAACAATTATATTGTACTAAACAATTATAGGGCCTGATTCAGAGATGGACGCTGTTCACATCGCTGCGGCAACTTTGGACGCAGCAGTGACGCCAACATATAGTAATGCAGCAGGAGGCATCTGCAATCCCGTAGACGCAGCATGGTATTGCTGTGACGACCGCAGTAATCGCCCATCTCAGAATGGGTATCAGAACTGCTCAGCCGAGATCAGGATGTATGCATCGGAAGACGGGCACCCTGGCAGAAAAAGGAGCGGCATGTCCCCGTTTCCCGGGAACGCTAGCTGGCTCCACACACTCCCTGCCCCCAAACGGCCACAGCATGTCATTCAGGCTTCGGCTTTGGGGAACTGCGATAGATCTCGCACAGCACAGACCCTGCTCATGTGCTGATCTTCTAACATCAGGGATGAACGCAAACCATCTGGCTTGTTTACACCTCTGAATGGGTTGGGTATGGGATACCAGTGCTCGGAATCCCTGCAGTCATAAACGTGACGCCTGCATCTCGACACTTGTTGACCGGTATCCAATCCACTCCCTACCCTAACCCTCCTTCCCTGGTGCCTTACCCTGACCTCCCCCCTAGTGCCTAAACCTAACCTCCCCCTCCCTGCACCCTAACCCCCCTCCCTGCACCCCAAACCTAACCTTCCCCTCCCTGCACCCTAATCCACCCCCTCCCTGCACCCCAAACCTAACCCTCCCCCTCCCTGCACCCTAACCCTCCCCCTCCCTGCACCCCAAACCTAACCTCCCCCTCCCTGCACCCTAACCCTCCCTGCACCCCAAACCTATCCCTCCCCCTCCCTGCACCCTAACCCTCCCTGCACCCTAACCCTCCCTGCACCCCAAACCTAACCTCCCCCTCCCTGCACCCTAACCCTCCCCCTCCCTGCACCCCAAGCCTAACCTCCCCCTCCCTGCACCCTAACCCTCCCCCTCCCTGCACCCCAAACCTAACCTCCCCCTCCCTGCACCCTAACCCTCCCTGCACCCTAACCTCCCCCTCCCTACACCCTAACCCTCCCTGCACCCTAACCTCCCCCTCCCTGCACCCCAAACCTAACCTCCCCCTCCCTGCACCCTAACCCTCCCTCTCCCTGCACCCTAACCCACCCCCTCCCTGCACCCTAACCCACCCCCTCCCTGCACCCCAAACCTATCCCTCCCCCTCCCTGCACCCTAATCCTCCCTGCACCCCAAACCTAACCTCCCCCTCCCTGCACCCTAACCCTCCCCCTCCCTGCACCCTAACCTCCCCCTCCCTGCACCCCAAACCTAACCTCCCCCTCCCTGCACCCTAACCCTCCCTCTCCCTGCACCCTAACCCACCCCCTCCCTGCACCCTAACCCTCCCTGCACCCCAAACCTAACCTCCCCCTCCCTGCACCCTAACCCTCCCCCTCCCTGCACCCCAAACCTAACCTCCCCCTCCCTGCACCCTAACCCTCCCCCTCCCTGCACCCTAACCCTCCCTCTCCCTGCACCCTAACCCTCCCTCTCCCTGCACCCTAACCCACCCCCTCCCTGCACCCTAACCCACCCCCTCCCTGCACCCCAAACCTATCCCTCCCCCTCCCTGCACCCTAATCCTCCCTGCACCCCAAACCTAACCTCCCCCTCCCTGCACCCTAACCCTCCCCCTCCCTGCACCCTAACCTCCCCCTCCCTGCACCCCAAACCTAACCTCCCCCTCCCTGCACCCTAACCCTCCCTCTCCCTGCACCCTAACCCACCCCCTCCCTGCACCCTAACCCTCCCTGCACCCCAAACCTAACCTCCCCCTCCCTGCACCCTAACCCTCCCCCTCCCTGCACCCCAAACCTAACCCTCAACCCTTTAGTGCCTAACCCTCTCCCCAAACCCGCTACTTACCTTCGGTATGCTGGCGGTCGTAACGTAAGCGTTGGTACCCCGACCGCCGGGATGCCGAACGTATCCTCTCTGAATGAGGCCCTTAGTATGTAAAATACAGGATCTAGATGGCATGTTAGTACACAGACTATATGCAATATTGTTTATTTCAGTATTTGATCAGCTAGTTCTGAGTGCAGTGGACAAAACTTTAATATATTGCCCTGGGTAGAATCGTACATCATTTAGAATACAGTCGTATCATCCAGGAAATGTACATTTATTGTAATGTTTCCATCACGTGTTACCTGTGTGTTGTGCACATGAACATTTTGCATTTATGCCACCTACTAGGAATGACTCCTATTGTTTGCTGCTGTTAGGTGACTTTAGCTTATAGCCTGTTTTACATTTCACTTCTGTTTTAATATGGTACTAAAATTTCTGTTTTGTTCAGTTATCTTCAAAAGCCTACGTGTGACCCAAGCGTTCCCCTCTTCAATGCCCCACTTTGAATAGCATCTTCTTCTTTTTGCTGTGCTGTTGGACTAGCTACCCCCAAGTCACCATGCCAATCACTAAGTAGACTGTGGCATCTCCACATTATGAATCCTGCCAACCGGGTGCAGCGATTTCTTTCTCCCTTCCTATAAGTGGGATTGTTCTGTGAAGTTGGTAAATGCAGAAAAAGATTCATTTTCAAATAGAAATCTTTAAAATCGGAAAATTCAGGACCTGACAACTATGCACCATGAGAACTTAGCGGTTGTCAATTGTGTTTCAAATTGGGATAACTAAGGTTCCCCACTAATGACCAACACAGATCAGGAGAACTCTAGAACTGTAATGGATTAATATCCCACCTTTGAAAACCAGGTACCTGAGCCAATTTACTTCTATTACATTTAATACCAAATTTTGATCTGAATCACTGCAGCCAAACAGCTGTTACTGTATTTTATGTGTCCAGTGCAAGTTAGACAATGAAAGCAAGTAGAGATGTGTCCTCATACATTATTGCTGCGGTCGCACCAAACAACACCTCTCGGCACGCCATGTCCGGTGCTACTCTGCTAGCGCCAGGCTTCATTTTTTAGAATTGGTTTGCTGAAAATGCGTCTCATGCCGGGTACACACTAGACGATAGGCCATCCGATCCGGTGGATCGACCGACATATCGTCCACGTCGACCAGTGTGTACCGGCTATGTCGCTGATGTTGCACACTCCTGCGCGTCGTCGTCAGCGACTTTGCCCGTCGGACCTGCATGCAGGTCCGACGGGCAATGTCTTCAGCAGGGGCCATGCTGCCAATTGCAGCATGGACTCCACCGTCGCTCCCGGCATCGGAAAGTGTTTATGCATTTGCCAATGCCGGGTCCCCCGCCGGGTCCCGCCGCCTATGATATCGCGCTGGGTACACATTGTTAAGTGTGCACCCAGCGTTAGTTGCAATCCGGGGTAACTAGGACGCACCAGCAGACTGCGCTGATTAATCTGATAAGCGACACTCGTATATCTGTGTTCATCTGAGTCTCTGCATCTATATACAAAGGGCTACGATGCATAGGCCGCTGCTTTTTTCCACGGCAAGTGCCGTTTCGCTTTGTATACAGAATCGGTTGCACACAGATAAAGTGTCACATATCACATTGATCAGCGCAGTCTGTTGGTGCGACCTAGTCACATCGCATGGCGACTTAGATGCATTTATGGCAAAATAGACGCCCAGCGCTAGCAGAGTCATACTGTAACTGGCGGTGCACACACTGCAGAGACTCTCCCACTTTGCCTGACTGTACACATATCTCCGGGAAAATGGCGCCAGCAACATTTTCCCGGAGATTTCTGCAGCAGCCAAAAGGTAAGAATAGCCAATGGGTGCAGAATGAGCAGTGTGGGCCCCTTGGATTCAGGGACCTGTGTGCATCGTGCACCTATTATAGATATGCCTCTGAGGCACTGAGGTGTATGCGTCCTATTCTGACATGTGCTGTTCTGTAGATGCTCAGCCTTTGTCTAGAAGTCTTTGAATAGCTGGATGGAATGAAGGAGACGCCGGGAAATATCTGTCAGTGCATCGCTTCACTCATTTGGCGTGACAAGTATTTCCTGCTGAGTGGAGACACAGCGATCGCTCCCTGAAATAACCACCCGTCAGTGCCTCTGGCAGAGAGGAGATTGACATCCCGGGAAGAGTAAAATGCCAGTTTCATAATCTCTTTCTAATATTTCCTCAAGTATTTTCCACTCTTACTTACAAGCACTATTTGTTTCAGCAATTATAACAATGGCGACAATTATGTGCAGACAGTCGCTGGCCTGACAGCATAAGCTCCGTGTTCTGTGTGACATTTTAATTTGTATTCTCCCCATTTCGGTGCATTCCAGACAGGATTTTTTTTTGTCTCCTCAGGAAGTTATAATGCATTATATGTGAGGCTACATACATATTCAGCGCCTTGCAAATGTCTTCATACCATCTCCATGTTTTTTCACAGCCCGGAATAGTTTATTTATTTATTTATTTATTTTTTTCAGAATAGGAATGTTTATTTGTCAGTCACACAATCGTCTTCGCACTACCATTGAAAAAAGATAGTAAAACATAAAGTAATAAAAATTTGAAACTAATGCTGCATACACACGGTCAGATTTTTCTTCAGATATGAACGATAACGATTTTAAAAATCGTTCATATCTGAAGGAAAATCTGACATGTCTGAACGATGCGCGTTCCCGATGGTCAGATAACGATATCTGACATCTGATGTGTTTGCAGTCAGATTTGGACGATTCCTTTCCTTTTAATGCAGTCAAAAATCGTTCATAGTTCAAATCGTTGGTCAAATCGTTCATCAAATCGTTCAGATCGTTCAAATCGTTCATCTGACAAATCTGACCGTGTATATGCTCCATTAAATATAATCACTTAATTAAAGTCCTTCAAGTCTTTCCCAACTGGTTACTACTTCTAAATGTTGTCTCCAGGACTTCTCCAGTGATGTTCCCCACCATGGGAACTCTTTGCCTTTCCCTGTCAGACTCTCCAACCCTGTCCAAAGCACTGGTGTGTTCATAATGGGTTCAGGGCGTACACAGTGCACACGGGTTCCAGAGTCAAGGAGGCCCACACTGCACACCCAGCATACATTGAATATGCTTACCTAGCGGCCATAACTGTGACTGGCGCAATTTATTCAGAGAGCCCTCAACGGATTGCACACGGCCCCCCTCCTCGGAGATAACCATATGGTACCCTCTATCCCCCCTCCCGTTTTTTTTTATCAAGGCCTGCCGACTTTTCTAAACCTCCCCTTTGTCCCCTGCACACCGACTTATCACTTTGTGTCACCCATGTTTGACTAACCCTCTCTTATACTGTAGATTGTAAGCTCTCGTCACCAGGGACAACCAGCTCTGATATTCTAGTTATAGCGACTGTTTTTGCATAGAAATGTAATTATTCATTTCTACGTGTCCACTGTTTTATCTTATGTCTTTCATGCCTTTTAGCCACTTCTTAGCTGAACCACCCAGTCAGTAGTATTTTTGGATAAGTGTCTATTAACTTTGAACTCCAAGATGAAGCTGTATTTTGCCATTCCTCCTTCCAAATTTGCTAAAGCTATGCCAAGTTATTTGGGAACGAAGTTTAGCAAGTTTAAGGTCTTTTTTTTTTTTTATGAAGTCAGGGCTTGGATGCCCTTTGAGTGGCCAAGTTAATTTTCTTCATTTTAATCCTCTCCAGTTGTCCTTTTGCTGTTCGCTTTGAGTCATTGTCCTGTTGAATGATCACCGTCCTCCCCAGTTTCATACAGTAGAAGGTTTTTCTCCAAGATTTGTCTGTAAAGTAGCCGTTTATCTTTCCATCGATCCTTAAAAGTCCCTGACAATAAAAAATTTTTGGCCCTTATACAACTGAATTTTGCCTCCCCCCCCGTCACATATATTCAGTAGCGCATTACAGAGAATATTTATTTCAAGCATAAACATCATTCCTTGCACCATCATGCAATTAGTCTTGCATGATGACTTGATTCACCCTGAATTGTATCATCAGATCCCCGCCCCAACAACGGAATGCAGAGAATGGCGTAATACAGCAGTGGGGGGATACGGCCTGGAAGGATGCAATTCACAGCGCCACACCCCTTCCCTTCCACCTGGACCTCCCTCTCCCTGGACCTCCAACTGGGGACTGCTGTAAGATGTCAGATTGGTCCCCGGAAAATCATCCCAATAAAATGTAATTATTTGTTGCCCTGACTTTAAATGATAAATTTGGTGGGAGATGGGGGATACAATTTATTATTTGAAAACTAAACTTTCAGCATTTAAATTTTTTGCATAAAATAAATAACTGAACCTTGAAATGTGGCTTAGGTCCGGCGGTGATTCATACCGATTCCTCTATCATTTTATCACCGATTTTCTTTCTTTCTTTCTTTCTTTCTTTCTTTCTTTCTTTCTTTCTTTCTTTCTTTCTTTCTTTCTTTCTTTCTTTCTTTCTTTCTTTCTTTCTTTCTTTCTCTCTCTCTCTCTCTCCCCCCTCTCTTTCTCTTTCTTTCTCTTTCTCTGTCTCTCTTTCTTCTATTTGCCTCTCACATTTCTCTGTCCGTTACTATGATCTGTGTCTGGCCTGTGGAAGGCAGCACTTGTGGGTCCTCTGAGATGGACGCATGGCCGGCAATTCAATGCCCGGCAGCGTCAGGACGACAGTTGAACAGATCCAGGCAGCGGCAGCCCGACAGCGCTGGAAATCCCGATCGTCCCCAGGTAAGTATGAACTAACCTAACCTACCCCCCTAACCCTAACCTCCCCCCCAAGTGCCTAACCCTAATCCCCCCTCTAAGTGCCTAAACCTAACCCCCCCCCTTCCCCGCTGCCTAAACCTAAGTCCCCCGGGGGGGTGCCTAACCCTAACCTCCCCCGGGGGTGCCTAACCCTAACCCTCCCTCCCCTTAGCCTAACCCTAACCTCCCAGGGGGATGCCTAACCCTAAGTCCCCCCCGGGAGCCCTAAACCTAAGCGCGGCTGTCCGCTCGCGGCGCCCGCCATTCCTTCTACATCTAGACGTCAGTCATTTCACCCTCGGCGGGATTTGACAGTCGGGAAGCCGGCTGTCGGTATAATGTCAGCCGGCTTCCCAATTGCATCTCCTCTGAGATGAGGCCTCGGGAGGGTGACCGACCTCCTACGGGTGCATTCAACACACAACAAAACTGACCTATGAAACAATTACAATAAGTGCAGACACCTTAGCGTAATGAGCTCAAAATTAAGAATACATAGACTTCAAATGTAATTATGGAAAATGTTTTTCATTGTACCTTGTCCATCACTCCCAACATTTTACACAATACAACTAAGTAAATAATCTTCATGTTCTCTGGATTCAGACAGCCTCAATCCCTTGTTATTTTAATTGCTCATAGCATATGCTTGTAAAGGGAATACCATGCCCTGTAGCAGTTATGTGGATCATTAGTACATACAGTTATAATATTTCATTAGAGGTTCTGTGCAGTACTAAACAATTATATTGTACTAAACAATTGTAGGGCCTGATTCAGAGATGGACGCAGTTCACATCGCTGCGGCGATGGACGATTTGGACGCAGCAGCGATGCCACTATATAGTAATGCAGCAGGAGGCATCTGCAATCCCGTAGACGCAGCATGGCATTGCTGTAACGGCTGCAGTAATCGCCCATCTCAGAATGGGCATCAGAACTGCTCAGCCGAGATCAGGATGTATGCATCGGAAGACGGGCACCCTGGCAGAAAAAGGAGCGGCATGTCCCCGTTTCCCGGGAACGCTAGCTGGCTCCACACACTCTCCGCCCCCAAACGGCCACAGCCTGTCAATCAGGCTTCGGCTTTGGGGAACTGCGAGAGATCTCGCACAGCACAGACCCTGCTCATGTGCTGATCTTCTAACATCAGGGATGTACGCAGAACATTGGGCCTGTATACGCCTCTGAATGGGTTGGGTATGGGATACCGGTGCTCGGAACCTTGAAATGTATTTCATTAGAACAAACCTATATTGGTATCATATAGCCAAGGGCATAGGAACGAAAAGGCCAAGAACTACTGTAGGGCCTAGAGCCCCTTTTTCTTGCGTTTGGTATCTTGTTTTACAGTTGTAACAGTGGCTGTAGATGTACAAAGACTCCCAATCCTATGATTGTGTCTGGGGTTGGCCAACCCCAGTTTTATTGTTTATGTTACTATAAAAAAATGATTTATTCATTATTAAATAAATATTATTAATATTAACTACCAATTAGTACAATAGCTTTGGAAAAGATAGATACATTCAATTGTTCATCTTAAAAAGTATAATTTTTCATAGTTACTAACCTAGTTTTTATTTAGATTTCGTTGACAGCCTAATCTCATTTGCTTGGGGGTATTTTTAAATCTATAGTCACGGCCTCGCTGGTTATGGTATGTGCTGTAATATCTGGTACGTGCTACGATCTAGCGACAATGAGTCTGCTGCTGACGTTTTATACCGTCCGCAGGCCGCAATCATTCGCTCTCTCTGTTCCATTGTCGTACAGTTTACAAGAACAATCTATGGGAAGTGCAGTTTCCCGGTCTCCTGTGTCTGCTTATGCTTACTGCAAATTGTGATAGCAAAATGTTCAGGGCAGTCTTCTTCAGGGTCCATAAGGATCCACAGGGATACCATGAGGTAATGTAGTTGGAGAGATACAGGCACCAAACAGTTAAAGCTTTCAGCTCCAGGTCCTCCTCCATATATACCCCACCCCCAGCCACAGGCCTTCAGTTGTTCGTTTGGTGCGGCAGGATTCAGACGCACCTTGGTAACTGGGCTGCTCAGGCAGTCCTAAGCTTTTATTTTATGTTTTATTTTATATGTTTTAGCTTTGGCAGTACTGAGCTTCTGAATTAAGACGCATATACTGCTATTCCATTTACCTCCGCCGGGCCGGGACACCTGTAATAGACTTGGTGATTCCGGCGGGTCTCGGCTGAGCGTGCTAGCAGCGATGTTGGGACCCGGACTGCAACTGGACGCACGGAGATGTCAGGTAAGGCGATTCCTCGCTTACGGGGAATCGCGT
This sequence comes from Taudactylus pleione, assembly GCA_031769625.1. Lineage (NCBI taxonomy): Eukaryota > Metazoa > Chordata > Amphibia > Anura > Myobatrachidae > Taudactylus > Taudactylus pleione. The sequence continues at coordinate 5,389,285 of JAUIMM010000570.1, read as the reverse complement.
GGCAGCAGTCCTTGCTTCCGGCGTAGGAGACGCACCGGAAGCCGCTGCAGTCAGGACCCGGAGCATCTGCGTCCTCACTAGACGCTTCTGCTGCCACGAGGCCAGCGTACCCCAGGGCCGCAACTAAAGGGGGGGGGCTGGAGGTGCACGCACCCGGTGCCCGTGACCTCCAGCCCGACGCTGCAGAGAGGCTCCAAGCCGGACGTCCGCTGGTAATATTTATTACCAGCGGGTGCCCGGCTCCTCTGCAGCGACGCGGTGGAGCCGGAGCCGGAGGCAGGAGTTCACTCCCGAACTGCAGCTTCCGGCTCTCCCCACGGGCACTATGGGAGAGACGTAATGACGTCTCCCCCATAGTTCCGAGGAGCAGCCGGCGAACCGGACGCGACGCTGGATGCAGGGTTCAAGGTAAGTATTTTTTTTTAATAAGCTGCACTACAGGGGCATTATTATGGGGCATGGGCATTACTATGGGGGCATGGTCAATAAGGGGCATTACTAATGGGGCATGAGCACTACAGGGGCATTACTATTGGGGCATGGGCACTACAGAGGCATTACCACAGGGGCATTACTGTGGGGGTATGAGCACTACAGGGGCATTACTGTATGGGCACTACAGGGATATTACTGTGGGGGCATGGGCACTACAGAGGCATTACTATGAGAGCATGGGCACTACAGGGGCATTACTATGAAAGAATGGGCACTACACAGGCATTACCGCAGGGGCATTAATATGGGAGCATGGGCACTACAGGGGCATTACTGTATGGTGGGCACTATAGGGGCATTACTATGGGGGTATTAACATATTGGCACTATGGGGGCATTACAATATGGGCACTACTACAGGGGTATTACTATATGGGCACTACTACAGAAGCATTGCTATGGGGGTATTATCATATGGGCACTACTACAAGGGCATTACTATATGGGCACTACTACAGGGGCATTACTATAGGGGCACTGCTGCAGGGGGAATTACCAGGGGGGCGCCAAATTACTGTCTTGCCCCTGGTGACAAAAATCCTAGTTTCGGCCCTGCGTACCCAGTCGGTTGATGCAGTTTAGGGGAGGTAGGTGCTCCCCCAGCAGCTCCTCCCTAGACCCAGACGCGGTCCCTTCATAGGTTTTCGCGCGTCTGGGTCGCTCCTCGCTCCCACCTCGTGTATATGAGACGCTCGCGGTCCACTATCGTTGCGCTGCTGTAGCTGTTGGTCTCAGGAGGTTTTGGGTCAGTCTCCCTGTATGCCTCTCCCATGGGTCAGTACCATGCATTGTGTTTTGAGTAGTTTATTCAGAGCCCATTGCAACTAAATTGCATATGCATTGTATGTGACTATTTGCTAGCTGCTGTGTTTATACTGCCTTCTATTCTGACTGTCAGTTATAACTATCACTTTTTGTCTCCTCATCCCTTTGTTACAGGTGTGTGTTTTTTTTTTCTTATACTTCACAGTTAATTATTTGTGAAGGTTGTCACATTACATTGCATTGTTACCTTTAAAATTGATATGTCAAAAAGTAAAGGCAATCAGGAGGAGGGGGCCCTGAAATGTACTGATTTCATGTAAATCCTGTTTAGCGGGCTTGACCTCTCAGGACTTTATAAAGGATGGTTTGTGTGCTGTCTGTTATAAAGAGCCACCTCACCAGTCCAGTATACTAGTCCCTGTACAAGAGCCATTTTAGGTGTCCTCCTTGTCTCAGGGTATGAAGAAGTTTGTGGATCGTATGGCTACTCCAATAATGCCTCCTTGTATGGGCCCACAGCCTGCTATGTTTACACCTCATATAAATCCTTCCTGGATGGATGCTTATGTCCACTCAAGTCAGAGTATGGCTCAGCCAGCGGTTGCAAGCAGACCAGTGCTAACTAAGGCGCCTAAGCGAAAGTTATCTTTTTATCAGTCTGTTCAGCATATGGATTCAGACGCATCATCAGACGAATCAGATGATGCGCAGGGCTCTTCTCCAGGGTCTAGCTCGGGGGAAGAGGTCCATACGTCCTCAGTGGATGTTCCTTCTTTGGTGAGGGTGGTTAAATCAATCCTAGATATTCAGGTTGATGAACCAGCTCCTAGTAAGAAGGCTCCAATGTTTAAACACCAGAAGGTGGTCAAAACTGGGTTTCCTAAATCTGAGCAGATCACTGAGCTTATGGAAGATGCATGGGGTAACCCTGATAAATGGTTTTATGTGCATAAAAGATTAATATTGTTGGATCCTTTTCCAGCTTCTGATTGTGGGAGGTACCTCCTGTGGATGCTCACGTGACGCACTTAGTCAGAAATGCTACATTGCCTATTCTGTCAGCATCTTCTCTGAAGGATTCTACAGAAAGGAAAATTGAAACATGTCTTAAGACAATATTTTGATCATCGGGGGCTGCTTCTCTGGGTAGCCAAAGCTGTTGAAGAATGGACAGGGGCACTGGAAGACTCTCTGCCAGATGCTACCAGAGAACAGATGAAGTATATCTCCCACATACAGGAAGCGGCCTCCTATTTGGGGGGAGCTGCAATAGATGCTGGAATTTTAACTTCTAAAGCATCAGCAACGTCAGTAGTGGCGTGCAGGGTCCTTTTGGTTAAGATACTGGAAAGCTGATACAAGATCAAAGAAGGCTCTGGAAACCTTACCTTTTAATGGAAATATACTTTTTGGAGCAGAGTTAGATAAGATAATAGCTACTCTGGCGGCTTCAAAATCCGCAGGTCTGCCATCTACGGCTACATTGAAGTCTAGGCTGTTTTCTTTTCGTCCTCAGGGACGAGCAAAGGAACAGTCTTCCAGACAGTCTAGTTTTCACAGGACAACCAGGCGACAAACTAGGAGGTCTAGGCCAGCCAGACGTCCAGCTTCTAAGCCGAACGACAAACCCTCGGCCTGATGGGGCAGGCCTCCTCCTGGTGGATCCCAGGGTGGGGGGGCCGACTTCTTCAGTTTGCGGATTGCTGGCATCAAACAACAACAGATGCCTGGGTCTGAGAAGTGGTTTCTGGGGTATACCATCACTTTCTGGAGGCATCCTCCCCAGAAGTTTTTTTGCACAATTCCTCCATCAGGTGCGGTAAAAGTGACCTTTCAGGAGGCCATTCTTTTCCTGCTGCAGGTAGGGGTAATAATACCGGTTCCTGTGTTACAAAAAGGAAGGGGTTATTATTCCAATCTATTTTTGGTTCAGAAACCAAATGGGTCTCATCGCCCTATTCTAAATCTACAAACTCTCAACAGGTTTATTCATGTACCCAGGTTCCATATGGAAACTCTCCGGTCAATTATTTTGGCAATGGAACCTGAGGATTTTTTGGTTTCCCTGGATATTGAGGATGCGTATCTGCATGTGCCTATTACGCCATCCCACCAACAATTTCTACGGTTTTCTATCCTAAAGCAACATTACCAATTCCAGGCGATGCCCTTTGGCCTATCAACAGACCCTCGGGTATTTACCAAGATAATGGCAGTCATGACGGTCTATCTCAGTCATCAGGGAGTCAGAATACTACCATATCTGGATGACCTTCTGATATGGGCACAAACTCCAGTAGTTTAACAACACCATCTTCAGCTGGCCATAGCCTGCCTGCAGAAGCACATCTGCATCATCAATTGGAAGAAATTATCTCTTTCTCCAACACAGCATATGGTACATCTGGGAGCACTTCTGGACTCTCAGACACAAAGGGTCTTTCTACCAGAGGACAAGATTGTGGCCCTATCATTGAGAGTATGCAAACTGCTACGCAAGCAAAGGGTATCAGGTCTATAAGGTCTTGGGATCAATGGTATCGGCTTTCGACATTGTGGGGTATGCTCAGTTTCACTCCAGGCCTCTGCAAAAATTGACTTTCTCCATGTAGAATGGACAGTATAATCTAATAAGTCCCAGAGGATCCATCTCACTCCAGAGGTTCGTCTCTCCCTCCTGTGGTTGCTAAGAAAGGATCATTTGGACAACGGGCGCCCATTCTGGATTCCAAATTGGGTGCTTCTCACCACGGACACCAGTCTTCGCGGATGGAGGGAAGTGACGGGTCATCACACTTTTCAGGGAAGATGGACAAATCAGGAAAGTCATCTGCCAATAAATATTCTGGAACTGTGAACAGTATACAAAGCACTGATCATGGCACAGGACCTGCTCCAGGGCAGGCCGGTCCAGATCCAGTCCGACAACGCGACTAAAGTGGCCTATCTCAATCATCAGGGAGGCGCACGAAGTCATGCAGCAGTGAAGGAGGTGATTTGGGCAGAACGTCATCTTCCGGCAATCTCGGCAATATTCATACCGGGAGTCTTCTATTGGGAAGCAGACTTTCTAAGTCGTCAGGACATACACACATTCCGGAGAGTGGTCTCTCCACCCGAGAGTGTTTCAGCTGCTGGTGAACAAATGGGGTCTACCAGACATAGATCTCATGGGATCACGTCACAACCACAAGGTCCCCAGGTACGGGTCCATAGACTCATCAACAGCATTCGTGGATGCACTGACAGTAAGATGGGACTTCAAGCTGATGTAACTATGTCCTCCAATTTCCCTCCTCCCAAGAGTCCTCAGGAATTCAAGCAGGAAGACGGAATAATAATATTAGTGGCTTCGGCTTGGCCCAGACGTCATTGGTTCACCGACATACATAATCTATCCATAGACAGTCCGTATCCTCTTCCTCTATGGCAGGATCTGTTAACGCAGGGTCCCTGCCGGCATCCGGATTGACCTCATCTGGCTTTCACGGCGTGGCTCTTGAATCTTCCACCTTAAGAAGGTTTTTCCAGCTCTGTGATTCAAACGATGCTTGGAGCATGAAAGCCTGCATCTATTACAGGGTCTATTACAAGGTGTGTCATTCTGTTGGTCAATGGTGTTCCCACAGGAAGTATGACCCTAAGTTGTTTAGGGTTTCCCGGGTACTGGCTTTTCTCCAGGCTGGTTTAGACCTTGGTCTCCGCCTGGCCACTTTGAGAGTGCAGGTTTCTGCATTGTCAGTCTGGTTCCAGAGAAAGATTGCTTCATTACTTCTCGCTATCTCTTCTGCATGCAGAGTCTCTGATTTGGCAATGCTCTTTTGTTGCTCCCCATTTTTGATTTTCACCAGGATAAAGCTGTTCTTCGTACAAGGGAGGGTTACCTTCCTAAGGTGGTGTCCCGTTTTCATGTAAATGAAGAAATTGTAGTTACATCTTTTCAGGCTCCAGACATCTCTGTAGGTGAAGCCTTCCTGGATGTAGTTCGTGCTCTTCGTATGTATATATGTGGAGCGTACAAACTCAGTTAGTTAGAAAATCAGATGCTCTTTTTATATTGTATGTTTTTTACAAACGAGGATGGCCAGCTAATAAGTAGACTCTGGCGAGATGGTTACGTATGACTATCTCTCAGGTGTATAAACAGGCTGATCTCCTTGTCCCAAACATGGTGACAGTGCATTCTACTCGGTCTGTAGGGCTATCATGGACTTTTAGTCGTGGTGCCTATGCTGAACAATTGTGGAAGGCAGCCACATGGTCTTCTGTCCACACTTTTCTCAGGTTCTTTGCCTTTGATACTTTTCCCTCTCAGGATGCTTCCTTTGGGAGACGAGTTCTCCTTTCTGCTCAGGAGTATCCCCCACCCTTAGGGGAACTGCCTTAGGACATCCCCATGGTATCCCTGTGGATCCCTATGGACCCTGAAGATGAAAATTTGAGTTATTGTAGACTTACCTTGATAACTCCTTTTCTTCGAAGTCCATAGGGTCCACAGGGCACCCACCCTGACGCACATATTTATTCTTTCTGTCACGGATTCCCTCATCTTGTGTGAGAGTGTTTCTGGTGTACTGGTGTACGATTGGTTTCTGGTGTCTGATTGGTCTTCCTTCGCCTCTGTCCTTCTCCTGCCTTGAGGCTTGTTTACAAAACTGAAGGCCTGTGGCTGGGGGCCAGGTATATATGGAGGAGGACCCGAGGCATCCTGGGAGCTGAAAGCTTTAACTGTTTGATGCCTGGTTCTCTCCAACCACATTACCCCATGGTATCCCTGTGGACCCTATGGACTTCGAAGAAAAAGAGTTATCAAGGTAAGTCTACCATAACTTTGATTTTGCAAGAAGAAAATGTTCACAGAACAAATATGAAGTTAACTTCATTTTTGGGAAACAAAAACGACAATAGTTGTTGAGTTCAAGTAAAGCTATTATCGCTTCGTATATATGTAGCTGTGTGATTTTATTTATTACTGCAGTGACAATTAGAATGAATTTTACTAATTTTATTTGTAGTTCATTTTATATTATATATTATTATTATTTAATTGCATAGTGGCATCTTACTCAACGGCATAATTCATTAGTGTCCTCAGAACGGGATTTCCAGAGGAAAGAATATTCTCACATTGAATACAATAAGCTAATCAGCATGCTTGTATTCTGAAACCCTAATTAAATCTCATTATAATGGTACATTTTAAACTAAGTGACCCCTTTAGATGATCTTCCTCTGTGCCTAAGAAATGGGAATTCATGCAACAATTGCAGTGAAATGGACCTTTTATTAGCAAACATGTCATTCATTAAGAGGGAAGAATAGCTAGCAGGTAATTGTACAGATCACTTCATCAGTACATCTGTCCCAGGCAAACATGCATGCACTCAGTTGTACACACACATGTGCTACACTGCTACATACATTGTATAACTACTTACAGGTATAGAATCTTCTACAAGAATTTAATTACCTCTTAAATCCAGGTCATTACCCTCCTGGAGTATTCTCTCCAGCAATGACTGGTGTTCTGATCACCCACACTGCTTGATTAGTGTCAGACCACCTTTTTATGCAATAGTTATCTCTTGCTCATCCATTATGTTGCTGGTTTTGAAGTGGGTGATGATAATGTAACCTACTATACGTTTCTTGTTCACAGCATTGCAAATTATTTCAGGAAATGAATGTATTAATCGGCTTGGGTATGAAATACTGGCAGTCGGAATGCCAGCTGCCAAAATACCGACAGCGGCATCCCGATGCTCAGTATCCCGACAGGGGTACGTAAGTATGCTAACCCTCCCCGCTTCTGCCTCTAACCCTAACCCTCCCTTCTTGCACCCTAACGCTCCCCGTTTGGGCCTGAACCTAACCCTGCCCCCTTAATGCCTATCCCTCCCCCAGTGGTGCCTTAGCCTAACCCCAATCCCCCCGTGGTGCCTAAACCTAACCCTCCCACCCTCCCAAGGTGGCTAACACCTAAACCGGCGCTGCTATACTTATGTTCGGGTTTCCGGTGTCAGTATCTAAACTGGCGTCTGTATTTAGGCGCCAATGTTTAGTCCCGGGTTGGGATTCCGATGCTGGGATTTCAACAGCCGGTATGCCGTCTGTCGGAATCATAACTACATTTCGTATTGATCTGATAGAAGAATATGACGTGTACTTATTAAGTATTAGTGAGGACAGGGCTGCATGTGACATGATGTGAGGAGGGGAATGGAGGCAGTGGGAAGCCACAGGCTGAGAGTTATATAGTGGAAGGAGAAGAGCCAGCAGCACAGAGTATATCAGGAGATGAGTGATGTGTCAGTGAGGACTGAGCTTCATGGGACAGTGACATGATTTGAGGAGGGGAATAGAGGCAGCAGGAAACCACAGACTGTGAGTTATGTAGTGGAAGGAGCAGTGTCCATGGTTACCACCTTTTCATATTCAGAATCCTGGACAGGGGCATTGCTAAAAGTATAAAGTAGGGTTACAACTATTTTGCTTGTCAGCTTTAAGTCCATTTTCTTACCACTAATAAATAACCCCTCATGCTCCTTTCTATACAAGCCCAGAGCCTTCTCCTGTCCCTTTATATGCCTCAGAGCCCCCTCATGCCCCTTTATATGTCTTAGAGCCTCCACATGCCCTTATATGCCAGCCCGGAGCCCCCTAATGTCACTTTATATGCCTCAGAGCCCCCTCATGCCCCGTTATATGTCTTAGAGCCTCCACATGCCCTTATATGCCATCCCGGAGCCCCCAATGTCACTTTATATGCCTCAGAGCCCCCTCATGCCCCTTTATATGTCTTAGAGCCTCCACATGCCCTTATATGTCAGCCTGGAGCCCCCTAATGTCTCTTTATATGCCTGTTTCAGTGCCCCATAAGTCTTGCTCCTTTATAAGCCAGCCTTCAAGACCCCTTAATCATACCATGCCCGTTTATATGCCAGCTTTGGAGAACCTCAGCAATGCCATGCCCCTTTATATGGCTCAGTCCTCAGAACTCCCTCATGCTAGCCCAGCCCTTTACAGCTTACTTATCTTTACAACTGAAGGTCCAGTTTGATCTGAAATGCCGTCCAGCACACACTGACTCCAGTAATGCCTGCGGCCAGGAGAATGATTACTCAGAGTAGGCCATTCGTATGGCAGACAGAAGGTGGAGTAGCAGAGAGTAGCTGCCCAGCAGTAGCACACAGACTGTGACGTCACCTGCCCAGTAGATTTCCCGAACACTGCCCGTCTAAGATGAGCAAGCTTCCAGCCTCCGGACAGATAATCTCATTTCTGGGCTGTCAGGAGGAGCCCTGGGCATGTGTTTCAATGTCATGTGCAGCAGAATAACTACAGACTGAATACTGGGGGAACATCCCTCTAGTAGGGATGTGTAGGACTTGGGACCCTGTATGGCAGTGTCTTGCACTTCTTCTGTGGGCCTAATGCCCTCACAGTGACCTATTTTAAGTGTGTTGGGTCACTTCCTAATGTGGGCCCATCTTAGCTGCTGCCAGAGTAGGCCTAATTCCTACTATACTGGGCATTTACATAAAGCCAAAACTGAATAGGACCTAGTGCCCTCATATAACGATGCCCAGTGCTGCTGCTAGGCTTGGTCCTGGTAGGGTCATAGAAAAGAGTGCAATGTGGTGGTCAGCAGCTTAGTTCAGTCAATCAGAGCCCAATGCCCATTATGCAGAGGAAGACTTGAGGAGAAGCTAGGCCTTTGAGCCTGACAGGGGTGTATCCTCAGTGTGGGGTTTTCGTGCCTAGTGCCATAAGTAGGCATCCATTGGTTAATACCCACAATGTGTCTGGGACTCCCTGGTGGTCTAGGGTGTCCTTAGAGCTAAGGCTATCTACCCTGTCCTAAAGGAGCTTTGCACTGTTCTTTTGCCTCCCACTACACTTGCTCTCTGTTGGCCATTGTAAATCCTCATCTGGACTCTCGCTGCATCTGGGATGCACATTTGGACACCGCTTGTGTTCTCTCCAAGCAGTTGGCTCGGGACAGTCATGTCTCATCAGCTGACAGTTTCAAAATGGGACTCGCTAATTGCTTGAACTTGAATCCTTCTAAGATCCATCCTTCTCACAGCAAGAAGCCAACCGCGACTTACCGTACATGTCTTCAGCAATGAAGGCTTCTACGTGACTCCAGTGTGTGCATTTATAGAAGCGATGGCCCTCGGATAATTAAGTGTACTCGTCCGCCGGGCGTCCCTCGCAGGGTCTCCGCGGTCCCATCCCGGGCTCCCATTCTCACATCCAGTGTTCTCAGCTTTAAAGTGTAATTGTCCACCCCCCAATGTTATAACCCCATTGCAAATGCACCATATTACACATTGTTATTAAAGCAGCCTTGATCCCTAAGACCTCCCCCACACTGTCTGCTCCAAGCATCGCATATAGAGATGTGAACGTGCACATATGATTTTAGTTACTGGCTGGAGACAGTGAAATTCTTCCATGCATAGAGGACGGGCAGAAAATGTCCTACAGTAAATTTCTTTCCCGATCGGATCCAGCAGCTTCTTTGATCTCCAGCTACACATTGTTAGACATGTACAGTAGCTGTCAGTTTTTTAAATTGACTTCACTGCCAGAATAGATAAATGACTCTACGCACATGTCAGTGATCTTATGGATTTTGATTTGGGTCATTGAACGTCCTTCCTACTGAGCTGCATAGAAAATAATCAGAGATGGAATATCCACTTATGTGAAATTTACACTGAGGGTAATATTTTGTTTCACACAAACTAGGGGTGAGCGGATTCGGATTCGGTTCTACTCGGTTCCGTTCGGTTTTAAAAACCGAATCTTATTGGCTATCCAAAACTCGTGACAGCTGATACCCAATAAGATTCGGTTTTTAAATCCGAACGGAACCGAGTAGAACCGAATCCGCTCACTCCTAACACAAACCTCTTGTGAAGTATAAGAAGTTATCTTTCATCAAGGTCATCTTTGTAGAATCTCCTCCTATTTTATGAATATATAAGGTCACAATGTCATTCAGTGTAAACTGCCTTTTCCATGGCAACCTCATTTATTTACTGTGATCCAACAGCAACACATGCAGTGAAGTATTTTGTTGCAAGGTAAAACGTATCAATGGTTTGGTGCATGACATTCGCGTTACACAAGGCTTGTACCGCGTGGAGAACATCATGGCTGCGGATTCGCCCAGATTTAAAAGACAATTTGATACGGACTACATCTGTAGTCAGAGCTTTTAATTGCAGACTAAAGCTGGGTACACAGACACACATATACATTCCTCGGCCCGATCACCTGATAACGATTGTATAGGTGTGTATGCCGGAGCGCTAGCCGATAATCTGCCGGTAACGCTGCTGCAGTGGTCGGGATCGGGAGTTCGTATCTTATGTGCTGTTTAATATTTATCGGCTCGACCTCCCGATCCCATAGAAGCCCGTACGCACCGAGGGCCTGATTCTGATATAAATAGTATTGCACAGCGGCAGGGAAGCGACTGTGCAATACCGTACAAGTGAAATGCAAATGCAACAGGATGCATCTGTAGGAAATAGACACGTCTTGCATTCATCTGCGATCCGAGTGCTGCATCTGAAGATGCAGCAGCAGATCACCATAGCGACCGGTCACCATGGTTGCAGCCCTTGGCCTGTTTGTGGCGAAACTTACTCAGACTGTCCATCGCAACTGGTCAGCCGGAAGTCTGCGTCCAATGACGCAAACCCTGGGCTTGGCACGCCTGCGAAACATCGGGGCCAAACGTCCCATGTTTGTAGAACGGTCCTGGTCTCTGCTCCCCAAATGCAGCAGCATGTCGATCTTGCTGTGACTAAGAGGGGACTGAAAGCAATCACTTAGGACCTGTTCTGCATGTGCGCAGATCCCAAAACATCAGATTTGTATGTAGACCATTGGGTTTATAGCACAGTGTGTATGGAGCTCGCGCAGGGGCAAGCTGGGGACACAGTACTCGGCTGATCGGGGGCGTTTACCCAATCAGCCAAGTGATCGCAAAGGTGTATACCCAGCTTAAGTGTATTTATGAAGCTGCTGGTTTGACCTCAAATTTTAAAGTCTAAAGTGAGTTTTACACTTGATATTGGTGCCGGCGCCGCCTTCAATTTTGAGGTGAAACTCGCAGAGAAACCTCTTGATGGACATCGGTAGCAACAGTGACACCTGCAGGACATAGGTGCAAACTAATCAAAATAACAATTACTAGGAGCATAATAATAATTTTAAAAAAAGGATTTTGATTCAAAACTATAGTTTAAATATAACGTCTGAGCTGAATTGCTGTATATCTAATTATACATAACATAGTAAATGTGTATTTTGATAAATCTAAGTTTTTGCCTGGTTTCCGTTGTTATATATTACTCAATGAGGTTCATTTAATGAAACAATGCAAAAGGAACATCTGAATTGTTCCATGATGATGATGTTTTTTAGTCTGACTATATGATACTGGGGGTCAATTTTAATTATGCTTGAGGTATCCATGTGACATATGCAGCTGCGCACTAAAGGCGAACGCAAAGTGGACGCATATGCGGGAGCATTGTGTGCCTGAAAATAGCGGTGGACGCCTGAGTCGGCCGCCTCGTCCCTGTACACCCACTTGTGAGAGCAGCCGTCCTCACCATCATTACCGGCCCTATCCTGGGTGCAATTTATCCCTCTGAAATTGCGGCATCTTTGCGCACTCTTACCTCTATTTGCGAACGTCCCATTGACCCCCCAGTAACACAAGTTGAGATCCGGCTGACTTCCGTGTTACCCTGAATAGGTCTGTGAATCCGCCAAGATGCTAAAGTTCATCTCGGACACCTGCGCAGTGTGAAAGCGACATATGCCGCTTCTCTGCGTGCGGTTCTGAAACAGGCCCATATGCTAGTAAACAATGCTTATTTTTTGTTGGCTCCTCCAAAGGGTTTGAGCAAAAAGAAGCAGCAATGTTTACCTTCCAGAACCTCACGGTTAATCGAATCCCCCCCCCTTATATCTCATTGCTGTGGATTGTTGCCCTTTGCCCCATTGACTGCATGTCAGACACTTCTAAATTGATCCTGCCCAGATAAAATCAGTGAGTGTGGTATATTTTGTTGACATCACATTGACACGGCTGCAATGTCAACATGTCTCATGTCGACTTTGCAACCGTGGTCTAGTGGTGACTTACAGCGGGTCCGGCAGCGACATCCTGTTGACTTCCCGTGGAGCATACGCAGCTTCCGGCAGGGAGTATCGCTAACCCTAAGCCTTCCCCTAGTGCCTAACTCTAAACCTTCCCTCCCGCAGCCCACCCCTAACACCCCTCTGCCAGTCCGTGCAGAATGTCAGCATTTCACAATTGTGAACATGTCGACATTCTGCACATGTCCAACGTAGACATTTTAACAGCGTCGACATTTTGACTACATCCCAAAGTCAGTAGTGAGTTTACAATGATGTATCCAGTATTGGGCATTTGTGCTTACAGTGGGTTCCTGGTGCTATTGCTATATATGAAATGTGGATAACATTTAGTTAATAATATAGATAGCAGTAACATTGTGTTTTGGTTTTGTTTTGTAGCACGTAAAGGCGATATCTTCATCCATGTGCAGAACCCTTCACGACGTGCAGAGCATTTTTCAGGGACAATGCTACAACTATGTCTGTATAAATGTGAGTTAATAGAAACAATGCAATTACCCTAGTAACAATGTGTCCATTGTGCTGTAAGAATTCTAATCACCTCCTTGTAGGCATACAGTGCTCATTATAGAGCTACTGTACGTCATTAGAAGATTTCTGTGTTACTTGTTGTCTGTGTCATGTTACCAACGTCTTCTGGTCCTTTCCATTCGCACGATAACTTCTTACTTTATTTTTATCCTCCATTGTTTTCTGCTGTTATTCATATTATTACCCATACAGTATAATACAAGGTCATGTATGCGCCTATGTTCCCCATTCTCCACCCATTTCATGGATTGTTTTTCTTTTTAATCGTTAGTTTCTAGCACTTTCCACATTTATTTATTAGAGATCTATGTTGTGCAATATTTTGTCCCATTCCTGTATAGCTTTCTGTTGCATATAGCAATACTTATAGTATGATTTTAGCCTTAATTGAGGCAGGATTTCCCATTTCCTGTCTCAATTAAGCACTTTTGTATTTTCTAACAGAGGAGCTGGTGCAACGTTAGCTGCAAAGTGAGAGTAGTTTATCATTTAAATTGTTATTTTAAAAGTAAGATACTAAATTTCTGCCCGTATGAAGTGCTTTCCGGTGCGCATTTGGCACTGTTTCGGGCATGAATAGTGCAAAATTGCCTAATTTACACTTAGCAAACTTAATGACAACACTTATACAGTTGTGCCCTTACCCAACCATGTGTTGTATTCTACAGTTGCAGCCGTTTCAGTGGATTCGTATAGCTAGGTGTGTTTTAAAGTTTGCGTCCCATCACACATAAGTCATTATTAATTAGTGTTACCCTTACACCAGGGTTTTAGCACTTGCATGTCAAACCCCTGGATACACATACGTTTTTAGTCACATTTGGCATCTGTACGCCCCTTTACTGTACTCTGGCGGTATCCGCATGACCGCTGCCCACGTTCACCATGCCCGCTGCCCACATCTGCAGGCCCAATTCAGCTCCGATCACCACTCCTTAGTTGTACGCATTTGCAGACCAGGCATACGTTGGAAATAAGTTGTGGATTGCATTTAAAAAATATATATAATATTTATAATGTATGGCAATGCTCCCAAATTAAAAACTGTTGGTACAAGGTCTATAGTTTTATACAACAGATCACAGGAAAGCAGCTACCATATACCTGGGAACCATTTCTCCTAGCAGACTTCACCTCCTGGTCTCCAGTTTTATTGCTCAAAACTGTGTTACCATAATGAAGAATTCTGACAACTTTGGCTAGAAAATGTATTTGACATCACTGGCTTTCAAGGACAGTCCCCTCTATAGAAATGTTGAAGATCGAATTGTTAACTTCACTCTTTCTACTTCAGGGTCCATAGGGGGTCCACAGGGTTGACCTTGGGGTATAGCTGGATCTGGATCCACGGGCACCACGCAGTTAAAGCTTTGCTGCTCCCAGGATGCACTTGGGTCCGTCCTCCTCTATTCCCCGCCCCCGACCACAGGCACCTCAGTTTTAGTTGGTGCCCGGCCGGAGTCGGGTCACCCTGGGCAGTGGGGCTGCATAAGCAGCCCCTAAGCTTTAATTTAAATTTTTTGCAAACAAGAAGAAGATTTTATTATTTTATTTTTTACTATCTTCAGAGCGGCAGCATAAGACTGTCCATCTGGATGTCCATGCTGCCGCTCCAACAGCCCCGCTGGCGCTGCAACGCCAGTACTGATCTGGGGATCGCAGCGGGACCCCGGAGTCAGTACTAACGTGGCTCCGGGAGCTCCCACTGACTGCTGCCGGATTCTACGGGGCCAGGTAAGCCGTGTGTAGCGCTTCGCGCTGCACGCGGGGGAAGAAAAATGCAGTCTTTCAGCCGCCGGTCTCTGGGGACAGACCGGCGGCGCTAGTAGCGGCGGCAGGCTCCCCCTCTTCAGGAATACCCCGCGTGACCGCTGACCCCCGGGGTGTAAGTACCGGCGGGGAACCGGCTTCCCCGGGGGTTTAGTACTAGCAGGGGAGGCAGCCTTCCCTGCTTTAGTGGCTCCTCTCCTCAGCCCAGCGCGCCTTCTCTCATGTGTGCTGGCGTCGTTGGGCTGTTATCTCCTGGCCACTCCTCCTCAGTGCTCTCCGGCGGCCATCTTCCAGGCAGCATCGCAGAGCTCCCAGGCGGATACAGTGGACCAGTCCCCCTGCGTACCTCTCCCCCTGCAAAGGACAGTGTTCGCAGCGCTATAGCCCTCCCAGACACTGAATCTGGGAGGTTGATTGTAGCGGAAGGTGCAGTGAGTATAACTTCCTGCATGGTATGTGACTATTGCTAGTGCTGCTGTCTGTGCTTTTTCTACTTACTGTCAGCTTTTTACCTATCCCTTTCCTTCTCCTACGGCCCGCAGGTGCATGGGGGAGGGGTGTTCTTTCTGTATACCTCACTTATATAGATCTACGTATTTGTACTGCGGTGTGCTACTCAGTACCAGATTGTGGGCTGTTTGTGTTGCATACTTGGGAGTGCGCAGGTGTTATACGCCTTTACCTCTTTTCGGTGATACATTTTTTATTGCAAAAGTTTTGTGTAATGTCTGATGAGGAGAAGGAGCGCTCCGTGGCTCCTGTGTTGTTTTCCTGCCGACGCTGTTCGGCAGGGGTTGACGGGGCGGATTTGTCTCAGGACGGTCTGTGTGGACGGTGCCAGCTGGTACCTGGTCCCTCTAAACCCCCAGTGGCGCAGGATCCTCCGTGGGCGATGTTTACACAAGTGCTGGCGTCGATCGCGGACCAGGTGGCGGGCCCGACTGCGGGCCCTTCTAGGGCGTTGCCCCAGCCTACCATCCCCCGTTCCCCGGGCGTGACGCGTCTGGTGCAGTCTCCTCCCGGGTCTCAGACTGTGGGTCCTTATGCGGGTTTGCCTGTGTACATGCAATCTCCCACGGTACCACAGCAGTCGATGGTACCGTTTCAGGGGTATCCTCAAACGGCACCCCCTCCCTGGGTGGATGTCCTCTCCAGCTCTGTTCAGAGCCTGGCGGCTTCGTCATCGGCCTTTCAAACTATGTTGCACAGTGGTTTGCCACCAAGGACGTCCAAGCGAACCGTTTCGGCTTCATTGGCGGCACAGTTTACGGACACGGACGTGTCTTCGGATGACGGGGAGATCCATGAAGACTCTGACTCGGATGCTGGGGCCCAGGAGGTGGAGGCTAAGTCCTCCATTAATGTACCGGCATTGGTTAGGGCGGTGCGGGCCATCCTTCATATAGAGGAGGGTGTGCCGGCTCCCAGGTCGAAGTACCCTAATTTTAAGAAGACCAAGGTAGCTTCGACGGTTTTTCCCCTGTCTGATCAGTTAACGGATCATATGGCAGGGGCCTGGCAGTTGCCCAGCAAGAGGTTCCAACCGCAGAAACGGTTGGCTTCAAACTATCCTTTTCCTGAGGCTCATTGCAGGAAGTGGGAAACTCCGCCTGCCGTGGATTCCCACGTTACCCGCTTAATTAAAAGCGCTACGCTGCCTTTGCCGTCGATCTCGTCCCTGAAAGATCCCACGGACAGGAAAGTGGAGACTTGTTTAAAGTCTATCTACTCTCTCTTGGGGGCGGTTGCCCGTCCATCCATGGCCATCTCTTGGGTGGCTAAGGCCATCGAGAGCTGGGCCAACGCCTTGGAGGATACCTTTCCGGAAGATGCTCCGGAGATCCAGAGAGCGTTGATAGGACAAATGAGGGATGCGGCTTCCTACATTGGGGAAGCATCGTTAGATGCAAGCCTGCTGACCTCTCGGGTGTCGGCTGCCGCTGTGTCGGCGCGTCGGTCCTTGTGGCTGAGGTCTTGGAGAGCTGACGCAGACTCCAAAAAGGGACTGGAGGCCTTACCTTTTAATGGGGAGTTGCTTTTTGGTCCAGACTTGGACAAAATTGTGGATACTCTAGCTAAGTCTAAATCAGCTTTCCTCCCTTCGGCTTCTGCACCTACCAAAGTACGGAGCTCTGCCTTTCGGTCCTTT
The DNA here is from genome assembly GCA_031769625.1 of Taudactylus pleione. Classification (NCBI taxonomy): domain Eukaryota; kingdom Metazoa; phylum Chordata; class Amphibia; order Anura; family Myobatrachidae; genus Taudactylus; species Taudactylus pleione. The sequence goes on along the minus strand of JAUIMM010000570.1, from coordinate 5,372,382 downwards.
CGGGTTCAGGGCAAGGCCAAAGGTCAGTCCTTCCCGAGGCAATCGGCGACCAAGGCCGCTTCTAAGCCCAAGAAGCAGGCCTGGAGTGCCAGGCGCCCTTCTTCCAAGCAGGAGGATAAACCTTCTGCCTGATGGGATGGGCCTCCCTCTGGGGGACCCCAGAGTGGGAGGCCGACTTCTTCTATTTGCCCAGTGCTGGAACAATACCACCACGGATGCCTGGGTTCGAGAAGTGGTCTCCCAGGGGTACGCCCTGTCTTTTCGACACAGACCGCCCCACCAGTTTTTCTGCACGAGTCCTTCTCAAGATACGACCAAGACTTTACAGATTCAGGAAGCTATAGAGTCCTTGCTGAAAGTAGGGGTCATTGTTCCCGTTCCTCAATTACAACGAGGGACGGGGTACTATTCTGGTGCAGAAACCCAATGGTTCTCATCGCCCTATCCTCAACTTGAAGTCTCTGAACAAATTCCTCAGGGCTCCCAAGTTCAGGATGGAAACGTTACATTCCATCATTCTGGCGATGGAACCGGGGGATTACATGGTGTCCCTGGATATCCAGGACGCCTACCTCCATGTTCCGATAGCACCTTCGCACCAGCGGTATCTGAGGTTCGCTATCCTTCAACATCATTTTCAGTTCCGGGCGCTACCCTTTGGCCTCTCCAAGGCACCGAGGGTGTTCACGAAGATTATGGCAGTCATGGCCGCACATCTTCGGAACCAGAATGTACGGCTGCTGCCGTATCTGGACGATCTCCTGTTGCTGGCGAGCTCCCCGGAGGTACTGCTTCAACATCTCCACCTGACGATCGCTTGCCTGCAAGCGCACGGGTGGCTGATAAATTGGAAAAAGTCCTCCCTGATTCCATAACAGCGGATGGTTCATTTGGGAGCCCTGCTGGATTCTCGTCAGCAACGGATTTTCCTGACTCCGGAGAAGGTCTCCTCCCTGCAGCTGCGGATACACAGTTGCCTGAGCAGTTGCCGCCTGTCGGTCCATTCGGCTATGAGAGTTCTGGGGTCCATGGTGTCGACATTCGACATGGTGGAATTTGCCCAGTTCCATTCCCGGCCCCTGCAGGGGCTGATTCTATCGGAATGGAACGGGTTGCCTCACCGGATCCGCTCTCAGATGCTGGTGTTGTCCCCGGAGGTTCGGCAGTCTTTGGCTTGGTGGCTTCAGACAGCGCATCTGGTCGAGGGGCGCCCCTTTTGGATCCCGGACTGGGTCCTGCTCACGACGGATGCCAATCTCCGGGGTTGGGGGGCAGTGACCGGCTCATTATCGCTTCAGGGTCGTTGGTCCGCGAAAGAAGCACTTCTCTCCATCAACATCCTGGAACTGCGGGCAGTATACAGGGCCATGCAGTCGTCCGGCCCCGCTCTTCACGGAAGGGCGGTTCAGGTGCAGTCCGACAACGCCACCACGGTGGCGTACATCAACCACCAAGGGGGAACTCGCAGTCGGGCAGTAATGTCGGATGTTCTCGCATTCTTGCTTGGGCGGAGTGTCACATTCCAGCGATCTCGGCAGTCTTCATTCCCGGAGTCCTCAATTGGGAGGTGGACTTCCTCAGCCGTCACAACGTGCATCCCGGGGAATGGTCGCTTCACCCAGAGGTGTTTCAGCTACTCGTGGACAGGTGGGGGCTGCCGGAGCTGGACTTGATGGCCTCCCGTCACAATCACAAGTTGCCCGTTTACGGGTCAAGGACAAGAGACGCAGGCGCCTGTCTGGTAGAAGCACTGTCGGTGAAATGGACGTTTCACCTGGCGTATCTGTTTCCTCCGATATCCCTGCTTTCTCGGGTTCTGCGGAAATTCAAGCAGGACGGTGGCACGCTCGTGCTGGTAGCTCCGGCATGGCCCAGACGTCCTTGGTACTCTGATCTGAGGTGCCTCTCCATCGACGCTCCGTACCTTCTTCCTCAGCGTCGGGACCTGTTGTCTTAAAGGCCCTGCCTTTACCCGGATCTGGGTCGGCTGTCTTTGACGGCGTGGCTCTTGAGACAGCCGTCTTGAGGTCTAGGGGTTTCTCCAGTTCGGTCATTGGTACCATGCTTAGGGCACGCAAGCCTGCTTCCGCGTGGATTTACCACAGGGTGTGGCGCACTTATTTTCAGCGGTGTGAATCCAGAAACTATGATCCGCAGGTGTTCCGGGTTTCCAGAATCTTGGAGTTTCTTCAATCGGGTTTGGACCTCGGCTTACGCCTGGCCTCTCTGAAGGTTCATGTGTCTGCTTTGTCCGTGTGGTTTCAGCGACGGATTGCTACACTGCCAGATGTTCACACCTTTTTCCAAGGTGTTCTCAGGTTCCAGCCTCCCTTCGTGCCTCCGGTGGCTCCTTGGGACTTGGTGGTGGTACTACGGGTCTTGCAGGGTACTCCTTTTGAGCCGCTTAAGTCAGTGGAGCTCAAGTGGCTGACGTTTAAGACCGTTTTTCTCCTGGCAATTGCTTCTGCCAGGAGGGTGTCAGAATTGGGGGCGCTTTCCTGTCGCCCTCCTTTTCTGATTTTTCACCAGTACAGAGCGGTGCTCCGCACTCGTCCTGAGTTTTTGCCCAAAGTGGTCTCAAAGTTCCACATTAATCAGGAACTTGTTGTGCCAGCTTTTCAGTCACCTGATCTTTCAGCTGGTGAGGCTTCCTTAGATGTAGTCCGGCACTTAGAATCTATGTGGACCGGACTGCTTCGGTTAGGAAGTCGGATTCTTTGTTTGTCCTCTTCGGTTTTCACAAGAGGGGTTGGCCTGCCAACAAGCAAACGTTAGCCCGTTGGCTTCTTTCCGTTATTTGTGAGGCTTATGCACAGGAGGGTTTACCTGTGCCAGCCTCTGTTAAGGCTCATTCCACTCGTTCTGTGGGTCCCTCTTGGGCTGCTAGACGTGGCGCCTCCGCTGTTCAGCTGTGTAAGGCGGCCACTTGGTCTTCAATTCAAACGTTTTTGAGGTTCTATGCATTTGACACCTTCGCCTCTCAGGATGCATCCTTTGGGCGCCGGGTACTCCTTTCAGCACAGGAGCGTCCCCGCCCTTAGTTGAACTGCTTTGGGACATCCCCAAGGTCAACCCTGTGGACCCCCTATGGACCCTGAAGTAGAAAACAAGAGATATGATAAGAACTTACCTTTGTTATCTCTGTTTCTACGAAGTCCATAGGAACTTTGGCCCTGATACAGAGCCGGACGCTCTGACCAGAGCGCTCGCTCTGAATTAGGGCCCACCTCCATTAATGTGGAGCGTCCTCCTGGACGCTCGTATAGCTGTGGGTCACCACCCACAGCATATACGAGCGTGCAGGATGATGGTCGCGATGGTCTTGACCATCGCGACCATCAAAACTGCGAGCAAAAGCCTGCGGTTGAGTTTTTCAACCGCAAGGCCAGGAGTGATTTTGGCTCTATCAGAGCCAAAATCACTCCCACTGACATCACTAGTGATGTCAGTGGGGCCGGCTTCAGACGGTAGGTGTTCCCTTGGGAACGCCTTCGTCTGGCAGGCACGCCCCCGGCACGCCCACCAAAGGGGGCGTGCTGTCAGTCAACATCGACAGCACGCCCCCTTTGATGAGACACTCCGAGCGAAGGAAAGTCCTTCGCTCGTCGCGTCTCGCGCATGCGCACGACGGAGCTCCCTCTGTCGTGCGCATGCGCAGTGCAGACCATCGACCCACTTGCGAGCGGACTGCCGCTCGCGAGTGGGTCTGAATGAGGGCCTTTGTTCCAACTCCGGGTCAGACCCGGAATTTAGGTGGAAAAGGGGTATTAGTATTAACCGTTGTGATTTTCTATTTTTACTTCTGATGTCTTTATATTTTGTTCTGAAAATGATTTCGGATATGATTGACAGTTTTCTCTGTTGTTTATCCATCTACTCCCCTCTCCCACCCCTTTCCCTCCCTTCACTCTCCTCCCTTTGTCCTCTTTATTGTTCCTTTCTGTCAAATAGCAAAAACATATTCTTTAAGCTGCATACACACACGATTTTCTGAACGATTATCGTTAAACGATATAGTTTAACGATAATCGTTGGAAAAAATCGTTCACTTTCTGAGTCAAACGATGAACGATTATCGTTCATGCGCGTTCACGTTTGTAGTTCAGTCAGACTTGTCAACTGAACGATTTTCATTAAGGGAAAATGCAAAAATCGTTTGTAGTTCAAAAAAATCGTTCATTACACTTTAAAAAATCTGACAGATAATCTGACAGATAATCTGACAGAAAATCGTTCATAAAATCGTTCATAAAATCGTTGGTAACATAATCGTTGTGTGTGTATGCAGCTTTAATGTTAATGTCATTGTCATTTATTTTATTGTTTTGCTTTCTGTATTACAACGCTTTCTCTTTTTTTTTTTTACATTGATAATGTTACCGTATTGAATACAATAAAAATGTTTTTTAAAACAAAAACAAAAAAAAGCTACTTGTGGCCAACAAAGCCGCACTCTGTCACTCTATATAAGGTACTTTGGCCCTGATTCAGAGCCGGACGCTCTGACCAGAGCACTCGCTCTGAATCAGGGCCCACCTCCATTAAAATGGAGCATCCTCCTGGCCGCTCGTATAGCTGTGGGTCACCACCCACAGCATATACGAGCGTCCAACAAGATGGTCGCGATGGTCTTGACCATCAGACTTGCGAGTGAAACCCTGTGGTCGGGTTTCTCAACCGCAAGGCCTGGAGTGATTTTGGCTCTATCAGAGCCAAAATCACTCCCACTGACATCACTAGTGATGTCAGTGGGGCCGGCTTCAGACGGTAGGCGTTCCCATAGGAACGCCTCCGTCTGGCAGGCACGCCCCCGGAACGCCCACCAAAGGGGGCGTGCTGTCAATCAACATCGACAGCACGCCCCCTTTGGTGCGAGACCCGGAGCGATGGAAAGTCCTTCGCTCGCCGGGTCTCGCGCATGCGCACGACGGAGCTCCCTCCGTCGTGCGCATGCGCAGTGGGGACCATCGACCCACTTGCGAGCGTACTGCCGCTCGCCAGTGGGTCTGAATGACCCCCTTTATGTATAACTGTATTTCCGCTCTTTAAGTTGTCGCAGGTAGCACGCAGGGCCATCCAGACATTGGGCTGGCCTGAGTACTGGGGTTATGACTGAGTGCTGCTACTCCCTTTCATGGTGTTAGTTACTTATGGGCCCCTACCGAGGCCCAGGTTCTTTGCGCCCACTACCTCCCATCACCACCCCGCGGTGCCCCTGCAGTCTAATTTTCTGCCTACACAAAATTATTATTCTAATCATTAAATGGAAGTCTGTCACAAAAGTTAATATTTTGCAAAATCTTATGCACAATTAAAAATCTTTTGCAAATCATTTACAAACTCCCGACAGAAAATAAGCCATCGTCATTTTTACCTTAGTGGATCCATATCCGTAATATAGCATCAGTTCCATGATATAAAACATATCACAACAGGAATAATAAAAGGACAGCAAATATCCTTTTTTTCAGATATAACCCAAGTAATTAGTCAAGTTATTATGCTCTGTCTCACCAGTATGGGTGCCATTGTCTGGCTCCTCCTTTTGTGGGAGGGACCAAATGATGGAGAGCTAATGGCTACTTTTTGTTATATACCCAAGCTTCATATACAGGGCTGTTTAATATTAAAGTATCCCTACTTAAGTAGAGCACTCTGAGGCCAGTTGTAAAGCTCATAGGGGAGAATTCAATTAATTGCGATGTTGAATAGCGACGGGAGGGATCTCCTGAAGCTAATCAATACACCGCGCTGTTTGGGCGGGCTAAGGACTTCATCTCGCACCCCCCCTTCGGATGCGAGGAGAAATCCGACCAAAGTGCCGGGCGTGCAGATGTTTTTCTGCTTAGCGCCGCGCGCCCGGCACTTTGGTCAGAGAATGCCAGCGCTATTCAATTCCCGTTGAACTGAATCGCCCCCATAATGAAGAGAAAATTGGGCAACAGGTATTTCAGAGGATGTGTTAGCCATATATTAAAAATCTTTTTTATTAATTCCAAATCTTATCACAAAGTGAAGATACAAACCACTTGTAGAGCAACACATTTGTTCAATGTGTCCTCTATCGTGGTCAACAACAGTTTCCATGCAAAACATTCTCTATAGCAGAGCGTACCATGCAGGTAGAATAGCCTGCACATGACGTCCTTCAGCATACACGTGGTTCACGAAAAAAATCGTTACTTGCTTCAATGGGAAAGGCCCGACCCCACCTAATTGCCCATTGAGACAGGGCAATAGAGATGTAGCTGTCTTTTAGCATATATTGGAAATTAATTATATTCTATTATATTAATTTTAGTACATTTCTCAGCATCATCAGACTGTGATTTTCAGGGTTGTTCTAATTAGTTTGTTGGTTTATTATCTACTCTTAATTCATCGTTTTACATTTAATTTTAAGGTGAAGGAAACTGATGTGGAAGAATCCCGTAAACTAACCGGCTTACTTCAGACTGCTAATGTTGGAACCTACCCATCTGTGGTTGTGTCGGTAAGTGCACTCAGGTGATAGGTGGAAATGTTTAACTTATATCAGGAATGCAGCGGTTTATGCAGTTGCCCTGTAACTAGACTTTCTCCTTTAAAACGTAATTAAAAAACCACTTAAACCATAAAATTGAAAATGATCAATTTATTTATTAACAGCTATTTATATTGGGCGCACACATTTAGTAGCACTTTGCAGAGAATTTTAGGCATTTACATCAGATTCTGGCCAAGCGGAGCTGTACAATCTATATCTCCTACCGCATATACACTCGTAGGGCCTGATTCTGAGTCACACACAAAATGGCTGCATCTATGATTTTCCGCGCTGCCCAATCGTCCGAGGCTTATGTACGCATCTCTGCTCATTGTTCTTAGTGGCATGTAAGTCAGCCAGATCTCCATTTGCTGCCAATTGGGTGTAACAGGGAGGCCATGGGGTGTTCACAGGTAGGCTAAGTTAGTTGTGGGCGTGTCAATGGAATTACGGGATGCTAAGAGAGGAGTGTAGGCAGGGATGGGGCAGATTACCAGGTTCTCTCCTGGTATAACTCAGGCACATATACTACTGTTCTCTCCTGGTGTAACCCAGGCACATATACTACTGTTCTCTCCTGGTGTAACCCAGGTACATATACTACTGTTCTCTCCTGGTGTAACCCAGGCACATATACTACTGTTCTCTCCTGGTGTAACCCAGGCACATATACTACTGTTCTCTCCTGGTGTAACCCAGGCTCATACACTACTGTTCTCTCCTGGTGTAACCCAGGTACATATACTACTGTTCTCTCCTAGTGTAACCCAGGCACATATACTACTGTTCTCTCCTGGTGTAACCCAGGCACATATACTACTGTTCTCTCCTGGTGTAACCCAGGCACATACACTATTGTTCTCTCCTGGTGTAACCCAGGCACATATACTACTGTTCTCTCCTGGTGTAACCCAGGTACATATACTACTACTACTACTACTGGTGTGTGTGTGTGTGTGTGTGTGTGTGTGTGTGTGTGTGTGTGTGTGTGTGTGTGTGTGTGTGTGTGTGTGTGTGTGTGTGTGTGTGTGTGTGTGTGTGTGTGTGTGTGTGTGTGTGTGTGTGTGTGTGTGTGTGTGTGTGTGTGTGTGTGTGTGTGTTTATTATATAGTATGTGTGTATATATGTGTATATATATATATACACACACTGCATGTGTATATGTATACTGTATATATTGTATGTGTGCATGTGTATATATATATATATATTCACTGAGTCTACTCCTGTCTGCCTGTTTGACCCCCATTTCTCCCGTCTACCTCTGTTTGACCCCCATTTCTCCCATCTACCTCTGTTTGACCCCCATTTCTCCCGTCTACCTCTGTTTGACCCCATTTCTCCCGTCTACCTCTGTTTGACCCCATTTCTCCCATCTACCTCTGTTTGACCCCCAATTCCTCCCGTCTACCTCTGTTTGACGGCCATTTCTCCTGTCTACCTCTGTTTGACCCCATTTCTCCCGTCTACCTCTGTTTGACCCCATTTCTCCTGTCTACCTCTGTTTGACCCCATTTCTCCTGTCTACCTCTGTTTGACCCCATTTCTCCCGTCTACCTCTGTTTGACCCCATTTCTCCCGTCTTCCTCTGTTTGACCCCCATTCCCCCCGTCTACCTCTGTTTGCCCCCCCATCTGTGTCATATTTGATATTTTCGCCTTGCTCTCGTGTGTATTTCATTACAGAAATAATTGCATATATTACATACAGTAATGTCACTGGAGCAAGTTAAACATATCATATATATATATATATATATATATATATATATGGTATGTGTATATAATTTGATGTGTTTATCTTGCTCCAGCGACACCTACTGTAATATATGCACAGGACTGTTTGAGGGTGGGGGGCCCCAAACCGTTAAATTGCCTAGGGCCCCATGAGGTCTAAATCTGGCTCTGCCTGTAGCAGTCTCCACAATGCAGTGCGCCCAGTAGTGGTATCCCCTTATGCAGTGCCCTTTATATAGTGCCCCCAGTAGTAGTCGCCCCCCCCCGCTATGCAGTGCCCTTTATATAGTGCTCCCAGCAGTAGTCCCCCCCCCCATGCAGTTTTCCCAGTAGTGGTCCCCCTTATGCAGGCACCCAGTAGTGATCTCCCCTATCTAGTGCCCCCTGTAGTGGTCCCCCCAGTGCAGTGCCCCTAGCAGTAAGCCCCTTATATAGTGCCCCCCCTCCCATGCAGTGCCCCCAGTAGTGGTCCCCTTGATGCAGGCCCCCAGTAGTGACCCCCCTATCCAGTGCCCCCTGTAGTGGTCCTTCCTATTATTGCCCCCAGTTGTGGTCCTCCCAGTGCAGTGCCCCCAGTAGTAGTCCCCCCCCAAGTAGTGGTCCCCAGTTGAGGTTCCCCCTCCCGATTAAGTGCCCCCAGTAATAGCCCCCCCCAGTAGAGGTCCTCCCAATAATGGTGCCCCCAGTAAAGGTCCTCCAAATAATGGTGCCCCCAGTAGTAGCCACCCCCCCCGTTGTGCCCCCACCCCCAGTAGAGGTCCCCCCAGTAGTAGCCACCCCCCTCCCCCGTTGTGCCCCCAGTAGTGCAGGCAGGTTTTAAAAAAATATATATAAAAATATACTTACCTGAATCCACGCTGCTGCTCCGGACCACGACACCGCTCCCGCCGCCCGCCAGTCCTCCCGCGCTGGCGCACTCAGCATTATGGGAGAGATGTCATGATGTCTTTCCCATTACCAACTGCAGGAGCCGGACGGAAGTGGGTGCTGCAGCAGTCAATGAGAGTCTATCTGACTCTCATTGGCTGCTGTTTAACACACGCATCGCTGCCAGGGCTGGCGGCGATGCGTGTGTTATGCACAGCCTGAGCCCGCCTCCTGGCGCTATTGGGCAAGCGCTCAGGGGGAGGGAACGGGCTCAGGTGTGCAGCACAGGACCGGCGCTGGAAGCCTAGCGCCGGTCCTGTGTAAATGTGTAGCGCTGACCGCACTCACTGCGGTCGGCGCTACACTGGTGGCTAACTAGGGCGGGCCAGACCGTGGCCGGCGGTGCCCCCCCATGCCGCCGGTCCCACAGCGCCCAGCACGTACCCTGCTCGACCCCCCCTAGTTACGCCACTGCCAGGTACATATACTACTGTTCTCTCCTGGTGTAACCCAGGCACATACACTACTGTTCTCTCCTGGTGTAACCCAGGTACATATACTACTGTTCTCTCCTGGTGTAACCGTACTACTGTTTTCTCCTGGTGTAACCCAGGCACATATACTACTGTTTTCTCCTGGTGTAACCCAGGCACATACACTACTGTTTTCTCCCGGAGTAACCCAGGCACATATACTACTGTTCACTCCAGGAGTAACCCAGGTACATATACTACTGTTCTCTCCTGGTGTAACCCAGGCACATACACTACTGTTCTTTCCTGGTGTAACCCAGACACATATACTACTGTTCTCTCCTGGTGTAACCCAGGCACATATACTACATTTCTCACCTGGTGTAACCCAGGCACATATACTACTGTTCTCTCCTGGTGTAACCCAGGTACATATACTACTGTTCTCTCCTGGTGTAACCCAAGCACATACACTACTGTTCTCTCCTGGTGTAACCCAGGTACATATACTACTGTTGTCTCCTGGTGTAACCCAGGCACATATACTACTGCTCTCTCCTGGTATAACCCAGGCACATATACTACTGTTCTCTCCTGGTGTAACCCAGGCACATATACTACTGTTCTCTCCTGGTGTAACCATGCTACTGTTTTCTCCTGGTGTAACCCAGGCACATATACTACTGTTCTCTCCTGGTGTAACCCAGGTACATATACTACTGTTCTCTCCTGGTGTAACCCAGGTACATATACTACTGTTTTCTCCTGGTGTAACCCAGGCACATATACTACTGTTTTCTCCTGGTGTAACCCAGGCACATATACTACTGTTCTCTCCTGGTGTAACCCAGGCACATATACTACTGTTCTCTCCTGGTGTAACCATACTACTGTTTTCTCCTGGTGTAACCCAGGCACATATACTACTGTTCTCTCCTGGTGTAACCCAGGTACATATACTACTGTTTTCTCCTGGTGTAACCCAGGCACATATACTACTGTTTTCTCCTGGTGTAACCCAGGCACATATACTACTGTTCTCTCCTGGTGTAACCCAGGCACATATACTACTGTTCTATCCTGGTGTAACCCAGGTACATACAATACTGTTGTCTCCTGGTGCAACCCAGGCACATATACTACTGTTTTCTCCTGTTGTAACCCAGGCACATATACTACTGTTATCACCTGGTGTAACCCAGGCACATATACTACTGTTCTCTCCTGGTGTAACCGTACTTCTGTTTTCTCCTGGAGTAACCCAGGCACATATACTACTGTTCTCTCCTGGTGTAACCCAGGCACATATACTACTGTTCTCTCCTGGTGTAACCCAGGCACATATACTACTGTTCTCTCCTGGTGTAACCCAGGCACATATACTACTGTTCTTTCCAGGAGTAACCCAGGTACCAGTGGCGTAACTAGGGTATTTGGAGCCCAGGGCAAATTTGAAAAGGGAGCCCCCCACCCAACCCCCCCGATATGTGCTGGGAAAAATGGGCGTGGTCACTTAAAAATAGGGCGTGTCAACATGACACACCCCTTTATTTTCACGCTGAACATTCCTATTCATATGCACCTTAACCCCAGTAGTACCCCTTATACAGTACCCCCAGTATGCAGTTGTGGTCCCTCTTATGCAAGCCCATAGTAGTGCGCCTTATACAGCCCCCAATTAGTTCCCCTTACTCAGTGCCCCCAGTAGTGGTCCCCCCAAATGCAGTGCCCTATTTAGTATTCCCCCTTATGCAGTGCCCCCAGTAGCCAGGGCCGGATTTACCATTATTCAACATAGGCACCCGCCTAGGGCCCGTCTGGTGTCAAGTGGCCCGTTCCTGGGGCCCCCTACCCTTCGAAATGCGGCCCTGGAGCAAACCTTTGTTTGAAGTTGAACTGCTGCTGCTGGCACACAAAGCAGCATCAGAATCACGGTCCCGGGCCCTGCCCCTAGCCAGCCCCTTCTAACCACTCCCCAAGCAGCCTACACTGCTGTAGCCAGCCTCCCCCCCCCCCCCCCGCAGCATAGCGAGCAGCCTTCCTTCCCCCACTCCGTAGTATAGGAAGCAGCCTTCCCCCTCCGCACTGCCGCCTTCCACCCCCCCCCGCAACATAGCAAGCAGCCTTCCCCCCCCTCGCAGTATAGCAAGCAGCCTTCCGCCCCCCTCCACAGTTTAGGAGGCAGCTTTCCCCCCTCCGCACTGCAGCCATCCACCGCCCCCCTCCCCCCGCAGTATAGCAGGCAGCCTTCCCCTCCTCCGCAGTATGGAATGCAGCCTTCCGCCGCTCCTCCCTGCAGTGTAGCAGACTACCTCCGCCGACATCAATCACCTAGCTGGGTAAGTTTAACTGACATTTTTTTGTATGGTGTAAAATAGCCCAGGTGTGTGTGTGTGTGTATATTTTTTTTATTATATAGTATGTGTGTATATATATATATATATGTGTATATATATACACACACTGCATGTGTATATGTATACTGTATATATTGTATGTGTGCATGTGTATATATATATATATATATATATATATATATTCACTGAGTCTACCTCTGTTCTTTCCCCTTTTCCTTCTCCCTTTGTTTGTCCCCCTTATACTCCTGTCTGCCTGTTTGACCCCCATTTCTCCCGTCTACCTCTGTTTGACCCCATTTCTCCTGTCTACCTCTGTTTGACCCCATTTCTCCCATCTACCTCTGTTTGACCCCATTTCTCCCGTCTACCTCTGTTTGACCCCATTTCTCCCATCTACCTCTGTTTAACCCCATTTCTCCCATCTACCTCTGTTTAACCCCATTTCTCCCGTCTACCTCTGTTTGACCGCATTTCTCCCGTCTACCTCTGTTTGACCGCATTTCTCCCGTCTACCTCTGTTTGACCGCATTTCTCCCGTCTACCTCTGTTTGACCCCCATTTCTCCCGTCTACCTCTGTTTGACCCCCATTCCTCCCGTCTACCTCTGTTTGACCCCCATTCCTCCCGTCTACCTCTGTTTGACCCCCATTCCTCCCGTCTACCTCTGTTTGACCCCCATTCCTCCTGTCTACCTCTGTTTGCCCCCCCATCTGTGTCATATTTGATATTTTCGCCTTGCTCTCGTGTGTATTTGATTACAGAAATAATTGCATATATTACATACAGTAATGTCACTGGAGCAAGTTAAACATATCATATATATATATATATATATATATATATGATATGTGTATATAATTTGATGTGTGTATCTTGCTCCAGCAACACCTACTGTAATATATGCACAGGACTGTTTGAGGGTGGGGGGCCCCAAACTGTTAAATTGCCTAGGGCCCCATGAGGTCTAAATCTGGCTCTGCCTGTAGCAGTCTCCACAATGCAGTGCGCCCAGTAGTGGTATCCACTTATGCAGTGCCCTTTATATAGTGCCCCCAGTAGTAGTCCCCCCCCCCCGCTATGCAGTGCCCTTTATATAGTGCTCCCAGCAGTAGTCCCCCCCCATGCAGTTTTCCCAGTAGTGGTCCACCTTATGCAGGCACCCAGTAGTGATCTCCCCTATCTAGTGCCCCCTGTAGTGGTCCCCCCAGTGCAGTGCCCCTAGCAGTAAGCCCCTTATATAGTGCCCCCCCTCCCATGCAGTGCCCCCAGTAGTGGTCCCCTTGATGCAGGCCCCCAGTAGTGACCCCCCTATCCAGTGCCCCCTGTAGTGGTCCTTCCTATTATTGCTCCCAGTTGTGGTCCTCCCAATGCAGTGCCCCCAGTAGTAGTCCCCCCCCCAAGTAGTGGTCCCCAGTTGAGGTTCCCCCTCCCGATTAAGTGCCCCCAGTAATAGCCCCCCCCAGTAGAGGTCCTCCCAATAATGGTGCCCCCAGTAAAGGTCCTCCAAATAATGGTGCCCCCAGTAGTAGCCACCCCCCTCCCCCGTTGTGCCCCCAGTAGTGCAGGCAGGTTTTAAAAAAATATATATAAAAATATACTTACCTGAATCCACGCTGCTGCTCCGGACCACGACACCGCTCCCGCCGCCCGCCAGTCCTCCCGCGCTGGCGCACTCAGCATTATGGGAGAGATGTCATGATGTCTTTCCCATTACCAACTGCAGGAGCCGGACGGAAGTGGGTGCTGCAGCAGTCAATGAGAGTCTATCTGACTCTCATTGGCTGCTGTTTAACACACGCATCGCTGCCAGCGCTGGCGGCGATGCGTGTGTTATGCACAGCCTGAGCCCGCCTCCTGGCGCTATTGGGCAAGCGCTCAGGGGGAGGGAACGGGCTCAGGTGTGCAGCACAGGACCGGCGCTGGAAGCCTAGCGCCGGTCCTGTGTAAATGTGTAGCGCTGACTGCACTCACTGCGGTCGGCGCTACACTGGTGGCTAACTAGGGCGGGCCAGACCGTGGCCGGCGGTGCCCCCCCACGCCGCCGGTCCCACAGCGCCCAGCACGTACCCTGCTCGACCCCCCCTAGTTACGCCACTGCCAGGTACATATACTACTGTTCTCTCCTGGTGTAACCCAGGCACATACACTACTGTTCTCTCCTGGTGTAACCCAGGTACATATACTACTGTTCTCTCCTGGTGTAACCGTACTACTGTTTTCTCCTGGTGTAACCCAGGCACATATACTACTGTTTTCTCCTGGTGTAAACCAGGCACATATACTACTGTTCTCACCTGGTGTAACCCAGGCACATATACTACTGTTCTCTCCTGGTGTAACCCAGGCACATATACTACTGTTCTCTCCTGGTGTAACCCAGGCACATATACTACTGTTCTCTCCTGCTGTAAACCAGGCACATATACTACTGTTCTATCCTGGTGTAACCCAGGTACATATACTACTGTTCTCTCCTGGTGTAACCCAGGTACATACACTACTGTTGTCTCCTGGTGTAACCCAGGCACATATACTACTGTTTTCTCCTGGTGTAACCCAGGCACATATACTACTGTTCTCTCCTGGTGTAACCCAGGCACATATACTACTGTTCTATCTTGGTGTAAACCAGGCACATATGCTACTGTTCTCTCCTGGTGTAACCCAGGCACATATTCTACTGTTCACTCCTGGTGTAACCGTACTACTGTTTTCTCCTGGTGTAACCCAGGCACATACTGTATACTACTGTTCTCTCCTGGTGTAACCCTGGCACATACACTACTGTTCTCTCCTGGTGTAACCCAGGCACATACAATACTGTTCTCTCCTGGTGTATCCCAGGTACATATACTACTGTTCTCTCCTGGTGTAACCCAGGTACATATACTACTGTTCTGTCCTGGTGTAACCCAGGCACATATACTACTGTTCTCTCCTGGTGTAACCCAGGCACATATACTACTGTTCTCTCCTGGTGTAACCCAGGCACATATACTACTGTTCTCTCCTGGTGTAACCCAGGCACATATACTACTGTTCTCTCCTGGTGTAACCCAGGCACATATACTACTGTTCTCTCCTGGTGTAACCCAGGCACATATACTACTGTTCTCTCCTGGTGTAACCCAGGCACATATACTACTATTCTCTCCTGCTGTAAACCGGGCACATATACTACTGTTCTCTCCTGGTGTAACCGTACTACTGTTTTCTCCTGGTGTAAACCAGGCACATATACTACTGTTCTCTCCTGGTGTAACCCAGGCACATATACTACTGTTCTCTCTTGGTGTAACTGTACTACTGTTTTCTCCTGGTGTAACCCAGGCATATATACTACTGTTCTATCCTGGTGTAACCGAGGTACATATTCTACTGTTCTCTCTTGGTGTAGCCGTACTACTGTTCTCTCCTGGTGTAACCCAGGCACATAAACTACTGTTCTCTCCTGGTGTAACCCAGGTACATATACTACTGTTCTCACCTGGTGTAACCCAGGCACATATACTACTGTTCTCTCCTGGTGTAACCCAGGCACATATACTACTGTTCTCTCCTGGTGTAACCCAGGCACATATACTACTGTTCTCTCCTGCTGTAAACCAGGCACATATACTACTGTTCTATCCTGGTGTAACCCAGGTACATATACTACTGTTCTCTCCTGGTGTAACCCAGGTACATACACTACTGTTGTCTCCTGGTGTAACCCAGGCACATATACTACTGTTTTCTCCTGGTGTAACCCAGGCACATATACTACTGTTCTCTCCTGGTGTAACCCAGGCACATATACTACTGTTCTATTTTGGTGTAAACCAGGCACATATGCTACTGTTCTCTCCTGGTGTAACCCAGGCACATATTCTACTGTTCTCTCCTGGTGTAACCGTACTACTGTTTTCTCCTGGTGTAACCCAGGCACATATACTACTGTTCTCTCCTGGTGTAACCCAGGCACATACAATACTGTTCTCTCCTGGTGTATCCCAGGTACATATACTACTGTTCTCTCCTGGTGTAACCCAGGTACATATACTACTGTTCTCTCCTGGTGTAACCCAGGCACATATACTACTGTTCTTTCCTGGTGTAACCCAGGCACATATACTACTGTTCTCTCCTGGTGTAACCCAGGCACATATACTACTGTTCTCTCCTGGTGTAACCCAGGCACATATACTACTGTTCTCTCCTGGTGTAACCCAGGCACATATACTACTATTCTCTCCTGCTGTAAACCGGGCACATATACTACTGTTCTCTCCTGGTGTAACCGTACTACTGTTTTCTCCTGGTGTAAACCAGGCACATATACTACTGTTCTCTCCTGGTGTAACCCAGGCACATATACTACTGTTCTCTCTTGGTGTAACTGTACTACTGTTTTCTCCTGGTGTAACCCAGGCATATATACTACTGTTCTATCCTGGTGTAACCCAGGTACATATTCTACTGTTCTCTCTTGGTGTAGCCGTACTACTGTTCTCTCCTGGTGTAACCCAGGCACATAAACTACTGTTCTCTCCTGGTGTAACCCAGGTACATATACTACTGTTCTATCTTGGTGTAACCGTACTACTGTTCTCTCCTGGTGTAACCCAGGCATATATACTACTGTTGTCTCCTAGTGTAACCCAGGTACATACACTATTGTTGTCTCCTGGTGTAACCCAGGCACATATACTACTGTTCTCTCCTGGTGTAACTCAGGCACATATACTACTGTTCTCTCCTGGTGTAACCCAGGCACATATACTACTGTTCTCTTCAGGAATAACCCAGGTGATTATTATTATTAGCATCCTCTGTTTACATGGCACCACAAGGGTTCCAAAACACCATACGAAATATGTTAGTGTAAACGATCCACGCATGCGCAATAGCCAAATTGAAAATGATAATCCTGTGTTCACATCTGACTCCTATTGAACCGTTAGCCCACTGGAGGCCGATCATCTCTAGTGTTCATTCTACGTCCGGCGCCGGATCTAGTAAAGGTGCGCTCGTCCAAAGGGGGTGTGGCCAAGGAAAAGGGGGAGTGTCTTTACAACGCGTCCCCATTTCGTCACTCATGGGAGTGTGCACGGCACTTACAGACATTCCGGCCTACCCCTAAGTGATGCATGCACCCGACATCCTTTCATAGGCATTGACCGCTACACCGCAGTTTTCCTCACCCACGGGACACTGTGACCCGTGGGTGGGGACGCCCCCGCAGGAAGTTTTAGCGGTGCCCCACTAAGGAGGCAGGGTGCTTTCTGCCCTTTAGAAATAGGGCAGGACGTGGTGCCCCACTAAAACAGCCTAGTGGGAACGCTAATCTCTGAATGGCAGAGGCTCTGAGCATTGGGCCTAGGTAGGAATGTGCAACTGCAAAATAATCTCTGGGTAGACATCTTTTATTTAAAGAAAATTATATTTGTGTTATAGCCTCATTTAATATTTTACAGTGTCTTTTAGCGATTTATATTATTATTATTATTATTACTATTTTTATTATTATTATTATTAATAATAATACAAATAATTATCATAATTATAATAATAATATTTGACAGTGTCTTTTAGCGATTTATATTATTATTATTATTATTATTTTTATTATTACTATTTTTATTATTATTATTTTTATTGCTATTAATAATAATAATAATAATAATAATAATAAGAATAATAATATAAATAATTATAAGAATAATAATATTTATTTTGCCAACTGAGTTTGAACTGCCCAGATTACACTTATAAAGTACCTCAACTGATTTTACCTTGTAGTAATGGTCACAGTATGACTGGCTGTTACCTTACAGCTACAGACTTGTGCATGAGTTTTTGATGTTTAAGCTTCAGAAAGTAGACAGGAGTGACTGGGATTATACTGTTATAAAATATTAATGTACTGTCTATGATTCTGTATGTGTTCTACCTGGATGTGATTGAACCTTGCTGAATTTAGTATCCTGAGCTCTGCGCTATATTTAACAAGTCTGAAAAATGTGCGTTTTTTCCAATGTCTGCTTCGTACGGTAACGCAGCAGCAACAGGCATTGCATGCATCTCTGAATCAGGCCTGCTGAATGTTCTATAGTGGGAGGAGCAGGGTCCCCAGCAGCACAGAGTATATCAGGAGATGAGAGATGTGTCAGTGAGGACAGGCCTGCATGTGACATTGGGCAGTGACATGATATGAGGAGGTGAATGGAGGTAGGAAGAAGCCACAGACTGAGAGTTATATTGTGGAAGAAGCAGGGTCCCCAGCAGCACAGAGTATATCAGTAGATGAGTAATGTGTTAGTGAGGACAGGGCTGCATGTGTCGGGGGCAGTAAAAGGATGTGAGAAGGGCTATTGAGGCAGCGGGAAGCCATAGGCTGATAGTTATATAGTGGGAGGAGCAGGGTCCCCAGCAGCACAGAGTATATCAGCAGATGAGTGATATGTTAGTGAGAATAGGGCTGCATGTGACAGGGCAGTGACATGAAGTGAGGAGGTGAATGGAGGCAGCAGGAAGTCACAGACTGAGAAATATAAACTGGAATTATCAGGATGATTGTGGCGTGAAAAAAAAAATTCATACATTCAACTTGTTTTCAATTAGTAGAACAGTGACAGGTTTATGCCATGATCTTAGAGAGGTTGCATTAATGGTCTCTGTCACCGGTTGACCCTAGCGGTGGATGCACTTATCCCATCAGTGAGTCCTGCACAGTTTGTCATCAGTACTGCTGTTGTGTAACGCGATAGCCTGGGAGATCAGGATACCATACTTCTCTCATCCTACTATTTAACTGCTGTTGGACTGTCTTCATCTAACTGCCTGCGGCTACATAACTTACTGGGAAATCCTATATGAGGCCATTGACTTGTGACTGATTTATTCAGATATATCACATTTTACTCTAGGAGAAGTACAATAAAGTTAGCTGGGGCTCCGTCCTGCAATATCTGTGCCTGGAGGGGGATGAGGGCTTCTGGCATTTATTTTCAGCTCTATGAATAGTGTTCCCACTGATATAGGCCACAAAAATGTGCTAGGAAGCGAAGATTGCCTTGACAGATCTGGCATACCCACATCATGAGCTAGAAGCTGGTGCGGGGGGGGAGAGATGCAGAGATTAGCTGTATCATGTATACATCATCGGGTACACGGCTGCACACTGGACCTCATTCGGAGTCTCTCACAAACGGCCACTCGCTCGTACGCGGCCGATGTTAACAGACCACTCAAGCGTGCACTTCGTTGTGCTCATGTGCGTACAGATCCTTGCAATCACAAAATCCGTCGCTTGTACGGCTTGCGAGCAGGAAGTGACTCCCGATAGTTGATTGACAGGAAAGGCCATTTGTGGGTGGTAAATGGGGAAGGTGCTTGTGAAAGGGGGAGTGGTTGTGCGAACGCAGGCGTGTCAGGCCACCAAAACGCTGTTTAAAGGGCATGCATAATTGACAAAGTAGCGTCATGGTACACGTCACCTGAATGTATTTCAGCCAGCACTGATCGCAGTGTTTGCGGCAGACTAAGGCAACCCCAAGGGCTGCGAGCAGCTCCGATGGCTCTCGATGGTCCCGATTAATCCTTAATTTCCTGGAGATGACGTCTGTTGCGAGTGGCAAGGGGGCGTCTTTAGACACTTGCGAGCGCACTTTGCCGTAGCTCGCTAAAACATAGTGGGCGTCCTTACGATTCTGAATGAGGTCCTCTGTGCGATAGCTTGGGAATGTAGCGCCAAGCCTCTATGTAATGTAAATGAGCATATTTATCAATGAATATTTGGAGGATATTCCTCCCCCCCCACCCCCCCAAAAAAAAAAAATGTTTTCTATTCCTAAATAAACAAAAAAATCCCACTAGCCTACGGCTGACGCGCCTGGCCGGCCACCGCAGAATCTGTAGACTCTGGGCACTAGAGTGTACCCGGAGTCTATTGCGCATGCGCAGATTGCCAGGTAAATTGTGCGGCCGCCATTTTCCCTGTGATTTCCTCACAGCGCATGCGCAAAACACCGGAAAGATGGCCGCGGCGGCCATTTTCCTGGCGTTTTAGCAGTGCTGGGAGACCCGACGCGGGACCTCGAAGAGGTAAGTTTTATATAATATGCCCCTGACCTCAAGCCTTTTAGTCAATGAGGGGGGAGGTATTGCAAAACGACAATTGTAATCTGGGCAGCACGGTTTGTGTAGTGCTTCACAGCCAGGGGCGTATGTATAATGGGTGCAGGGTGTGCGGTGCACATCGGCACCCTGCGCTCATATTCTCTAAAACTTACCTCTCCGAGGTCCCGTGTCAGGTGTCTCAGCGCTGCCGGAAAATGCCAGCCGCGGCCATTTTTCCGGTGTTTTCCGCATGCGCAGTGAGGAAATCGATGGGAAAATGGTGGCCGCGCCATTTCCCCAGCGATCTGCGCATGCACAGTAGACTCTTGGCACACTCCAGTGCCCATAATCTACTGATGCTGCAGTATCCGGCCGCCGGTAAGGGGAGGGGGCCCCGGACAGGAAATGCACACGGGCCCCCTCCTCTATTAAGACGCCCCTGTTCACAGCACTGAGGTCTTGGGCTCAATTCCCGACCAAGGCTTTATGTGCAGAGTTTGTATGTTCTCCACGTGTTTGTGTGGTATTCCTCCAGCGTTCAGTTTTCTTCCCACAATCCAAAAACATACTGGTAGATTAATTGGATTATGACAAATGTATGTGTTTCCATGTGGTAGGGAATGTAGATTGTAAATTACCCTGCAAATGACCAAATTATGTCTGTACAGCACTGCGGAATATGTGTGCGCTATATAAATAACTGTTAAGAAATAAAATAATATATTTCAGTAGGATATCTCCATTAACAGTTTACCAGCGCAGTACAAACAATTGGCCATGTTGCAACTTTTTGTCTCTATACAGGTAAATCCCACTTGTGCAATATTGGGAGCGTTTGTTATATAGCTTTTAAATGCTTAGTGTTGTCATGAATTAGGGGACCGTGGGTTGCATATCCCCCCACCCCCTTCCCCGCCAGTATAGTAATGTCTGGAAGTGCCATAGACGGGGGTTGGGGAGAGGGCTGCCGCTGTCAGTCATACCTATCCCTGCACTGGTAGGTGTATGACGCTGCTTGTGGGAGCTTGTCTCTGTACACCAATCTAGACGGAAATATTAATTCAGCATGTGTTTGGGGCGTTCACTTTAATTGGGCCCCTCGGGGATCATTTTATTCCCACGTATATATGGGAGTTCCCCTGATTGGCAGCCGGTAAGTCTTCGAAGAACTTGATAAATAATTTGGCTGTGGATCTTAGTAATTGTGCTGCTAGCTGACCTGTAATTTGTACCTGAAAAGAGGAATATTTAATATCTCTCATAAATCATGAACGTGTCAGGAGAGAGTTTGTTATTGTTCCTGAAATCATGTATAATTGCCCCTTGTCCTCCGTAGGATTAGTCACAGTGTCCTTTTAGTCTGTAGCCAGAGGGGTAACTAGGGTTGGGAAGCAGAGGCAGGAGCCGGCGGCACTGACAAGGCAGGTTGAAAAGGGGACGCGTTATCACTTTGGGGAAAAAAAATGAGGTGGAGGTGGGAACAGAATTAAAGTAAGAAGTATATTTCTTTTTTTAAAACTTCGCACTGGGGTCTGTGTATTGTGGCTTACAATGGCAATCTGATTGTACAATTAAGGTGTAATTCTTAGGGTTAAATTTACTAAGATGGGAGTTCTATTTAAGAAGTGATGTAGCTCATAGCAACCAATCAGATTCTACTTCTCATTTATCTAGCACGTTTTAGAAGATAATACCTGGAATGTGATTTGGATGCTATGGGTAACATCACTTCTTACTAGAACTCCCATCTTAGTAAATGTACCCCTTAGTATTCATTTTTTGCCTGTATGTATGAACAACTGCATTATGCCACTTCTAGAGCACATTTCCCAAATTGGATCTCTGCCTATGCCAACGTCTGCCTAGCACCTGTGTCTACATGCCCACAGAATGCTTCTTCCACAGATGTGTCCACGTAGCCATGCTAAATAACCGCAGTCTTTGTGACTAACCTGCACCATGGGTCTCGCCACAGGCTTTTTCAAAAAAACGTGCGTCTTAGTCGCTTAGCTAATGCAACAAAAGCACAATGCCTAGGTGACTCCTCCCAAGGACCTCCAAGTGACCTTTATACAATACAGAGAGCATTAAAGTGACCTCTCTACAAAATAGGGAGCAGTAATAACGGACCACATTTCACATGAAATAATGGTGCCAGAAAGTACAACAAAAACCCCCCTCCCCTTGTGGTCACACCACTATCCCTGTGAAGCCGCTCCGCAATGCCCGGCCAGGCCTAGTCCCTACTACCGGAGAGATTTATGCACCCAGAGATAGGAGACAGTAGACAGCCGAGGATGTACAGGAGGATCAGCGTAGACTGGGACAGACAGAAGGGATCAGAGCAGGCCAGTATGGAGAGGAGTCGTCAGTGCAGGCCGACACAGACACAGGCACACCGGAGGCGACACTCAGCACATGCACTCCTATGTATGATATGAACACCACAATGTGATAGGCACAAATGTCTGACAGAGCTGATGAGGATCTGCTTCCTCCCTCACTGAAAAATCTGGTAGCCAGGCAGCAAAATCTGGTAGCCATGGCGACCTGGCTCCTGGGATTTGTCGAGCCCTGGGCTAATGAATTGACCCCAGAGCTTTCTGTTGAGCGATTTACATTTTAGTGTGATATACTGTGATTTGAACTTTTCTAATACTTTATGTTGCCACAGCCAAGGCACAATGCTTACAGTAAAAGTCATAAAGTACAGAGAAATTCCTTTCATTATTCCATTTTTCTTTTCTGTTCCCTTTTTTTTTTTGGGAGACAAAAAATACGAGGGGTGCGCAATAAGCTTCAGGATCACAAAAAGTATTCTATTTACAAATAAAGAGAACATTACATTTTTTTTTCAAAGTATTTGCCAGAGGAGTCTATGCAAAGTTGCACTGGCTCAAACCACTTGGTGAAGCAGCTGGACCAGTCCGAAGCAGGTATGTCTTCTACATGCTGGATGAAGGTCTCCACTGCAGCTTCCAGTGACTTAAAACAAATCCCACTCATCTTGTGCTTAATTTGTGGGAAAACGAAGAAGTCTCAGGGGGCCAGGTCTGGACTGTATGCAGGATGACCAAGTTCCTGGATGTGTTCATGGGCTGGAAAATCCACCGCTGTCCTCAACTTGTGGTCAGGTGCATTGTCATGATGGAGAAGGGCACCACAAGCGCGAGTTCTTGAATTTAGCGACTTCCAGCACTTACAGAAGGCATTGGTTGGCTTACCAGTTCCCAGTGATGGTGTGCTGCTTCACGAGTGGTACTGTAGCTACATGACCAGTCTTGGCCACAATAACAGCCACAAACTTGCTTGGTCATGCCACACTCAAGTCGGAACTTCTTTGGTGGTGCACCTCCAACTGGGGTCCACTGGGCAGTTTGTTGTTTAGTCTTGGAGCCAAAACTGTAGGTCCAGGATTCGTCGCCACTGATGATCTCCCAGACAGAGTTTGAGCGGCCGTTATCAAACCTGGCCAGCAAATTGTGGCACCAAATCACCCGAGCCTCCTTCTGCTCTCGGATCAGCTGATGGTGCACCCAGCGTGCAGAAAACTTCTTCAGGCCAAGCTTTTCGCAGTTGCAAATAATTGCTAAACTACATGAACAAAGGCATTACGTTCATACTGCGTGTGGCACTGAATCAGGTCCTAGCTTACTTCCTTTGTGTAAAGGAAGACTGGTTAGACAGCGGCGTAGAGTCATTTGCAGCCTTCATGGGCCAGCCTTGTGTCTTATTAAACCTTGACAAAAAGAGAACAAGATTGTTTTCTGCTGCCAAGCAAAGGGGCCAATTCAGCATTGCACGTACTGTATTATCCAGTGCTGTGCTGGCATCGCAAATTGCATTTGCATATTAGCAAGGGCGGAATTGCAAAGCTGCTTGCGTGCAGCTTTGTAAGTCCAGCCTAAACTGAATCAACCCCAAAGTCTGCATCATTGATCACTGCTCAGATACACAGCAGGATTTCACAGTCTGGTAACTGCCGGATAAGTGGGGTTATCTGCCGAGCAGAGTTTGCATCTTTGATTACTTCTCAGATACATGGCAGGATTTCACAGCCTGGTAACTGCCGGATAAGTGCGGTTATCTGCCGAGCAGGGACTGCTTCGGTGATCACTGCTCAGATACATGGCAGGACGTCACTGCTGGTAACTGCCGGATAAGTGGGGTTATCTGCTGAGCAGGGTCTGCTTCGGTGATCACTGCTCAGATACATGGCAGGACTTCACTGCTGGTAACTGCTGGATAAGTGGGGTTATCTGCCGAGCAGAGTCTGCTTCGGTGATCACTGCTTAGATACCTGGCAGGACTTCACTGCTGGTAACTGCCGGATAAGTGAGGTTATCTGCCGAGCAGGGTCTGCTTCGGTGATCACTGCTCAGATCCATGGCAGGACTTCACTGCTGGTAACTGCCGGGTGAGTGCGGTTATCTGCCGAGCAGGGACTGCTTCGGTGATCACTGCTCAGATACATGGCAGGACGTCACTGCTGGTAACTGCCGGATAAGTGGGGTTATCTGCTGAGCAGGGTCTGCTTCGGTGATCACTGCTCAGATACATGGCAGGACTTCACTGCTGGTAACTGCTGGATAAGTGGGGTTATCTGCCGAGCAGAGTCTGCTTCGGTGATCACTGCTTAGATACCTGGCAGGACTTCACTGCCGGTAACTGCCGGATAAGTGAGGTTATCTGCCGAGCAGGGTCTGCTTCGGTGATCACTGCTCAGATCCATGGCAGGACTTCACTGCTGGTAACTGCCGGGTGAGTGGGGTTATCTGCCGAGCAGGGTCTGCTTCGGTGATCACTGCTTAGATACCTGGCAGGACTTCACTGCTGGTAACTGCCGTGTAAGTGGGGTTATCTGCTGAGCAACCAACAAATCCCTTTTGTGAGCTTAGCAATATACATGAAGAAATGTCATTACTCAGTGTGAAATGTAATACCCATCCTTCAGTGTGTGAGTACATATAAATATATATATATATATATATATATATATATATATATATATATATATATATATATATATATATATATGCAAGTGCAGACCTGATGCCTGGAGTTACTTTCCAATATTCAAGAGGCATTTATAAATCACCCAAAAATATAACATTGAAACAAAACACCCGCTGTCTCCATGAATGTATACAGAAGACTGTTTTATGCAAACACTTTGTTATTAATGCATATGATGTGCTTGTTTTCCTTGTAACATTTACTGCAGCTTAATGTCTTCTAATGTAACTTTGCACAAACATGATGTGAATGATTTGCTAAATTTTGTATCATTTGCACAATTGTATTATTATCATTGATGGTTGTAGGAAAAAAGTGTCACCCAAAACTGGGAATTTGCTTTTGTGTGACGTTGAACAATGAATTCAGTAATACTGAATATTACGTACCTGGGTTCCAGCATTCACCCCAATTTGGCTGGTCCTCCAAAATCTGTAGCTGTTCCTGGATGTGTGGCTGCAATAGTCTCTTCTTTTGTCTACTGGTGCCAACCTGTTCCAGACTGGCAGCGCTGTTGTCCTCCCTAACCATTCCAATCATATATCAGGAATATTACAGAATAGGCAGCACTGACAACATGTACAAGGCTTTCCTCAGCAGCAATTGGGGCGAGCACCTGAGGGCTAAGTATTGGCCACTGTGACTGTTCCACTGACTGGACATCACAGATAATGAATGTTCTTTTGCATAGGTAAGGGCTTCTCACCCTACAGTATTAGTACACCAATTGGTGCCTCAGGAACATTGGAAGGTTGTTATCGCTAGTAGGAACTGTACCCAGGAATAACATGGCAGTGATATCGTCTCCCCTTCACCAGCTAGCAGAAGGGGGGAATTACCACCATCCAGACCCTGATGAACAGTCGGTTCTCCTGCTGAGGAAGGCAGGACAAGTTTGACATTTAGGAATTCCTTGGAAGGAGAGTGGTGTTACCTGACATTTCATGAGAATGAAGAAAAGGGGGTATGCAAGCCAAGTTGAGGGTACAGGTATAAAAGAGAATATCTATGGCAGTGATCAGGGTAGTAGCATTCAAACATAGTCATAAATGCCAGGTAGGTACCCGTAAGACTGTAGTATATATTTCAGAGACTAAGGTACACAACTTGTCACTTAGGCACTAGTGAAAGTCGCTTTAATAGACCCGAAGATGGCACAGTGATGCACCTGAAAACATGCACCTGAAACAAAGTACAAGTCGTCACGGTGGTGCGCAGGATCAGAGGCGTGCGGAGTCCAGGAGCGTGTAGGAATATATAGTCCCAGGTGCTTAGATGTATGTGTGCATGTCTGCTTTATGAAGATAGAGGACTTACCAATTATACTAAGCTCTTTGTTGCAGGTGCATGTTTTCAGGTGCATCACTGTGCCAGCTTCGGGTCTACCTAAGTTGTGTCTCCCCCTCAATCACCTATTAAGCTGGCCATACACTAGTACGATGTAGTACAATGCAATTCATCGTACGTTTTCCCTTGAACTCCCCAGCAGTCCCGACGGCTCGATTTGGTGCTTTTTAACACACACGATCTGCATACGATTACGATAGATATGATGGGCTGCACATCTTATCATACGATACGTTTTATAGAGCGGCGGGAGCGCGTATCGGATCGTATCCTACCTAAATGCTGAACGATTTAGACACGATTCATCGTACGATGCGTCAAAAATCGGGCAGTCGGCCCGAAATCTTGCTAGTGTATGGCCAGCATAAGATTAGATAGACCCACCTAGAAAGAATATCTAACCAAGCGTTTTCTGTAGCTGGGAATTCTAGTGAAAAGGGTGATTTGCGAAAGTGCTAAATGTACCTTTCCTGCATTACAAATCCGTTTTGCACTTGTCTTGTGCAAATCCACCCAACCTCCCATTGTACGATGCAATAGATCTAAATGTTAATAATAATTTTAAGCAACACACACAGAAATAATGGCATCTGCGAGTGTGCAGATTTCTCATCATCTTATGGGAGAAATTGTGGGTCTCTGGGGTGGTCCTTCATGAGTGCAGTTTAAGACGCAGGAATACACCTAGTTGTGCAGACAGATGCAAAGATTAAATGGTGCAGGCTGTTTTTCCGGGTGCATAAGTAACTATAGGACATGACCCTTTATGGGTTATTACTGTTGTATTCACACATGGAGCCTCCTGCTTCAGTGGAGGTGACAGAATTCAGACGCTAATCCATTAAATGTAAATCAGCAGCACTCAGATGTGCATGCGTAGACGTCAGTAGTAGCAATGATTCTGGAGGTGTACTGGCTGCCTGGCTCCTGGGATGTGATTAGCCCTGCATTAGGGGGTACTAGCAGCAATACACAAGCGTTACAGGATCACAAGGTTGGAAATTACCGATTTAGATTATAGGAAGAAAGTAAAGAATATAACAGATACAGATGCATTTCCTTAGCTTCAAGTGTCGTCTTTGGGCAAGTTATGTATTAGCATAGTAATATGTGTTTTCTTTATTTATTAAAAGGTTCATCTAGCTGTTGCCGAGCAACACAACAGCGGAACGCCAATGGTAACAGGAATCCGTGAACTCGCAAAGGAAGCAGGAAAACACAATATTTTAGTGTATGGCCTAGTGATAAACTTCTGTAAGGTATGTAACTGTTGTCCTCGCTATATTTCTTGTTCCTTTACAGTGAATAGCATTCAGTATTTTATTCATTCAGTAGTACTGCACAGGATATGGGGTTATTTAAACAATGCATAAAGGCATGGATCAATTACAGGAACCAATAGTAAGATAACACTTTGGATTCAATTACCTGCAGCTAAAATATAATGTGTGCTCATATGTTTAATATGAGAAAATACCTGTGTTACATATCCGGGTCTGTAATGTGACTACTGTGACTTTTCTTAAATCCTCAAATTGACTCAATCAGCGAGTTTGTATTCAGGCACTCACACAAAAGTCAAATATATCTATAACTATATTATACAGCTACAGTATAACTCACTGTAAGAAGTGATGACAGAAGTCAGTGCTCGCAGGACCTGAATCAGCTTGGATCGCAGTCACTAATACGCACACAATCGGTCGACTGTTGTGCAGTGCGTAGCAGTACACGAACCGGCCACTGCGAACGGGACTGCGATCGCAAAGTCCACGCAGACCCATCGCAGAGTGATTGACAGGCTAAACGCAGGGGTGCCAGTGCCTTTGAACGCAGTTGCAGGGGGCGTGCATAAATTATCCACTGCGATGCCCTACGCAGCCTGAGGCCTGATAACGTGCGTGAGGCCTGAGTAAGTGTGCTTGAGGCTGCGATGGTATTCGATTGTACAGATGGTTTCGCAGTCTTGCTAAACATTACGGATGTGTGTAAGGTAAAGTGGGCGTCCTTATGTAATGCTGTGGCGGCATAGCGATCGCAATGGATTAGCATACTATCGCAGTTGAACTGCATGTGTAATCGCTATTGCATTTGCAGTTGCGATCAATAGTGAATCAGGCCCACAGTTAGATTCACATTGGACTCAAATTCTCAACTTTGAAGCCGGTATGTGCTCATAATGTCGACATTCATGATAATGTCAACATGCTCTGAATGTGAACAATTGTAGTGTTGCTATGTCATAATGTCCACATTGCAGTGTTCTCGCCACGCTATATTTCTCGGGTGATCCGCCCGGTAAAATTTCCCTGGCGCCCGTCACTGTGGCGCGACCATCAGCGCAATTTATTGTCTGCGTCACAGTGCAGCTCACTACTCAGAACCGCCGCTGCCGGATGGAGAACCCAGCCACCCGCTCCACCTGAACCCACCCTGTCGGAGTCTCCACAGCCGGAGCCATCATGCCGGAGGGTGGATGCCGGCAGCCCCATCCACCTCGACCCCGGTCCACCCTGTACTGGAGGCAAGCATAGCAGTACAGGGTGTGGCGGATTTATAGAGTAGGTGCCTGTGGTGGATTTAAGAGTAGGTGCCTGTGGTGGATTTAAGAGTAGGTGCCTGTGGTGGATTTATAGAGTAGGTGCCTGTGGAGGATGTATAGAGTAGGTGCCTGTGGTGGATTTATAGAGTAGGTGTCTGTGGTGGATTTATAGAGTAGGTGTCTGTGGTGGATTTATAGAGTAGGTGCCTGTGGTGGATTTATAGAGTAGGTGTCTGTGGTGGATTTATAGAGTAGGTGTCTGTGGTGGATTTATAGAGTAGGTGCCTGTGGAGGATGTATAGAGTAGGTGCCTGTGGTGGATTTATAGAGTAGGTGTCTGTGGTGGATTTATAGAGTAGGTGCCTGTGGTAGATTTATAGAGTAGGTGCCTGTGGTAGATTTATAGAATAGGTGTCTGTGGTGGATTTATAAAGTAGGTGCCTGTGGTGGATTTATAGAGTAGGTGCCTGTGGTGGATTTATAGAGTAGGTGCCTGTGGTGGATTTATAGAGTAGGTGCCTGTGGTGGATTTATAGAGTAGGTGCCTGTGGTGGATTTATAGAGTAGGTGCCTGTGGTAGATTTATAGAATAGGTGTCTGTGGTGGATTTATAAAGTAGGTGCCTGTGGTGGATTTATAGAGTAGGTGCCTGTGGTGGATTTATAGAGTAGGTGCCTGTGGTGGATTTATAGAGTAGGTGCCTGTGGTGGATTTATAGAGTAGGTGCCTGTGGTGGATTTATAGAGTAGGTGTCTGTGGTGGATTTATAGAGTAGGTGCCTGTGGTAGATTTATAGAGTAGGTGCCTGTGGTAGATTTATAGAGTAGGTGCCTGTGGTAGATTTATAGAGTGTGTCTGTGGTGTATTTATAGGGTAGGTGTCTGTGGTGGATTTATAGAGTAGGTGCCTGTGGCAGATTGATACAGTGTTTGCCGGTGGTGGATTTACTGTATGTAGTAGATGTATTATGGCAGCATCTTCATAATTCCAGCGCTATATAAGATACATTGTTTTTAAACGCATCACCTGCAAGAAACATAACTCAGAAAAACAGATAATTTCATATCAGGGAAGAGCTAAGTATTCTGTAATGAACCATAAATACTTGAAAAGTAGATTTTACTGCTCTATGACGGTGCCTTTGTTATGTCTCTATAATTTGCTATTTATCTGAGCTTCAACTCCCAAAACTCAAAACAGTCCCATCCGGAAATATAAACCTGTCACTGAGAGATTTACTGGATATCGGAAACAGTATCACGCTGACACTTCGGCTTGGGGAATTTATTTCAATCGTTTAATTATTTTGTAAGGCTAATAACATGTTGCTTTTTATCTGAATAATCTTATTAGGGGGATGCCCTTTTTACTAAGATCACTTCACTATTTACAAAGGAAACTTGTGCTGCGCCAGCTAGCGTAATATTTAACTCCGCACTAATAGAGGTCTAGTTACTAAGCAGTGTTAGGAGTCAGTGTGAAAAGTGATAAGGTGCCAGCCAATCAGCTCCCAACTGTCATTTATCAAACACAGCCGGTGAGATGGCAGTTGGGAGCTGATTGGCTGGCACCTTATCACTTTTCACTCTGACTCCTAACACTGCTTAGTAAATAGACCCCTTGCTGTCTTATCACTGTAACCCCACTATAGCCCTGTGTCTCATAAGTAGTGTGAGGACTTTTACAGCTGTGTGGTCAGTCTGCTGGCACCGTCCAAGTAAAGAGAAGTGGGCAGAGAGCAAACCAGTACCACTGCTCTACACCCTGAATATTAGTGGGCCTGATGCATATTGGGTACTGCCCAGAGCAGTGTCGGTACGCCTATGCGCCCATGCAGTGATACAGTCAGGGCCGCCTAAATGGGATAACATGAAAAGAAAAAAAAAAAACAACTGGCATTAGTTTTCAGTTTTTTTCCTACCACTTATCTGCCACGGTAGCACCCCATGTGACTGAGTCTTCCATCATTTCCGTCCAGGAGATGTGGTCTGTCCCCAGGCATAGAGGTCTTTGATCGCCAACATCACATGCCCAATTTGAGCCCCAGAATGTGCTGTGATCGGCATTGACTGGAGCACATGTGCCAAAAACAAAAAACGTCATTTCCCCTCTGAGCAGTACTCCGCCCATCTCTGTAAGGGCAGAGATCAGCTGCAGCAGTGTTACGGCTCATCATTCCCCTCTGACGCACGCTCCGCTGCGCTGTGTATGAGAGGGGGTGGGGTAACTGCCAGTTAGGGGGGAATTATCAATAAAGCACATTTTCATAATTCATTTTAGCCGTGGCCACATAAATACTCTAGCGCATGCTTTGCAAACTTGGGAAAACATCAATTTTTTTGGGGGGGTAAAAGCAGATAAGACCCCATGATGATGCAAGGCTATGCTGATGTAGTGTATTATGGATCCGAGTAGCAATAATAATCTAAAAAAATTACCCCCTATGCCTGGATCAAAATGTAAGGCACTGCCTATTTATTCCACTATTGCAGCAGGGAGTTATAAATGTATTGGGAAACAGGGAGGGCCACCAGTACTGTACATCAATGGGCACTGGATCTTGGGAGTTTGGGCAGACTGGATGGGTATGGAATGCCGGCGCTCGGGATCCCGGTGGTCAAAATCCTGATGCCAGCACCCCGACAGGGTTAGGATCCTAACCCTACCCCTAACCCTCCCGCCCCCAGTGCCTAAAACTAACCCTCTCCCCTTAATGCCTAACCCCCCCTCTAGTACCTAGCCCCTAACCCTACACCTAACCCCACTGCTTACCTTCAGGATGCCAGTGTCGGGATTCTGGCGCCAGTATTTTAAGCGTCGGCATCTCCTGCGCCAGGTAACTGAGCGTATCCTGGCCAGACTGTGGGGCCGTGCCTAGAAGATGTAATAGGTTGACTACAGGGCAGGTGGCAGGTACACTATCTACTGATTTGGCATGCACAAAGCTGTATGTATGGACCTCCCATTTCTACTGTCCCTATCATGATATGTTTAATGGACTTGGTTAACTTATAGGGGCAAATTAATTGAATCATTTTATGTGACCACATTGCCGGTAGGGGATGCAGTCAGGAAGCCGACGGTCGCAATGCCGACCGCCGGCTTCCCGACTGTCTAATCTCGACAGGGGACTAATGACAGACATAGAAATACTGACGCCTATCATTATCCCTACGCCGGGAGCCCGACACCCGGCATACTGAACGAAGGTAAGCTGGGCGGCGGGCACGGACAGCCGTGCGGGGGGGGGAGTATTAGGTTTCAGGGCTCCCGGGGGGACTTGGGGCACCCCACGGGGAGTGTTAGGGTTAGGCTAGGGGAAGGGGGGGTTAGGGTTAGGCACCCCTGGGGGAGGTTAGGGTTAGGCTAGGGGGTGGGGGCTAGGGTTAGGCACCCCCGGGGCGAGGTTAGGGTTAGGAACCCCCCCCCCCGGGAGACTTAGGTTTAGGCTGCGGAAAAGGGGGGTTAGGTTTAGTCACTTACAAGGGGGATTAGGGTTAGGCACTAGGGTGGGAGGTTAGGTTTATAGGTTTAGGCACCCCTAAGGGAGGCTTTAGGGTGAGGGGGGGGAAGAGGGTTAGGAATAGGTAAAATACTTACCTTGTCGGGATCTCCTCCTTCGGGCATCCACTGTCAGGATTTGAACCGCCGGGCATAGGTCCGGCAGTCATTCATACCGATCCCGCCGGTAGTTGCAGGTGCGAAAACGTCACTCCGTTTTTTTTTTCTTCACACGTATATGGGGAGCGAGTGCAGCAGATATCCCACGTTATAGTAGCGCACAAGGTTCCACCTCCAGCCCTCCGCTCACAAAGGGCAGCCATCACCACCATCATCAGCGTTTGCACTGTGAGCGCGCCCTATTCTGGGGAGCGCATATGCACTAATCCATCTGCAATTCAACATGTCACAGGTTAAATGGAATTGTAATTTACACTTAGCCAATACTGTATAATACGGACATTTTCTGGGACCCAGGGGCAGTCGACCTGGTATGACTATTACTTATTACTGTATGTCAGTGACCTATTACAAGAAGGGAGCGTTTACAAAGCGTTAGAGGATGTAATGTAACGTAGAGTTTTTGTTTATCTATGGCATATCTGCAGGAAGATCCCTGTCTCTCTGCCTGTGTAGCTGTTATGGATATTACATGAGGTATTTGAAACGTGTCCCAGGAATCTGTCACTTTCTGCTAAAGAGCTGTCGGCCTGATATATGAGGGCCTTTAATCCCCGTCCCTGATGTTTTCATCTAAACCATTTCCTCTTCTTTAGAGAGGAACGAAAAGGGAATGTTAACTGGGGATGAGATAAGCTGCTCGGCAGTCCCTGGTTCCATAATGTCTTCCTCAGACATTCCACCTGGTAACAAACCGCCATGTACATCATACACGCTGCGCTGTAACTCGTGCCCACAGTGAGGGTCGTCTCCGGTGACAGACAGGCATTGGCCGCGCATCCCCCGTGCTAATTACTGTGGAAGCGAGCTGCTCATTACAGTCACATTATAAGGAAGATCCGTATAGTGAATATACTTTACACTGTATTGCTGCAGTATCCATGTTTTAGTGCAAATCATTTGCATAAGTCACCGATGAAATAAAGAGACCGATGGTTTGATAAAATTAGTAATTTAGTTGAACCAATGATACCTAATGGGCGCTCTCTTTTTAGGATTTATGTTTAAACAGATTTAAAGTAGATGAAGTTAACAAATCCCCGCTATATTTTATTATAAGGAGTACAGATGTGTCCACATTACGTCTAGCCTCCGTGCGCGTTGTACAGCCCGTCTAGTCACACTCGGTAGTGCTGAGAATATTTCCGTGCAACTTTTTACCTTCCACTGTGTCTTATTCACAATGCAAAGTGAACAGGATGCACAAGCAGCCTCTGCTGATTAAAATGATATGCATCATGCCTATATTCTGTGTGCGGCTGTATCTGCAGGCAGAATGCTACGTTGCAGTGTCACAGCCGCTGACACTGTAACGTAGCATTTTGCACGCAGATGCACCCGCAGTCGCTCACAGAATATAGGCATGCCGCATATCATTTTAATCGGCAGAAATTGCTGGTGCGTCCTATTCACATGGCTTTGCGAATATGATCCGTTTTTAAGGGAAAAAAGTCTTGCCAAGATGCTCAGTGCTACCGATCGATACGGCGCTCACGCGTTATGTGTAACACGACTTGTAGAGCGCACGGAGGATATATGTATGTGGACACATCCGTATAAGGTCTATTTTTCAGGACCCCTCTGAAATGAAAAGTTCCTACTACTGCTTATTAGAGGGATAGAAAACCTTACTTCTGGATATTTTTTGAAAACAAAAAACTAGTCCCCAGGGCAGCTCCCAGCAACACTGGCCTGAGTGGTCTTACCGCTCTCCAGGCTAGTCAGTAGGGTATCCGCGCCTTCTTGAGCCTGGTTACCAGCCCCCCGCACTCACACGGGAGCTGACTCTGACTTCCAATTCCATATTGAAATAGAAAAAAAATAAATTATCTCCTTTCGTGCACCCCCAGGTTACTTCATCCTGAGATGGGAGGACGGCGGCCGCACTTGTGCCGTTGCAGTTCACGGTACAGTAGGCCTCCCAAGTATCACATTTGAGCGCTAGACTTCTTCTCATACAGAAGCACAGTAACACCGGAACAAGGTGCCGCAGTGAATAGGTGCCGCATTCACCTGCCATGGTGTGCATAACATTAAAAAACCTTTTAAGGTGATGGAAAAGGAACTAGGGGTGTCCCCCCACCCCACACTCCTGTAAGTGTGCCCATCATACATGGAATAAAATAAATTAGTATTTCTATTCCTACCCTGCGAGCCCTCGGGATCTCCCCGGCAGCTCCCTGGCAGTCCTGGACTGATGATATCGTGCATAAAGTCTTCATTTTGACAAACGATCTACTAATGACCTATCGTGCGTCCTTAACGATTTCCAGTGCATCGGTAGCGAGATTGCCAGAACTTACTAGCAGGAGGGAAGATCTGAAAATGCGATGTACGACCCCTGAGTACGCGCATCGGGATTGTGACCGTGACCGGACACTTGCGATTTGCACATATTTTGCACGATTTGTCATTCCGATACGTCGAAATCAGCAAATCGTGCAAAATATCTGACAGTGTGTGGGCACCTTTACTTGCGTACAAGCACACAGGGGCTTACGGTGAGTTGGAGGGAAACACAATTTGCGCCTTTTTTCAGCAAATTGCATACGCACCAAAAATTCTTACGCATGCTTAGCAATGCCAACTGAGACGCATTTTGCACTTATACCCACTTGTGCCAAGGGGAACTGGATGGGGCAAAAGTACAACAAGGGCGCGTTTGCACAAAATGCGTCCCATGCTGACCACATACTGTAAAGACACATGAGCACCTGTTTGCAGTCTGATCACTTGCAGATCGCTGGCTTCCGAGGCCAACTGGGAACTGTTAATGATGGTGGATGATCGCTACTGATTGGCTGAATGTGTCTGAACCTCTCCCAAACAAGCTAAGATTCTGGCAATCTTTTCACTTTGTTACAGAGATATTTGCTATCGGCCTGCAGCAATAAGTAGGTTTACATTTAATCTTTTAAGCGGGAAGGTGACGGATGTGTGTATTGCTTTAAACTTAATAAAAACTAAAATTTTGGGCCAAATGTAATAGGGTGAGAGTTTAGAAAATGTGAGAGTTTAGCAGTAACCTCTCACACTCTCACATTGGTTAAGTTTTATCTTCACAATGGGAAACATCTGAATGAGATTTTAAATCGTGAGAGTTTTTTAAGTCTAAAAAACATGCAAGTTCGCTCTGTTACTTTGTTTTTGGACTCTATTACATTGGCAAAGTTTAAAAAGTGTCAGAAACTCTCACTTTTCTAAACTCTCACCCTATTACATTTGGCCCTTTGTCTTTTTTTTGTTTTGTCTTGTAACTTAATTTTACCTGCTAAATGTAACTTGACCAGCTACCAATAACACTGTCCTTACATGTACTATATTGTGTATGAGCTGTGTACTCTCATATTAACATAAACCACATCTGGTGTAACCGAGGGGCATTATACTACTCAGGGCCATAACTAGCTATGGGCGACTGATGCCATTGCACAGAGGCTCTGTGGGCGAAACCGTCAAACCCTCCAGACGGGCACCCTGCACAGTATATGAAGCCGATCGGGCGTCCAAAGGACGCCAGGTCAGCGCTGCACCTACCGGAGCAGCCGGTCATACCCTCTTCTGAGCAACATAATGATGACAAGTGTGACGCCATGACATTGCGCGCTCCTTGGGCGGGGCCGGCACAGGGCGCAACCGTTCCCTGTTACGGCTCTGATACTACTATGCTCTACAGGAGTAAACCAGGCGTGCAGCCCTTATCGAAAAGGTTGCAACTTTTGTATACGGCCAGCTCTGCAGGCTAACTAAAATGTTCATTTTGTTTGAAACACAAATTCAGTCCAAATCAGCATGCTCCTCAGGGCCTGATTAAGAGCAGAGGGCGTATGTCTATGTGAATATCGGCATTGCATGCTGTTAGTGTACAACTCTGAAACAGACCCTCAATGGCCAGAGAACTAATAATATGGGGTCTATTTACTAAGCAGTGTTAGGAGACAGAGTGAAAAGTGATAAGGTGCCAGACAATCAGCTCCCAGCTGTCATTTTTCAAACACAGTCTGCGAGATGACAGTTGGGAGCTGATTGGCTGGCACCTTATCACTTTTCACTCTGGGGGTCATTCAGACCCGCTCGCAAGCGGGTCAATGTTGGGCGCATGCGCACGACAGAGGGAGCTCCGTCGTGCGCATGCGCGAGACCCGGCGAGCGACGAGGAATACTTCGCTCGGGGTCTCGCACCAAAGGGGGCGTGCTGTCGATGGTGACTGACAGCACGCCCCCTTTGGTGGGTGTGCCAGGGGCGTGGCTGCCAGACGGAGGCGTTCCCATGGGAACGCCTACCGTCTGAAGCTGGCCCCACTGACATCAGTAATGATGTCAGTGGGAGTGATTTTGGCTCTGATAGAGCCAAAATGACTCCTGGGCTTGCGGCAGCGAGACCCTACCGCAGGGTCTCGTCGCAAGCCCGATGGTCGCGATGGTCTTGACCATCGCGACCATCTTTTTGGCCGCTCGCATATGCTGTGGGTGGTCACCCACAGCTATGCAAGCGGCCAGGTGGCCGCTCCATTTTCATGGAGGAGGGCCCTGATTCAGAGCGAGCGCTCTGGTCAGAGCGTCCGGCTCTGAATCAGGCCCTCTGTCTCTTAACACTGCTTAGTAAATAGACCCCTATGTATTATACACCTATTCATAACCATTCATTAAAAGGACAGCACAGAAATCATGCCTCGGAGTATTGTAGCGTATACGCTCCTCAGTAATGTACTGTAGTTATTTGGCATCCGTCTCGCTGTCTGTATTGTTACAGATTATTTCTAGACCTCACAGCGCTTCCAATGTTTGGCTTCTTGGCAAGCATTTGTAATTGTAATATTTATTTTAATCAGGACGATATTCTGTAATTAGCGTTTACCATAATTATTTTCTTTTCTTGCCTTTCTGCTCTTTTTTTTAAACGTAACCGTTGTTCATTAAGTTGAGAGGACTATAAAAAAAACGAGATGCGATTAAATAAAGTTATTATGAGATTTCTACTCAAAGTGCGTATGTTGCAACAAAGTGTAAAATCAATTTAAATAGAAAGTAGTTTATGCAATACATTTGCCTCATCGTGTGTGGCACTGACAGGAGGGAAGTTTAGGGTTTTTTTTTATTGTTGTTATTGGCAGATCTTCAACTTTTAGCTTTCACAAGTAGTTACTTTTCTTACAGCTCCAGTTTAGTTCTTAAACAACACAAGGTGACATATTTGAAGTAAAAAAAAAAGTCTCAAGTAACCTACAGCCAGAGACAGGAGCCATTTTGTGCCTTCTTCCTGGGTGATGTCACTAGTTCCTTGCCAGTTGATTGGTTAAAAATTACTTCAGCCCCTGAAATGACTGCCTTTACTTTGTTGTAGTTGTCAGGTACACTTACATTTCAGCATTCCAACCCTTTTTTTTTTTTTGGGGGGGGGAACCTAAATCATACTTGATGACTTTGTAGGCCTGTCTGCAGGAGATGAAAAGGACAGGACGACAAAGTCCAGGTAGGTGGGGCGGTGAGATATGATTTGCATGCCCCCCTCTCCACTGATTATGTGTATCTGGTCATTACTCGTCGCTGGGTGCTGCTTGATGACACTGGGCCTGATTCAGAGCCGGACGCTCTGACCAGAGCGCTCGCTCTGAATCAGGGCCCTCCTCCATGAAAATGGAGCGGCCTCCTGGCCGCTCGTATAGCTGTGGGTGACCATCCACAGCATATGCGAGCGGCCACAAAGATGGTCGCGATGGTCTTGACCATCGCGACCATCGGACTTGCGACGGAGACCCTGCGGTAGGGTCTCCCTGCCACAAGCCCTGGAGTGATTTTGGCTCTATCAGAGCCAAAATCACTCCCACTGACATCACTGTGATGTCAGTGGGGCCGGCTTCAGACGGTAGGCGTTCCCATGGGAACGCCTCCGTCTGGCAGGCACGCCCCCGGCACGCCCACCAAAGGGGGCGTGCTGTCAATCAACATCGACAGCACGCCCCCTTTGGTGGGAGACCCGGAGCGATGGAAAGCCCGTCGGCGTGCATAATTAACAGCCAGCATCTTAGGACACGTCACTTGCTAGAAATATACACTGAAGTGCTCGCAGTGCTTGTGGCAGGGTATAGTCAACCTCAAGCGCTGTGATCGCATTCGATGGTGTTCGATGTACCAGTGGTTTCATGCACTTCCTGGAGAAGACGTATGCAAGTGGGGCGTCTTAAGACAGGCAGGTGGGCATCTACTAACACAAAGTGATCGCTTGCCAAAACAAAGTGGGAGTGCCTATGACTTGCCCTGCGAGCGGCTGCCTTGTCGTCACTTAACCTAATTTCCATGCGCTGGGAGCGAGCGAGCCTGTCTGAATGAGCTTCTTAGTCTATAGGCAAACGATCAGATACACCCACCTAGCCGCAAATGGAGATGCTACTGAGATGCGGAGAACTCTGAATCTCCAGTAGTTGCTCATTGTGGCGTATTCTCAACTACGGAAAGAGCATGCACAGTGCAAAAAATCATAACATTCTTCTGCAATACAGACTTGCGTGCAATGCTGAATAAGCCCCTTTGTCCTTCTACTGATGAGATTTTTTTTCCTTACTGCGCATGTGTCTAAGGGCCTGATTCATTACCGATGGCAACTGCGATTACGCACGCAATCAGACGGTTGTTGTGCACTGCGCATGCATATGCATCGCAGTGTGCGTGCATGAGCCGCCCACTGCGATCACAGTGACTACGCAGACCCATCGCAGAGTGATTGGAAGTGCTGTTTGTGGGTGGTGATGGGGGGGGGGGGGGTGCTCGGCGAAATGCAGGTGTGCCAGTGCATTTTGAACGCCGTTGCAGGGGCGTGCATAAATTATCCTCTGCTATGGCCTACGCAGCCTGAGGACTCATAGTGTGCGCTGAAGTTAGCAATTTCTGAGTAAGGTCAGGGCTTGTGCAAGTGTGTGTGAGGCTGCGATGGTACTCGATGTTACTGATGGTTTCTTAGTCTTGCTAACCATTACGGATGTATGTAAAGTGAAGTGGGTGTCCTTGTGTAGTGCAGCGACAGCATAGCGATCACAATGGATTAGCATACTATCGCAGTTGAACTGCGTGCGTAATCGCTATTGCATCCGCAGTTGCGATCGGTAACGAATCAGGCCCTAAGTCACAACGTGTATGCACCCCGATTATGATCACAGAGTCGCAGTTTCGATTTTAGATGCATGTACAAAGTAGTAGAATCAGGGCCTATGTAAGGTCCCACTATGCGCACCTCAGAGGTGTCTGGAAAATCACGAGTACCGGAGAAAATAAAATAATACTCTTCCATACAACGTGACCTCTTTCTGCAACTCCTGTGCTATTTTGACTTTGGGTAAATACTCCTTTTTTAATGTGTGTGCCAATTGTGGCTTTTGTTTAATGTTCGCACAAGGGCAAGTGATTCCATTTGTATAAACATGTAACAGCGATGTGTGTGTGTATTTTTTTTTTTTATTTTACATTTTTTTGCAAAACCGGAACAAACTATGTAATGTACATATCTCTATTTATACAGCAGCTTAATTATATAAAAACACTGAGCTTCCTCTGTCGCAGCATATGTGTTATTCTGCGCCGGCTAAACCGTGAGCACATTGATGTAAATACTATGTGACTGCCTGGGAAGAGTCAATACGATCTTCCAGCTGCGGGCTGGTGTGTAACTAAGGCTTACGGAGAACATAAGAGCATGGCGAGCTCCTTGGGTCACATTGGAGGGAAGGCAATCATATCTAAGAACTTCTTGTACAAACACCGGGGAGGCTGCCGGAAATTCCATATTTCCTTTGTTTGCCTGGCTGCTACGTTGCCTACACTAGTCAGGATTAGTTGAAAAAGATAACAGGAGGCTTCGTACACAGGGCAAAGTGGAAACGGTTACTGTAGCTTTCTGGACCTACGCGTATGCAGCATTAGTCATTCTTACTATATGCACAGGTATTCCTAGTGTTCATTTTCATTGTGCCATGTCTCATTAAACACATAAAATCACCCCGCGTTGCTCTGTCAATAAAATACAGTGTAAAATAATACCATCCAGGAACAGTGATAAATATTATGGCGTCTATTTAGTAAAAAATCCAAAAGTTTGTACAAAAATATCTGCGTTTACCGCCTCCTTCATCTTCCTATATTTGATTAAAACGTCATACTGGGATGATCCTCGCATTATACAGGACTGTCGGCCAGGAGATAACTGTCGTCATAAGGTCTTTTGCGAAAGTGAAAGAAACTTTGAATTATCCACTGCACACTTGCGCAAAACGGGTACGAGGGATGCTGGGAATCAGCCCACTATGGGCCTCATTTGTCAACGAGTTTTATCATTCACGAGTGACAAAACTGGTTGCGTATAATAAATGGTGCTCCAGCCAATCGGCTTCCAACTGTCAGTTTTCAAACAGGTGACAGTTGGGAGCTGGAGCACCATTATCCTATGCAACATGTGTTTATCACTCGTTGTGGATGATAGAACTCATTGATAATTGAGGCCCTCTGTGAGAAGACAGCAAGAAGAGACCTGTCTCTTCCCTGCTTTTCTCCAGCGCGAGGAGACACGGCGCGGTGCAGAGCTGGCACAGAATGTTAGCTCCTGTACTTTATATAAATATTGATCTGCACTTTTCTCTTTACTAGATATGGAGCTACAATGCTGGAGAAAAGCCTTTCTTTAGTTTACTAAATAGTCCCCTATAGGGCGCATTGCTGGTAATGTTTAGTAAACAGCAGCAATAAAAGAATATTTAATATTTTAGAGGTATATATATATATTTTTTTAATTTCTACCGTCCATCTGCCAAAGTATAAGAGCTGTATATATTGTCATTAGTTTTTTTCTTATGTTTTATGATGCACAAAACAACATTTCTGCATATCACCTTCTCTGCAGCACTGAGGGTTGCCTGTTTTATTATTATACTACAAGTATCGCCAACGTGATCAATAATTTTTTTGTTTTTTTTATAGCTCTAGCATATTTCGTAGTATCTTACAATAATAATATCCAATTACAACTACTTTATCATTACAGTATTGACCAATTATATTCTTACATTATGATTTTTATTATATACTGTGTGTGTATATATATATATATATATATATATATACTGTGTGTGCATGTATATATATATATATATATACACACGTATGTGTGTGTATATATATATATATATATATTTTTTTTTTTTTCATAGTTTTAAAATTACAGAATTCTTTATAGTAGATCTGGTCTAGTTTTATTCATTGCATAGGTTTATTTGATATGTCGCCTACTCCATTAAATATATCGTGAAATTTTGCATTTTTATTAGGGCCCCAACAGTATGATTAAAATGCCACATAAAGACCGTGGTATTTGCTGATATATTTGTATTGTTGCAGTGATGAAAGGAAATGCCATGAGGCTAGGGATGCTAAGTAAAGAAGAAGAAAACCAAGAAATCAGTAGTTACAAAAAATCAACAGACACATACATAAAAAGAAGATTGTAGAATAATGCGGCCTTGGTGCATTTTACAAAAATACAGATCAAAAAGTGGAATTGTTTGAACTATATAACCTGATGAGTGCACCATATTGGGATAAAATGCTAATTTATGCTAATAAAGAACTATTGTTATCCACTTTTTTTTTAAGTGGATGTAAAGGGCGTTGACATAGAAGTTTGAGATGCAGAAGATAGAGGGGTTTATGTATCAAGCAATCAAAAGCACGGGGAAGTGGACCAGTGAAGAAGTTGCCAATAGCAACCAATCAGCTCCTATTAGTTTATAGGCTGTACTTGATAAATGCTACTTCAAAGCTGATTGGTTGCTATGGGCCACTACTCCACTGGTCCACTTCCCCACGCTTTTCACTGCTTGATACGTAAACCCCAGAGTGTTTAGCAGTAGCTGGGGGCTGTACCAATCACCTTGTAAAGAGGAGAAATGAGAGGCACAAGCTGATTGGTTGTTATTGGCACCTCCTCTTCCTCTTTAGTAGGCTTTGATAAATCTCCTCCTAAGAAAGATAACTGCACACAAATGGGCTGTAAAATGTGATGTCAAATGCTGGCGGAGCTGGCGTCTTAGTGGCTTCTGGCGCCATCTTTGAAGGCCTGAAGTGTATTGTCACTTTGCAGCTTTTACTGAAAGTCATGTACACTTTTTTTTACGTATTTGGGAAAAAAAAAATTATTAACTTCATCCTCC
The DNA here is from genome assembly GCA_031769625.1 of Taudactylus pleione. Taxonomy (NCBI): domain Eukaryota; kingdom Metazoa; phylum Chordata; class Amphibia; order Anura; family Myobatrachidae; genus Taudactylus; species Taudactylus pleione. The sequence continues at coordinate 5,329,544 of JAUIMM010000570.1, read as the reverse complement.
CGACATCTGAAGAAGAATAAAAAAAAAAAATTCTAAGTAGCAGTAAAAACACAACATTGATTAAATCTACTCGTAATATGGCTGATTATACCCAGGAATTTACACCAGCAAAATACCATCTGTCACCATTTACATGAACAAATACACAGTCCCGTTCTCTAATGTATGACATGGTCTCTTGAGATATACAGTAGTAAACATTAAGGCGCTCTGCTCCGCGTCTCCGTACAGATGTCTTTCCTGCCCAGCACTTCAGGAAATCATTTCAGATAAGTTTTTGTGTTTGCTTTTCCGTGTCACTCTTACATCCCTGGCCTCCAGTTTCCATGTAGTATATACGTGACATTCTTACCTGTGCAGAGTTCATCTTTCGTGTTGTATTGTAAACCCCGTCTTGACAGTTTGAATATTTTTAAAATTGTAAAGTAATATGTCCGCTTAATAATAACCAATGTGATAACACAACGCTACCTGTTACATTCATTTCAGCCTCCCAGGAAAGTCATATAGGGCTTATTTACTGCTGGCCTTACATCTGTTCTCTTTAATAAGAAGTACTGTTCCATATTGAACATGGACACCAAAAATGCATACACGTGCATCTGCTTATACATTTTTGCATATCATTGACATGCGACATACTACGCCTGGGGAGGTGGAAAGGGGGTGGGGAAGTGTAGGCCGAGTACAGGAAAAGCACTATGCAATGAATAAGTAAACAGGGATTCCAAACACTTAGCACATATATTCTTTAAAGAGTCGGTAAAAACAGCATTTAAATTTTGTATGTCTATATAATAATCTGCTAAGGTTTGCCTGGTCCCTAACATGTTCAGTGGGGGCACGCGCCACCCATCCAACGGCTCCCACTGCTAGGGAGAGGAGACAGACCTAGCCGGAGAGGAGAAGCACCCCCTTTGGAATGGGGTAAGTATGGGAGTGGACACAGAGCAGGGAGCAGGACAGAGGTCAGAGATGGGGCGAGTGGGACAGTGGGGGGCGGAGCAGGAAAACAGCAGACAGTGAGGGGCAGAGCAGTGGATAGTGAGGGAGATGGGGTGGTGTGGGGGCAGACTGAGGTGGCCCTCATTATGCTGGGTCCCTTTACTAGTATATTTATCATTAGCTACAGATGTGTCCTCATACATCTAGCCTCCTTGCGTATTGAACAGCCCTTCTAATCTCGCCATGCTATGCCTATGTTCTCTGTGCGTCTGCCGGTATATCTGCATGCAGAACGCTACGTTACAGTGTTACAGCCACTGACACTGTAGCGTAGCATTTCACATGTCAGATACACCGCAGACGCACACAGAACATAGGCATTGCTGCATATCATTTTAATCAACAGAAGCTATTCACATCACTGTGTGTGAGTAAGGTGCATTTGAAGGTAAAGAGTCGCACGAAAGCCGCTCGGCGCTATCGAGGCACACTGAGCTCCTGCACTGTCTAACGTGTGTACCTGTGCTCATACCAAGTTATGGAGAATAGTGCTCTTAGCTGCAGTACCCGTAAAGGGTGACCCAACCTTTATATACGGTAATTATGCTAGAGGGGGGTACTGCGCTTGGAGAAGGATAGTATCTATATGATGGTACAAAAGATGTTAATCTGTAGGCAAATTATGGTTAATGTATGCACTTGTACCACTTCTGGAACTCACACAGTGTATGGAGAATATTTGTATTTATTGCAATACAATGCTCTTATATCAAATGACAAGAAAATTGATGGCTGTTAAGTGTAGTGCTGTATGGAAATAGGTAGTCTCGTAGCTTACCAGACGTGCTGATAATGGTCTCGTACTCCAATAATGAATAGTGATAAGTCTGGGGTGGGATGTTACCAGAATGATGATGGTGTACAGGACAAATGCACAAAGCAGTGGTCTGCTGTAGTCACTTAAGGGTGGCAAAGTTAACTGTGGATGTTTGTGTACATGAGGTGCGTAAGTGGTGTCTGGCGGTGCGGCGTCCCGGGACTCCCAGGTGCACCTACTTACCTTCAGCGTCCGCTTGGTTCACCTCCGGGTGTACCCTCTATCTCCTTTATTGTCCTCCTGGTCTCCGCTGTCCTGCTTCTTCCAAGAAGCAGTCCACACTGTGCACTGCGACACTTCCGGGTGTCACGATTCCGCTCGATCAAGTGGCACCCGGGCTCAACAGTACGCACAGCGGCTCAACTCACAAAGGATGCGAGGAGAATCCAGATTCCTGATTAGGATTAGGATGTAGTTCGTCTCTGATATGAAAGAGTTTAAGTCTCTAAGGCGTGATCTCCGACGCGTTGTCGGCCCTCCGGGCCTTCCTCAGGGAGTATAGTGTGCGCCATCTTGTGTGTGGTGTCTCTATATATAGGGGAGTTCCACTCACCGCCATGTTGTGTGTGGCAACTCCCTTGTGTCAGAACAAAAATCACACATCAAGGACACAACTGATATACTAAGGACCCTTAAGGAGATTACATGGGAGAAAGACCAATGGCTTTGCACGAGTGACGTTATGTCCCTATATACTATAATAAATCACGAACAAGGGTTAGAATCCGCACGACATTACCTGACAAAAGAGGACTCAATACACATAGAACAGACCGAATTCATTGTACAAGCCATTAATTATATCTTGAAACACAATTATTTTTGGTTTGAGGGACAGTACTTCCGCCAAACCACTGGAACTAGATTTGCGCCGAGCTACGCCAATCTTTTCATGTGCCTATGGGAAGACCAAAACATCTGGTCAGGCCACAAGTTCGGCGCAAATCTAGTCCTCTGGAAAAGGTTCATAGACGACATTTTATTTGTATGGAAAGGGGATGAGGCGACATTGACAGTGTGGACTGCGTCTTGGAAGAAGCAGGACAGCGGAGACCAGGAGGACGATAAAGGAGATAGAGGGTACACCCGGAGGTGAACCAAGCATATGCCGAGGGTAAGTAGGTGCACCTGGGGGTCCCGGGACGCCGCACCGCCAGACACCACTTACGCACCTCGCGTACACAAACATCCACAGTTAACTTTGCCACCCTTAAGTGACTACAGCAGACCACTGCTTGGTGCATTTATCCTGTACACCATCATCATTCTGGTAACATCCCACCCCAGACTTATCACTATTCATTATTGGAGTACGAGACCATTATCAGCACGTCTGGTAAGCTACGAGACTACCTATCTCCATACAGCACTACACCTAACAGCCATCAATTTGCCTGTCATTTGATATAAGAGCATTGTATTGCAATAAATACAAATATTCTCCATATACTGTGTGAGTTCCAGAAGTGGTACAAGTGCATACATTAACCATAATTTGCCTACAGATTAACATCTTTTGTACCATCATATAGATACTATCCTACACTGAGCTCCTGCGTTATGTGTGGCGCGACTTGTAGCGCATGGAGGATAGATGTATGTGGACACATCTGTAAAGTCCACTGTGCTATCTTCGATTGCACTGCACCTTGCCATGTTAGTAAGAAGATGCTTCTACAACAGAGCAGGCACACATTTACTTACAGATTGGAAGACTTGCACTGTGTGGATTGGTTGATTCATACACAAGGACGGGGCCAGTGATGTCACAGTAGCTGAAATGACTCAGTATAGGTCAGGGTAAGTTCCAGTTCGCTGTACGTCATACTCAGATCAAAGAGGTCCAGCAAATCCGATGACTTGCTATACTTTGCGGTGTTACATTGCTGGGATGGGACTATGATGATGGGATTCATAGATAATTACGCCAGCACACCCCCTGACATGCTCACTTTACCAAAGACATGGGCTGCGGGTAGGGTCCCACGCTCAGGAGCCCCCCCAGGAAATTGCTGGAGAGCAGGCAAATATGCTGTACGTGGGTGTAATCAGAGCCGGATTGAGGGCCACATGGGCCTGGAGCTGAAAATGAACAAAGGCCTATTATGAGAATCAGAGGAGGCGTGACCAGTGCTGTGTGGGTGTGGCCAGTGCCATGTGGGCGTGTACACCCTTATACTCTCAGCCCCAATGTCTCCCTAAATATGTAAAATAAAAAAATGCTTCATTTTGTGAGGTAAATAGAAATACAATTTTACTACTTATGATTTATAGCTGAGCGTGTGGAGAGCAGATGGCCAGTCATCATCATGTTGTCATGACAATGGGCCTATTTTTATGTGGAGGCCTGGAGCTGTAGCTCCATCCGCCCCATTGTTAATCTGGCCCTGGGTGTAATCATTTACTTTTTTGTCAGAGCTGCAGTGAAATTTCAAGGAAATGCTGAACAGCGCATTGTACATGGTTCGTAGTTGAGAATGTCAATCTTGGGGTTTTGTGATCGTCTTGGGGTTTTATACTGAAAGGGTTAAACTCCTTTGGAAAATGTTACTCTAGATACCTTCTTTTCCCCTGAGGCAGGGGTACCTACCATGCGTGAAAGCTGTGTCGCCAATGATTCTCCAGGCTCAGAGCCTAAACTACTCCAACCCTGTTGACTGGCACCCTGGAGAAATGGTGGAAGCTTTGGCACTGGTAGGAATGAGAATCTTCTGAACTACTAGAGTCTCCAAAATGGAACAACTTGTAGGTTTGGTGACCCGGGAGAGCAGTTTCTTGGAGTTCTCTACCAAAACAACAACCTATATAGTGAGATTATATTTGTTTTAAATATTTACATACTGTAGTGGGTGAAAATGAGAGTGGTGCTAGAACAGTGATGGGCACCCTGCTACAAGGACCACAGTTACCCTCATGCTTGGTAATCGTCTAAAACATTTAATTTAATCACACACACGCCTCCTCTCTCTTACCCTGCTACATTCGTTCTTTCTCTCCTCTCTGTATATCTGCATGTCCACAAATACAAAGCCTTTATTTCCTGCAAAACAGCCTATAAATTACCTACACATGCCACTGAGACCTCCCCCTGGCCACAAAATGCCCTTAGTACCTCCTTCAGACTTCCTCACAGGTCACTCAGACCAACACCCCTCTCCCCCACAAACTCCCACTTGGTCCTCATTACTAATTAACTAATGCCCTACATAAACAACTTGGTCCTGTTCTGTGTTGCTTGCTGTTCTGTATGCGGCTGAATTTCAAATGCGGTAATTCTGCGAACAAAGTGCTAATGCAACTACACGCGTGTCTTCATATTCTGATGAGATCAAGGTAGTTGGTGCCCTCTTCTGGGTTAGATGGGCCCTTCCAAATACACAGCGGCCAGGAAACAAAACACCAGTCCAGGGTTTCTGTGTAATTAGCCAAAGCTAGTTTATTGTACAGTAAAAAGAAAGCATAAAACAAATTCCTAACCCTTTTGGGCTCTAACTAAAAAAAACAGGATCCCTCTCTCAACCATGGTAGGACCTAATGTCCCTACCCAAACATAGGCATATGCACAGTACTCACGGTCAGTAAATCACAGTATCTCTTGCCTGTATAAGCTTGCCTGTTTCCCCAGGTAGTGAAACCCCTGACATACTTTTATCAGCCTCTTACAGGTGCAAGAACTAATTAGCCTGTTCTCAGGCCGAAGACCCGAAATGGGCCTAATGGATGGAGCCCGTCCTCACTCTCCATCAATAACCCCAGGAACCCTTAACCGACTTTAACTAAAGCCCAAACATCCATTAAGTCTGTTTTGCAATCAGAAACATTTTGCTGGGGTTTTAATGCATGTAGGTCAGAAATTTGGGACAACTATATATCCTGTGTACACCCTTACCATTTGTCACAATACATAGGAATTTTGCCACCTCACTGTTTTTCATTTTCACGCGCACCCATCGTTACTGTTATTGTCCCTTACACGTATCCTATTCTGCTTGCGAGAGATCCATTTGAAGTAAGTGTCCCATCCACATACGCACGACTCAGAATAGGACGTAATTGTGGCTGTACGCCCACGTCACACCCCCAAGATGGTTCTCATCTGCACAGTTTCCACAACCCAGAAACACCGGTTTCAGATATATGCATAGAGAGAAACGTCCAGGTTACGTACAACTTGGAGGGGATGTAGTTATGAGACTTGCGGCCAGGATGCCGCCGGTGTCAATACCGACAGGGGACTTAAGTTTGGCGTCGAAACACCGGCGCCTATCTTAATAACGACGCTGGAGCGCCGAAGGACGCAAGCCCAAACTATGTAAGTCCGGTGCGCCCTTAGCGTTATTCATGGGGGGGGAGGGTTAGGTTTAGGGAGTGTAGCGGGGTTAGGTTTTGAGGGTGGGAGGTTATGGTTAGGCACCTCTAGGGGGAAAGTTAGGGTTAGGCACCACTGGGTGGCGGGGTTAGGTTTAGGCACGACGGGGAGGGAAGGATTAGGCTACAAGAAGGGAGGGTTAGGGGAAGGGGGGAGCGGAAGTAGACATACCCGAGCTCTGTCAGGATACCAACCATTGGGATGCCGCTGTTGGTATGCTGGCAGAGGCATCCCGACAGCCGGCATTCCAACTTGGAGATACGCAAAGATTAGCTGCGGTACACAGGCGCAGTATGCAGTAATACGCTGGATGCGGCTACAGAATGAGGCCCTGTATGTGTAGCATAGCACAGTGCAATTTGATCTAATCAGTGTCAAACATCCATATGGCATATTCACCTGTAAAAAATAGAGGCTTCTTTTGAAATAAATGCTTTGAGCTCTTTCTGTTCTGTGTTCTAGTAACAGATTTTGACAAGTTGTTGTGCGTGTACGTTTCAGATATTCTCCCTGTATCTGTACAACGCAGACCGGATGCTTTGTATTATGAAGCTGCGTAGGTGGTGAAGTAATTGATGTAAAGTGGAAAACTTTGGATTAATCATATTATACTTTTTGTTTAATAAACAAAGCAGTTTATAGCATTACTATAGGTCTACGGATACAGTAGGAATGTACCCCAGCACGGAACCTTAATCCCGCAACATATGCGCAGTAATATAAGGGAAAAAAGACCACACACGTTATAATATACTTTAATTGTAATGATGACATCATATTTTATTTTCCTGCAATTTCAACAAGCAGTCAGTCCCACGTTTATGTAAGAGCTGGAAAAATAGGTGCGGAATCCAGGAAAGTGTAAAATAGAAGATTGAAAACGCCCCAAACATTTATTAAAGTAAGGAAAAATACAGCAGGGAATTTGCATTTGACAAATTTGTATATTATTGTTAAAATTAAAATGTCTAAATATGATGTACCTTGAAAAAAGTCATCTGTACAGTAAAATAAAATGTGAACTAGTAAATGAGTAAAAACAAATGTTTACTTAGTGGAGCAATTGTATATACTCCCATATACTGTGAGCACAGTGTTCTGTAATTGTCCCATCGAAGTTTAGGGAACCGGGACACTGGAAAAAAAAGGGCAAATTCAGGGGATGTAAAACGGAGGTTTGACCGGCTCTTCCTCACATAATATTAATTTTATTCTGATACTGTTCTGCATGTCCTGTAATAGTGATCAAGGTCCTTGTGTCTGTACATAATTCTAACCAGAGTGAGTGGCTAGGGCTCCCAACACTTCACTCCATGGGGACTCTTAGTTTGCCAAGGACTTGGATTAATTTATAATATCTGGCCCCACATTGTGAAAGGTGGGCTAGGTATGGCTGGTGGCAATTGTATATTGCCATTGTATTAGAGTACCTCCGTGTACCCAAATATATTTTTCGAATTGTTTTTAAATATTTATTTCCATTTTGTCCTATTGCAGTCCAGTTTCAGCAGTCTTTCTTGCTGTGTCTTGCTGCTTAAGACTTAACACTGTCGGCTATCAACCCCCACTTGGTGGCCTCTCTTTTTCCCTGCGGTAGTCCGCTCCATTCTGCTACTGGCACACCATGGGCACATCATCTGCAGGATCTTAAAGTGACAGTCAGCTGGCCATGGAAGACACTTTTGCACCAGATTTAAACCATATGGTGCAGGATTATCAGGAGAACCTTGCTCCACAGTTCTTGCTTCCTTTAAACTGGGTATTGCAGAATTACTGTTACAGAACCTGTGACTGTGACCCTGACCTTCTAACCCAGGGGTGGGGAACCTTTTTTCTGCCGAGGGCCATTTTGATATATATAACATTATTTGCGGGCCCGGTGATCACAGCAATGCCCGGGAACATCCTGAGGATGCTCCGGGGAGCTGTAAGGGCATCGGTGTGACTGTCTGAAGCGTCCTTTGGACTCTCCAGGCGGTACTGCTGCATAGATTCTGGCTGCAGGGTGCCATTGTAGGCACCCTGCTAGCCAGATGAGGCTAGCAGAAAAAAGCTCAGAGGGCCAGACCAAATGATTATGCGGGCCTTCTACGGCCTCCCGGGCCTGAGGTTCCCCATCCCTGTTGTAACCAAATACCGATACTGAGCCTGTGCCCCGGACCTTTTATCCAAATACCGATACTGAGCCTGTGCCCCTGACCTTTTATCAAAATACCTATACTGAGCCGTGCCCCTTACCAGTTTATTTTTTACCTTTTACATGAATAGTTTACAGCCTTTGTACATGCCAATCCCCCATAAGAAGGATGACTATTGGTGACTATCAATAAATGTAACTGTAACTATTACATTCATTCTTTCATTGTAGAATACACCACCTGTCAAAAGTTTTAAAATAGCCTAATTTTTCCAGTTTTTATTGAAATTACCCAGTTTAATGTCTTACTTTACTTTTGAAGTTAAAACAGAGAACTAATAAACAATTGGAGATAAAAGAACAAAAACAAAACAAAATCACCAAATTATTTTGTTTAACAAAATGTCATTTACATTTTTGACTCCTCAAAGTAGCCGCCTGTTGCAGATATAGCCGCCGAACACACTTGTGGCATTTTTTTTTCTACAGTGGAAATCAAATAATGTTCAGGAAGTTCTGCCCAACACTGTCGCAGATGTTCCCACAAATGTGTTGGACTTGTAGGTTGCTTTGCGTTATCCCTTCTGTCCAATTCATCCCAAACCAGCTTGATGGGGTGCAAGTCTGGAGACTGTGCAGCCATTCCATGATTTGAAGCCTATTGTCTTGTACTTTTCTGCTTTTGGGGTCATTATCTTGCTGTAGGATGAACCCTTGACCAACTAGGTGTAGACCAGAGAGTATTGCATGACACTGCAAAATACTATGGTAACTCTTATAGTTCAGAGTGCAAGTCACCGACTCTGGATCCAACAAATGAGGCATGGTCCATCATGCTTCCTTCTCCATGTTTGACAGTTGGAACTGTCCTTCCGCCTACCCAATGGTGTACAAAAACACTGCTTGATGAACCAAATATTTAAAATTTTGATTCACCTTCTTCCAGTCTTCAGTCGTCAATTAGTGGTGCATCATGGCCCAGACAGGCCTCTTTTTTTTCTTATTTTGCCATTTTAGCGGTGGCTTTCTTCTTGCCACTTGACCTGTCAGACCTGCAGCTCAGTGTCTTTTCTTCACAGCTGAAACTGAGCCTTCCTTACTTTGACCAGTGTTAAGCTGTGCTTGAGGCCTTTGTCCTGTGAGTCGGAAGCTGTTAAGGCTCAGAAACTTGTCATCTGATTCTGTCGTGGCTTTGTGTCATGTGGATGGACCTTTTCCTGTCAGAGTTTCCTCCAGTTTTCATGTGCCTTCTGATGGTGTAGGTGTAACTGTACTCAGGGGCACCTTGAACTTCTTTGCAATTGCTCTAAAGGAAAGAACTACACTGTAATGGTCTGTCTGTCATCCTTTGCTTAATTGCTTTTTTTCTCACCATTATGATAGCAATAAACTTCTTCCTGCAGTGCAATATTGTCCAAATAATGCTTCAAAGGATGTAACAGTCTGTTTAACACTGCTTTTAATACAGACAGGGTTTTTTGTAACCAAGCCATCAACTAAAGTTGCGACACATGTAGGAATTGTGTGCATCAACTTCCACTGCTGCAGAACAGTAGAAGTTACATATTCCCTGAAAAAAGCTGTTTTTTTTTTTTTTAAACAGTAAACTTGACATTATTATTATTATTATTATTATTATTATTATTATTATTATTTATTTATTATATTTTTTGTTTTTAGTTTATACCAACCCAACGTTTTTTATCTTTTTACCTTTGTGATATTTCAGGTTATTCACTGGGCTTGAATGACTTAAATTCCAATAAAAACTGGAAAAATGGATGTGTTCTAAAACTTTTGATCGCTAATGTATACCCATGTATATACTATACAATATCTATTATAACAATATAACATATATATATATATATATATATATATAATATATATATATATTTTTTAATAATAATTTTTTTGTTGAAGCTTTAAAGTTTACAATAAAATATATACAATGTTTTGTTAGAACATACATTGAAAAATGAAGGAGTCTATACAACAAAATTTATGGCACTGCTATGGGCAGAAATTTGAGAAGGATGTCATAGTCCTAATAATACATATACAGTGCCTTGCAGAATTAACTCCTTGACCAGTTCTCTCATTGTATTAAGTCATAAATCTTACACCAAAGTTTGAGTTTCTCTGTTAAGTAGTGGCGTAAATTCATCCCAGATGCCCGGAGGCAAGTTATACTTTGGTGCCCCCCCGCCCGTCACAGCTGCTGACTGTGTAATGTAGCAATTCGCATGCAGACAGGTTATAGATAGACGAAGGTGGCAGCTGATGGTCTGACATGGAGCTTACCATAGTGTATGGTGGCTTCTCAGGTGCCGGGAAGGGGTGCCATGTATTGGGCGGCCATGACGGTATACTCTGGGTACATAGTTACAGCCCTAAGTGTGGTGAATATGTTGTGGACAATGGAGGAGGTGCCCCCTTCAGAGCTAGAACCCGGCGGCAGGCGCCTCCATTGTCTCCCATAGTTCTGCCCCTGCTGTTAAGCAGACACTTTTACTGTGACCTTGGTTCTTGTTACAAAAATATCTTCGGGAAAAAAAAAAAATAACATAAAAACTTGATGTTTGCATAAGTATGAAATCCCCAGAGATGAGTATTTTGTAGGGCTAAAGTCTGCAGCATTAACCGCTTTCTCCACTGGAGTGAGAATGGATCAGTGCAGTATCCTTCATATATAGAGTGGGGAAGAAAAGGAGGTTTAAACTTTTATTTGTGATATTAATCACAATATAGGGCCGTATTCAATCACGGATGACGTCATTTTGCCAGGTAGAAAAGTATCGCCGTATTCAATTGCAAACATTTTTCGCGGAGGCGAAAACTCAATCCAATGTAATAGGCGAAAAAGATTTGCCTATGAATAGGTGTCGGAAAAAAGTGCAAAAATCGCTCTTGGGACAGCCCTCCAAAGGATAACTATGTCAAAAAAAAAACTGAAAAAAAAATCGAGGAACACCCCAAAAAATTACTTAGAGGGGGAGAAAAAGTGCAAAGTGGGGGTACAAACTTAAAAACTAGGGAAATAGACTTTAGGGGGGTCTGCAAGTAGGGGTGAGGTGTTTTTCTGATTGCAGGTGCTTGCTGAAGGTGAGTTTTTGGCGGAACTTAAAGCTTCACTTTAGCAAATTTAAACCATGCTTTCACCCATTTTCAAGTACCCCAAATTTGACAGGACAGCACTTTACGCCTGTTTGAGTTTTGCCGGGACGCGTTTTTGCGTCCTTTGGAATTAAATACGGCGAATAGGCGGGGGCACGCACTATAAGTTTCCTAGATTTAGTTCCTTGATACAACTTATGTAAACATTGTTACATACACAGTGTCTTCTCCAGAAAATGTTGCTGGTCGGGTGGCATTAACGTTGGGTACACACTGTATGATATATTGTACAGTCGACGAATGATATATATCGTTCAGTGCATCAGTTTGTGTGTTGGCCTTGTAACATGGAAGATGCGATATAACTTGCAGATATATTGTGCGCATCTGCCAGTATGTACAGGCAACCCACCGACCCGATATGCTGGCCGCATGAACCACTGACAATGACATAACAACTGGGCTGACATTTAAACAGTTGTGATGTCTGGCCAGACCCATCCAGCGGCCGATTGGTATGCTTACCAAATCGGTCGCTCAGTCGGCGGGACGCTCAGGCGGCCGCTGGGTCGGCCAGGTGTGTACCCCCATTATATGTGTGAGGGTAGTGCAATACTTTGCAATAATGAAAATGTTGATATAAATTTTGAAGACTCTTGCAGATTACTCACTTGCTGGCATAGATACAGTTGTGCCCAGCAATGCACGCTGAGACGCAGAGCGCCGCGCTCCACCTTAAAACGTGTCTGCACTCTTCGTCTACCCTCTCTCCAATGTTCCCACCGTCCAAACCGTGCTCAGCGCCTAATTAATGGGGGGAGGGGCTCAAGAGGCAAGTGCCCCTGGGCTTCCCTCTCTCAGGGGGCCCCCTGGCCAGAGCTGCTCCAACCCAGCTCTGGCACCACTCACCATGGTCGATTCTGCTCTTCACTGCACTGCTGCCTTATGAAGGTGCGGGGGTTGGAGGCACCCACACAGCAGGCTCAGCCGCTCTCAGGGTCATAGAGAGGCGAAGGGGGCATGGCCTTATCGAGGGTGGGAGTGGCCAAGCCCCGACAGGATTAAAAAAAAAAAAGCATTTTGCAACGGTGCTGCACCCTGGGGAGGGGGGTGCTGTGAGCCCCCCAGCCCAGTTCAAAGCCGCGGGGGTGCAATCAGCGTGATCGCTCCCCCCCACAGGCATAGGATACTGCTGCGGCAGTCTCTCACAGCAGCCCAGCACACAGCAGCGTGTGCTGGGCTGCTGTGATTTAAGAGGGAGGCGGGGGTGGCGCCGGTCCTGGGCCCCTCCAGCAGTCCGGGTAATTAGTAACCGCCCCCCCCCTCTCCGCGCCCCTGCCCATCAGCCCGCATGCACGACCAATGGAGCAACCCAGCTGCCAATGCTGGCAAGGTCATTGGAGCCGGTGAAGGTATATTGAGGGGGTCGTTCACCAGATTGTGCAATGTGTACCGCCCGCCCGATACATCGTTCATCGGCACTATCAGGTGTTACTTTGGCGGGTTGCTAAGTGTGTACCCAGACTTACGTCCATGTAGGCATCCATGGGTTAAACCCTCTCCTCAATAGACAATTAGTCCTTGCCCCTTATTGAGCCCCAAAACGAATGAGACGGAAGTGACGTATTACTAATACTTCTATTTGTACAGTGGGGATTTTCCAATGGTCAGGGCCAGCCATGGGGAATCCGCGCTGTAATATATTAGCATTTGATACGTTTAAAGCGTTATTTAGGAAAATTACGCTATTAGCTTTTCTTGAAAAATAATATTTATCTACCTAATCTGCAAAGCCTCAGGCACGTAAAGATATCTGCGCCTCTGCATATCGCACAAATTGTGATATTTTTTTTTTTACGTAATTTATGCCTACGTTTTTTTATGTAAATTCCCCCCAGCTCTATATAAGCCTCATGGTGAGTAACGTAACTAAAATTAGTTTTTTTTTATGTCTCGGGCGCTGGTTCATTAGTTACACCACTTAGTGTGAATTCTTTTATCTCATTAAAGGGCATAGGTTTGCAGAATACAAATCTCTTCTCTAAAACAAGATTGAAACAAACTGATCAGCTCACAATGTAAAACCTTAGTGTTCAAGAAAATGCAGAATAATCAGAATGTTTATAGATAGAAACCTGAAGCATAACCTGTTACTATATACAAAATCCCCCCAACACGCTCACACACCATACACACAAACACACACACGTGTGGGCCGGCCTTCCGAGCAGAACACACTCTGATACATGTTAATGGATATTTTCAATACTTGAATTGAACTCAGTTGCCATAACCTGATTATGTTACAGAGGAGCATGGTTTTCGGTTGTCGTTACTGTTCTACATACAGGTTGAGTCTCCCATATCCAAATATTCCAAAATACGGGATATTCCGAATTACTGAATATTTTTAGTATGACTGAGAAAGTGAAACCTTTGTTTTTGGATGGTTCAATGTACACAAACTTATTTTAAAGCACAAAATCATTAAAATAAAGTATAAAATGACCTTCAGGCTGTGTATATAAGGTGTATATGAAACATAAATGAATTTCATGTATGTACACAAATATGAATAATTACTACAACCACTTTGCAGTTCCCAGTAAAGTTTCTGGAGAGACTAATATGATATCTATATGTGTGTATAAGGTGCATATAGAACATAAATGCATTCTGTGTTTAGATTTGGGTCCCATACCCAAGATATCTCATTATGGTATGCACATATTCCAAAATACGGAATATTCCGATATCCAAAATACCCCTGGTCCCAAGCATTTTGGATATGGGAGACTCAATCTGTACTGTACTGTGTAGCCCCTATAACCCCGATATGTGAAAGCCATTGTCTGATATCACAAAAATCATTAATCCCATTAGGTAATTAATATTCTCAATTTATTAAGTATCTAAGTAATAAAATGTGTGCTACACATATGTATATCATTTTCCTCTTACTTTCAATGGGTGCATCTAATGGGTGTACTGGTGGGCTCTGCATACACCATTCCGACATTGAAATCTGCACAGTCAGACCCTCTAAAAATGAACAGAGCAGCGTATAGGCAGTGGGGTCCCTACCTGTTGCAACACCCGGTGCGGCTAGAGGTGGGTAAAGCCGCTCACCGGCAAAAAAGGGGATGTGGCCTGGCGGGTGGGGGCTTGGCCTCGGGTGGGGGCTTGTGTTTGTCACTTCTGGGGGTGCCGGAGATGCGGAATGCCCCCGGGGACCAGTCTGTTTTGCAGTGCCGGCTCCCTAACTCCCTGAGTGCTGCATGTAATGCTACAGTGCAGCACCCAGCTCCTGTCACTTGCAGGAGTCGGCACTTTGGTGTCACCCCTCGGCCGGTAACATACGGGTGTGGTCCACACCCCCCTTGTGACGCCACTGCGTATAGGACAAATCTAGGACTCCATTATATTGACTCTCTAGGGGGCCCATTTATTAATTATTGGATTTTAGACCCGGTAATTATAATTTCCTATGGCCTCTATTCATGGCAATAAGAAATTATCTATCGTTGTGATGTATTAAGAATCACACCCAGAGACAGGGGCTCTCAAAGGAGCCCGTCCTTGCAATGTGTAAAGTAAAGTGATTGTTGCGATCGCTGTGCTTCGTGCTGCGGGACCCCTGGCGGCTTTCTGGCTGCACGCGGTCACCAGGCTGCGCATGTGCATGTGGCCATTAGCGGGGGATGCTGTCATAATCCCGGCACATGGGACTGCCAAAATCCCAAAGGTAAGTAGTGGGGGGATAGTTAGGTTTAATGTTAGGGGTTTAGGTTAGGCACTAAGGGGGAGGATTAGGGTGCGGGGATGGTGAGGTTGGGTCTAGGCACTGGGAAGGGAGGCTAGGTCTAGGCACTGGGGAGGGAGGTTAGGTCTAGGCACTGGGGAGGGAGGCTAGGTGTAGGCACTGGGGAGGGAGGCTAGGTTTAGGCACTGGGGAGGGAGGTTAGGTCTAGTCACTGGGGAGGGAGTGTTAGGATACCAACCGACAGGTGTCCGTATCCTAATTCTGTTGGGATGCCGGCATCGGGAATTTAATCACCAGGATCCCGAGCACCGACATCCTGTACCCAAACCTGGGTAATCATCCCGTACCCAACCCGGCAGGTCTCTCTCCCGATCAATTCTGCGACCTGTAGCCTATAGGCTACAATGACTAACACCAAGTATATTTCAAAATATAGCAGCCTCCATAGAAACCTAGGGGGCTGCTATTGCGATCAGAAATGGGGGAACCCCCATAATACATCCAGGGGATGCTAAAACTTCCCTTTTCAGGGGATTTCCCACAAAACTGGTTTAATAAATATGCCTATAGATCACATATTACACCTGTTAGACCAGCACGATAGTCTCCACTTGTGACTCTTCAGCTGTGGTAGTACTGTAAGTCCCATAATGGCCTGCCAGCCAGCCAGAGCATGCTGCAACAGCTGGCAACTCCTGGTCTACACTTACAAAGATACATTTTAACTACGTTTCTTCTCATTCATATTATGTAGAATTTCGGCTTTTTAGCGACTCTTCCTTCATCCACGACGCTTCGGTACAGTCATCAATCCACTAAAAATCACATGTGTATGAGCCCCGCGTAGTGGTAACAAATGCCTGATGGGCGACATAAACACTCTTTGGCATAATATTACTGGCATCTACCCATCTGTCAGCTATTTATACAGTGTATACAACTGACATGACCACCTTCGCGTAATTCTTAAATGTTTATGCATTTTCCTGGAATGCACCCGCTGATGAGATGTGCGCTGGCGTTAGGGGCAATATTTGCAGTCTGGTGATGTCTCGTGCCAGAGTGACACGTCCAAGCTGGATTTTCTGCTAAGTGTTCCCAGCTTGCATACAGACTTGTTATTTATTATTCATGTTCATCCGGAGACTGTCATTTACAATGGCTCTGAAATGTAGAAATGTAAATATAATCTTGCATAATCATGTGTAAGGACCAACCAATCTGTATACCTTAGGCTGATGTAAAACCTGTCAGTTACAAATAGTGGAGATGAGCAACATAATATATATATATATGTCACACGTCGGATCCCGTGGCCACATTACCAGGTCCGGCGTTGGCAGCTAGTTTCCATTGGTCCCCCCGCTGGCCACCTGCAGCTCCCCCCCAAGTCATCAAGTTGCTTGTCTGAAACGTGGCTGGTGTCTTCCTCCCAGCAACTAAAAAGCATTGGGACTTGGCTTGCCTGCAGCAATAGCGTATGAGGACACATCTGTGCCAAACATTAATATATCACCACTGACTGGGTAAGAGAACAGGGGCAAGGGAATGGCAGCATGTTGAACTTAGTAGGAGCATACAGCGGCAAGTGGGAATCGATTTCGTACTCCGTGAACCTGAAATATAATGAATGGGTTAGCAGAGTTAAAAGAAGACTAGGGAGGGAGCACTGGTGACATAGTGGGGTATATTTACTAAAGTGCAGGTTTTTAGAAGTGGAGTTGTTGCCCATAGCAACCAATCAGATTCTAGCTATAATCTTCTAGAAGGTGCTAGTTAAATGTTAAGTAGAATCTGATTAGTTACTTTGGGCAACATCTCCACTTTAGTAAATATACCCCGGTGTGTGCTCGGGAGGATATAGAGGGAGCAGGGACCTGCCCAATATCCTTTCCCATACTAAGGTGAAGGGGTGAACACCTTTAGGGTCTACTGGACTTTGATACATGGTGGTAGAGAAAAGTATCAAGCTATGAGGAGAGCTGGTCCGCTTTGATAAGAAGGATATTTCCCAAAGGCATGTTTGAAGCTGGGGAGATTGGTTGAGATTTTGCCTAAACAAGAGAGCCAGTTCTATAGGATGAGGACTCCCTTCAGTAATATCTTGGGAGGCGAGTGTGAGAGGAAGTGACCAGGGTTGAAGAGTGGCGTTGGTTAGAGGAGGAGTGGAGAGGGCGGAAGGGTGAGTGGACAGATGAGGCTAGAAGAGATGTGGGGAGTGGTTTAAAGCTTTGAAAAATGAGGGTGAGTAGTTTGAACTGGATTCTGAGTGGGATTAGAAGCATATGAAGCAGGTTACAGAGGGAGAGGACAGATGGCTATATGGCAGGAAAGGAAAATGAGACGCATGAGGGTTAAGAATGCATTGAAGTGGGAAGTGGCGAGAGAGTAGGAGGCCATGAAGGAGGAAGTTACAATAGATAAAGCAGGAAGTGCTGAGAGCATGGGTGAGAGTTTGTTGAAATTGTGTGTAAGGAACAGTGGGCCTGATTCAGACCCGGACACTATTTGCGGCCGCTCGCTCTCAAAAAGGGGCCGACTATGCAAAACATGCGCTCACTCTTTGTGGTGTAAGGACACTTCTATGTCTTAGTGGGTGAGGGCTTATTGCACTTGCAAGTGTTTAAAGACGCCCCCTTGTCACTCACAACAAACGTAATCTCCGGGAAATGTAGGATTAATCGGGACCATCGGGAGCCATCGGAGCTGCTCGCAGCACTTTCGGTAGACCTACAGTCAGGTCCATAAATATTGGGACATTGGGCCTGATTCAGACCCACTCGCGAGCGGCTGTCCGCTCGCATGTGGGTCGATGTTATGGACTGAGCATGCGCACGATGGAGGGAGCTCCGTCGTGCGCATGCGCCAGACGTGACGAGCGAAGGAAAGTCCTTCGCTCGTTGTGTCCGATCAAAGGGGGCGTGCTGTCAATGTTGATTGACAGCACGCCCCCTTTGGTGGGCGTGCCAGGGGGGTGCCTCCCTGACGGGGGCGTTCCCACGGGAACGCCTCCTGTCAAAAGCCGGCCCACTGACATCACTAGTGATGTCAGTGGGAGTGATTTTGGCTCTGATAGAGCCAAAATCACTCCGGAGCTTGCGGTTGAAAACCTCAACCGCAGGCTCCGGCTCGCAAATTCGATGGTCGCGATGGTCTCGACCATCACGACCATCACAATGCACGCTCGTATAGCCTGTGGGTGGTGACCCACAGCTATACGAGCGTCCAGGAGGACGCTCCATGAAAATGGAGCCCGGCCCTCATTCAGAGCGTGCGCTCTGCTCAGAGCGTACGGCTCTGAATGAGGGCCATTGACAGAATTTTCAGATTTTGGCCTCTATTCACCACCACAATGGTTTTGAAATGAAACAAACAAGATGTGCTTTAACTGCAGACTTTCAGATTTAATTTGAGGGTAATTACATCCAAATCGGGTGAACGGTGTAGGAATTACAACGGTTTCAATATGTGCCTCCCACTTTTTAAGGGGCCAAAAGTAATAGGACAATCAACTCAAAAGCTATTTCATGGACAGGTGTGGGCTATTCCCTCGTTACTTCATTACCAATTAAGCAGGTAAAAGGTCTGGAGTTGATTCTAGGTGTGACATTTGCATTTGGAATCAGTTGATGTCGACTCTCAATATGAGATCCAAAGAGCTGTCACTATCAGTGAAGCAAGCCATCATTAGGCTGAAAAATCAAAACAAACCCATCAGAGAGATAGCAAAAACATTAGGTGTGGCCAAATCAACTGTTTGGAACATTCTTAAAAAGAAAGAACGCACCGGAGAGCTCAGCAACACCAAAAGACCCGGAAGACCACGGAAAACAACTGCGGTGGATGACAGAAGAATTATTTCCCTGGTGAAGAAAAACCCCTTTACAACAGTTGGCCAAATCAAGAACACTCTCCAGGAGGTAGATGTATATGTGTCAAAGTCAACAATCAAGAGAAGACTTCACAAGAGTGAATATAGAGGGTTCACCACAAGATGCAAACCATTGGTGAGCCACAAAAACAGGAAGACCAGATTAGAGTTTGCCAAACAAAATCTAAAAAAGCCATTACAGTTCTGGAACAACATCCTATGGACAGATGAGACAAAGATCAACTTGTACCAGAGTGATGGGAAGAGAAGGAAAGGAACTGCTCATGATCCAAAACATACTACCTCATCAGTGAAGCATGGTGGTGGTAGTGTCATGGCGTGGGCATGTATGGCTGCCAATGGAACTGGTTCCCTTGTATTTATTGATGATGTGACTGCTGACAAAAGCAGCAGAATGAATTCTGAAGTGTTTCAGGCAATATTATATGCTCATATTCAGTCAAATGCTTCAGAACTCATTGGACGGCGCTTCACAGTGCAGATGGACAATGACCCGAAGCATACTGCAAAAGCAACCAAAGAGTTTTTTAAGGCTAAAAAGTGGAATGTTATGCAATGGCCAAGTCAATCCCCTGACCTGAATCCGATTCAGCATGCATTTCACTTGATGAAGACAAAACTGAAGGGAAAATGCCCCAAGAACAAGTAGGAACTGAAGACATTTGCAGTAGAGGCCTGGCAGAGCATCACCAGGGATGAAACCCAGCGTCTGGTGATGTCTATGCGTTCCAGACTTCAGGCTGTAATGGCCTGCAAAGGATTTGCAGCAAAGTATTAAAAAGTGAAAGTTAGATTTAGGATTGTTTAGTTTGTCCCATTACTTTTTGCCCCTTAAAAAGTGGGAGGCACATATAGAAACCCTTGTAATTCCTACACCGTTCTCCTGATTTGGATGTAATTACCCTCAAATTAAATCTGAAAGTCTGCAGTTAAATCACATCTTGTTTGTTTCATTTCAAAGCCATTGTGGTGGTGAATAGAGGCCAAAATATGAAAATTCTGTCACTGTCCCAATATTTATGGACCTGACTGTAGGTTCCCGCAAGCAGTGCGAGCAGTTCATGGAAAAATCATCCAAG
The DNA here is from genome assembly GCA_031769625.1 of Taudactylus pleione. Taxonomy (NCBI): domain Eukaryota; kingdom Metazoa; phylum Chordata; class Amphibia; order Anura; family Myobatrachidae; genus Taudactylus; species Taudactylus pleione. The sequence continues at coordinate 5,309,365 of JAUIMM010000570.1, read as the reverse complement.
TCACATGTTCAATGACGCTACTTTGCTAATTATGCACACCCATTAAACTCTGTTCTGACGCCCAGACACGCCAGCGTTCGCACATCCACTCCCCCGTTCACAAGCACCTTCCCGTTACCACCCACAAATGGCACTATCTGTCACTCAAAGTAGTGGCAAGGCAGTGTACTACGATCGGACGAATTCACATCGCAGACGCTTGTTTGCGCGCGCGCACTGCGACTTATATGCATGCGCAGTTATGCGACCATTGCTCAGAGCGAGCGCAGCTTAGCGACCGGGTCTGAATCAGGCTCAGTGGCGGCTCCAGAGTTGGAGTGACAGTTGGTGCGGCTCCCCTTTTTGAATTTTGAACTGCGTTGCAGGCCCACCTCTGGAGCCGCCACTGGTAAGAAAGGGACGGATATTGATGGTGTTCCAGTGGTGGAAGGTGGTAAGATTGAGAGATGGCCCTGATGTGGGGAGTGAAGGAGAGAGGATGACACTGAGGCAGCGCATTTGGGTTACCGAAGAGAGGGTGAGATTATCGTCAAAGAGAGAGAGTATGAGAGGTGGAATGACCTTGGAAGGGGAGTTCGGCAAAGCTCCGGCAATACTATGGTGAATGGCTGCCTTGTGAGAAATGTGTCCTAGGTAAGTAATACAGGTTTAATGAAGTGCATTTAGCAGAGTCATTCACAACCCTGCCCTCCACATTGTGCTCAGTCTCATGACGGTGTTCTGTGTTCTTGCACACAGCAGACTGCCTGCCAGTCATTGTTTGGCAGCCATTGGCCATATGATGAAAATGTATTTTGATTCTTAGATGATGCAAGAGAATGTTTATTTGGTGCTGGAGGCATCCGATTGCTGAAGCCATTTCCAAACACACCGGCAACACAATGAGCTACTGTATAATCCGGCAGCACAGGTCGTCTAATTAGCCTGCTCTGCCAGACAATATTCTCTGGCCTTTTATGTGTACAAATCTTTTGTTAGCTTTTATCTATCACATAATATGACTGTATTTATGTATAAAATGACGGTCGGGAGGACATACCATTCTCAGTTGTTTCCAGGCTGCGCACGATTATTGCTCAGTCTATGGCTTAAGGCCCCCATACATCAGCAATCTGAAAACCACAGTTGAACAATTTGAAGATTTATTGCCTGATTTTAGATTTTCCCAATCTAGCAATCTGCTCCCATACATTACAGATCTTTTTCAGTGATTTGCAGATCGATTGCAGCAAAAACAGATCTGCCAATATTGAAAGGCTCCATCATTTTACTGGTAACGGCCTGCAAATCTGCTGATCATGGGCCTGATTCAGAGCCGGCCGCAATTAGCGCTCGCTCGTCCAGAAAATAGGGGTGGCTATTCAAATCAACCGTTCGCTCTTTGCGGTCTGTTCACGCCTCTAGGTCTGAACGAGCGAACAAAACTTGCGGTCGTTTTTTGAAAAAATACGCCCCCTGGCCGCTCGCATCCTACATCATGTCCGCTATTTATTGGATTAATCGAGTACATCGACCAGGGTATGAACTGCTCGCTATTCTTGGGGTTGGTTTTTGCTACCACAATTTTGCGAGCAGTTCTGGCTATAAAATAACCCAGTGACGTAGTCAATGACGCTGCTGTTTTAATTATGCACACCCATAAAACGCCCGTTTTGACCTTTAAGCACGCCTGCGTTCGGATCTCCACACCCCGTTTTCGAGCACCTTCCCCAGTTACCACCCACATACGCCTACTCCTGTCACTCAAATTATCAGGCATTCGCTATTTTGCGAGCACATGAATTTCGACCGCACTGACTGGTTCGCGCATGCGTATAACGATCCGTACGCATGCGCAGTTGGGCAAACATCGCTCGGAACGAACGAGCGGCCGCTTACGAGCGGCTCTGAATCAGGCCCCATGTCCATACACTAGCAATCCACAGCCCCAATCTATATGTGAAATCCAACATGTTGGACAATCCTACGGTCCCCATACATCAGCAATCGATTGTGTATAAATATCTGCAATGTATGGGCTTCACAGATCGCAGATTGCAACCAAAAAGTGATTGGAATTGTTAAATCAGATTGTTCAACTTGTTGGATTTCACAGATGGATTGGGGCTGTAGATTGCTAGTGTATGGAGATGATCAGCAGATTTGCAGAGACCTTAGAGGCCCCATACATCTGCGATGGATTGTCGCGATCCTGCGATGCTGCAACCCGACATCGCAGGATCGCAGAAATCTAACATGTTGGATTTTTCCGATTTGATGATCGCGATCAAAAAATTATCGTGATTGTCTAATCGGGGACATTTAACATGTAAAAATTCAGCGATCCTGCGACAGATTGCTGAACATCAATGGTGGGCGGTTTCCATTTTCTATCGCCGGATCGCGACAATCAGTACCTTAAGACACACTTGAGCACAGCTGGATTAATTAGTGCCTTATTTTGATTTAACCATCTGTGCTCAAGCATGAGTATCCTTAAAACCTGGTTAGTGTGTCTTTGAGAATCACTGCCTTAAATGACTAAAGACAGATGCTTTATATAGAAACATAGAATATGGATGGGATGTAGTCAATAGGTCGGCATTCATAATGTCGATATATATGATGTCGACTTTAAAATGTCGCTTGGCAATGTGTCGACATTATCAGATTAATGTTGGTATTAGGGTTAGACGGTGGGTGGGAGAGTTAGTGTGAGACTGCTGAGGGTTAGGGTTAGGCTGCGTGAGGGGTTAGGGTTAGACACTAGGGTTTTATAAAATCTCCATACACAGTATATCTCTTATATATAAAATTCAATGGTTTGTTTGCTTGTCTGTATGTCTGGTTATGCATTCGGACACCCCTGGACCGATTGGGATGAAACCAACGTGAGATGGTCCAGATCGATCCTGGACAGGTTTTAGGGGGTTAAGGTCCCACTTGGATCTCCTGTTGATGTACGCTGGGCAGAACTTTGACACGGGGAGCCTATTCTGTGCCTTCTACTGGATGGTTTTGGATGAAAACTTCATAGAGGGGTTTCACTGGGTCTGGGGTGCCTACTGGAGTGCTCGGAGTCTAGGTCGGACTTCCCGTTGGTGATAGCTGGGCAGAACTTTGTCCTGGGGAGCTTGTTCTGAGCCTTACACTAGATGGATTTGGATGATTACTTCACAGAGTGGAAACATTGGATCCCAGAAGACATACTGTGGGGTTGAGGTTCTGGTCGGACCTCCCGTTGGTGTACGCTGGGCAGACGTTTGACTCATTGAGCTTGTTCTGGGCCTTCCACTGGATGGATTTGGTTGAAAACTTCACAGAGGGGTGGCAATTGATCTGGGATGCCTAATGGAGTGGTTGAACCTCACGGTGGAGTGCACTGGGAAGAACTGGATGGATTTGGACGACATCACATAATAAAACTTAATAACTTGAAGATGTAGGTAATTCAGATAGTTTATACGTATATATATATTATTTACATTTTTTTCCAATATTGCTGTGTAAGCTAGAAGCAAATAATCATATATTTTTATTTTAGTGAACAATTTTTACTAGGCCTATATTTAAAAAAAAAAATAAAAAAAAAAAATATATATATATATGAAATCTTACCAGATACTACACACTCTGATTACATACTTTTCAAAATACGACCTGTACCAGTTAGAAACTGGTTTTGCAACTTATTATGTAAGCAAGTAAAGTTGTGCCCTGAAACCCAGTACCGGCTGTAATATATCTGCCACCTGTTGCCAAAATATTTGTGTTTTCAGGCAAATGTAGAAACTGTGATCTATTGCTGCACTAGTGTTACAGGTCTTGACAGCATGAGGCAAGTACTATGGATACATGGCATTTTGTAGGTGTATAGTGTTACGTTCATTTATTTTGTATATACAGTCTTCAGTTGATAAGGAACTGTTTTACCTGCATTACCCCATATTTTTAACCACTTCTCTGCCAGGAGCGTTTTATGGAAGATCTCTTCCCAATGCTTCATGCACGATATGCTTGAAAGTGTTTCTCTATTGGATAATTAGTCAGCATGACATAATGTTTGTAGATAATTCATCTCATTGCTGGACCTCATAGACACTTGTTCTCTAAGTGGACGGCCCCAGGGAATACTAATAACCTTCCATATCTAAAGATAGTGCTAATTTAGATATAATCACAGAGGAAAGATTTAACATTTTAAACACCAATTAATTTATATTGCCTATTGAATACAATTAAACATTGCATTCGTTAATAAATGTGCCCATCCTGTTTAGACAACTCGTATACCCACTGACTGTTGCGACCAGGACTGTTCTCTCCCTAGTCGGCTACTACTCTTCTTCCCATAAGTTTTGATTATGTATAAAGTATCTGACAGTCAATACAAGTATTGTAGCTTCACAATTAAAAAGGGCTTTAATTAGAGGGTGCAGACAGTAGCAATTAGTACAGCAAATGTTACATTTATGTTCAGTCAGTATAACTACTGTACTATGCACACTCAGGTTTTGATGGTGGAGCTTGAACGTAATTTAGAGACTTAGGGGCAGATTCAATTGCCCGCTGTGTTTACCGTGCGGGTAAAGCTCCAGGCTTAACACCCAGAGTTGTTCAATTATTAGTCCATTTCCCCACGGGGTAAAGCATAGATTCCGCATTCGATGGGGGAATCTCTGGGATTCCCTGCACAATAAGCCCCAGAGGGTACATTTAACGTAGATTTTTTTCCTATTTTTCCTCACCGCTCCTGAGGCTGCGAGGACAAATCCGGGTTAAGTGCACCCGATGGGTTGATTGATTGCAGGATGCATGTCACTCTCTCTACAAGGCATATATGTGATATATTTGCATCCAATTTCTAAAAACATTTTAAATGTAAAAAAAAAAAAATTCTCTTGACGCAATATAAAGAGGACCAATCGGCTTCAGAGGTGAATCTGCAATCAGCCTAGGTAGCGCGTGCGACTGTTGTCATCATCAGCATCTGTTTGCAGGTAATACGGCTACTGGCTGGCCGGCATCTGTTCGCCATTACATCATCACGTCGGTACTCTACACATCCTATGTGAAATCCCAGGCCCTTTCTGCCTCTCCAATCACAAGCCGGTGCAAGTGCCAGACTGGCATGTAAGCGGCCTGTTTTTGAGCATGTGCAGAACCAACTTGCTTATTCTACATTATCCAAACTGGCATATTCTAAGTTGCCCTCTTCCCCTTAATATGCAGCGGAAAACACTCTCCATATCACCGTACCGTGTGCCTAAATGGCCTGCTGTAGGATCAGCTTATCGCACTTTCTGCTCAAGGGAGACCCCTCTGCAATCTAGGATTGCACCTAGGGACCTCATTCTCAGTATCACGTAATACTGTGTCAATTCCAGCTGCTTCCAGTGACCGGAAGAACACCTGAGTTTTGAGCCGGTTGTATCTATGTGACCACACCGCCACCAGTCCTCTACTATCGGGTGCAGCCGTCCTTACGATCATTGTTATTTTGTATCAGCCCCCTCCTTGGTATAGGAGATCCGACTGAAATCGGACGGATCTCTGACTACACTCAGCTCTGAATAGCCCGCAACTGTCTGCATGCCCCTGGGACGCTGTTTCTATGTGCCCAACGCCACGTTACCACCCCTTTAGCCCTATGTGAAAGGTGGCTGAGATGCGGCCGACTCGGACTCGCTGGTAATTGCTCTAAGTTGCGTATGCATGGTGCACCGTATGCACAGTTTGCTAAAGATTACGAGATCCTTCCGCATTCGGAATTTCATGACGCTCAAAATCAGGCCCCAGATGGGCAGTTATTGGGGAATGACTTAGTAGTTATAGAAGTAACAACTCGTATTACATTACACAGTACCTTGTGTGTGTGTGTGTAAAAAATAAAAAAGGATATTAAAAAATGGAAACATGGATTTATACTTGACTGCACGTGTTCCACTCCCCACTCTTAAATGTGACGGTCAGGTTTCCCAGGTCAGATATTCAGAAACCTGCTGCTAGATCAGAGGATTTGCCTCTTTGGTGATTTATGTCGTTGCTGCGTCATAACTCTTCAGCTGAGATCAGGTCTTGGCGGCGGACCAGCGCACGGTGGAAGAGACGCAGCCACTGTAGAGCAAGAGCTCAAAGGTGTCCGAAGTGTCTATTGATTCAAGGGCTCTGTTTGGATTTACAGTGGGAGATTATTGCAGTAACAGCTGCAAATGGGTTGTCTGGAATTGTTTCCAGATCTGCGGTGTTGGAAGCAGACGTGAGGAACATGAGCGACTTAATATTTTTTTTGTTGAAATGAACATGGGATTTGTGGCTTGCAACATGGACGGGATCTATGAAAATCGTTTCTGTGTAAACAATTAGCTGTTGATCTGTAGACTCGCAGCCCCTTCAATATTTTGGGGGTCATTTTGAGGTCAAGTAAGTTTCTTACGGTGCGTATCCACCACCCGATTTTACCAAGCGATTGAATGATAACGACGTTATTGTTCAATCGTTTGAAAATCGGGCAGTTTAATGTCAAAAACTGCCAGCGATGCGCGCGCCCGCTGGTCGTTCTTGACATCTATCATCTCCCGAACATGCTGGTCAACCTGACGAAGTCGTCAGGTTGCCCATGTTCGAGGTTGATTGATGTGCCTAGACTGAACGTTCAGTGTTACAATATCGTAATCGTGCACTTGTTTCACAGACGCTTAGTGGATACGCACCTTTAGGCTTGGTGTTATGATATATTACTTACTTTACATGAACTCACTGGTGCACTGCCTTTTAGGCTTTACAGTATGTAATTTAGCAGGGACATGAGACCTGTAACATGGACGTAGCAGAAGTGGATTATCTCCGACATTGCGGGACAAGTAAGCGTGCGCTACTGTATGATTCTTAAAGCCAGCAATGCTGCAGATCACTTTCTAATGGCGGTCAAATGCTGTAGATTTTTTTTGATGATCGACCAACATGGCTGAGCGATTTTACAGAGCCTCCATACACCGAACGATTTATATGCACGATGCTAAGTGCACTGAATGAACTTGGCAGAACGATGGTCTGGAAGGTCGTACATGTTGAAAAATCAAGATAATTGTTTGGTGTATGGTTGGCTTAACGTGCTGCTATTGGATTATTCAGGCAATTTTTAGTGCCACCATGACGCCACCCGTGTAGAGGCACATATTGGTTTGTGGATGAAACCACATATGGAGAGGCTGGCAGAGGCACACATGGGGTATTTGGCAGAGGCAGATATAGGGGAAAGCAGAGTTAGATATGGGAGGATGGGCAGAGGCAGATACTATATGGGAGTGTGGGCAGAGGCACATATGGGGGGTACACAGTCAGATATGGAGAGGCAGGCAGAGTCACATATAGTAGAGTGGGCAGAGGAAGATATGGGGGACAGGCAGAGTCACATATGGTAGGGTGGACAGAGGCAGATATGGGGGGCAGGCAGAGTCACATATGGTAGGGTGGACAGAGGCAGATATGGGGGGCAGGCAGAGTCACATATGGTAGAATGGGCAGAGGCACACAGACAGGGATAGGGAGAGGCAGATATGGGGGGTAGACAGAGTCAGATATGGAGAGGCAGGCAGAGGCAGATATGGTGGGCAGGCAAAGTCACATGATAGGGTGGGCAGAGGCAGATATGGAGGAATGTGCAGAGGCACACAGACAGGGATAGGGAGAGGCAGATATGGGGGGTAGATAGAGTCAGATATGCAGAGGCAGATATGGGGGGCAGGCAGAGTCACATTGTAGGGTGGGCAGAGGCAGATATGGGGGGCAGGCAGAGTCACATATTGTAGGGTGGGCAGAGGCAGATATGGGGGACAGGCAGAGTCACATATGGTAGAGTGGGCAGAGGCAGATATGGGAGGGTGAGTAGAGGCAGATATGGAGTGCAGGCAGAGGCACACATAGGATAGTGGGTAGAGTTACATATGGGGGGCAGGCAGAGTCCGATATGGAGGAATGTGCAGAGGCATACAGACAGGGATAGGGAGAGGCAGATATGGAGGAATGTGCAGAGGCACACAGACAGGTATAGGGAGAGGCAGATATGGAGGAATGTGCAGAGGCACACAGACAGGGATAGGGAGAGGCACACGTGAAAAATAGGCAAACGTGAGGGACAAGCAGAGGCAGATTTGGGGTACGGACACATTAGGAGGGAGGAATAGAAAGATAAATATATTAAACCAATGGTTCCCAAACTTTGTTAAATCACGGCGCCCTATAGTATCAGCATTTTTTTCATGGCTCCATTAAGCCAAAAGTTTCTTGTTGTGAAATTCAGAAAAAAATCTTACATTTAGTGAATTTAGCTTAGGGTCAGTTATGTGTTGGGGGACAGGACTGCGCTTCTGTTTGTCCACATATTTTATGATTGGCAGCCACCAGCACTGGTTTTGCCCATCACACTGACCATAAATAGTGTGATTTGGCCCTGAGCCACCAACCAGTGCATCCCTGCATGTGTAATGTGCCCCCCCCAGGTCCCACAACACCCAGTTTGGGAACTAGTGCACTAAACAGTAGACCAATGTAAATGGGGAGACAGACCCACTAGGTGGAGGATGAAAGAGCTGCAGGCACAAAAAACCATCTATGGTGAACAATCGATAATTTTAACCCCTCAATGGCCAATGCTGGGGGCAATGCATGCACAGGTCAATCAAGAGTGGGGTCCGGGCTTATCGACCGCTGGGGGGTGGGGCTAAGCTCCGTCCGCCAAGTAAAAAAAAAATAACCATGGGCTCCCACTCGTCCACCGATGGCGGAGAACCATTGGGCCTCATTCAGAGGCAATCGGAGGATGCAAGCGGTCGCTCAGAAACTGGGCGGCCGCTTGCATCCTGACCACCCGCCTCTGTTTCGGTCGTTAGACTGTGGGTTAACACCCACAGCTCTAACGACCGCTGGGGTGGTGGTCGTGATGGTCATTGACCATCGCGACCATCGGGGCTTACGACGAGACGCTAGGGTAGGGTCTCACTTGTCGTAAGCCCCGGAGAGCTTCTGGCTGTTAGAGCCGGAAGCTCTCCACTGACATCACTTGTGATGTCATTGGGGTCTCCCCCAAACGTTTGGACTGCCACCCCCCCCGGCCCGCCTTCCAAACGGGGCGAACTGTCACTCAACATCGACAGCTCGCCCCCTTTGGAAAGAGACCCGCTACGACCGGCGCTGTCGGTCGAGGCGGGTCTCACCCATGCGCACGAGGGAGCCGGCTCCCTCGTGCGCATGCGCACTGGCCAAACATCGAGGCGGTCGTAGACCGTACGGCTGCCTCTGAATAAGGTCCATTGTCTCTATGCCATCGATGGCAAAACCAACGGTCATCATCAGTCAACCAATCCAAAACTAAGTGACCCCCAAAGCTTTTCAAAACCCCTTAAACATGTATCCCCTGTACCCCATTTGATGGCTGTCCTGCTTCAAAATTCCATAGAGTACATAGTGATGGAATTTGGTGGGGGAATATCAAAATATACAAGTCATTCAATTGCTAATTAATAGTTGCTGGGTTTTTTTTATGATCGCTCAAGGTAAAATTTGATAATCGATTTGTCATATATATTAACTATAATGTGTGGCACTTTGGAAACGTCATGGGCCTCATGTGAAACGCACAGAAACCTAAGGGAATGCCCAGCACTACTTTGGCACTGTGTACCTGGGCTCGAACCTAGCTTCCCAGTGCATAAACAGTCCCCTCACTAACTTTTACTGTACAATTGTTCTTTGCCCTTGAATCCCTCCTGTGGCCAATCAGGGTAACTTGCCCAATACAAAGTCAAACATTTCCTTCCTTGCGTCCTATGATAACTTGCTACTGTATTGCTGTGTGATAACGACCTGACTGCCTGTTTATTCTGATATCATTGTGTCTGTGTGATACAGGCTGGGGAGCATTCAGTCAAATAACAAAGGCTAGAATAGATCAAGGCATTTAAATTTTAAAGTAATTTAAACACTGTTGCATCCAGAATGCTTGTTGCAGGTGTTAATCTCCCAAAACAAGCAGCCAAGAGGCACTTGGTCCAGGTACCCTGGACAGCTAAACTTACAGCAGCAATATAAAATGTACCTCTTTAAATCTTGCTGCAACATCGCTGAAAAATCTGCACTTATACAAACTCACACCAAATTACACTTCCGCCTTAGGGACTGGTTCAGATGCGGACGCAGGGTCGATATTACACTCAGTTGGCCGATGTTTTAAGTCTGCGCATGCGTCTGAGTCGCCCGATTTTGTTCGTACAGAGTCGCAGAACAAATTTAGATGTATGGTAGCAGAAATGTAAGGGTCATACTTGGAAAGTGACTGGGAGGTAATACTCCCCCTTCTCCGGAAGGTATGATTTACCGCTGGACCCATGCCCGGCGGTTGGAATCCCGACAGCGGCATCCCAGCAGAGGAGGAAATCCCGATCGTCCAAGGTAAGTATTGCCTAACCTAATTCTAACCCTAACTCTCCCTTAGGGGTGCCTAACCCTAACCTTCTCCCCCAGTGCCTAAACCTAACCCCCCCTTCCCCGCTGCCTAACCCTAACCTCCCCCGGGGTGCCTAACCTAACCCTCAACCCCCCCCCCCACCCCCACGGCTATCCGCACTCGGCGCCCGGCGTCCCTTTGATCGGGATGCCGGGCGCCGGTCTCCCGGCTTTGGTAAAAAGAGAGGCGTCTAGATTTAGACACCTGTCATTTAACCCTCGCCGGGATTAAGCAGTCGGGATGCCCTCATGGCATCCTTTCTCCTGATGATTGGGTGCTCCCTCCACGTACGGAGACCCTATGTGCAGCCAAAATTAATAAAAACAGGGGCGTAGCAAGTTCTTCCAATTGGCTGCTGCATTAAAGGCTAACGTTAGTACCGGTCTGTGGGGAAGTGGTCGGTGCCTGAGGATGACTGATTATGGAGTGATGTATTCAGAAGTAGTGACTCTTGTTACTCCCAAACTCTCTCTGCCCCAGTGTTGGTAGGAACCTCACATCATTACTTACTTAGTATGGATGATCCTGCTCCTTCAACTATACTTCAAGTGGAGAGATCGCTGCTCACTTTTCTCCTGAAATAATCAGTGCTGCTGTAAATAAAATGCTAATATTGAAGAATAAACAGCCATCAGCTGCTATACACACATACAGCCACATGTCAGAGAGAGAGAGAGATGTTTACATCATGCCTAAAAATCTGCAATTGTATTTGATTAAAACAATATACAAACTGCGGCTGCTATCAGCAGTGTCTAATAATATGACAGCTGTGCGGGTGATTAGTTAATCAGGGTATACACAGCTGGCAATGGGATAATAATAGTGTAACCTTATGTACTGTAAAAGATTGTGGCACTGGATTTTCTTATCTGCCATAGATGTATTCCTCTATCACACAGGTGCTAGAACGATGGTTCAGGTGTCTATGGCCATATTTACCGCCTGTTTGATTTTATTATATATCAGTTATTTGTATCATGACCCCATCGATGGACCGATGGACACCGCTGTGCAATACAGAACATCGGTGCTTTATAAATAAATGACAAGGTTCCAACAGACTCACAATAAATGACAATGCTGAAACAGGACCTGTTCTAATATTAATTACTAGCATATTGGCCTCGTCATTTGTTAGGCCGAGAGGTCCCCCCCCCCCTTGCACACTTACCTCCATGCAGTGTTTTGCCAAATCTATTTATCCCGGTCCGACCACATCTCGCCCCTTATACCCCGCTGTCCCTTAACTCTGTCTCCCATTGGTGGGAAGGATGGGAGAGGCTGCTGCAGCTCCCACTCACATGCTGGAGAACATATCATCTAAGTGGTCACACCCTGCTGCGCAATGCATGGCAGGGGGGCGGGGTCATGATTATGCAAACCACATTGCCACACCCCTGCAGTGGCCCCACCCCCGTCGTTGCCACTTGGTTTTCCACTCTGGGAGGCCACAAAGAGATCAAAAAACTAGAGTGAGATTATCTATTGCTGTATAAGAAGTTTCAAGACTCGTATCCACTCGCAGATATAAATGAGAGATAGAACGATTACGACATCGTAATCATTCAGTCGCTCATTAATCGTGCAGCTTAATGTCGGAAACGACCAGCGATGCGCATTCCCGCTGGTCGTTTCCGACATCAATCATCACCTGAACATGTCGGTCAATCTGCCAATAACAACAGATCGACCATGTTCGGGGATGAGGGAGGGAGCCTGCAATGAGTGACTTATCGTTTAGTGTATTACAGGGGGTGAGGAACGACTGTATGATTATGATGTTGTAATCATAGGCAAACGCAAGGGGGGTTTCCGTTTGCCTGGAAACCCCCCTCCCCAGCCCACACCATGACCACAATAGAAATAGTAATATAATAGATTGTTACTAGTGCAGCATGTTCTTCTCAGTATCACAAATGAAATAATTTGCACCACCTGTGGATCTTTTAACATGTATCAGTCAGTAATAAATAACCTGTGCACCAACTAGAAGATATGGAAAACATGCACTGTTAGAGATGCACTGCTATAGAGCCCAATATATACATATACAGTATGTCCAGGGCAGTGCTAGGTTCCTCTGTTGCTCCTCCAGGCTACCGGACTTGCTCCATTAGCCTGGAATGGTGCCCACATCTAAAATAAATACGTTCGGCTCAGGCAGGATGGGTTACTGTGATCACTGGTCCTCTATATGCTGGAATTAATGCACACAATAAACTTTGTATGATGCTTATTAAAGCTGGTTAAGTACTAATTCTGCCCTCTTCATTGACTGGCCACACTCGCTCTAAATTTAAGCCTTTGGAAATCCCCCTCTGGAAATCCTGCGTTTGCCACTGGTTCTAATCGTACTGTCGTTCCACTATCTGCACGTGTATATGCTGCATAAGACAACACACAACACAATGCTCAGTATTTTGGGGTCAGAGAGGACAATGAAATAAGGTTGCTCCTAATACAAGTACAACTAATTTTGCAAAATATAATCCACCAATTTAAATGGTGACATAGGTCCCCGGGGCATCCATGTATGATTAACTTTTTTTGAAAGCTGTAGTCAATTTATAACCTGATGGTTAGCGCAAATCTCCGATTGTCAGAGTCCGGCACATGGGCAGCCCTCCATCTGCGAGTCCGTTCGCAGTGCCCCCCAGCCGCAGCCTGATTGACAGGCTCCAGCATTTGGGAGCCTGCATTCCTGGGCTGCATTCACGGAAACGGGGGCATGTTGCCCCCATTTTCCGGGATGGACAAGGTCAGAGTCTCCATCGGAGGATGCAGATTTCCTGGCCCCCGCAAGCTGGCGGGACCTGGTCATGCTGTGGTAAGCTTCAGCCTGGCCAAAGGAGCAACCATAGCGGGTTGAGATGGGGGATCTCAGGCTACGACCCCAGCGCTGGGATCGCAGATGCAGCATTAGCATTTTAGATTGATGGAATTGGGCAGCCGCTTGTGTGCGGCTCTGCAGTTCCGTCTGTCTATGAATCAGGCCCCCAGCCATACTTACCGACTTTGTAATAATTCTTTACGGGAGCAGCACGGTTCGGGGGCGTGGCCAGATGTCTGTAATTAGGCCCGCCCCTTTTATGTAAAAGTTTGCAGTACGCTAAATGAAGCACATTTGCCCATTTAGCCCCCCCCCCACGCGGACTGGCAAATTCCCCATTAAATCTCCACATCCTGCCCGCTTCACTAGGAAGAGAGCAGGATGCGGATGATCTGCCTACACTTACGGGGGTGCGGGGGGCTACCCGAAAAATCAGGAGCCTCCCGCGACTTCCTAGAGTGTAGGCAAGTATGCCCCCAGCACAGCTGTCAGAGTGGTGGAAGGGTGGAGGGAGTGCATGGGTCTCATATACAACCTATTGTCATTGATGACCCCATACCATACTTGGATACTTTTGAAAAAGCATTTCAGGGAGATTGTGAAAGTAACACCGATGAGCGTGGCGGTAAAGTGGGCATGTCCTGCTACATGTGAGAGGCGTGTCATACATGTGACAGATGTGTACTGCTACATCTGAGGGGCGTGTCATATATGTGATAGGCGTGTACTGCTACATCTGCGGGGCGTGTCATACATGAGATAGGCGTGTACTGCTACATCTGAGAGGCGTGTCATACATGTCATAGGTGTGTACTGCTATATCTGAGGGGCGTGTCATACATGAGATAGGCGTGTACTGCTACATCTGAGAGGCGTGTCATACATGTGACAGGTGTGTACTGCTACATCTGAGGGGCGTGTCATACATGTGACAGGCGTGTACTGCTAGATCTGAGAGGTGTGTCATACATGTGATAGGTGTGTACTGCTACATCTGAGGGGCGTGTCATACATGTGATAGGCGTGTACTGCTACATCTGAGAGGCATGTGATAGGTGTGTACTGCTACATCTGAGAGGCGTGTCATACATGTGATAGGTGTGTACTGCTACATCTGAGAGGCATGTCATACATGTGATAGGTATGTACTGCTACATCTGAGAGGCGTGTCATACATGTGATAGGTGTGTACTGCTACATCTGAGAGGCGTGTCATACATGTGATAGGTGTGTATTGCTACATCTGAGAGGCGTGTCATACATGTGATAGGCATGTACTGCTACATCTGAGAGGCGTTTCATACATGTGATAGGTGTGTACTGCTACATCTGAGAAGCGTGTCATACATGTGATAGGTGTGTACTGCTACATCTGAGAAGCGTGTCATACATGTGATAGGTGTGTACTGCTACATCTGAGAAACGTGTCATACATGTGATAGGTGTGTACTGCTACATCTGAGAAGCGTGTCATACATGTGATAGGTGTGTACTGCTACATCTGAGAAGCGTGTCATACATGTGATAGGTGTGTACTGCTACATCTGAGAAGCGTGTCATACATGTGATAGGTGTGTACTGCTACATCTGAGAAGCGTGTCATACATGTGATAGGTGTGTACTGCTACATCTGAGAAGCGTATCATAACATTCACTTACATCCAAATGTAAACGAGCCCAAAATCAGTTAGTAAGAATTACATGTTGATGAAAACACAATTATACTTTACACAAAATGCATGTAGCCATAGGGATCACTGGGGTAGATGTATGATAGCGGCACTTAACGTCGGCCGGAGAGGGGAGCGTTAACTCCCCCCTCCGGCGCTACCCGCTAGAGACAGTAGCGCATCAGCCTAGTGCTGAAGTGTCGCTGTCCCGGCCGGCTCCACTGAGCATGCGCGGAATCTCGCAAGTATCGCGAGATCCCCGCGTGGAGCCGGCAGCCGCCGCAGCAGGGACAGCGCTGTCCCTGCTGTGGGGATAGGCTAGCGCCAGGCTGTAGCTGTCGATAATGACAGCTACAGCAGGCCGAACGGTCATGCGGTATGACCATTCGTACATGGCCCTGCCGCTCGGCACTGCTATCTTGTAGACCCGCCCAGACCCCCGATCATACATTGGGGAGAAGCGGTATCAGCGCACATAACGTGCGCTGATACCGCTTCTGGGCTTCATACATCTACCCCATTGTGCCTTATTATAACCAATGCAGGGAAATTATACTACTGATCCCATTTTA
This sequence comes from Taudactylus pleione, assembly GCA_031769625.1. Taxonomy (NCBI): domain Eukaryota; kingdom Metazoa; phylum Chordata; class Amphibia; order Anura; family Myobatrachidae; genus Taudactylus; species Taudactylus pleione. Next base: position 5,293,807 of record JAUIMM010000570.1, on the reverse strand, counting down.
ATATATATCCCTGTTTTTTTTTTTTATATGACAGCTTCATAATAGGGGTAAGATGCAATCAGGGAGATTACTAGGCTCTTCAGGGAGACAGGGAGATTAGTACTATGTCAGGGAGGCTCCCTGACAACGAGGGAGAGTTGGCATGCATGCCCCATAAGCACTTACATTTTGGCTAGAGTTTGGGTGCATTGTGTTTTTCCAAACAGTACTAGTTCCATTCACATGCAGTCACCACAATTAAAAGCATTGTAATGACCTCAATATGCTAGTAACAAATACACCCAACATACTTTTTTTTTTTTTTTAAAGCAAATAATTACCAGTGGGTATGAGTAGCAAAGACTTATATCTGATTTTGGCGACAGACAAATGCATGTAGTTGAGAATATTTTTAGAGTATTCAGAAATACTAGCAAATACCTAATCATATTATCATCAACTGGGATATAAGATCAGAAAACAGTGGGATTCTTTTTTCACCAATGTAATTCTATATACCTTGGAGAATCGTAGCAGCACAGTTGGTGTAATGGTTAGCATTACTGCCTCACAGCACTGAGGTCTTGGGTTCGATTCCCACTAAGGCCCTAAATATTGAGTTTGTAGGTCCTACTCGTGTTTATGTACGTTTCCTCCAGGTTTTCCAGTTTCCTCCCACAGTGCAAAATCATACTGTACTAGTACCTGTAGGATAATTGGATTCTGGACAAAAGGACAAAAATTATGCCTAGTGTGTTTTTTCATGTGCATGCATGTGGCAGGGAATATAGGGGCCTGATTCAGCACGAAACGCAAGTCTGCAATCGCACGCACCGGCCGCTGCGGAAATATGCTAATGAATGCAATCGCAATGCCGCCGCAACGCAAAATGCTGACGCCCAGCACTACATAATGCCGCCCTACATCCACAATACCTCTCAAGACAGCGAAAACACCTGTAACATCAAGAACCATCAGACCCATATGCACAATAGTGGTTGACCTGACCTCACTCAGATATTGCTAATCTTCCTGTCTGAAACTAGAACTCAGGGTGTGTGCGCCGCCGCAGGAGCTTTAACGGCGTCCAAACACACAGACACGCATTCGTTTACCCGACCCACCCCCCCATCACCACCCACCAACGGTCACTTCCTGTCACTCAATTTCCCCTGGGTCTGCGTATAAACTGCGATCGCTTCCCAATCGCAGTGGCTAGTCCGCGCATGCGCAGAATGCAAACATCGACCGGGTTTGTGCGAATTCGCGACTGCGTTCCTTGCTCAATCAGGCCCATAGATCGCACGCTCGGTATGGACTGATGTGAGTGGCCAAATATTCTCTGTACTGCGCTATGGAATATGCGTACACTACATAAATAACTTCATAAATAATGATATAATCTTCGCAATTATTAATGTTAGATTGTGCTTTCATACCTTGATATTTCTTACACATACTACTAATGTAGGTCCTTTATTCATCTATAACTGAGTTTCGCACCACTGAAGAGTTTGAAATCCATCACTGCCTATTATATTTGCCTATGGCGATGTTTAACTTTCTGAACACTTCAGATTTGATATGGGTTGTTCCCGACAGACTGCAGTCATTTGTTTTGTTGACTTAAACACATGAAGAGCAATCATCTTGCGTATTGCCCGGGCAGTGATAAAATAAACTCTGCTAGCAACTCTTCCCCTCTGCTTACAGTTAACATTCCACCTAATTGACTGCACAGCCTGCGAGCCATCATACATACAGTCCTGGAGGATACATTTTTGGTGGTCTTTGGGCTTTGTAATTGCTTCCACCTGATGAATTGAAGTCCTGCAAATAATACTTTCATATAATTGCTAGTAATGAAGGGTACAGCTTGAGTATTAAGGTCATACGTAACCACAAAGTATCGAAAAGATATATTTGGCGATTTACAGAGTACATGTGAACATTCCTTGTCGAGTGACTTCTTTTTTTTCTTTCACTTTTTCAGTCTTGTATTTTTAAAATTCACTTGGGACAATCATTAATTAACTCACGGTTGTGTTAACATTGATATAAAACAAATACATCAAGGTTTTGGCTATTTCCGAGAGTTTTCCTTCCAAGAATGTATTTTGTTAGGCCATTGGCCGCCGTTTTCAGCAGGTTGTTTGATACATCATGGGTGGTCTGCGAGAGCACGAGGCAAGTTGTGCTGGAGTTTGGAGTTAGGGTTCCGACCTGTCGTCTTAGCGTATCAGGTTAGGATCTAATGGGAAGTTTCATCAAGAATCCGCCACCGTTCTCATTGCTGATCTCCGTATAAGGTGGGTTTCCCTCCTGGCATCATTTCAAAAATGTTTTGTATTTTTAATTTTTGGTGCTCCTTAAGCCCATTGTATTTTACCTTTAATTACTAGCACGTGGTACAGGTGTCCTAGTGACCTTAATAAAATGTCCCCTATCATTACTCCCACCTGTTGGCACTGGGATTCAGCTGTAGTTACTCCCATTTACATCTGGTGGAATTGTTCCCGTTTAAGGACCAACTGGCTTCGGGTCTTCCACATCTCTGAGCAAATTCTGGGTTCAGATCCTGGCTTCTGGCTGCTCCTGCTTTCTACAATCCCCATCTCTACATATAAGAAGTTGCTCCTGAAGCCTTTAAACAAAGCGACAAAGGCAATATTACCCCTATACTGGAAGTCTACCAACCCTCCTTCAACACCTGAAGGGTTTGGTAGGATAGACTTTTACATGCAGATGGATGACCTGAATTTGTCTTTGGCTCACGTTTAGGAGTTGGATACCTATCGCTCTTATTTAGGCCCTTGATCACGTCGATATACTGTACATACCCCTTAGTCAAGTTATACCCTTCCTGCTTTCGTGTTTGGCGTCTTCTCTGCCCATGACTCGTCTCCTGGAGATCGATCCAGCTTTTGTCTCCTCTGCGCCCACCCCTCTGTTTATCTTCTACTGTTCCTTTCTTTCTTTTACACTAGAGTCCATTCTTCCACTTTTCCGCCTTCTCTGTCTGCCCTTTCCTTTACTCCTAGTAGCAGTATGTACCTCGTACCTTTTCTCCTTTATCTTATTTTACTTCTATTTTGTCTGTATTGCTAATGCTCTTTCGTTGTCAGGCTGCTGTAATACTTTGCTGCGCTGTTCTAACTGAATAATGTGTGAGGCTTCTGCTTCTTGTGATTTGACAAAATGCTAGTTACAGAATGTTTAATTACCAGCGCAGACCCTGAAAGACGTCTTGTGCAGATTTTATTTTATGCTTTCACCAAAACAAAAGCAAGTAAATAAACAATCCAGGCCCACACATAGACCAACCCCACACACAATTAGCAGAGCAGCAGAAATTCGGAGTATACGATCCACGGCATCCATTTTGTACTCACCACACCGCCTTCAGCAGAGGCCATTTTGGCACATGAAAATGTGTATCTCAGTGCTCTCTACACCTCAACTCCCTTCCAATGAATGTGTTCGACAATAGTGCCAGCGCCCCACTATTCTGCTTGTATCCGTGGGTCTAAAGAGATATCAATATAGTCTTTGTGGTAGATAATCTCAGTGTACCACGCGTAGACAAACAGTTTCTACTAATTATGTGTAGCTTCCTGAAAGATCTCTGATTTTTCATGCAGTACCACTGGCAGAGCTACCATGGGTACATAGGGTGCAGCCGCTATACGGCCTGGTATCGAGGGAAGGCCCAGCAGTGCCTTTCCACAAAGACAGGGGCGTAAGTTCATATCAGGCGCCCAGAGGTGAAATAGACTGCGGTACCACCACCGGTGGCTCCAGCTTACGCATTCGCCGACTTCTGTCTATGATGTGTGTTCTCTGTAATTGTTAGAGTAAGGTGACATCGGGTCATCATTTACTAACTAATCTTAACAACAATAGCTTTATTCACAGCTAATGCTGGCCATACACCTGCACGATTTTGGTCCGATTGCCCGATTTTCGACGAGTCTTATGATGAATCGTGTGGAAATCGTGTATTCTTGGAGTAGGATACGATCTGATGCACACTCCTGCAGCTCCTAAAACGGATGGTATGATCAGATTTGCAGCCCATATTATCCATCGTATCGTGTGCAAATCGCACAGTTTATTTTGTGCATGTGATGCATCGTGCGTCCATTCATGTCATTTCAATGACTTTTCCCTGATGAGCGCTTGAGACACATGATCAATCGTACAGCAGATCATGGGCAATGTAAAACAACAAATTGCCAGGGAGCTCCGGGGAATCGTATATGAATCTTATCTTAAGCTGGTCGTGCAGGTGTATGGCCAGCATTACTCTATTTCTCCGGCATCATTTTGGTGTGTTGTATTTTTGCTGTCTCAGGTTTTGTTTAGAACTGGCTCCAGTGTCGCTCCAGCCTGCCCCCTTCTGTCTCTCCAGCCAGCCCCCTTGGTTAGTTACGACTCCAATAAACAAAAAAATCTTTATTGCACTAGCCGCCGGCGGTGCCTGAAGGCAAGAAACAGCTGCTTACCAGTCCCCACAGATAGATCCATCTATAACTGCTGCCTGTGCCACTGCAGTGATCAGCAGGGCTCAGGCAGTGGTTATACAGATGTATCTTCATGCATCTAGCCTCCTTGCGCTGCAAATAGATAGCACAAGCCGCTTCTGCTGATTAAAATGATATGCAGCATGCCTGTGTTCTATGTGTGCGTCTGCTGGTGTATCTGCATGCGAAACGCTACGTCAGTGTTACAGCTGCTGAAACTGTAACGTAGTGTTTCGCAATGACCAAACACAGAACATAGGCATGCTGCATATTATTTTAATCAGCAGAAGCTGCTTTTGCTAACTATTCACTGTGTGAATAAGACACATTTGAGGGGAAAAAGTCGCACAAAAGACGTTTGGCTTGTAGCGCATGGAGGATAGATGTATGTGGACACATCTGTAGACAAATTTATCCGCGTGCCCCTGGTACCCTCCTGTCACCGGGCTTGCTTTTCGATGCCCCTTTGACATCTGGCGGCCAGAGGCCAATGACTCCATTGCCTCCAGGAGTTTCACCACTGCGCCAAGGTACCCACACCACTCCCCTAGCCTCCGTGCTGTACTGTGAGAAGACACAGAGTTCTCTGTTGAGTAGTGCATGCTCCGTGGTGGCACTTGCTCAGAAGTTCTTGCCTTTCTGGTCTTTTCAAAGCAAGCTGGGGTTACTATCTAGGTGTTGTTGTGGGGCCCTTCGATGCCCTGTTCCATTCCTGACGTCAGCTCTGATTTATATTGGATAGGTGGATACAATACAGTTGACCTAGAAGCAACTAGAATTTCAGTGCACTTTGCAGGATGTTAAAGTTCTATAGTAGGGTTATATTTAATCAAGTACATCAAAAGGGAAGTTAAATAGGGCATATACAGTACATGCAATGATCACTGTGCTATGTACCCTTGTTATTGATGTGAAAATCAGTATTGGTTTAATTTTGTGCTGTGTGTCTAGGCTGACGTCAACTCAAAATACATTTGATGTTGAAGGGTTAGCACAAGTTTAAGATGTGCAGAACATTTGTAGGCCAATTCAGATTATATGAAATTGTTCTTGAATTTTATCAAATTGTATCCATATGAGACTTGTAGTTATTGGTTTCTGGTCTAAAAATGAAGCAAATTCTCTTCCAACAAATTAAACGTGCCAACGCAGAGAAGGGGGTAACCTCATTCTCTGTGCCTCATGTCTGAGCGATGTCATTGGTTCCTGCATCCTGGTACAGCCCACAAAACGTCTGCCTCTACTGTGCTCTATGCACAACAAACTCTACAATATCTCGCTTCATTTTACCAGTGTAACTGGTGCGTTGTATTCTTGCTGCCTCTCATATTTTGTTAAGAACTCGGGGCCTGATTCAGAGCCGCTTGTAAGCGGCCGCTCGTTCGCTCTGAGCGATGTTCGCACAACTGCGCATGCGTATGGGTCGTAATGCGCATGCGCCAACCAGTCATTGCGGTCAGAAATTGTTCACTCAGAAAACAGCAAGGTCCTACTAATTTGATTGACAGAATGTACCGTTTGTGGGTGGTAACAGGGGAAGGTGCTTGAAAACGGGGGAGTGGAGATCCGAATGCAGGCGTGCCTAACGGTCAAAAGGGCGTTTAATGGGAGTGCATAATTAGTAAAGGAGCGTCATCGACCACGTCACTTGGTTGTCTTTTATCCTGAACTGCTCGCAGTAATAGCGGTAAGGAAAACCTACCACAAGCACTGCGAGCAGTTCAGATGCCTTTCGATGTTCCCGATTAATCTAATAAATACCGGAGATGACGTGTGATGCGAACGGCAAAGGGGCATCTTTACATCTTTCGAATGCTCACTCAGACATAGAGGCGTCAACACACCGCAAAGAGCGAGCGCTCAATTTAAATAGCCGGCCCCTTTTTTAGAACGACCGTCCGCAAATAGCATCCGGCTCTGAATCAGGCCCTCGGTTCGGGTTTTAAACAACCTGTACGGTAAATGCTACATTAATAATGCCATTAGAGCACAATTTGCAGCATTGGTACATGTTTGCAGCTATCCTGAGAGACGCAACCTCTTTCTGGATCCAAATGTGGAAAGGGCCTTAATTGTGCATTGTTTACAAAAATGTATCTGTAGAATCACAACTGTTCCTCTTTCAGAAGGACAGTCCTGATTTGAGGGGACTGTCTCACTGTCCTGCAGTCGGAATGTTTCTGTTCTGACGTTTTTGGAGCATTAGGCAAGGGTATTTGTTCAGAATGTTGACAATTCAGAATGTTAACTTTGTTTGAATGTCAACATTGAACATATCAACATTCCAATGTCGGCAATGTCGAAATTGTGGATAATCGGACTTCTGAGTAATCTTATGGTAATGCAGAATGGCCGAGGGAACTGAGACGCTGGCGCCATATTTTCTGAGTACAGGATCGCAGATGCAGGCAGATACACACCCCAAAAAACAGTCATGACACGCCCGCGTTTTTGCCGCCATTCTCTGTTACCGACCACAAAATGGCCCCCGTCTTTCAGTCACTTGCCAATAAGTCCTCACTACAACAAACAACAAACAAAAAATGGCAGCTGCTCAATCAATCTAGCAGTACTTTTCAGGTGCATGAAAGGGAGGGGTCATACCGAGTAGAAAAAGGAGGGGAGTTTAACCCCCTATTGTTCCTCAGCACACTGAATTATACTTGCAACAATATATGAAGACTATATGGTAATAGAAATTCAGAGATAGTAGTTGCATGCATTTGCAAATACATGGGAGGCTGCTAGGCCACGTCACGGCTTCTCTGTCACTAGCAGTCCCTAACACTAAGGGGTTCACGTCCGGGGTGCAGAGCACCCCAAAAAAAGTCCTCACTACAACCATAGTCCCATTTGATCGCAATTCATTGCGGCTAAGACGCATGCACAGTCCTCCGATAATCACTCAACTGCATGAATCAGACCCCAAGTCCTAACATTTGATACATTTATTCCAATTTGCCAAGTAAGTAATAAGTTTTACTTTGTCATTATTTATTCAATAATAGACACGCCAACACGAAAATGCCATTTGTGACCAAAGTAAGTGCACCCTTCTTTTCTTCCATATTAATAAAGAAGACAGTTGCTGTTACTCAAGTACACATGAATATGTGATTCCCAGGAGTTTGCTCTTAATGCACAAATGCAAGTTTAGCAGCAACCAAATATACCGTATCCTCACAAGAACCTCATACCGTCTAACGATCATAGTGATGGAAGGATGATTTGAGGTGGTTTTTCAGCCATATGCGTGGGTTCTGAGGGAGGGGGTGAAGCGTTGGTCCCCCAAAATGAAGCAGCCACGCCCCTTCTGCACTGGGTGACCAGTGGGTTGTTACCCGCTTGTACTGGGACCAGAGCAGTCCTGGCCATAGACCATGGACAGTTTGCAGACATTGAGGTCACCATCAACTCCAGAGGTCTCCATGAGGCCATCAGACCGATGACTTCAGCAGGGTACACAGACACAAGACGATTTTTCAAACGATTTGTTGTTTTCCGACAAATTGTTCAAATCGTCCAACGTGTAAGCACGATGCGCGCTCCCGCAGGGTCATCCGCCGCATCCTCAGATCTCCCGTACATCCTGCTCAATCTTGAGGATCCGACTGATGACCCCATGCATTTGAATGCGTCGGGGGAATGACATATCGTGCGGTCATTCACCAGATCGTGTGATGTGTACGGACTGCACGATATGCCATGCGTCACATCTGCCGTCGGCCGGTCACACAGGTCGTCTAGTGTGCACCCGGCTTAAAGATCAGTCAAAATTGCATTTTGCTGCAGGACACTAATACTAAGCACAACAGAAAAAGACAAAGGGTCTCATTCAGACCCAGTCGCAAGCACCAATGTGCTCGCAACCGGGTCGATAGTTAGCCCTGCGCACGTGCAGCCGCACGCCCCGGAGTGAGAGAGAAACTATCTCACTCCGGAGCTCTCTACAAAAGGGGCGGCTGTCGATGTCGATCGACAGCTCGCCCCGTTTTGTAGGCGGGCCGGGGGGGTGGTCTCCAAAATGAACGCCTACCGTTTTGTGGGCGGCTGCACTGACATCAGTGATGTCAGTGGAGAGCTTCCTGCTCGATCAGAGCAGGAAGCTCCCTGGGGCTTGCGGTTGCCGAGACCCAACCTTAGGGTCTCGTCGCAAGCCCCGATGGTCGCGATGGTGTTCACCATCGCTACCATCAACCTGGTCGGTCGTTAAGCTGTGGGTGGTAACCCACAGCTTAACTAACGACCAGGAGGCCGCACTTCAAAAAAGAAGCGGCCGCCCTCATTCAGAGAGAGCGATCGCTTCTTGCGACCACCTCTGAATGAGGTCCAAAGACCTGACCTCATCCCTGTTGAGAAGCTGTAACAGTAATTTTAAGTGAGCTGCACATAATTGAACGTCTTCAAACAGCAATCAACTTATGGGTTGTTGTAAAGAGGTGTGAGTCCAAATTCCTCAGTAACAATGATAAACTCAAACTCCTATAGGAAACAATGGCCCTCATTCAGAGCCGTACACTGCATGAGGGCCGGGCTCCATTTTCATGGAGCGTCCTCCTGGACGCTCGTATAGCTGTGGGTCACCACCCACAGGCTATACGAGCGTGCATTTTGATGGCCGCGATGGTCGTGACCATCGCGACCATCGAAATTGCGAGCCGGAGCCTGCGGTTGAGGTTTGATTTCCGGAGTGATTTTGGCTCCGGAGTGATTTTGGCTCTATCAGAGCCAAAATCACTCCCACTGACATCACTAGTGATGTCAGTGGGCCGGCTTCTGACGGGAGGCGTTCCCGTGGGAACGCCCCCGTCAGGGAGGCACGCCCCCGGCACGCCCACCAAAGGGGGCGTGCTGTCAATCAACATTGACAGCACGCCCCCTTTGATCGGACACAACGAGCGAAGGAAAGTCCTTCGCTCGTCGTGTCTGGCGCATGCGCACGACGGAGCTCCCTCCGTCGTGCGCATGCTCAGTGCAGACCATCGACCCACTTGCGAGCGGACAGCCGCTCGCGAGTGGGTCTGAATCAGGCCCAATGACTTGACGGTATTGTTGCTAAATGTGGCTCTACAAGCTCCATACTTTGGGCCTGATTCAGAGCCGCCCGTAAGCAGCCGCTCGTTCGTTCCGAGCGATGTTTGCACAACTGCGCATGCGTACGGATCGTAATACGCATGCGCGAACCAGTCAGTGCGGCCGAAAATCGTTTGTTCGCTATATAGCGAATGCCTGCTATTTTGAGTGACAGGAGGAGGCGTATGTGGGTGGTAACAGGGGAAGGTGCTTGAAAACGGGGAGTGGAGATCAGAACGCAGGCGTGCTTAAAGGTCAAAACGGGCGTTTTATGGGTGTGCATAATTAATACAGCAGCGTCATTGACCACGTCACTGGGTTATTTTATAGTCAGAACTGCTCGCAAGATTGCGGTAGGAAAAACCAACCACAAGAATAGCGAGCAGTTCATACGCTGGTCGATGTACTCGATTAATCTAATAAATAGCGGACATGACGTAGGATGCGAGCGGCCAGGGGGTGTAGTTTTCCAAAAAACGACCGCATGTTTGGTTCGCTCGTTGAGACCTAGAGGCGTGAACAGACCGCAAAGAGCGAACGGTTCATTTGAATAGCCACCCCTTTTTTCTGAACGAGCGAGCGCAAATAGCGTCCGGCTCTGAATCAGGCCCTTTGTCAGGCATGATTTTTTTTGCATAAATAATGAGAAAGTAAAATCTGTTATGGGATTATATGTCACATTATATTAGATGTATAACATTTTAGGACTTGGTGAGGACTTAATGATTGTTAATTATGTCATGTAACGTCAAAGCACGTAATTGAACTAGGGTAGACATAACCGTATATTACAGTTATTGTTCCTCTGCAGAGATCTTTCTGTCGTGGTCGGTTCTTGCAGATAAGCAGAAGGAAAGGTCTTCCTTATGGAGAAATATACTAACTCTTTGAACACATAAGTAAGATCTGTCATTTTACCATTACTGCTGATGATGCATGTAACTGATTTCCGGAGAGGGTTAAGGGGTCGGTCAGACGCTCACGCAGAGCGTATAAATGGGTACAGATTTACACAGGGATAACAAAGAGCACATGGCTTCAAAACCCCAAAATTCAGTTTTCACTTTATTTATTTTTTATCATCCCCCCATTTAATACTGGCAGTAAGACCGCATCAAATACCAGTTACTAGTTTGTTTGTTTGTTCTCCCACTTATTATTTTATTAACAAAACTAAAAATATATTTTTTCTTTATTAAGGAACTACAGAGAAAAAGTAATGCAGAGAAATAAGCATCATTTTATATTGAGAATAATTCCGCTCAGTGTGATAATCAACTTCGAATTATTATGCAATTGTACAAAGTATCTAAAGTCATAAACTGTATATAAATGTAGCAACCAAGATCTCAAAACCTTATGCTGGGTACACACTTGTCGATATACAGATCTGCCCATCTATTTTGTTGCTCATGGCGTGGCGTGCAGGCCTCTGAATCGCGCCATGGACTTGTGGCGTTCCGTGGTATTCTTCAGCGAAGGATACGCTACGGCATGTAATACAGCGCTTAACCGCTGGGTGGCGAGTGCTCCACTGTTGTACTGAATGCCTTGTGCTGAATGCCATACTGTTAAACTTAAAGTAAATTGGATGGATATCACATTCACAGCATTTGCATGTTCGCACAACCAATATTTTAATGTCACATAATGTATATACAGTAAGATCTTATAACAGGATGCAAATCAGTGCACATACAGTATTGTACATAACGGAACAGTAGAGAAGTTGCCCGAGTTGTTATCACAGTATAACCGATACTGTAGATTAATGAGATGCACGCACAGCTTTCACTGAGATGGGATGAATTACATTATGACAATTTTTGTATTGCTTGTTCGATCGATGAGCTACGGTACGTACAGTATATATCGGTAGTGGATCGGCTTGTGTGTACACTCGATAGGTCTGTGAATGACATCGTACACAGACATATCAGGTCGGCTCTGCTGCACAACCGATGCCGATCCATATCTGACAGATATATCGGTGTATCTGCATGTGTGTACGGGCAATCAACCGACTGCCCGTATCCTTTCTGCAGGGACCACTGCTGTTACCGATTTGCCCTCAAAGTGTGTACCCAGCTTTGGAGGTTCTATCAAACTTTTGGAGTTCGGTATGTTCAGCCAACAGTGACCATGTCAACTTGATAATGTCGACATGTCATAATGGTGCGACCTATGTTGTCATAGTCAACACTGCTGAAATGTTGGCCTGGTCATTGTCCACAGTAATTTAGAGGAATATCTAACCCCTAATCCTAAACTTACCTTAACCCCTAACCCCCAACCTCTAAGCCTATTGTAGACATTTTCAGTTCGGCAACGTTTCATATATCGACATTCCGTCCATTTTCCAGATGTTGAAATGTTAGATGTCAACATCATAACTGTCGACATAATTAATGTAGACATAGTGACCATCGGCTTCCTGCCTGCATACCTGTGTTTGGGTTATTAAGCGGGTGTGTTGCTAATCAAACATGGGCTGGAATCTTATGGAAGATTTGGGGAAAGACTCCGGTCACTTAGAGAGAGAGAGACAGATAAGATTTATAGTAACGCATTTATTCCACCTACAGATGACCGTGATTTATTGGCGTGCACGTGCGCCATGGAACTTCTCACTAGTAAATATATTGCTTTATCACTCCAGAGACAGCCCGGCTGATGATTTGTGAATGATTTAGGAGGAAATGTGCACGCCAATAAATGAAAATCATCTGAAGTAGGGTCTATCTTACTAACCCTGCCATACACTGATTCACCTTCTCCTTTCTCAGAACAGGATCTACAGCATTTACACAGAAAGTGGTTTTATAATCCATCTCCTACCAGCTGTATGTGACGCTGCCATTACTGCACATATGGTAGATAACTGTGGCATTTTAATTGTGAGCAGTTGTCCTGTATAGAATTATTCTACAACCTACAGTATAGCTGGCCATACAGTGCACCAGAGGTTGCAAAATGCGGTCCACAAGGCAACCCAACAATTCAGGCTTTAGAAATATCCAACACAGGTGGTTAAATCAAATCGACTAAGGTACGAATTAAGTCACCTGTGGGCAAGCATGGATATCTTTAAAACCTGGACTGCTTGGGTGGCTTGAGTACCGAGTTTGGGAACCTTTGCATTGCACGATAATCATATAAACCAGACGAGCATCTGGCTGGTTTGAACGATTGTCTTTCAGTGTGTGGACCTGAAAAATAATCGTTCACAGCCTGAAAATACAGTTTTGAATATCAAACCAGTCCAATCCACCTGACCGTTGTGCAGCCAACTTCATGCTGTAAATATAGATCATCTCTATACGTTCTGCAGTATGTGGAGGCGATCTGATTATTTGGCCTTCGTCTGTTCGTCATGCAATGTATGGCCAGCTTAAGCTTAGTATATCTGTTCTGAGTAAGCAGTCCATTGCCAAGGAAATAGTTTAGTATAGGGCAGGAATCAAATATAATATAAATGTCTCTTCAGAACCATTAATGCTGAGGATCCAATGTATTCTCACCATCGCAAGCTTTTTTCCAATGTTCTACCAAATATTGGAGGGGTGAGGTTGGGGGGGGGGGGGGATCAAGTTGGCTTGTTTGATTGTCTCTGCATCTCAGCTTCTACATACCAGAGATATGTGTACGTTCTGTTTAATCCCCATGTATTTAAACCACACATTTCTCAGCATGCCATACCAGGGATTCAAACTTTCAGCCTCACGTGCTACAGACAGACGCCAAGAGTCAGGCCCTCTGTTCTGTACAATGCTGCGCCTCCAGAACTGCTCATTCTACTACTCATGGCATCTGACAACTATTTAGAGAGACTGTAACCCCTATGGATGTGCAGTCTTTGGCCCCTTCCCATGGTCAGGGCCTGTGCGATGCAGCAAGCCGACCCTGCGCTGGGAGGTGATGGGCAGGAGAGGTGCCACCTTCTCCATTTGCCGGCGGCCGGCTGAAATTTTGTTACCAGTGGGCACCTGGTGGCTCCTTCCCTGTAGCCAGAGGCTGGAGCCTCACTCCTGGGCTCTGCCTTTACGGCTCCCGCAGTGTGTGTAGGTAGAGACGTCATGATGTCTCTCCCATTGTGCCGCGTGTGAGCAGCTGTTGGGCGGCGGCGGGCCTGCAGTGGGGTATCAGGTAAGTACAGTGTTGTGTATCTGTGTGGCATAGTGTGTAAGGGGCACTACTGTGGGCATTTTGTGTATAAGGGGCACTATTACTGTAGGCATTATGGGGGTCATTCAGACTCGGTCGTTAGCACCGATGCGCTCGGACCGGTGCGATGGCCCCCCACAGAGCATGCGCACGACGGCGCCGTCGTGCGCATGCGTAAGACCCGCTACAGCCGACAGCGCCGGTCGTAGCGGGTCTCGATCCATTGGGGGCGAGCTGTCGATGTTGATTGACAGCTCGCCCCGTTTGGAAGGCGGGCCGGGGGGGTGGCAGCCCAAGCGGAGGCGTTCCTATGAGAACGCCTGCCGTTTGGGGAAGGCCCCACTGACATCACTAGTGATGTCAGTGGAGAGCTTCCGGCTCTGACAGAGCCAGAAGCTCTCCGGGGCTTACGACAAGGGAGACCCTACCCTAGGGTCTCGTCGTAAGCCCCGATGGTCGCGATGGTCTCTGACCATCGCGACCATCACCGGAGCGGTCGTTAGAGCTGTGGGTGTAAACCCAGAGCCTAACGACCGCAACAGAGGCGGGCGGTCAGGAAGCAAGTTGCCGCCCAGTTTCTGAGCGACCGCTTGCATCCTCCGACCGCCTCTGAATGAGGCCCTATGTGTAAGGGGAACTACTACTGTGGGCCTTATGTGTATAAGGGACACTATTACTGTAGCCATTATATGTAACAGGAACTACTACTGTGGGCATTATGTGTATAAGGGGCACTACTACTGAAGGCATTATGTGTAAGTGGCACTACTACTGTGGGCATTATGTGTAAGGGGCACTACTACTGAAGGCATTATGTGTAAGTGGTACTACTACTGTGGGCATTGTGTATAAGGGGCACTACTACTGTCGGCATTATGTGTATATGGGGCACTAATACTGTGGGCATTATATAAGGGGCAGTTCTGTGGGCATTGTGTATAAGGGGCAGTACTGTGGGCACCAACGTGAATAAAGGGCACTACTGTGGGCAATGTGTATAGGGGCACTACTGTGTGACGTACACTACTATGTGGTGTAATGTGAATCAGTGGCACTGCATGCCGTGTAATATGAATAATATTGCGCTACTGTGTGGCCTAATCTAAATTTGGGGTACTATTATGTGGCCACGTCCCTTACTTGTGAGACCACGCCTTCAGCGCGCGCTGCCCTTTATACAAAACAGGAGTGAGGGCGCAAATTTATAGTTTGCAGGGAGGCGCCGAACATCCTAGCATTGGCCCTGCCTATGGTATATTAATACATATCTCTAACTTTACTCTTCAACATAGTATACCAGGGGCAGTCCACCCTGTTGCAGACTCCTGCCCCATTTGGGATTCCTCCGGAACTCCGTTCGACTCTGTCCGGACTCTGGAGCTAGCTCCGCTACTTGAATAGAAGTGCGGGCAGGCCCCACTAGACATGATGGAGTGCAGTGGCACATTCGGATTTGGCAGCAGCAGCAGGCGACGGATAAGCTCAAAACAGGCCATGAACTCGGGCACAGATCAGGAGAGGTAAGTAACGTAAGGGAGTTCTGGACTGGCACATAAAGGGGAGTTCTGGTCTGGCTCATAAGGGGGAGCTCTGGGCTGTCTCATAAGGGGAACTCTGGTCTGACACATAAGGGGGAGCTCTGGACTGGCACATAAAGGGGAGTTCTGGTCTGGCACATAAAGGGGAGCTCTGGACTGGCTCATAAGGAGGAACTCTGGACTGGCACATAAGGGGGAGATCTGGGCTGGTTCATAAAGGGGAGCTCTGGACTGCCACATAAGGGGGAGTTCTGGACTGGCACATAAGGGGGAGCTCTGGACTGGCACATAAGGGGGAGCTCTGGGCTGGCACATAAGAGGGAGCTCTGGGCTGGCACATAAGGGGAGCTCTGGTCTGGCACATAAGGGGGAGCTCTGGACTGGCACATAAGGGGGAGCTCTGGACTGGCACATAAGGGGGAGCTCTGGTCTGGCACATAAGGGGGAGCTCTGGGCTGGCTCATAACGGGGAGCTCTGGGCTGGTTCATAAAGGGGAGCTCTGGTCTGGCACACAAGGGGGAGCTCTTGTCTGGCACCTAAGGCAGAGCTCTGGTCTGGCACATAAGGGGGAGCTCTGTTCTGGCACATAAGGGGAAGCTCTGGACTGGCTCATATGGAGGAGCTCTGGACTGGCACATAAGGGGAAGCTCTGGACTGGCACATATAGGGGAGCGCTGGACTGGCACATAAGGGGGAGCTCTGGACTGGCACATAAGGAGGAACTCCAGACTGGCACATAAGGGGAACTCTGGTCTGGCACATAAGGGGGAGCTCTTGGCCGACACATAAGGGGGAGCTCTGGACTGGCACACAAGGGGGAGCTCTGGACTGGCACACAAGGGGGAGCTCTGGTCTGGCACACAAGGGGGAGCTCTGGTCTGGCACATAAGAGGGAGCTCTGGACTGGCTCATAAGGAGGAGCTCTGGACTGGCAGATAAGGATGAGCTCTGGTCTGGCACATAAGGGTAAGCTGTGATCTGGCACATAAGGGGGAGCTCTGGTCTGGCACATAAGGGGAGCTTTGGACTGGCACATAAGGGGGAGCTCTGGGCTGGCTCATAAGGAGGAGCTCTGGATTGGCACATAAGGGGAAGCTCTGGACTGGCACTTAAGGTGGAGCTGTGGACTGGCACATAAGGGAGAGCTCTGGGCTGGCACATAGATGGGGCTCTGGGCTGGCATATACTCAAGTTGGGCTTGGGCTGGCACATAGATACTTAAGTGAGGGCTCTGGATTGGCATATAAAGACATAAGTGGGGGCAAGATATTTGTATTAGTTTTAGTGTTTCTTAGACAAAGATTGTGGGCAACATTTAACAGCGAGTTTTATCATTCACAACAAGAAAAAAAAACTCTTCGCATATGATGAATGGTGCTCCAACCAATCAGCTCCCAGCTGTCATTTTTTCATCAGATGACAGTTGGGAGCTGATTGGCTGGAGCACCATTTATCATACACAACAAGTTTTATCACTTGTGAATAATAAAACTGGCTGATAAATGAGGCCCTCTATCAGCAAAGTACTTTACCTAATTACTGGGAGGCTAACTGTGCGAAAAAAGTTGTGGCCATTTATTCAAAGTAAGTTCCTTAATACAGCACTCAAAGAAAAAACTTTGGACGCCCCTGTACTATCCCAATGTAAAATAGATTTTTACCGTAAATAAGTGGGAACAAGCTCTCTCTGATATAAAGCAGGTTCATCACTGTTTGGGAATTATCTCAGTCATGTTTAGTCTGCTCTGAGCAAATTGAATAAACTTCTGCGACTTTTAACCAGAAACCTCACATTTAACATTATTACAGATACCACCGGGAAAGCTACTGGATGCAAATGCATATTGTAATAAATACTGCTCATGGGCAGCAGCAACAATTATGACATCTGCAGGTTATAAATAAAAGCACAGTAACCAAATACAAGTACGAAAATGTGCAAAGGTGCAAAATTGTAACAGGAATAAAATAAATAATCCTTCATTTGTTTTACTGTTTGTGCCAAGAAGATATATTGTTCCCATGAGTGTGAGCGAGCAAAACAAATCCTCAGCCTGTAATTATATAGACCATATATACTCGAGTATTTATATACCGTATATAAATACTATGTATATACCGTATGTATTATATAGACCGTATATACTCGAGTATAAGCCGAGTTTTTCAGCACATTTTTTGTGCTGAAAAAGCCCCCCCTCGGCTTATACTTGTGTGATGCTCCATGACCAGGGCCGGTTCTCCCGTTACGCAGCTGAGTAGGGCGCCACGTATAGGAGGGCGCCTCACTCAGCTGCATACCATGCGGGCCGCGGTGCAGACTGTGTCTCTGTGACACAGCTGCACCGCGTGTGTAGCGCTGACCGGACGGAGTTCGGTCAGCGTTACACAGTGCCAAACACACAGCCGCCGGCACCGGCAGCTGTGTGTTTGTTGTAATTAGCAGCCGATGAGAGTCTGTCAGACTCTCATCGGCTGCTGCTGCTCCCACTGCGGGAGCCATCTTCCAGCTCCCGCAGTAGGTAATGGGAGAGACGTCATGATGTCATGACGTCTCTCCCATAATGCAAAGCGGCCGGAGGAGCCGGTAGCAGCGTCGGGACCAGGAACGGGGTTTCAGATAAGTGTTGTTTTTTTTTATTACCGGTACGTCTCTCTCTACTGGGGGGGGGGGCTACTACTGGGGGCACTACCAGGGGTGGGATTACTACTGGGGACACTACCAGGGGGGGGGATTACTACTGGGGGCACTACCAGGGGGGGATATTACTACAGGGGGCACTACCAGGGGGGGTTACTACTGGGGGCACTATCAGGGGGGGATTACTACTGCGGGCACTACCAAGGGGGGATATTACTACTGGGGGCACTACCAGGGGGGATTACTACTGGGGGCAGTTCCCCAGTTTTTTGTGGTACAATTAGGTACCTCGGCTTATATTCTGGTCGTTTATACTCGAGTATATACGGTATATATATATATATATATATATACTGTGTGTGTATATATATCTCTGTATATATATATATATATATATATAATATATGGTACTTGTGTACTTTACGGACTCATTGCAGAGAGGACCCGAGTGTCCTACACTCATTATTATCAATCATGGTAATGTCTAAATCCCCTTCACGTAGAGGACCCTGACGTCATCAGCCAGTGTCCAGCGTCATTCCCAGTGTCGTCATCAGCCAGTGTCCAGCATTATTAGCCAGTGTCCAGCGCCATTCCCTACCATCCAAGTGGGCATAGAGGGGGAATATAACTGAGCCTGAAGCGTGGTGAGCGCAGCGAGCCCGCGAGGGGACAACTTTCTTCTTTAGGTGGGGACAACTTTCGGTACTTGTGTACGTAAAGTGTACAAGGTACCATATATATATATATATATATATATACACACCGTACCAGTCAAAAGTTTGGACACACCTTGTCATTCAGTGGTTTTTGTTTATTTAAATGATTTTCAACATAGTAGATTAATACTGAAGACGTCAAAACTATGAAAGAACACATATGGAACTATGTTGTAAACAAAAAAGTGTTAAACAAGTCAAAATATATTTTATATTTTAGATTCCTCAAAGTAGCCCCCTCAACTCAGTAAAGAGAAACGACCTTCAATACTTTAAGACATGAAGGTCAGTCGATACGGAAAATTTCAAGAACTTTGAATGTATCATCAAGTGCAGTTGCAAAAACCATCAAACGCTATGATGAAACTGGCTCTCATGAGGACCGCCCCAGGAAAGGAAAAGCAAAAGTTACCTCTGCCTCAAAGGATAAGTTCATTAGAGTTACCAGCCTCAGAAACCGCTACTTAACAGCACCTCAGATTAGAGACCACATAAAGTCTTCACAGAGTTCAAGTAGCAGACAAATCTCAACATGAACTGTTCAGAGGAGACTGCATGAAGCAGGCCTTCATGGTCGTATTGCTGAGGATTAACAACAACAAGAAGAAAATAGTTTGGGCCAAGAATAACAAGGAATGGACATTAGACCAGTGTAAATCTGTACTTTTGTCTGATGAGTCGAAATTTCAGATTTTTGGTTCCAACCGCCATGTCTTTGTGAGACGCAGAGAAGGTGAGCAGATGGTTTCTGCATGTGTGGTTCCCACTGTGAAGCATGAAGGAGGAGGTGTGATGGTGTGGGGGTGCTTTGCTGGTGACACTGTTGGTGATTTATTCAAAATTCAGGGCACACTTAACCAGCATGGCTACCACAGCATTCTGCAGCGCCATGCCATCCCATCTGGTTTGCGCTTACTGGGACCATCATTTGTTTTTCAACAAGACAATGACCCCAAACATACCTCCAGGCTATGTAAGGGCTACTTGACCACGAAGGAAAGTGATGGAGTGCTGCCTCAGATGACCTGGCCTCCATAATCACCTGACCTAAACCCAATTGAGCTGGTTTGGGATCAGCACCTCTGGGAACTCCTTCAAGACTGTTGGAAAACCATTCCAGGAGATACCTCATGAAGCTGATTGAGAGAATGCCAAGAGTGTGCAAAGCTGTCATCCAAGCAAAAGGGGGCTACTTTGAGGAATCTAAAATATAAAACATATTTTGATCTGTTTAACACTTTTCCATATGTGTTCTTTGATAGTTCTGATGTCTTCAGTATTAATCTACTATGTTGAAAATAATTTAAATAAACAAAAACCATTGAATGAGAAGGTTTGTCCAAACTTTTGACTGGTACTGTATATATATATATATATATATATATATATATATACTGTATGTGTAAAATATATTTATTTATACACAAATGTAAAACAAACAAAGTTCTTTCATCGCACAAAAATCTGCCCATGGTTGACCAATGTGTGCAAATTTAGGAGAATGTACATTATATATGTCCTGATACAGAGTTGCAGTAATATGCTAATAGAACAGTGGCCGGGACTGAGAAGCCCACCAGAGCCATCGCAGCTGTCGGCAGCTACGTACACCAGGGCCGCTTGGTGTGAGATGCAACCATCAGTCGCACCATCAGAACTTGCAGTAACGCCATCAGAGTACGGCCTCGAATACAGAGCGATTACACTTCCGAGTTCTGCAGCCAGTTCTGCGACACGCCCACCACGCTTCCATAACACGCCAATAATACAGAGCATCCGTGCGTCCGAATAGCCACCTGTCAGTCGCTGCCCAGGATCGTCCAATACATTTCTGAGACCATGAATCTCAATCGGTACTGCAACTGCATACACACCGCGTGCATTGGCCATTTGCGCATGTATCGACACTGCGTCTGTCTCTGCATCAGTCCCAGTGGCTGAGAAGGAAATCTAGACGTTCCGGGAAAATGTACATGAACGGAATAAATTGCTAGCTGTACAGTAGGAGACGTGGGCGTACAGCACACCGCCGTATACCGGAGCACCGAGATATACTCGTATATGAAAGTTCAGCACATCACATGCAGCAAATTAAATGACCATAATGCGGGCTGTTATCCAAAGTTACAGCTGAAAGTTTTTATTTTCCTAGGTGCATAGTTTACGGGAATGAAGTGGTCTTTTTGGGTTTGTTGTACTGTAGGTATATTTTGTATCTGTTTTGGAAAATTTTTGCATTATCAGTTTTTAAGTGATTGGCATGATTAAAGGGCCTGATTCAGATATGTGCAATAAAGCAACCACAGCTGTGATCCCGACGCAAACGCCTTGATATGTTTTGAGAAGCCCACCGGGGCCATCACAAATCCAAGCAGCTGCGTACATATACAGAGCCGCCATTGCAGAACATTTCTTAATCCGCCATATCAGTAGCCCCTATGGTAGCACTGAATGGCTGCCTGAACTGACACGTCGCAACCACTTTATCTGCATACGGGTTCGCAGTTGTTGCCCCGAAAACGGTCGTGACACGCCTGCGTTTTTGCTGGCACTCCCCCAAATGGTCCCTGAATGTCAATCAATCTGCAAAAGAAATCCACACTGTGTACCTTGGCGCGTGCGCAGTGTGACTGACGCATGTGCAGTCGCCTGATAATTGCTCATCTGCGTAAATATTGTTATTATGTACATCGCTGAATCAGACCCAAGGTTAGGGGGGTAACAGAAATAAAATCATGGCATTCCTTTTTATATCATTCCAGCTGCTGCTGTTTTCTTCCTATTGGGGCACGTACCCAGATTCCATGCATTTTAAGCTGTTGGAAATGTGTCTATCAGTAGAATAGTTTCTAGTGCTACCTGACCCATAAACGTTATTACTTGCATTTCGTTCTGTTGCAGGGAACACTGGGCCTGATTCAGAGCCGCTCGTAAGCGGCCGCTCGTTCGCACAACTGCGCATGCGTATGAGTTGTAATATGCATGCGCGAACCAGTCATTGCGGTCGGAAATTGTGCTCGCAAAATAGCGAATGCCTGCTAATTTGAGTGACAGAATGAGGCGTTTGTGGGTGGTAACAGGGGAAGGTGCTTGAAAATGGGGAGTGGTGATCCGAACGCAGGCGTGCCAAACTGTCAAAACGGGCGTTTTAAGGGTGTGCATAATTAACAAAGCAGCGTCATCGACCACGTCACTTGGTTCTCTTTTAGCCTGAACTGCTCGCATGATTGCGGTAGGAAAATCCAACCACAAGCACTGCGAGCAGTTCATACGCCTTTCAATGTACTCAATTAATCTAATAAATAGCGAAGATGACGTAGGATGCGAGCGGCCAGGGGGCGTTTTTTTACAAAATAGCGAGCGCATGTTTAGTTCGCTCGTTCAGACATAGAGGCGTCAACAGACCGCAAAGAGCGAGCAATCTATTTAAATATCCGGCCCCTTTTTCTGAACGAGCGAGCGCAAATAGCGTCCGGCTCTGAATCAGGCCCACTGTTTCGGAAGGCTGCTTTCTCTATTTCGGGGCCATTGCACACTGGATAGCCTACAGAGATCTATTGAACACTGTAAAAACGAAAATGCTAAATCAAACACTGTTTAAGGGTCTATTTACTAAGCAGTGAAAAGTAAGTGATAAGGTGCCAGCCAATCAGCTCCCAACTGTCATCTCACAGGCTGTGTTTGAAAAATGACAGTTGGGAGCTGATTGGCTGGCACCTTATCACTTCCTTATCACTTTTCACTCTGTCTCTTATCACTGCTTAGTAAATAGACCCCTAAATATGATAAGCATTTTTATTCGTGCTAAAATATGCTAGTAAAACACAAATGCGTAGTCGGCCCCAGTAGCGCACGCAGGGGGGGTTTGAGCACCCAGAAACACCGCTCCCCCTGACAGCCTAGGGAGCAGGCACCATGTTATTAAGCGCCGCCCCCCTCGCAGCAAAATGGCGCGATACTTGGGTTAGTAAGGAGGAGGCGGAGCCAATATGACACGATTCTATTAGAATTGCGTCATTTGGCTCCACCCCCTCCCGATTGACCTGCAAATCGTGGCACTTTGCCGCTAGGCGGAGGAACCTAATGACATGGTGCCAGTCTGCCAGGTTCTGTTTCCGCAGCTGCTGCAAGGTAAGTAATGTATGTGTGTCATATGTATTTGTGTGTAAGGTATGTGTGACATATGTATGTGTGTACATATATGTGTGTTTATGTATGTATGTATGTGTGGAAACCCCTTCTTAAAAAAACCTGCGTTTGCCCCTGGGCCCTAACGAAGCTACATCTTTTGTGCAGAACCAAGCAACCAGTCCTGTGCAAAGTTCTCGTTTTCCTTACACCTGTCTGAAAAGTGTGTGTACTGATAAGTGCATAGATTCACACTAGTAATTAGAGAACTAAATGATTCTAATACATTATGAATCTAAAGTTTTTTTATATGAGATCTAAAATAAAGTGTAGGGTGTATTTTATGACCCGACTTTGTTTTTTTTTTTCTGTTTCTGTTTTATTTGTTCTTACAATTTTTATTAGTATTGTAAGAACAAATAAAACAGAAGTTAATTATGCACAGAACATACAAAAATAATAGTCAATCTCAATTTTGAAAATACAAAATACAATAAAATATATTCAAAGATTATGATAAAACCGTAACAAACAGTACAATTTTTTGAAAATATAGATCCAATACCATCTTTTTAATTATATATATCAACAAAATAAAATAGAGAAAAAGAAAAAGAAGAAGGGGGAAAACAAAATAAAGTTGCTCTTTGGTTAGTATAATGCAGTACACTTTCACAAGTGCAAAAGAAACAGAGCTTGAATATCCTAATACAAAACACTTATCTATGTAAGATTTCGCATCAATGACCACGAAGTGTTTTCAAATATTTTCATTATATATGTCACATTTTCCTTCTCTCAAAATATAGGATAGAAAGTAGTTCAGTTCTCACCATACTAATCGATGGTGGGTTCAGAGATAACCAGTTTTGCAATATAGCTTTTCTAGCTATTGTAATCAGTAGAGACAAAAAATGGATATATTCTTTAGGTAAGGATGTCTGAATCCAGGATGTAAAGTCTACTAGTAATAATGGAGCCCAAGAAAAAGGTAAATTAAGCTTAGTCACATCCACAATAAAATTATGAAGCTTACGCCAAAACTTTTTGACCTTAGAGCATTGCCACACATTATGTATAAATGTTGCAGAAGAGGCATGACATTTTGGGCAATTGCCAGAGACGTCATGTGAGATAGAGTGCCTCTGTGCCTGTGATATATAAGCTTTGTTCATAAATTTAAAATGAACCTCTTGTAATTTAGAAGAATCAAGAGAACTCATAATGCGCGGTATTGTGGACAGTATAACATCAGAGGAGTTAATGTCGGGGAAATCCGTCGACCAAGCTTTCCATACTCCGGTCCATAAACTGGTAGAAGTAAATAATATAAATCATTATATATGAAACGTAGTTTGAATTTAATGGATGAACAGAGTGTAAATAGAGCACGTAATGTACAATCTAACAGAGGTAAAGATTTGGCACCAGAAAGTAATCTACTAAAAACAAAATGTCTGACTTGTAGATAAAGAAAAAATTGCGAATGTGGAATATTGTATTTTTCTTGAAGCTCTAAGAATGAATAAAATCAATTTTCGCTATACCCTTCTGTTTCCATGTGGTATAATGGGAGATAGTTAGCGAGGGTGGGAAGACAGGATTGCCCCATATTGTAAGGTAGCTAGTAAATGTAGGGTCAGATTTCAATTTCTTATGAATAGCTATCCATGCTTTGTAAGTATCTGTAAATAAAAAATTATGCAAAATGCCAGCTGGTATTTTAGAGCGTGGCATATGTAGAATCGCTACTATAGAGTAAGGATAAAATAAAGCGTTTTCTATTTGTGGGTTTGTGAAATGAGCAAGTCCCAAACACCAATCTGATATATAACGAAATGATGCCGCCTGGCAGAAAGTCTTTATATCTGGCAACCCCAATCCTCCCTTAGCTTTTGGTAAAATTAATCTAGCTCTGGCAATTCCAGGTTTTTTGTTTTTCCAAAGAAAAGACTGAAATATGTGTGTACAGATCTTGGTATCAGATGGGGAAAGGAAAATGGGAAGCATTTGGAGTGAGTATGTTAATTTCGGGACAAGTACGCTTTCTATTAAAGCCATACGTCCCAAAAGAGACAGAGGTAGTGACATCCATTGTTTAACTAGTCTAGTGATTTTAGCTATAACGGTCGGAAAATTGGCTGAGTAAATATTTTTGATAGAAGGTGTAATATATATACCAAGATATTTATTATTATCTTCAGCAATATGAAAGGAAGAGGAGAGTATCGGATGTTGGTGCAGCAGGTCAGAACGTGTGAGAGGCAAAATTTCTGATTTCTGAAAATTAATTCTGTATCCGGCAAATGAACTGAAGCGCTGTATCTTCTCTAAGATAGCTGGTATTGAAGTAGCAGGTTTTGATATGAATAAAAGCATATCATCCGCAAACAAGGACAGCTTCAACTGTATATCTCCACTATATATACCAGTGTATAGGGAATTGTTACGTAGAGAGATCGCCAAAGGTTCTAATGTTAGGGCAAACAATAAAGGAGAAAGTGGACAGCCTTGACGTGTACCCCTTTGAATGGAAATTTGGGAAGACATAAATCTATTCGCAATCACTCTGGAGGATGCAGAAGAATTTAATGCACGAATCAAATTAATAATTTCCAATGGGAAACCAAACCGTACCTTATAAAGATGATCCCAAACCACCAAATCAAATGCCCTTTCGGCATCTAAGGATAATAGGCTGAGACCATCCTCATGAAAGTCATCAATTTGTTGCAATACCGCCACTACCTTTCGGATATTTGAAACAGAGCTTCATCCCTGAATAAACCCTGTTTGATCTTCATGGACCAAAAAGGGAACAACCTGTTTAAATCTATTAGCGATAATTTTGGTGAAAATGTTATAGTCGACGTTTAATAACGATATGGGGCGGTATGAAGCTGGTATAGTAGGATCTGTACCTGGCTTAGGTAGCACTGTAATAAAGGCTTCATTAAAGCCCGGTGGAAGAGTTCAAGTAGTGAGAATGGAATTAAATAAACTAGTTAAAGGAGTAGTAACTGATTGTTGAAGGAGCTTATAAAACTCAACAGTAAAGCCGTCCGGCCCTGGCGATTTGCAGTTGGGAAGATTTTTAATAGTTGCAGCAACCTCTTCCTCGGTAATCGGGTAATATAAAAATGCAGTTTGATCTGTCGAGAGCTGTGGAAGGGTAAGTGTTTGCCAGAATTAGTCCCTGGCCGTAGTATCAATTGGGTCTTGAAAATATAAAGCAGAGTAAAAATCATGGAGTACGTCAATGATATTCTGACCAGTATATTGAGGAGAACCAGCACCATCAGTAAGGGATAAAATAGTAGAAGAGGTACGAGTGCCTCGTAGGAGATTGGACTGGAGCTTACCTGATTTATCTCCATGCATATGAAAAGTTGATTCGTTAGTATTAACTTGACGATCTGCAACCTGCTGCACCAAACAATCAAAACCAAGTCTAGCTTCGTCGAATTTAGTTCTGGTAAGGGGTGAGGGAGATTTACTAAAATTTTGGTAAGCTAATGTTAGAGTAGATTGGGCATCCTGCAATTTCTGAGAGTGATGTTTGCGGTGATGTGCAGCGAAGGACATAATTTGCCCTCGAATTACAGCTTTTGCAGCCTGCCAGTATAAAAAGGGAGTATCTAAGTGTTGGACATTGGAAAACATATAAGAGTTCCAAGATAATTGTATTGTATCTTTAAATTTATGAGATGAAGTCAAATATGAAGGGAAGCGCCAATTATAAACATTACCAATAGGTATTGAGGGAGAGAATTCAATCCAAATTAAAGCATGATCTGTGAGACTAAGAGGTTCTATATAGGAGGCCAAAGCAGCCGTAACCAATGTAGAAGACAGTAATATATAATCAATTCGTGAGTGCATTTTATGTGGTGCTGAGTAAAATGTGTATTCTTTATCTATCGGGTGGTGAAACCGCCAAAGATCTGTATGATGTAATTGTTCTAATAAGAATGACATACCAAATTTACGCTGTCTCCCTGAATAGTGAGATGAGGATTGACGATCCATAAAAAAGGAGGACACCATATTAAAATCACCGCCTAATACCAAATTCGTATCCAGAAATTGATATAACAAATTAATTAGTGACCGAAAAAAGGAACGATCATAAACCGTAGGGGCATATATATTACATAGAGTATAAAGACGGCTAAAGAGCGTAATTTGGAGGATAATGAAACGACCATTTGGGTCAGAGATCTGTTTTTCTATAGTAAATGGGAGGCTTTTTCATATCAAGATAGCTACTCCGCGAGATTTAGAATTATAAGAAGAATATGCTACTATCTGTTGTCGTAACATGGATAATTTGGCATGTTCTAAATCAGTCAAATGTGTCTCCTGAAGAAAGGAGATATCTACCTTTTTAATATTTAAATAGGAGATAATTTTGCGACGCTTTGCTGGTCAATTAATACCTTGGACATTCCACGAACATAATTTAACAGTGGTCATAGAAAAAATGGTATAAAGATATTAATACCAAAATCCTACACAGAAAATCTTGCGAAAATATACCGCAAATAAACATAGGAAATATGTTGTAAAGCATAACAACCTTGCGTAAAAATTGGGGAAAAGAAAAAAAAAAAGGGAGATAAAAAATATTTAAATAAAAGAGGAAATAAGAGAAAGAAAAAAACACTAAAACATGTGAACCATAGCAAGGAGATTTTCATAACGTCACAAGAGAACAGGAGAAAAGGTCATAGAGTTCCCCACTCCGATACATTCCAAAAAGAGAAGAACAAATATAATATAATATTTAACATTCAACAAACACCTGTAATGACAGGAAAATTCACTAGAAAACAGAAAGACCATTCCTAATATCACTGCTAAGTTATATAAAAATCAGATACGCAATAAAGGAATATAATTACATATCCCGTATATCACTATTATAATAACATCTCTATAGTATAAAACTTCAGATAATAACATGGCATATATAAGGTAGAAAAAAAAAGAATAAATGTTAATATTTGAGAAAGTAGAAAGATTATACTCAACAAGCAATGGGCAGAGAATGTCAATCAACGGAAGAGTTTCGATCTTCGTCCTCTTCCTCCAAAAACGCTTGTGCATCAGCAGCATTGGTGAATTCTTTAAAGTCTTTTCCTTGGAAAACTCTCAGCTTTGCTGGGTAGAGAAGGGCAAATTTTCTCTTGGCTTGAAAGAGTTTGGAGCAGACGGGACTCATTTCCTTGCGGGCTTTGGTAACTTCCACCGAATAGTCCTGAAAAATAAGCAAGCGGCGATCCATCCACATTATCCGGTCTAATTGACGAGCAGCTGACCAAAGAGTCACTTTGTGCGCAAAGTTGAGACATCTGAATATCACAGTGCGCGGGCGGGAAGAATCAGTAAAAGGTCCCAGGCGATGAGCCCTTTCAATTGCGAAATCAGGAATAGAATCAGCCACTCCTAAAAGTTGCGGCAGCTCGGATTGAAGAAACGTAAGCAAATCAGGACCTCTCACTGTCTCAGGAAGCCCAACCACACGCAAATTATTCCTGCGTGAGCGGTTCTCCAGGTCGTCAACCTTGCTGAGCAGTTGGTAGTTTGATTTTTGTAAAGACGCGACTTGCTGTTTTAAGATATCCTGCTCATGTTCACCGATCTTGTACTCATTAGTCACCACCTGAAGGTCTGTAGAACCCAGTTGAGCTTTGACTTCTTTGAGAGCATCCGCAAATTTTGTTGCCTGCATCTGCATGATAGGAGCCATGGTGTCTTTTATAGCTCTAACCATGTCTTCATACATCAGAGGGAACGCTGGTGGTACATCTGTTGGCAGCGTGGTGAGAGACGGGGAGTGGGCTCCTGTCGAGGAGTCGTCTGCAGATAAGGTGGACATTTCGCTCACTTGTGAAGAGTCCGCCATAGTATTAGTATCTGTACGTCTGCCAGTCCTGATGCGCTGATTTTTACCTGGAGTAGGAGCCATTAAAATTTTCTTCATACCCCAGACAAACAAATATCAAAGCAATATGGTAGATCTGAAGCAATTACGGGTGTAGAAAAAGAAAAAAAAAATGTGTGAAGCTCCGAAAATAGTATTCAGGAATGAGAACAGAGGTGTGAGTTCTTCTAAAGTGATTAGACAGTGAGCAGGGAGTGTCCCATCCTCTCTCCTCAGATCCTCACATGAGCCATAATATCAATCCTGCTGCGGAAAAGGAGTCCCAACAGAAACATAAAATATTCTCGTCAGGATATAGGGATCTATAAATCAAAGCAGGAGGATGGAGAAAAAAAATAAAATAAAACCTGCAAACTAGGAGAGGCAGGTATATGCAGCAGTCATGAGCGCTGGTGATTTCAAAGATGGCCGCCGGTACAGTCCTGGGACTTGAGAGAAGCCAGAGGAGCCGTCTGCTGCCTGTGGCCTGCTGTATTTATTTATTTGTTTATGCATTTATTCGCCGCAGGCGCGGCAGTACAGAGCGAGCAGCAGGAGGATTTGACCCAGCGCTGTCCAGCCGCGCTCCCGCCTCCTCACTCCGCCGACTTTGGGTTTAATGTCAAGATCAAGTGAGGTCTACTTTCTAGATGTGACAGAAATCTGATTTCTAATCATGAAGTCTCCACGAAGGTTTCCTATGTGGCCAATGCATCTGTCAGTGTGTACTTAGCTTTACAGTATGTTATCATGTTATACACCACAAAAAAAAACAGCTCTTAGAAAACATTTGTACCCAGTGCAGAGAGCACAGCTGTGTCACAAGCTAGGACAGCATAATTAAAGGGAAAAACAGTCTGTTCACATCAATACAAAAATAATCCAAAATAATAAAAAACAACAGCAATGTATTAAGTAGTGTCCTAGAGGCCCTATGCAGAAGCCAATAACTGTACGTCCTCTACAGGGACTCATCCACTTCAGATAGTTCTAACATAGGCAGCTGGTACTGATCAGGCTATTTATTGATTCAATTTGCTGTTTATATTTTTAATAGTCTTCGACACATAAACCGGAATGTTATAGTATCCCACTAAATACGTATGTGTAGTGTTCTTTCTCCTAGTAGAATGGTTCAGGATATACAAAGGCAACATTGTAATTCTATTTCAATTACTGTCCCTTTCTGTATGCATGCCATTACTGGATTTGTCACTTATCTCATTTACATAGAATCCAGTGTTATTTTTATGTCATTATGTTTTTTTTTCCGAAGGCCCCATAGGCAGCCGGTCATTTTCCTTCACCGCAAAGCGAGTTTGACACGAGGGTCTCTCTGAAGTCCGTCCCAGCGGCTCATGTTTTCTGTTAGTTTCTTTTTTTTAAACGTCTTGCAACTATAACTGTATCTAGTTAATTACAACAAATATTATTTCAGTTTTCACATGGGGGAGAAAAAAACAACAAATTCAATTAAAAGACTTTTATTCTCAGTGCCCTGTAATTGATTTAGATCATGACACTGTGTACTTAACCAGGGTGGGGGACAGGGAGGAAGAGGGAGGGTCTTACAACCCAAACCTTCACGCAGCTTTTCTTGGGAATCCAAAAGTTTGACACAATTGTACTTTCAAGGTCAGTTTATTTAGTTAAAGGTCTTTTGAAATGGTGAAAAGTCAGCTTGCATAATTTGTACGCCTGGTATAATTATAAAGCTCCATGTCTTGCTGTGAAATCACTTGTGCTGTATCGTGGGTGGTCGGTAAGGCATGATAATTGTTTGCGGCTGAATGTAATATGACAATGGCACTCTGTTTCCTCACCCTGTCCTACACAGCTCTGTGTGTGTGTGTATGTGTGTGTAACGCAGCCATATGAGTAAATGGGTAAACTATTTATTGTAAGAAGCTGTTTATAATCTCCTTCTGGCAGCCAGATATACAGCGTTGCATAATTAGACCGTTATAAGATGATGAGTTCGCTTTATGAAGTTTCACGAGCCTGCTTGTACCCTATGAACATTAACCGCAAATGTTTTCTCCTGATGAACAGAACGCGAAATAAAACAGGACCTATGATCCCATGATAAATATTGTTTCTTGCTTTGCTTTATCCCGTGAGTTGCCAGCTCTGATCTTTGTCAGTATATGGGCAGTTATTTGTTGCTATTTTTACCTCTTCGAAAAAGACGTGCTGTATAATTTGGGAATAAGCTTGTGTTTCCCATAAACACACATGTGCAACATTCGGGATATGTACATTTTAAATATTACTGGTTTTGCCTTACAGATGGAGCAGACTGCATTGTATCTAATAGATTTATTTATATATATATATATATATATATATATATATATATATATATATATACAGTCAGGTGCATAAATATTGGGACATTGACAGAATTTTCATATTTTGGCACAAACAAGCAAGATGTCCTTTAAATGCAGACTTTCAGATTTAATTTGAGGGTACTTACATCCAAATCAGGTGAACGGTGTAGGAATTACAACGGTTTCTATATGTGCCTCCCACTTTTTAAGGGGCCAAAAGTAATGGGACAAACTAAACAATCCTAAATCTAACTTTCACTTTTTAATACTTTGTTGCAAATCCTTTGCAGGCAATTACAGCCTGAAGTCTGGAACGCATAGACATCACCAGACGCTGGGTTTCATCCCTGGTGATGCTCTGCCAGGCCTCTACTGCAAATGTCTTCAGTCCCTGCTTGTTCTTGGGGTATTTTCCCTTCAGTTTTGTCTTCATTAAGTGAAATGCATGCTCAATCGGATTCAGGTCAGGGGATTGACTTGGCCATTGCACAACATTCCACTTTCTAGCCTTAAAACACTCTTTGGTTGCTTTTGCAGTATGCTTCGGGTCATTGTCCATCTGCACTGTGAAGCGCTGTCCAATGAGTTCTGAAGCATTTGACTGAATATGAGCATATAATATTTCCCGAAACACTTCAGAATTCATTCTGCTGCTTTTGTCAGCAGTCACATCATCAATGAATAAATACAAGGGAACCAGTTCCATTGGCAGCCATACATGCCCACGCCATGACACTACCACCACCATGCTTCATTGATGAGGTGGTATGTTTTGGATCATGAGCAGTTCCTTTCCTTCTCCATACTCTTCTCTTCCCATCACTCTGGTACAAGTTGATCTTTGTTTCATCTGTCCATAGGATGTTGTTCCAGAACTGTAATGGCTTTTTTAGATGTTGTTTGGCAAACTCTAATCTGGTCTTCCTATTTTTGTGGCTCACCAATGGTTTACATCTTGTGGTGAACCCTCTATATTCACTCTTGTGAAGTCTTCTCTTGATTGTTGACTTTGACACATATACACCTACCTCCTGGAGAGTGTTCTTGATGTGGCCAACTGTTGTGAAGGGGTTTTCGGGTAATATTATATGCTCATATTCAGTGAAATGCTTCAGAACTCATTGGACGGCGCTTCACAGTGCAGATGGACAATGACCCGAAGCAAACTGCAAAAGCAACCAAAGAGTTTTTTAAGGCTAAAAAGTGGAATGTTATTCAATGGCCAAGTCAAACCCTGACCTGAATCCGATTGAGCATGCATTTCACTTGATGAAGACAAAACTGAAGGGAAAATGCCCCAAGAACAAGCAGGAACTGAAGACATTTGCAGTAGAGGCCTGGCAGAGCATCACCAGGGATGAAACCCAGCGTCTGATGATGTCTATGCGTTCCAGACTTCAGGCTGTAATTGCCTGCAAAGGATTTGCAACAAAGTATTAAAAAGTGAAAGTTAGATTTAGGATTGTTTAGTTTGTCCTATTACTTTTGGCGCCTTAAAAAGTGGGAGGCACATATAGAAACCGTTGTAATTCCTACACCGTTCACCTGATTTGGATGTAATTACCCTCAAATTAAATCTGAAAGTCTGCAGTTAAAGTACATCTTGTTTGTTTCATTTCAAAGCCATTGTGGTGGTGAATAGAGGCCAAAATCTGAAAATTCTGTCAATGTCCCAATATTTATGCACCTGACTGTATATATTCACAGATATGTCCTCTTGCATCATTGCCGCTTGTGCAAAATGGGTACGCGCTGCGTTCGCACCCGTGAATCCATAGGATTGCATAGTGCAAACACAGCATGCGGCGTGGCGTTAAGTGGCACATGCTCACTGCCTACCCCATCTGTCTCACCCCTTTCTGCCTGCCCCTCCCTCCCCTTCAGAATGTAAGCTCTCACGAGCAGGGCCCTCTTCCCCCATGTGCTTTTCTTTCCCTTACATATACTACTATCTACTCCCAGGGGTGCAGAGAGTGGAGTTGGTACTAATTACTCGGGCCTGGGCTTGTTGGGGGGGACCAGGTACAATGCTCCCCCTCACTCTGAGAAGCAGCATCAGCAGTCTCCCCTGCCTGTGGGGGGGAACAAGAACACTGATCACCACCCCCCCCTCCCGGATTTGTGCTGGGCTGGGCGGCTTACAGTGCCCCCCTCCCCGACGCACATCACTACTTCAGGTCAATGCAAATAGTATCTTTTTCCCTAAGGGGATGTGGCCACACCTCCCATGATTAGGCCACGCCCCCTCCAGTGGCTGGGCCTGTGGTGGCTGTTGGAATCCATATCTTCTCCATACTCCTTACAGCAGCAGCTAACCCTTGACCTCTGCCACTCTGCTACCTACAGTATTGGAGTGATATGAACGCTGATGCAGCAATGTTTATACACCATGTATGTATGTGTCCTGCAATGTCTTGTACTGTAAGAGACTGTTGTTCTGCACAACTGTTTATGTACTCTGTTAGGCGCTGTGGAACTCCTGTGGCGCCATAGAAATAAAGGATAATAATAATAGTATTCCACCTTCCTGCGACTTTTAGCACTACCACTTTTTTTTTTTTACGGAACCCAGAGGCAGCACTAACAGTACAGGTATTCTATTATTTTACTCCTCTTTATTTAAAGGGTTTTCCGCTTTATAAAATATATTCCTAATAAAGCCCTTCCCATCCCTAATACTTGTCTGGTAAGGCCCCTTCCCTCATGTACTTCTCTGGATCTCTGCCAGTCACCTGCGGTGCTGCTTGGCCCCTTCTGCATCAGGACCGAGCCGACACAGCTGCTCTAAATGAAAGCCGACTGCTGATTGGTGTATGCAGACAGTTCCCTTTTGCATCAGATGTAGAGCTGGTGCAAATGCATGTTGGTAGTGATGACAGCTGCCTTTCACAAGCTAGGCGCGTATCTACAAGGGGTGTAGGGTGTTTGGTGCACATGGGCCCCTGTGTTCAGGGGGGCCCACAGCTTTCAACCTGCATCCCTGGACTATAAGTACCTCTCCGCCGTCACTGCAGAAATCACCCGTAAAAAATGGTTCCGGCACCATTTTCTTGGAGATATGCACATATATGTGGTAGACTCTTGCACAGTGCCTCCTAAACACTTGCACGCAATATGGCGAATTTCTACAAGCCCCACTGCATCTATTTACTTATTCATTTACTATCCATTATCTGTGGTCTCAGTTGGAGAAATCTGGAAATATTCCTATAATTATCTTTGGTGAAGCAACTGAATAATTTTATACCATATTCTTTCCAAGAGCCTTCATTCAGGAGGTAAAAACACCCTTTTTATATATTCCTTAAGATAGTTATATTCCCCCCCCCGCACCCACCCTCTGTGCTTTCTTAAGAAAATTAACATTTTTAAATGTACATATCTATTACACTGTACAACAAATTAATACTTTAATTTGTTTCCTTTCTAAGAATAGTCATACATTACTAATTTGAGGTCAAGAAAAACTAAAATGATTTCAGAATGTTTTTACTAGCTCTATTTTTTGAGCTACACTACTTGCACTATACTGTATGTACATTAGTAATATAGTCATAGTGAAAAGCTATTTTAAAATAATCTGATATTTTCTTGATAGAAAATAAATAACAGTTGTTTTAATTCAATCAATCACAAATAAGAACACAAAACGAAACAAACATACAGCATAGGAAACAAACATACAGCATACGAAACAAACATACAGCATATGAACCAAACATACAGCATAGGAAACAAACATACAGCATAGGAAACAAGCATACAGCATAGGAAAGTACTATGTAATATAGTGGCCTATTCATGGGGGTGCTTTCTCTTTGCTTGTCGCTTGTACCCCTCTTCTGGGGCATCTCTTGTCACTGTCCAACAGTAGTGATCACCTACCTTGATATCTTTGTTCCATTGCTGAAATGTCTTGGTGGAATCGCTCACTATGCTTGTCACTCAGTGCACCACAGTTATCTTGTATGGGTAATCCCGTGAATCGCATATATTTGAATAGGGGAGGGGACAAATAACTGATTCATTTAATTGGGTCATTAGGCCCCGCCCCTTCTGCGCGGAACGCAGATTGCTGGTAAGATTCTCTTCATTCTGCCCACTTCACTAGGAATACCCCTACATCGTCATAAATGGGCTATATCTCGGAACTCAGAGCTCACTGAGAGTTTTAAATGTCATATACATTCTTTGCATGCTGAAATCAATTAGAAGTAACTATTTTACATCGGAAACATTTCATTGTTGTGCAGTGATATCTAAATATACTTTTTTTTAATATGCATGTAAATAAAAATCACTATATTACATACATGCTCTAAAGATTCTATTTTACTGGGGAGTCATTAAACCACACCCACTTTTTACTCATTAGCATTAAAGGTTGGACTGGCTGAAAAAACAATAGCGATGTAACGTTATATAATGTCTAGTGCAAAGATGGAAAACCATCAAGCACACTTAAGGCAATATTTCAGATCTACCCTTTTTTTTTTTTACACACTATCCTCCAGCACGCGTCTAACTTTATTACTGCATCATGTAGCAGAGAATAGATCCGCGTTATCAAGCACGAGCCGCTGCAAGACTGTAGCCCTCACCCAGCCCCCTGTCAGCGTCAGACATCGCTCCAAGGACGCGATAATATTATTCTTTGTTACACACTGGTCCCAGAAGAGCATTGTACTCAAAATCATGACACCTTTAGACAAGATCTGGCACCTCACAGGGAGACTGGGGGTCAGCAGAGCAACAAAATCAAACCGTGTAATTGCGCGGTATGAAGCTCAGGGCATGTGGGCAGGATTTTCTCATGTGTCGTTTCCCCTCAGTGCTGTGTATTTAGGAAAGCGGTTTATTGCCGCACGGTCTGCGCTGTGGAAAACATCTACCTTCTCTTCCCTTCTATGGTGGTTTACTGTATGCATAAAAAAAACCAAAAAAAACAAATAGTGCTTGAAAAATACTCAGACTGACCTCGTGTTTTTATGTTGTGCAGGATAAATCCCAGCTCCAAGCGAGCGGACAGGAGGCCTCAGCAATCATCACCGCTCTGATCAAGGATAGGAACCCAGCGCTCACCGGGCAACTAATGGTGGCTTGAAAGTGACCTTTCTAGTGACGGAGAGAAGCATTGAAGTTAATTTGTTACATATACTGATAAATTGTGCGACCGAGAATCTCTGCTGTAAATGTAATCTAGGAATTGTTTCGGCTAAAGTACAGGACCGCGGGGGCTTATTCATTATTGAGGTGGGGGTTGATACCAAAGTTTCGGAACAATTCAGTATTGCTCCGGTGTCGGGACAGCTGTTTCGAGAAGCAGTGTTTCCGTATGTGTAATGGGCCTGGGGGGGCTACATGAATAGGCCCCAAAGTAGCATCCAATAATGTTCTTTTAAATACAGTGTGTCTATATGTCTTCTTTAACACAACTACTGAAATAGACACTTTTGAGCAAGGGTTATTTATGTACGCAGTGGTCCCGGTATTCGGATTTAGAAAGTGAAGTGTCCTTATGAGAGTGCGGTTTGAACGGAAAAATGGAGAGGCGTTTTTTTTTTTTTTAATGTCCCAACTTGTTTGTATAAAGTGTTGGTGCTATGTGTAATGGCTTGGTAAAGGTACTTTTCATACCTCACGCCCCTGAGATGTGGAGCCGCGAGATATGTAAGCACAAGGTTGCCGTGACTTCATCATGACACCTTTTGAGAGGGTAGGCAACTACTGTATGTCATTTGATGCCAGTGCTACAGAAACACTGATTAACCTATGAAAGTGATCATACTGCCTTATTTACTAACATTTATTAGATAGCACCACCAAATTCCGTTCTCTTTATTCCCCAGTGATGTCACTAGTAGTCTGTTGATTGGCTATATAACATTTCCTAGCCTATGGGAATGGCTGTCACTACTGTGTGTAGGTGAATTCAGTGAGCTGGGAGGTACCTGGATCGCCAGTACATAGGAAGACACCTGCTCACTAATTCACTCATTAGACACAGAGGGAAACCTGGTACATATCGCTATTCCGATGCATCATCAAGGGCCCAATAACCGGCAGCGATCACTGAGGATGAGGGTCAGATCACTGCTGTCACAGCACCCCTAGTTAGAATGTGTACATAGGCTGAGTAAAAAAATAAATAAAATACAGGTTTATAAAAGTGGAAAAAAAAAACTATTGTGCAAACACAATTAACATGTACATGTTATTATGGCCCAAAGCATAGAACAGACCCCCAGATAACTACTTGTATTTTCTATTCCTTTAATATTAAAGTTACAATGCTTAATTCACTAGAGTCTAATATTAAACAATTAATGAATATAATGTAAACAGCAAATAAAGCTGCTATTATATATTTATTACTGGAACCTTTATACTTCTGTTTATATACTAAATATGTCCACTGTGTCCTCATCCACTCCCCTGCTGCCAGCAACTGTGTTAGATGCTTTCCATGATCTGTGTAATGGTAGATTCATTACAAAGGGATAGGACCTGTCTTGTCACAGCAGCTTAACTGACTGCAAAGTGTTTCTTTTGTATTTCGCACTATTAAATGCGACCGAGCTCTCGCCTCTTACCAAACGCAATTATTTTCTGTGGTGCTTTGCCAAAGACAGTTTTTCAACTAGCCTAGTTTGCTCAGTTTGTACTGGAAAACCAGGCCACGCCCAGGCGCGACATCACTCGCTGTGACATTATTTTATGGTAGAGCGTATAACGGCCAGCGAAAGTAAAACACACCTGTTAGGTTATGGAATGCTTAAGCAACCTGCCAGCAAGAGACTGGAGAGCTGCAGATAGTCAACTGTTAATTAAGGTGTCATATCCACATTAATTATAAATTAATTACAGTATGGCATACTTGTCAACTCTCCCTGATTGTCAGGGATACTCCCTGATATAGCAGCAATCTCCCTGACTCCCTGAAGAGTCTACCAATCTCCCTGATTGCACCTTACCCCTATTATGTAGCTGTTATATAAAAACAAAATATATACATTCAAATGGGATCATCAGTATAATTTCCCTGTATTGGGTATAAGGCACAATGATCCCTATAGCTACATGCATTTTCTGCAAAGTATTGGCATGTATTCCTCAATAAATAGGTCTTACTAACCGCTTTTTGGCTTATTTACATTTGGATGTGAATTAATTTTATGATACGCCTCTCAGATGTAGCAGTACACGCCCACTTTACCACCGCGCTCGTACTGTACAATCTCCCTGAAATGCTTTTTCAAAAGTAGGCAGTATGAATTATGGTTGAATTTTGGCTTTTATTTATTCATAAAAAGTTAATTTTTTCTCCTGATTTATTAATATGTATCTGAACTCGTGACAGCTTAAAATGAGTGATAATAAAATTTGCCTGAATAATATTGAATCAGTAATACTGAATAAAGAGTCAATGTTGCAGTTAAACTAATGATTAATATACCACTTAATCTAAATAATGCTAATTCAATACTAAATAACTATTAGGAGTGGACTGTCTCAAATATCACTCATTCATGATGAAGCTTAGAAAGGGCCTGATTCAGAGCCTTACGCAACGTGGACGCAATGCATACTTCAAAATAGCCACAGATTTCTGCCCGTATTGACAGTCGGCTGCCCCTATATATCCGCTTGTGGGTGCACCAACATCACTATCAGCCTGGATCTGCACCAGCCCTATCCTGTGTGAAAAATATCACTATGAAATGGCAACATCTTTGGGGGCATGGTGCCACCCAGTAACAAATCTAGGTGCAAGTGGAGATCCGGATGAGTAGCCCTACAGATACACAAAGATGCAAATGGCTGCTTTGTGTGCCGCTCTGTATCAGGCCGCTAAGTGAATATCATCTACTTTCAGACAGTCCTGCCGGTGGTGCACTTGTAGGATACAGTCATAAACCTTTATCAAGCAGACAGCCAAGGTGGGCTCATAAGCTCTAGCAGGTATTCTGTAAGACTTAGGACCTCATTCAGAGGCGGACGCTCGGGAGCGATCGGTCGCACCCAAAGTGACCGAGAATATGCAAAGCGAGCGCTCAGTCGCAAAGCACATAGTTAGCGCAGAAACACCCACAAAAATGAAAGCACACCTCCTATCTCTACGGCCTAATTCAGAGTCGGTCGCAGGCAGCAACCTACGTCAGCACGATTAACACCTGTTACATTGTTAAATGCCTACAAACATCGGTTGAGGCAGTAACCATCGCCAGCAGTCACAATGCTTAAGGTAGACCCTGGGCTACCCTTAGCTCTGCGAGCAGTAGCGTCGTTATTGCAACGAGATGACGTGTGTGATGACTCGCTCAGTAATATATGCACGCCCTTAAAACGCCCTTTTGAAGGTCAACCACGCCTGCGTGCGCACCACCACACCCATGTTCACAAGCACCTTCCCCTGTAACCACCCACAAACGGCATGAAATGTCAATCACAGCTACGACCTCGTAGTGACTAGCGAGCAAGAGAATTGTGGTCGGGAAGACAGGCTTGCACACGCGCACTGCCAGGTACACGCATGCGCAGTTGAAAAAAACATTGCTTTTCTGTAATGAAGGTTCTGCCTCGCTTACTAGATAATGCGGTTCTTTTAAGAACGGACGGCAGCCTCACACACATACTGAAAACAGACTTGTTGTTACTCACTGGGCTCTACAGATCCAACCCACTGCTGCATGAATATGCGAAGTTGCGCATGATGACACAAATTGTGGCATCAGTGTTTCGCACCTCCTTCGCAAGACTTACAGACCTTCAGCATCAACGAAATGAGCCAAGGGATAGTGGGCCTGATTCAGAGCCGCTCATAAGCGGCCGCTCGTTCGTTCCGAGCGATGTTTGCCCAACTGTGCATGCGTACGGATTTTAATACGCATGCGCGAACCAGTCAGTGCGGCCGAAAATCGTTTGTTCGCTAAATAGCGAATGCCTGCTATTTTGAGTGACAGGAGGAGGCGTATGTGGGTGGTAACAGGGGAAGGTGCTTGAAAACGGGGAGTGGAGATCCGAACGCAGGCGTGCTTAAAGGTCAAAACGGACGTTTTATGGGTGTGCATAATTAATACAGCAGCGTCATTGACCACGTCACTGGGTTATTTTATAGTCAGAACTGCTCGCAAGATTGTGGTAGGAAAAACCAACCACAAGACTAGCGAGCAGTTCATACGTTGGTCGATGTACTCGATTAATCTAATAAATAGCGGACATGACGTAGGATGCGAGTGGCCAGGGGGCGTAGTTATCCGAAAAACGACCGCAAGTTTTGTTCGCTCGTTCAGACATGGAGGCGTCAACAGACCGCAAAGACCGAACGGTTCATTTGAATAGCCACCCCCTTTTCCTGAACGACCGTCCGCAAATAGCGTCCGGCTCTGAATCAGGCCCATTGTGTACGTCTGTACAATCGCAGCTAGTTATGATAGCTCTATGGATCCCCCCTTTGTACCCCAGGAAATAGATGAGCAATACACTGGTGAATGAGGATGTGTGCAGGACAGAGCTTCCCAAATGCTGACCTCCAGGCACCCTAACAGTACAGGTTTTAGTGCTATCCATGTGTATTACAGGTAGTTAATTCAAATTAACCGAGGGACTAATGAAGAGCCTGATTCAGCAAGGAACGCAGTGGCTTATACGCACGCAATCGGACGATTATTGCGTTCTGCGCATGCGTAAGCATCGCAGTGCGCATGCTCAAACTAGCTATTGCCATTGGGGAAGCGATTGCAGCAGCTACGCAGACCCATCGCAAGAGGAGATTTTTGACAGGAAGTGCCGTTTGTAAGTGGTGATGGAGGGGGGGTGTTCGGTCAAATGCAGGCGTGGAGCACTACAGGTCCCAGCATCTCTGGATGTAAATTACATCTATAACAAATAGCACACGCACCTGATTACAAAAATGGGGCGAGATTTGCATCCCCATTGCCTTGGAAAAAAAACTCAAAAGGTCGAAAGGCGTTGGTCACAGAGTGACGACAGTGGGCCTGATTCAGCAAGGATCGTAATTGCAAAGCTGCACGCAGGCTATAGATATATGATGTATGCACACATGCTATAGATATATGATGTATGCACGCAGGCTATAGATATATGATGTATGCACACAGGCTATAGATATATGATGTATGCACGCAGGCTATAGATATATGATATATGCACGCAGACTATAGATATATGATGTATGCACGCAGGCTATAGATATATGATGTATGCACGCAGGCTATAGATATATGATGTATGCACGCAGGCTATAGATATATGATGTATGCACGCAGGCTACAGATATATGATGTATGCATGCAGGCTATAGATATATGATGTATGCATGCAGGCTATAGATATATGATGTATGCACGCAGGCATATACTGTAGTATGTAGTGCACGCAGGCTATAGATATATGATGTATGCACGCAAGCTATAGATATATGATGTATGCACGCAGGCAGCTTTGCAATTGTGATTCTTGCAGATATGGTAATGCATCACGTCCCCTGTGCATTTACTTATCCGAGTTGCGTTGTCCACTGCAGCATCGGATAATCTGCGTACCATCGGCCGGCTGCGGTGACCCATGGGGTCCCGCAGCCGGCTCCCGCAGTTTAGAGGAAGAGGCCAGGAAATCTCCGTCAGCCGACGGAGATCCTAGCTTCTTCCTTCCTCCGCAACAGCGGCGACACGCCTCCATTTTGGGAAAAGGAGAGCATCGCTGCCCCCTCCCCGCCCACAAACGGCAGCAGACTGTCAATCACTGACAGTCTGCGAGTTAGCAGGACCCATTCTGCACACTCGCAGAATGGGTCCTGCACCTGCGCAACTTCCCAAACATCGAGGATCTGCGTTCAGCAGTGCACTAGCGTGCATTGCTGATCAGGCCCGGTGTTCACTCCTTTCCAGTGTGAGGATCTTGAGCTTGGATCCAGACTGGTGCATCCTGGAAACCTTTGGACCTCTTCACCATCATTGGTTACAGGTCTAATGTTTTTATCTCACTCTTGTAGGAGACCAACTTTACTGTTACTATTTGGTTCTTGTGGATATATATGGATGTACATTCCTTGCTTCGTAAGTAGGCTACTAGGTATTTTTGATGATTTATTTTTCTCTAAGTCCGCGAAATAGGCGTTTGCGCCCATTCAGAGAAATGGCAGAGAGCCGTCTGACTCAGAATCGCCCAGAGATGCACAAAGATGTATAAGCTTGCTAGGGCGTATATGCAGTTTGCTAAATCCGGCAGCATTCGGACCTGCATGCACACAGCATCAGGACCCCCTACCTCATCCCTATTGTCTGCAAGTTGGTTCCTGCTGCTGGGCCATCTGGGATTATCCATGTGTAAGATATAAGTTTTTTTAAAAAAGGGGAGAGAAATAAGCAGAAACAAATGTCCGGCAGAACAGATCCCCGGTGCCATGTGTTACCCAGACACCATGCTGTCTTTATTGTAATGATTTTGTGATTATGGTGCTTGAAATGTGTCTGCACTTAATACCAGGATGAAAAGGAATGTTTAAATTAGGGTCAGAGGGATTTATCTATATTACTGTAGGTGGAG
This sequence comes from Taudactylus pleione, assembly GCA_031769625.1. NCBI lineage: Eukaryota > Metazoa > Chordata > Amphibia > Anura > Myobatrachidae > Taudactylus > Taudactylus pleione. Next base: position 5,251,214 of record JAUIMM010000570.1, on the reverse strand, counting down.
TGAAATTAGGCAGAGGAAGGAAGCGAGCTGTCTGTGATTCATTTGGGAGTGGCGTTCCTTACACCCGATCAAAGTTATCCCCTTTGTATTTTGGCGTTAAATGATCACTTAATTCTACCTTCCAGAGTTTGGCAACAAGCAGACCTTCCTCCAATTGTTCTTTTATTGAAGACCATTCATTTTTGATCTGGCAGAACTGTGTCAGCAACCTGGAAAATGTTTAGACACCAGAATGTTATTATAGAGCTCTGACATTTATTTTAGAACAATGCTGTGATTACATGAACATTCTGTTTCCCAGAAGTCCCTTCTCCTAATGGAGAGGGATATTTCAATATTTGTCGTCCAGGGAGCGGTGGTGGGTAAGAACAATCTGGGGCCCTGGACTGCACCACACACGAGGGTCTCAACATGTCAAAAGGGCAGAATTTAGACTAGTTGGGGCCCCTAAAAGACCATTACTCCAATAAGGCAAGTGGAGAACTTAGGTCCTGATTCAGAGGCGCTCGCAAAAAGTGAGCGCTCGCTCTGAAACAGGACGGGTGCTTTTTTTTTTTAGTTGCGGCCTCCTGGCCGCTCGCATAGCTGTGGGTTAGCACCCACAGCTAATGCGAGCGGCCAGGTGATGGTCGCGATGGTCAAGACTATCGTGACCATGGGTCTTACGACGAGACCCTTGCGGTAGGGTCTCGTTGCCGCAAGCCCCAGTGGACTTCCTGCTCTAATAGAGTGATGTCAGTGGTGCCGCCCACAAACGGCAGGCGTTCCTGCAGGAACGCCTCCGTTTGCCCAGCCAGCCCCCCGCCCCGCCTTCCAAACGGGGCGAGCTGTCGATCAACATTGACAGCTGAACCTTTTGTATACGAGCGCCGGAGCGAGCGCGTGCGCACTGCCTAACAATCGACCCGTTTGCGAGCGGGTCTGAATCAGGCCCTTAGTCTGGGGCCACATCATCCTAGGACCAGCAGAGAGAAGATGCTCACTTCATCTCCTGGTCCCAACGCGCCTCTACTCATCTCACCCAGCAATCCAGTCACTGGCTGCTCTCCAAGTCTACATTCACAACTGACGGCTGCGTCCTTGTACGCAGTGTCACTGGCCCCAGCTTCTTAGTTCCGGCGGACATTCTAAGCAAACATAGGGTTGCTCAGAAGGTTGATGGTGCGATCGATATGCATCCGATGCTGCACGTTTGTACGCAAGCGGCTGATCAGAGATGCCAGCAGTGAGCCTCTTGCCGGGTGCTACATTAGCATAGTTTCTCGGTACCAAAGCATACAGTACAAAGTTGCAGTCGCGACGGGATTTGCGTCCACCTCTAAATCAGACCCTTAGGCTCAGGTGCTTCCCCCGCAGCCTAGGAATAACCACAATGACCAATGGAAAGCTGTAATCTCTCTGTGATCGGTTCTTGTGCCCAAGTTACGCAGCCTGGTTTTGTGGGGTTAGCTCCGTCTATAACCCAGCTCTGCGTATTCATGGTGGATGGGGAAGCTATTGTCCCACTATTACAACAAGCCCTGGTAGGTTTCTTTATCTGCCCCTTATAATCTTCCACTGTTCAGGATCATTGCCTGAAAGTCTCCTTATTGTTTATTTACTGATCTAGTCCGGCTGCTCTGACTACAGGGAATACAAACTGCGATTTATCTGCAATACAGAAGTAAAAAACAGATTTAGGGCGCCACACGGTGGTACATTTTAGAACTTCTGAATATTGGACACATTTTTTCTATATATTTAAAAAGAGCACAGCCGTGCTCCGAAACATTGGTTGCTGTGACATGCTTTAATATAGCTTGATTTATACACTATTGCCGATGGTTTCTAATCTGCGCATGTGTATGCATTGCAGTGCGCGTGCGCAAATTACACAGTGCGTTCGCAAATCCCTCGCTCGCCCAGCAAAGCCAGCCCAGTAGAGTGAGTGACAGGAGAGGCTGTTTGTGGGTGGTAACAGGGGCAGTCCAGTAAAAACGGGGGAGTGGAGGTGCGAACGCAGGCGTGCCTGAGTGTTTCAATGCCGTTTTAGAGGCGTGCATAATTAACAGGCAGCGTCATAGTACACGTCACCAGCCATTTTTTTACTCCGTTTTCCTCGCAATACTTGTAGAAAAAAGCTACCACAAGCACTGCATTCACATCCGATAGTGGTCGATGTACCAATGTTTTCACAAACTTCCAGGAGATGACGTGGGGCAGTGGGCTTCTCTGCATTCGCTATGGGGTGTCTGCATACACAAAGCGAACGCTCATACAGGTAAGATGGGCGTCCTTGTGCCTTGGCGAGCATTCGCTCCCCGCCGCGTCACTTTCAAATATTTGCATACGCACTGAGCGAGCATACGCTCATAGCGACCGGGTCTGAAACAGGCCCTAAGTCCTGGAGTGCTGCCTATTATTTCTTGGAAGTGTATAACAATTACAGAGGAGGGCACCCAGGCTGCTGATTCAGTGCCGGTCCGATTGGATTCCTATATATATATATATATATATATATATATATATATATATTAGGGGTGAGCGGGTTCGGATTTCTGAAATCCGAACCCCCCCCGAGCCGCCCCGATCCGAGTCCGATCCGAGTCAGGCTCGACTTTTCCCGCCTGACTCGGTTCTGAAATCGAGGCAAAACGTCATCATCCCACCTTCCGAGTCTCGCGGGTTTTGGATCCTATATAAGGTACCCGCGTCGGCGCCATTTTCTCACTCGGCTGTGGACAGTGAAGAGGGAGGGTGGGAGTTAGGGCTGTGTAGTGTAGTGTAGTGTAGTGCTGCTGTTGTCCACTACTTCAAAGTCCATAGGGGCTGGCTGTGTTGTGCTGTGCTGCTGTTGTTAATAGGGGCTGTGTCCACTACTTCAAAGTCCATAGGGGCTGGCTGGACTGTGTTGTGCAGTCAGTTCTCCATAGGGGCTGTGTCCACTCCAAAGTCCTGTGCAGTGTCCCAGTCCTAAAGGGGTGCTGTAGTGTTGTCCAGGGGGTGCTCTGTCCATCAGGGGTGCTCCCCCCAAGTGCTAAAAAAATAATATATTTTCTGTGTTTGTGAATTGTGTGCGCAGTAGCCGCACGTGCATCAACAAAGTAGTGCAAAGCGTGCGCCTGTGTCATAAGTAAAGGGCCGGCTGGCTTGACCGTTAAAGGGTGCTGTAACCCCCGAAAGTACACTCCAGTCCAAACCAAAAAAAAAATTATTTTCTGTGTTTGTGAATTGTGTGCGCAGTAGCCGCACGTGCATCAACAAAGTAGTGCCAAGCGTGCGCCTGTGTCATAAGTAAAGGGCCGGCTGGCTTGACCGTTAAAGGGTGCTGTAACCCCCGAAAGTACACTCCAGTCCAAACCAAAAAAAAAAATATTTTCTGTGTTTGTGAATTGTGTGCGCAGTAGCCGCACGTGCATCAACAAAGTAGTGCCAAGCGTGCGCCTGTGTCATAAGTAAAGGGCCGGCTGGCTTGACCGTTAAAGGGTGCTGTAACCCCCGAAAGTACACTCCAGTCCAAACCAAAAAAAAATTATTTTCTGTGTTTGTGAATTGTGTGCGCAGTAGCCGCACGTGCATCAACAAAGTAGTGCCAAGCGTGCGCCTGTGTCATAAGTAAAGGGCCGGCTGGCTTGACCGTTAAAGGGTGCTGTAACCCCCGAAAGTACACTCCAGTCTAAACCAAAAAAATATATATTTTCTGTTTGTGAATTGTGTGCGCAGTAGCCGCACGTGCATCAACAAAGTAGTGCCAAGCGTGCGCCTGTGTCATAAGTAAAGGGCCGGCTGGCTTGACTGTTAAAGGGTGCTGTAACCCTCGAAAGTACACTCCAGTCCAAACCAAAAAAAAAATTATTTTCTGTGTTTGTGAATTGTGTGCGCAGTAGCCGCACGTGCATCAACAAAGGAGCAGCGCCAAGCGTGCGCCTGTGTCCCATAAGTAAAGAGCCGGCTGGCTCATTTCTTAAAGGGTGGTGGTGTAACCCACAAAGTGCACTACTCTCCAGGAAAAATAAAAAAATATTTTCTGTGTTTAGCCGCACGTATATATCAAATTGATATAACATAAATGGAGGACCAAACTTTCTCCGATAAAAATAAAATAGAGAAAGATCAAGAACCACTTCCTCCTAGTGCTGAAGCTGCTGCCACTAGTCATGACATAGACGATAACATGCCATCAACGTCGTCTGCCAAGGCCGATGCCCAATGTCATAATAGAGGGCACCTACAATCCCAAATGACAAAGTTCAGGAAAATGACCTTGAAAAAAACATTTAAATCATCTGAAGAGAAACGTAAACTTGCCAATATGCCATTTACGACACGGAGTGGCAAGGAACGGCTAAGGTCGATCCCTAGTATGTTCATGACTAGTGGTTCAGCTTCACATGACGATGGAAGCCCTCCTCCCACTAAAAAAAATCAAAAGAGTTAAGCTGGCAAAAGCACAGCGAAGAACTGTGCTTTCTAAGAAGATATCACAAATCCCCAAGGAGAGTCCAAGTGTGGTGGTGGTTGCGATGCCTGACCTTCCCAGCACTGGACGGGAAGAGGTGGCTCTTTCCACCATTTGCACGCCCCCTGCAAGTGCTGAAAGGAGCACCCACAGTCCACTTGCTGATATGCAAATTGAAGATGTCACTGTTGAAGTACAACAGGATGAGGATACTGGTGTAGCTGGCGCTGAGGAGGAAGTTGGCGAGGAGGATTCTGATGGTGATGTGGTTTGTTTAAATCAGGCTCCGGGGGAGACAGTTGTTGTCCGTGGGATGAAAAAGCCCATCATGGTCATGCCTGGGCAGAAGACCAAACATTCCACCTCTTTGGTCTGGCAATATTTCTATCCAAAACCGGACAACAACTGTCTTGCCATATGTACCATATGTAAAGGTGAAATAAGTAGGGGTAGGGACGTCAACCACCTAGGAACATCCTCCCTTATACGGCACCTGCAGCGCGTTCATAATAAGTTACTGTCAAGTTCAGAAACTTTGGCTAAGACCGTAAGCAGTCCAGGGACACCTAAATCCCGTTGTCCTGTTGTATCCAAGCGCCTGCAAACCACACCGTCAACTCCCTCCTCGTCAATTTCCTCCTTAGTCAGGATCGGAAGTAGTCCTGCAGGCCATGTCACTGGCATGACTGACTCTCCTATCCGGGATTCCTCCGGAGGATCCTGCATTGCTACGCCTACTGCTGCCGCTGCTGCTGTTGCTGCTGCTGGGAGTCGTTCATCATCCCAGAGAGGAAGTAGGAACACCACTACTTTTACTAAACAATTGACGCTCCAACAGTTCTTAGCGAGGAGGATGAAGTACGACAGCAGTCATCCTGAAGCAAAACATATAACTGAGGCCTTGACTGCTATGTTGGTGTTAGACGTGCGTCCGGTATCCGCCATTAGTGCTGTGGGATTTAGACAATTGATGGAGGTAGTGTGTCCCCGGTTCCAAATCCCGTCTAGATTCCACTTCACTAGGTAGGCGATACCGAGACTGTACAGAAACGTCAGAAAAAGTGTCCTCAGTGTCCTGAAAAATGCCGTTGTACCCAATGTCCACTTAACCACGGACATGTGGACAAGTGGAACAGGGCAGACTAAGGACTATATGACTGTGACAGCCCACTGGGTAGATGTATCACCTTACGCAGCAACAGCAGCAGCGTCACCAGTAGCAGCATCTCAGAAACGCCAGCTCGTTACAAGGCAGGCTACGCTGTGTATCACCGGTTTCAGTAAGAGGCACACCGCCAACAACCTCTTAGAGAAACTGAGGGAAATCATCGCCCAGTGGCTTACCCCACTTAGACTCTCCTGGGGATTTGTGATATCTGACAACGCCACCAATATTGTGCGGGCATTACATCTGGGCAAATTCCAGCACGTCCCATGTTTTGCTCACACAATAAACTTGGTGGTGCAGAATTTTCTGAAAAGCGACAGGGGCGTGTAGGAGACACTTTGGGTGGCCCGAAAAATTTCTGGCCACTTTCGCCATTCAGCGACTGCGTGCCGAAGACTGGAGCGCCAGCAAACACTCTTGAACCTGCCCCGCCATCACCTGAAGCAAGAGGTTGTGACGCGGTGGAACTCAACCCTCTATATGCTTCAGAGGATGGAGGAGCAGCAAAAGGCCATACAAGCCTATACATCCACCTATGACATAGGCAAAGGAGGGGGTATGCACCTGACTCAAGCGCAGTGGAGAATGATTTCCGTGTTGTCTATTCTTGTTCTTAGCGAGAAATTCATCAAGTGACACAGTCGTTTTGCTGACCCTGGACACCTACTTATTTCCACGGAGAGCCATAAGCGCTATATATATTGCGGTGATGGTGCCCGCTGGCTGGATTCAGGACGGTGAGAGATAATCAGGCGGTCATGTGTTGACCATATTACAGCCTCAGGATTTCCCCGTCAGAGGATAACCTTGTCCATTGGCCAGGCGGTAGGAGATACCAATAACTGCTACACCTCTTCAGGATATACAGGTGGATTATACGTACGCTTCAAATTAGCGTGAAGTCCATGTTTCCTAAATAACATTATACTGTTTACATCTTTGGAAACCATTTTAGCGTTACCCCTTGTTTAAAACCCGGAGGTAGAATCAAGGGGATATTAGGACTCTCACATGTGGTCTTTGATTGGGTGAGAACTGTCAGATCAAGATTGGTCACATTATATATGAAATATACAATTTTTTATATATATATTTTATGTTTTTTTGCTTCCTTTAGTAAACTTGCCAGTTATGCAGGTTTTTATTAGGAACTAAGAAGTTCCATGGTAATGCATGATAGTCTGTACAGACTTTTATAATATTAAGGTGATTGTTATGTCATTTGTATACCACTATTGACATGCTTATTGTGTGTTTATTAAATATATGTTAGATTTATTTGGTGTCTTGAATTAATTTCTGCCACGTTAAGTATTTATTTGTAATTACAAGCCCAATTAGCGCAACTCCACCAATGTAGCGAGAAATTGCCAAGAAACTGAACATTTCCTACAACAGTGTGTACTACTCCCTTCAGAGAACAGCACAAACAGGCTCTAACCAGAGTAGAAAGAGAAGTGGGAGGCCCCGGTGTACAACTGTGCAAGAAGACAAGTACATTAGAATCTGTAGTTTGAGAAATAGACTCCTCACAAGTCCTCATCTGGCAGCTTCATTAAATGGTACCCGCAAAACGCCAGTGTCAACGTCTACAGTGAAGAGGCAACTCCGGGATGCTGGCCTTCTAGGCAGATTGGCAAAGAAAAAGCCATATCTGAGACTGGCCAATAAAAGGAAAAGATTAATATGGGCAAAAGAACACAGACATTGGACAGAGATTGGAAAAAAGTATTATGGAAAGACAAATCGAAGTTTGAGGTGTTTGGATCATACAGAAGAACATTTGTGAGACGCAGAACAAGTGAAAAGATGCTGGAAGAGTGTCTGACGCCATCTGTCAAGCATGGAGGAGGTAATGTGATGGTCTGGGGCTGCTTTGGTGCTGGTAAAGTGGGAGATTTGTACAAGGTAAAAGGAATTTTGAATAAGGAAGGCTATCACTCTATTTTGCAACACCATGCCATACCCCATGGACAGCGCTTGGAGCCAATTTCCTCCCAACAGGATAATGACCCAAAGCACACCTCCAAATTATGCAATAACTATTTAGGGAAGAAGCAGGCAGCTGGTATTCTGTCTGTAATGGAGTGGCCAGCGCAGTCATCAGATATCAACCCCATTGAGCTGTTGTGAGAGCAGCTTGACCCTATGGTACGCAAGAAGTGCCCATCAAGCCAATCCAACTTGTGGGAGGTGCTTCAGGAAGCGTGGGGTGACATTTCTTCAGATTACCTCAACAAATTAACAGCTAGAATGCCAAAGGTCTGCAATGCTGTAATTGCTGCAAAAGGAGCACTCTTTGACGAAAGCAAAGATTGAAGGACAAAATTATTATTTCAAATAAAAATCATTATTTGTAACCTTGCCAATGTCATGACTATATGTTCTATTCATTTTGTAACTCATTTGATAAATAAAAGTCAGTTATCATGTGAAACACGAAATTGTCTGGGTGACCCCACAGTTTTGAACGGTAGTTATATATGTATGTGTGTATATATATATATATATATATATATATATATATAATCAGTCCGGTGCATAAATATTGGGACATTGACAGAATTTTCATATTTTGGTCTCTATTCACGACCACAATGGCTTTGATATGAAACAAACAAGATGTGCTTTAACTGCAGACTTTCAGATTTAATTTGAGGGTAATTACATCCAAACCAGGTGAACGGTGTAGGAATTACAACTGTTTCTATATGTGCCTCACACTTTTTAAGGGGCCAAAAGTAATGGGACTATCAACTCAAAAGCTATTTCATGGACAGGTGTGGGCTATTCCCTCGTTATTTCATTATCAATTAAACAGGTAAAAGGTCTGGAGTTAATTCTAGGTGTGACATTTGCATTTGGAATCAGTTGCTGTCGACTGTCAATATGAGATCTAAAGAGCTGTCACTATCAGTGAAGCAAGCCATCATTAGGCTGAAAAATCAAAACAAACCCATCAGAGAGATAGCAAAAAAATTAGGTATGGCCAAATCAACTGTTTGGAACATTCTTAAAAAGAAATAACGCACCGGAGAGCTCAGCAACGCCAAAAGACCCAGAAGACCACGGAAAACAACTGTGGTGGATGACAGAAGAATTATTTCCCTGGTGAAGAAAAACCCCTTCGCAACAGTTGGCCAAATTAAGAACACTCTCCAGGAGGTAGGTGTATATGTGTCAAAGTCAACAATCAAGAGAAGACTTCACAAGAGTGAATATAGAGGGTTCACCACAAGATGTAAACCATTGGTGAGCCACAAAAACAGGAAGACCAGATTAGAGTTTGCCAAACAACATCTAAAAAAGTCATTACAGTTCTGGAACAACATCCTATGGACAGATGAGACAAATATCAACTTGTACCAGAGTGATGGGAAGAGAAGAGTATGGAGAAGGAAAGGAACTGCTCATGATCCAAAACATACCACCTCATCAGTGTCATGGCGTGGACATGTATGTCTGCCAATGGAACTGGTTCCCTTGCATTTATTGATGATGTGACTGCTGACAAAAGCAGCAGAATGGATTCTGAAGTGTTTCGGGAAATATATGCTCATATTCAGTCAAATGTTTTAGAACTCATTGGACGGCGCTTCACAGTGCAGATGGACAATGACCCGAAGCATACTGCAAAAGCAACCAAAGAGTTTTTTAAGGCTAAAAAGTGGAATGTTATGCAATGGCCAAGTCAATCCCCTGACCTGAATCCGATTGAGCATGCATTTCACTTGATGAAGACAAAACTGAAGGGAAAATAACCCAAGAACAAGCAGGAACTGAAGACATTTGCAGTAGAGGCCTGGCAGGGAAACCCAGCTTCTGGTGATGTCTATGCGTTCCAGACTTCAGGCTGTAATTGCCTGCAAAGGATTTGCAACAAAGTATTAAAAAGTGAAAGTTAGATTTAGGATTGTTTAGTTTGTCCCATTACTTTTGGCCCCTTAAAAAGTGGGAGGCACATATAGAAACCGTTGTAATTCCTACACCGTTCACCTGATTTGGATGTAATTACCCTCAAATTAAATCTGAAAGTCTGCAGTTAAAGCACATCTTGTTTGTTTCATTTCAAAGCCATTGCGGTGGTGAATAGAGGCCAAAATATGGAAATTCTGTCAATGTCCCAATATTTATGCACCCGACTGTGTGTATATACTCTATATATATATATATATATATATATAGATATATATAGATATATATATATAGATATATATATAAATGAACATCTCTAGTAGCCAAGCAGCGTGCCACCGGAATGTGGAAAATGGTGAAAGCTCAATCCTTGGTTATGTGGTGCATTGTGGTAAATAAAATTATGAAAATACTGCTATCTCATGCTTGTGGCAATATGTCTATTCATTCATCTTCCCAACCTTTTACTGTATCTGCAATAAGATGTCAGGGCCAGCCCTGGTGAGTGACGATGCAGGGGGGCGGTGCGGCTGGAGATGGAGCACCGAGCGCTCTGTCCTACATGTGCAATGAGAGAAGGTAGGTACCCTGGGAGTTACCATGGGAGAAATGGGCAAAGACTCACTAAGCAGTATGCACGTCACACGATAGTCCCACTAGTGTTTACTTTAAAATATAGGAATAATGATAAATAACCAAAAAAATAAACTAGTTTCTTCCTTCTTCATCTAACCCCTCCATTGGATGATAAAACCCCATTTACTAAAGGTGCTAGCCCATCATTACTTTTTTACTGGTCCCCTTGCCCTATGCCCACATACCCTAGCTCCACCGATTTCTGCACATGGATTAATAGGGGCATATTCAATTAGGTGAGAAAAGTCCCGTACTTTTCGCATGCTGGACTTTTTCGCAGACATCGCTGGTTTTCAATGCGAAAAAGTATCGCGCTCGTCCCCGTATTCAATGAGAAATCGGTGAAAACGGGACCCGGCGAAACTGTAACATCCGAAAAGTGCTGTCAGATTTGGGGAAATCAGCCTGACACCCCCCAGAAGATGCAGTGACATTGGGGATCACTATAGGTACCCCTGAATAGGCCTGTTGGAGGTATTTGGGGTACTTAAATGCTTTCAATAGGCGCAATTTAGCGTCTTTACATAAGTGGTGAAGAATAGCATTTACCAGGGTTTTTTTTGTGAAAATGACTAACCCCAGCAAATTTGGGGTACATGAAAATGGGTGCTAGCATAGTTTAAAGTTGCTAAAGTGAACTTTTAAAAAATTTAAAAAATCCACCTGCCACAACCACCTGCAAACGTAAAAACACCTGGGGCATACTTGTGGGGCCCCCTGGAGTCTATTTCGCTAGTTAAGTTTGTCCCCCAACTTTGGACTTTTTTGCCCCCAAAACAAAAGTACATTTTTGGGGTGATCTAAAGTATTTTTGATACTTTTTTGATGCAGTCTACCTTTGGGGGACTGTCCCAAGGGTGCAGGGTGGTTTTCTGAAGTTTGCATCCCAAAACCCCTATTCTGCACTTCTTTTCGACCCCTATTCATAGGCGAAACTTTTTTGCAGGTTCCAATGCATTGAGTTTCCGCATCGACAAAAAGTCTCCGGAATTGAATACGGAGGTAACTTTTCGCATGGCGAAATAACGTCACTCGCGATACTTTTTCGCAGATAACGGCTTTTTGCACCTAATTGAATACGGCCCATAGTGGATTAATAGGAAAGGGTGGAAAACAAAACTTAGTGTAAACTGAAATACATTTGGCCCTGTATCCAGTAATGTCACCAGGTCCTGTACAAAGTGCACACATTTGGAATTTTTGGATAAATATTTGGAGTAGCCCGATTTGTGTGATTTGGGGAACATGGATCGTGGAAGGGAATTTGTACAATTTGTTTGCCTGTCACGTTACCAAAAGTTGAACTAACAAATAAAAAAAGTTATCTCGTGTGAAACGGGCACATGACTAAAATGAGAAAATTGGTCGGGTCGTGTTGAGGAAAAACCTGTCCAATCATGAGGCATTAATAATGATTTGGTGCAATTTAAAGAACACTATTGACCTGTGCTTGTATCTCCATTTAAATTGTATCCTGCTTAGTTGTGATTATAGTTATATGTCTTTACTACCAAAATGAAATTCAAAGGCAGAAAGTGTACCATGGCTTCCGGTAGTTGTCTTTGGTAAAACTAATTTTACATGATTTCCAAATTTTTCCCTTGTGTATTGAGCAGGAATGCGAGTTACAGCGGGATTGGTATGAAATCAGCGGCAGCCCGACAGGAGCAGAGTGCGACGCAGCGGAAGCCCGACAGCGCTGGAAATCCCGATCGTGGAGAGGTATTTACTAACCTAACCCCCCTAACCCTAACCCTCCTTAGGGGTGCCTAACCCTAAATTCCCCCCCAAGTGCCTAACCCTAACCACCCCCTTCCCCGCTGCCTAAACCTAAGTCCCCCGGGGGGGTGCCTAACCCTAAGTCCCCCCCGGGGGTGCCTAACCCTCCCTCCCCCTAGCCTAACCCTAACCCTCCCGGGGGGTGCCTAACCCTAAGTCGCCCCCGGGAGCCCTAAACCTAACCCTCCCCCCCCGTGGCTGTCCGCTCGCGGCGCCCGGCATCACTACGATCGTAATGCCGGGCGCCGGTCTCCCGGCGTCGGGGAAATGCGGGCGTCTACATCTAGACGCCCGGCATTTCACCCTTGCCGGGATAAGACAGTCGGGAAGCCGGCTGCCGGTATATAGGCAGTCAGCTTCCCGATTGCCTCCCGTTACAGCAGGTAAAGGAGCAGCTCCAGCTGGAGAAGGAAATGTCTCTGCAAATGTTAAAGGAAAGACTTATACAGGTGTATACAGCTATTTAATAAAAGACATGACTGACTTTTTTACCATATTTTACATACTGTAACCCTTTAGGCGTTATTTCATCCTTTTTGCTAAAATAAATCCAGTGTTTGTTCCTCTTCTTCAGCATTGTTTTATATATATATATATATATATATATATATATATATATAAATCACAGGGGCTCTGCACTCACCATAATAATAATACACATAATAATAATAATACACATAGTAAACAATGCATTTAAGCTTCAGCCAAAACCCCACTGTTTATTATGTGTATTATCATTATTGTTAGTTATTATGGTTAGTGCAGATCCCCTGTGATTTCTATTTTAACAATGTGGTCACATACTATGTTGCAACCCAAGTGAGTGCCATGGATTAGTGCTTTATATATATATATACATACATACACTGCTCAAAAAAATACAGGGAACACTTAAACAACACAATAAAATTCCAAGTCATTCACACTTCTGTGAAATCAGACTGTCCGCTTAGGAAGCAACATTGATTGACAATCAATTTCACATGCTGTTGTGCAAATGGAATAGACAACAGGTGGAAATTATAGGCAATTAGCAAGACACCCCCAATAAAGGAGTGGTTCTGCAGGTGGTGACCACAGACCACTTCCTATGCTTTTTGGCTGATGTTTTGGTCACTTTTGAATGCTGGCGGTGCTTTCACTCTAGTGGTAGCGTGAGACGGAGTCTACAACCCACACAAGTGGCTCAGGTAGTGCAACTCATCCAGGATGGCACATCAATGGGAGCTGTGGCAAGAAGGTTTGCTGTGTCTGTCAGCATATTAATGTCCAGAGCATGGAGGCGCTACCAAGAGACAGGCCAGTACATCAGGAGACGTGGAGGAGGCCATAGGAGGGCAACAACCCAGCAGCAGGACCGCTACCTCCGCCTTTGTGCAAGGAGGAACAGGAGGAGCACTGCCAGAGCCCTGCAAAATGACCTCCAGCAGGCCACAAATGTGCATGTGTCTGCTCAAACAGTCAGAAACAGACTCCATGAGGGTGGTATGCGGGCCCGACGTCCACAGGTAGGGGTTGTGCTTACAGCCCAACACCGTGCAGGACGTTTGGCATTTGCCAGAGAACACCAAGATTGGCAAATTCGGCACTGGCGCCCTGTGCTCTTCACAGATGAAAGCAGGTTCACACTGAGCACGTGTGACAGACGTGACAGAGTCTGGAGAAGTCAAGGAAAACATTCTGCTGCTTGCAACATCCTCCAGCATGACCGGTTTGGCAGTGGGTCAGTAATGGTGTGGGGTGGCATTTCTTTGGGGGGCCACACAGCCCTCCATGTGCTCGCTAGAGGTAGCCTGACTGCCTTTAGGTACCGAGATGAGATCCTCAGACCCCTTGTGAGACCATATGCTGGTGCGGTTGGCCCTGGGTTCCTCCTTATGCAAGACAATGCTAGACCTCATGTGGCTCGAGTGTGTGAGCAGTTCCTGCAAGACGAAGGCATTGATGCTATGGACTGGCCCGCCCGTTCCCCAGACCTGAATCCAATTGAGCACATCTGGGACGTCATGTCTCGCTCCATCCACCAACGCCACGTTGCACCACAGACTGTCCAGGAGTTGGCAGATGCTTTAGTCCAGGTCTGGGAGGAGATCCCTCAGGAGTCCATCCGCCACCTCATCAGGAGCATGCCCAGGCGTTGTAGGGAGGTCATACAGGCGCGTGGAGGCCACACACACTACTGAGCCTCAGTTTGACTTGTTTTAAGGACATTACATCAAAGTTGGAGCAGCCTGTAGTGTGTTTTTCCACTTTAATTTTGAGTGTGGCTCCAAAACCAGACCTCCATGGGTTAATAAATTTGATTTCCAATCATAAGTTTTGTGTGATTTTGGTGTCAGCACATTCAACTATGTAAAGAACAAAGTATTTAATAAGAATATTTCATTCATTCAGATCTAGGATGTGTTATTTTAGTCTTCCCTTTATTTTTTTGAGCAGTGTATATATATATATATATATATTATATATATACATATATATAATACTCCTGTCACCGGGTCCAGTAATGTAGAACATTGATACATGTCATGCTTCTGCATTCAGTGATGGTGATTTCTTGGAGGTTTGGACCATCCGTTGGTATCCCCTGGTATCCCCTGATGTTGCTTCTCAGGAGCATATAGAAGAAATTACCAATCTGCAGTACGACCAGCGGAGAGACTACAATGGGGCAAACACCGAGTCCCTGCCGCAGAATGACATCGAGCTTCGAGCCACCCAGAGAAACATGGCCGCGTAGAAAGACAAGACTGCCACAAAGCTTAATCGGACACGTGAAGAAGAGCTTAATGCAGAACTTGAAAACAATCATTTTAATTCATTTAACTGTGTTCAGAGTTGATTAGATGTTTAAAGAAAGATCAAAATGAATTAGCATATTTCAGAACCCTTCAGAGCAATACTTAATTCTTAAAACGTGCAACTCATAATCCACACGTAACAATAACACACCTGCACACGTCATTTTATTTTTTTAAATCTTTTATTTATAAATACCGCTAGATAGATACAAAAGGAACAATAAAACAATTTGTTAAATTGACATGAAACACCTACAGCATGTTAACCTTACAAACTGGTTGACAATTAAACATTTACACTTATTAAGCCAAAGGAAAGTGATAGTTATACAGCAGGGAAATGGGGAAGAAAAGGGAAGTAACACTGATTATAACGTAGGATGTAGAGTGTGTGTGGGAAAGGGACACTGGTGAGAGAGGAGAATTTATACAGTAAACAGTCTGATTAGGTTTAATGTGAGATGTATCAAACTGAGAAACCTCTCCCCCATATTTGCCTGCTAACTGCCATATTACAATGCCGGTATGCAGGATTAAAGGTGCATACACACACAACTATTTTTTGAACGATTAACGATATCGTTCAATCATTGAAAAAATCGTTCACTTTCTGAGTTAAGACAATAAACGATTATCGTTCATGCGCGTTCAGGTTTGTAGTTCAGTCAGACTGACCAACTCAACGATTTTCAGTAGGGGAATATGCAAAAATCGTTTGTAGTAAAAAAAAAAATCGTTCATTACATTTAGTAAATGAACGATTTAGTAAACGATTTTTGTTCATTTTTCCCTTGAAAAAATGAACAAAAAACATTTACTAAAATCATTAATTTACTAAATCGTTGTGTGTGTGTGTGCACCTGTACAGTACCCCTCCGAGCCCTCTCTGTAGATGTTTGTGTCAAGAAGCCCGAAGGATTCATATTGATGGTATTAGCTAGCGGACATAGGGGGAGGGGGAGTTCAATTAGGTGCGAGTTTGGTCCCACAAGGCGAATTCACGGCAAATTTACATTGCGAATGACATTTGCAATTCAATTCCAAACTCGCGTTTCTTTTTCAGAGTAAGGGCCGTATTCATTTAGCCGCGATATTTTCGCTGCTGATGGCAGAATCTAGTTTCCTCCGACATCGCGTGTTTTGCACGTGGAAACTTATCGGGCGCGCCCCCATTATTAGCCCTATTCAATTCCAAAGGGCGTGAAAACGTATCCCGGCGAAACTGAAACAGGTGAAAAGTGCTGTCAAAAATCGGGAAATCAGCCTGACACCCCCCAAAAGATGCACTAACATTGGGGATCAGTATAGATGTCCCCGAATAGCCCCCTGAAGCTATTTGGGGTACTTAAGTGCTGTGAATTGCTTCTTAATAGCGTCTTTGCACAAGTGGTGAAGAATAGCATTAAGTGGTATTTTTCTGAGAAAATAAGTAGTGCTGTCAAATTTAGGGTACTTGAAAATGGGTGCTAGCATGGTTTAAAGTCGCTAACATTAAGTTTAAAAAAACGCACCATCAGCAAGCACCTGCAATCAAAAAAACACCTCCCCCATACTTGCAGACCCCCCAAAAGTCGATTTTGCTACCTAAAACCGCAATTCTGCACTTTTTTTCACCACTGTTCATAGGCGAATCTTTTCCGCCTATTACATTGCATTGACTTTTTGCGTTCACATCTAATTGAATACGGCCCTAAATCCGCCTGTTTTTGTTCGCACCCCCCTGAGCAGGTGAAAAGTTATTGAAAATATTTAATGTAAGGTAAAAATGTCAGGACTTCAGCATGATGTAAAGGGAATGGGTATGTAATGCCGGCTGACGGAATACCTCCTGTCACAATACCGACAGAGGCATCCCAATGGTTGGTATCCCGACGGGTCTGGTAAGTAGATTTACCCCCCCCCCTAACCCTCCCATCTTGTAGCCTAACCCTCTCCGTTAGAGCCTAAGCCTAAGTTTCCCCCCTTCGTGCCTAAACCTAACCCTCCCACTTAGTGCCTAACTCCCCCCCCCCGCGAAGCTAACACTAAGGCTTACCTTCGGCCCGACGCGGTCCTCCTGGATTCCAGCATCAGTATTTCAACGCCTATCTTAAGTCCCTTCTCGGGATTCCAGCATCGGGATCCCAATGTAAAGTTAGATAACAATAAGGAAAGCAGATAGTGATAGAGACATACATACATATTAGGTCTGCTTTAGAGTTAATCTTATAAATGTGGCTTTTATGTATAAGCAGCTGCATTCGCGCACTTTTGTTATGCTGTATGTTGATTTGCATGCGCTAATAACACGCTACGTTTATCGCTGTATATATGACATTTAAGCTGCTGGGAGTCCATTGGCTCCCTTCTGCCTACTCTAGGATAAGATCTGACCCTATCCTTTCCTGTCTCCTCGGTTACCTGTCTCCTTCTGCCTGTTCCCATCTTGCCCACTTCCTCAATCTCTCCCTCTCATCTGGCACTGTCCCTTCTGCATTCAAACATGCCCATGTCTCCCCCATTCTTAAAAAACCTACTCTTGATCCTAACATACTCTCCAGTTACCGACCCATCTCTCTCATCCCTTTTGCTTCCAAACTCCTTGAGCGTATTGTTACAACCGCCTCACCACATTTCTTTCCTCCCACTCCCTCCTTGACTCATTTCAATCTGACTTCTACTCTGTTCACTCCACTGAAACTGCCCTCACGAAAGTCAGCAACAACCTCCTTGCTGCCAAATCCAAGGGCCACTACTCTCTGCTCATTCTCCTTGACCTCTCTGCTGCATTTGACACAGTAGACCACCCTCTGCTCCTGCAAATCCTTCACTCTCTTGGTCTACATGGCACTGCCCTCTCCTGGCTGTCCTCCTACCTCTCTGATCGTTCCTTCTCTGTCTCCTCTCATGACTCCTCTTCACCCCCACTTCCCCAAACAGTAGGAGTTCCCCAAAGTTCTGATCTTGGACCTCTCCTATTCTCCCTCTATATCTCTTCCTGGATGTCTCAGCGCTTTCTTAAATTTAACATATCTAAGCCTGAGCTGATAATCTTTCAATCCTCTTCCATTACCTCACTTCCCACAATTGCATTATCTATTGATGGCACAACTATCTCCTCTAGCCCCATACTGTGCTGTCTTATCCTTGACTCATCTCTCTCCTTTAAACCACACATTCAGCACCTCACAGTTTTGCCATTTCCCCCTCAAAAATATTTCCAGGATTAGACCTTTCCTCACCCTGGCTGCCACTAAAACCCTCATCCACTCGCTGGTCATCTCCAGATTGGACTACTGTAGCCTTCTCCTAGCCTGCCTCCCAATCTCCCACCTCTCCACTACAATCAGTCCTCAATGGTGCTGCTTGGCTCATCTTACTCTCGAGATGTTCTATATCTGCTTCCCCTCTCCTTCAAACCCTACAATGGCTCCCCTTCCCCTTTAGATGTCAATTCAAGGTTCTTACACTCTCCTACAAAGCCCTCACCTAATCCTCTCCCACTTACATCTCTGACCTCTTCTCCTTTCACACTCCCATCCGTACACTTCGCTCAACAAATGCATGCCGTCTCTCCTGCCAATTGATTACTTCCTCCCACTCCCGCCTCCAAGATTTTGCCTGTGCTGCTCCCTGCCTTTGGACTCTCTCCCTATCGGACTCTCCACCCCTCTACAAATCTCCACACGGCCTCTCAAGACCAGGGGAGTAGCGTGGGTGGTTCCAGTGGAGCATGAGGGTTCCGGAATTCATGGAGCGCTACATAGTATGATGGCCGCCTGTTAGTTTTATCTCCATTTGTTTGCTCTATATTCTAAATAAGTTACGGATCTGAGATCTATTTCTACATTTCATGCTCCCTCAAGCTGCCCAGATTGTCTCCTGTCCGGCCCTCCCTCCTCTGTGATCATCTTCTGTCACCTCGCATTTCCTGTCAGATTTATTACATTCACTTCTCACCTCTTTAATTCCCTCCCCTCTCTACCCTGTGATCAGCTCTTTGCCCCTGTCCTCTCCTTTCTTATTGGCTTCTGTCACTACCCCTCTCTGATCAACTCTTTGCCCCTCCCCTCTCCTTTCTTATTGGCTTCTGTCACCACCCCTCTCTGATCAACTCTTTGCCCCTTCCCTCTCCTTTCTTATTGGCTTCTGTCACCACCCCTCTCTGATCAACTCTTTGTCCCTCCCCTCTGCTTTCTTATTGGCCTCTGCCACCTCCCCTCTCTGATCAGCACTTTCCTCTCCCCTCTCTGATCGGCACTTTCCTCTCCCCTCTCCTCTTTGATTCCCTCCCTCCTTCTCTCCTCATTCTGTGCTTCAATGGACTTAAAAGTGACACATCTGAGGTAAAATCCTAAACTTCAATTATAAGGTATGAGTTTAAAAAAGTCACTGCTTTGTTAAAGTAATGGAGGTGTTCCCAGGCATGACCACAATGTGGTATTTGAAAGGTATTTTAAAAAAAATATTAGGAGACCTGGAATAATAATAATGGTGGTAGACAGAACATGATTAGTAGTACTCACATTAATATAGGTGCAATGTATATATGTGAGGTAGGAGCATAGCTGAGAATGGAGCTTCCCATAGGTGTCCCCACTCCAGTGACAGCTGCTTGGGGCAGTAATAAGCTGTGCACCCTGTGGAATCTCACTCTAGGACATGTGTTCTGTCAATTTAAGTTAAATGATCAGAATATATAATACAATCTCCTCTATTGACTAATAACAATAATTTAAAGGAGATAAAAGTCAGATTGTAGGTGCTATACATAAATAAAGCAGTGCCAAATGAATTACCCCTTAATGTCAGATGCATCACCGAAGCATTCTATTCCCCCAATGGGACCTCAATGCCCAGCGTGATACTGCCATTGTTTGCTGTTTTTCTCTTCACTTCAGTATTCCCCCGTAGGCTGGCCATACCCCACTGGCACAGTTCAGTACAGGGAGGGAATGCTATGACATGCACTTTCTCCGGGCGCCATGGTTCCACGCTACTCCTCGCCTCAAGACCTACTACTTCATCAAGGCCTTCCAGCTCTCATCCTAACCCACTTCATGCTCTTTCCTCCCTATCTACCCCATCTGTGTCACGCCTGTCTGTCTGCCCCTTCCCTTTAGAATGTAAGCTCTCACGAGCAAGGACCTCTTCCCTCATGTGCTTCTCCTTACATTCTCTTCTACTCCTTACTCCCCACAAGGGCACCTAATACTTGACTGCTAACTCCCTGCTGCTTATTGTGTTTTAATCGCTATTGCAGCTATGTATATAAACCATGTCCTTGTCCTGCACTGTAATGCACTGTAAGTTACTTGTCTCTTTTTCACTTATTATTTTATGTACTCTGGCCTGATTCAGCAAGGAACGCACAGGAGAGAACGCACACACCCGGCCGCTACGAGAATATGCTAATCAATGCATACGCACGGAGACCGCAGCACAACATGCAGATGCCCAGCCCTATATGAAGCCGCCCATCTCCCTTTACTCAAAGCCTGATCAGTACCCAAGATAGCGTAAACATCTGTAACATCGAGAACCATCGACAACATTTGCATAATAGTGGTTGACCAGATCTCGCGCAGGATCTTGGCAACTTCCAGTGTGCATGGAGTCACTGGCTTAATTATGGATGCCCTGCGTTCGCCCGACCACCCCCTGTCACCACCCACAAACAGCACTTCCTGTCAATCAATATTAGAAGGGGTCTGCGTACACGCCTCGTGTAGTCTGCGTACGCTTACCCGATCGCACTGGCTAGTTCGCGCACGCGCAGTGCAATGCATACGCATGCCCAGTACAAAAACATCGACCAAGTGCGTGCGTTATCTCTTGTGCGTTGCTTGCTGAATCAGGCCCTCTGTAAGGTGCTGCAGAACACTTGTGGCGCCATATAAATAAAGGATAATAATAATGCAGAAATAGTAAGTTAAGTATTACAGTATTTACTTGGAGCTAGCCAGAGGCAGCAGCAGTAGGGGCTGGCTGGCAACTTTTAGCCTGGGGGGCAAGTACATGACAGTGGCCCTGATTTACCGATAATCACTCCACTCTGTAAATATTTGGTATTGCGTACAACTATGAATTAGGCCCTCTGCTAATACTCTTATGCAGGTCTCCAGTAGTGCCCTCAGTAGTGATCCCCACTATGCAGTGCTCCCAGTAGTGGTCCCCCCTGTGCAGTGCCCCTTCTGCCCCCAGTAATAAGTCCCTTATATAGTGCCCCCAGTAGTAGTCCCCCCTATGCAGTGCCCCCAGTAGTGGTACCCCTATGCAGTGTCCCTTATATAGTTCCCCCAGTAGTAGTTCTGCCCCCCATGTAGTGCCAATAGTGGTACCCCTTATGCAGTGCCCTTTAAATAGTGGCCCCAGTTGTAGTCCTCCCATATGCAGTACCCCCAGTATTTTCCTTTATATAGAGCCCCCAGTAGTGGTCCCCCGATGCAGTGCCCCCAGTGGTAGTTCCCCCCTATGCAGTGCCCCCAGTGGTAGTTCCCCCCCCATGCAGTGCCCCCAGTGGTAGCCCTCCTCTATGCAGTGCCCTTAGTAGTAGTCCCCCCCTTGTAGTGCCCCATGGGTAGTCCCCCCTTTGTAGTGACCCCAGTAGTAGTCCTCCCCTTGTAGTGCCCCTAGGAGTAGTCTCCCCCTTGTAGTTCCCCCAGTAGTGGTCCCCCCTTGTAGTGACTCCAGTAGTAGCCCACCCCTTGTAGTGCCCCTAGTAGTAGTCCCCCCCTTGTAGTGCCTCCAGTAGTGAGTACTCTCTTGTAGTTCCCCCAGTAGTGGTCCCCCCCTTGTAGTGACCCCAGTAGTAGTCCCCCCTTGTAGTGCCCTTAGTAGTAGTCCCCTCTTGTAGTGCCCCACCCACCCACAGCAGACACACACAAACAATCAAATAAATAAATAAACACCTGAATCCCCGCTCCCGCCGCCACCATCCGCTCCTCCATCCGTCCTCCCAGGCCGGCCCACTCTGCATTATGGGAGAGACATCATGACGTCTCTCCCATTACCCACTGGAAGATGGCTCCGGCAGTGGGCGCAGCAGCCGATGAGAGTCTGACAAACTCTCATTGGCTGCTAATTACAACAAACACACAGCTGCCGCTGCCGGCGGCTATGTGTTTGTGCTGTGTAGTGCTGACCAAACTCCGTCCGGTCAGCGCTACACACGCGGTGCAGGCAGCTGTGTCACAGAGACACAGTCTGCCCGTGGCCCTGGATAGTATATGGCGCTGCTGCCCGTGGGGCACATGGGCAGCAGTCAGGTCTTAATATAAACTTATTTGTTTTTGTTTTTTCAAGTGACTGGTATATGAACTGATTATTATGATCTTAATAAAGATTTAGCGATGTCCCAGAACAATATAGGATCACTGATGTCTTCATAATTTAGACATGATACCCAACTATGATCAAAAGAGTACTTTCATCTTCCAATATGCTGCAATTTGGAATCCGAAAGTTTTAGATTTTTTCTGTTAAATAATAAAAATATATTTTGTATACTAATATTGGCCCTGATTCAGAGCCGGATGCTCTGACAGAGCGCTCGCTCTGAATCAGGGCCGGTCTTTTTTTGTAGAACGGCCTCCTGGCCGTTCGCATAGCTGTGGGTGACCATAGCTGTGGGTGACGGAACGACAGATCGTGTAAAATATGCCCAAATCGTGACTCCCCACTCACGATGCGATGCGCTTCCCCACAGCTCGCACATCACATCTTCAGATCTGCCGTGCTGTAGGGCAGATCCGACAATCTCAAGTCACTATGCACTGGATAGTTTAGGAGGCACGATAATCGTGTGGTCACATTGGCAGCTTTTTCAGACCAAATCGTGCCCACGACTGCCGGGGAGCTCCCGGGAAGAGTTCAGGTGGAAATCGTACACATCGTAGGATTGTGAGCACATCGCTATGGTGTAGGCACCTTTAGGGGTATATTTACGGTGTGCGGGTTTTTAGAAATTGAGATGTTACCCATAGCAACCAATCAGATTCTACATAATATTTATCTAGTACCTTCTAGAAGCAATAGCTAGAATTGGTTGCTATGGGCAACATCTCCACTTCTAAAAACCTGCACATTAGTAAATACACCCCTTATGCCGGCCATACACGGTGCGATTTTCTGACGTAAGATGTGTTGTATGATTTCCCCTGAGATTCTTCCCTTGAAATTCTCCATACGATGTGGTCAAACGGTGTATTATCGATTGTTACGATCATACGATACGATGCATACATGTGTATCACATTGTACACACTAGATCGCAATCTTACGGTTTTGCAGTAAGATCTACGATCCAGCTATACGATGGGGACGCGCATCGGCATCGTAAACACACAGAATTAACACACGATTTGATCAAAACCATCCACATTGTGCAAAAAATCGCACCGTGTATGGGCCGCATAAGTGTTCAAAAATGTGAAAAGCGAATCTTTTATCCAAAAGTAATCTATAGAAAAAACTGACACCGCACCCTTAATGTAAGTGCAGTCCCCTTTTTTAACGTCAGGGGCCCTGATTCAGAGCCGGACGCTCTGACCAGAGCGCTCGCTCTGAATCAGGGCCCACCTCCATAAATATGGAGCGTCCTCCTGGACGCTCGTATAGCTGTGGGTCACCACCCACAGCATATACGAGCGTGCAGGATGATGGCCGCGATGGTCTTGACCATCGCGACCATCTCCAGTGCGAGCAGAAGCCTGCGGTTGAGTTTCTCAACCGCAAGGCCAGGAGTGATTTTGGCTCTATCAGAGCCAAAATCACTCCCACTGACATCACTAGTGATGTCAGTGGGGCCGGCTTCTGACGGTAGGCGTTCCCTTGGGAACGCCTCCGTCTGGCAGGCACGCCCCCGGCACGCCCACCAAAGGGGGCGTGCTGTCAATCAACATCAACAGCACGCCCCCTTTGATCAGACACTAGGAGTGAAGGAAAGTCCTTCGCTCGTCGCGTCTCGCGCATGCGCACGACGGAGCTCCCTCCATCGTGTGCATGCGCAGTGCAGACCATTGACCCACTTGCGAGCGGACAGCCGCTCGCGAGTGGGTCTGAATGAGGGCCAGTATTTTCAAAGTTGAAATGTCCTTTCAGATCCTCCTCTGTTTTTTTTCGTCCACCACGGTCACATATGGTTTATTATGAAAGGACAAAATGAAAGCAAATATAGTGCAACACTGTGAGTAATGTGCAAACATTGATTACATATTATTAAAAACAACACAACAAAGGAATAATAAGCACTCTTAAAAAAATCTTAAACTTAATGGAGCGTACACACGGTCAGATTTGTCAGACTTGTCAGATTTGTCAGATGAACGATTGAACGATTAAACGATCTGAACGATTTGAACGATTTTACCAAAGTTTTGAACGATTTGAACGATTTGAACGATTGAACGATTTTTGACTGCATTAAAATGAATGGAATCGTCCAAGTCTGACTGCAAACCCATCAGATGTCAGAAATCGTTATCTGACCATCGGGAACGCGCATCGTTGATCGTCCATCGTTCAGGCATGTCAGATATGAACGATTTTCCTTCAGATATGAACGACTGAACGATTTTTAAATCGTTATCGTTCATATCTGAAGGAAAAATCTGATCGTGTGTATGCACCATTAACACTCAACAAAAGTGCATGTGTTTGTGGTGAAATGGCCGGTGAGCTGGGTGCTACACGTGGGGACTTGGGGCCTGATCCAGCAAGGATCGCAACTGCTAATACGAACGCAATTGGCCGGTTGTTGTGTACTGCGCATGCGTATTGTCACGGTCGAGGGTACTTGAATATGTGTCCCCGATCTGGGGTCTGGATCTGGAGGTCATGATGCAGCTAAGTTTTAGGAAACTTGGGGATTTAATATAATTCCTGCGCATAAACTAGCCAAGCAGGTCTGAGGCGAGGTATAAGTGATATCAGCCGTAGAACGTAGAATGAAATCCAAGCAGGTACTAGGGGTAATACAATAGTACTCGTGCAAAGGTGGAGGATGAGGGTAAGGTGCGGAGAGGCCTGAACTTTACCTAGAGTCCGGGCAGGCACTGAACTCCTAGCAGGAACAAGAAAGTTACTGACTGAACTCCGGGCTGGTACCAGGAGGCATAAATTAGACTCCGGGCTGGTACCGGAGAGTTACGGACTGTTAGTTTACTTTTAACCCAAAGGTTTGCAGCAGAGGAAGAATCAGAGAGTTCGCTAGGTCCACTCTGCGGAGCACAGAAACAGGTCCCACTCAAAAGGCTGTGAGTCTTGTTGCACTGGCAGTTGGGTGGGGCAGCTGAAGTCATACTTGCCATCTCTCCCTCATTGTCAGGGAGACTCCCTGAAATAGTAGCAATCTCCCTGTCTCCCTGAAGAGTCTAGCAATCTCCCTCATTTCACCTTACCCCCATTATGACACTGTTATATTAAAGAAAAAACAGATATATACATTTAAATGGGATCATTAGTATAATTTCCCTGCATTGGGTATAAGGCACAATGATCCCTATGGCTTTATGTATATTCTGAGAAGTATCAGTGTGTTTTCATCAACAAGTAGATCTTACTAACTGCTTTGGGGCTCATTTACATGTGGATGTAAATCAATGTTATGACACGTCTCTCAGATGTAGCAGGACACGCCCACTTTACCGCTGCGCTCATAGGTGCTGCTTTCACAGTCTCCCTGAAATGCTTTTTCAAAAGTAGGCAAGTATGACTGAAGTTCCATTCATAGGGGTTTTAGGTGTCTAATCTGAGGTCTCAGGCTGTGATACGTATGAATCGCTTGCGCATGCGCGAACAGCCATTGTGATCGGGACTGCGATCACAGAGACCATGCAGATTAATCGCAGAGTGATTGACAGGAAGTACAGTTTGTGGGAGGTGACAGGGGAGGGGGGTGGTCGGCAAAATGCAGGCGCGTCAGTGCATTCGAACACTGTTGCAGGGGCTGCATAAATTATCAACTGTGATGCCGCACACACTGTGGGCCTGATTCAGAGCCGGACGCTATTTGCGGACGGTCGTTCCAAAAAAGGGGCCGGCTATTTAAATTGAGTGCTCGCTCATTGCGGTTTGTTGACGCCTCTATGTCTGAGCGAGCGAACGAAAAATGTGCTCGCTATTTTGTAAAGACGCCCCTTTGCCATTCGCATCACACGTGGGAACTTTGGCCTCTGAATTCTGATCACTTCAGAGGCCATCGTTCCCAGTGATGCATTGCGCGGGTGACGTCACCCGCGCACTGCAGAGGAGGAGCCTGTGCGCCTCAGCAGACGGCGGCAGCAGCAGCGATGGCGGGATTCGAGAGCCGTGACAGCGTGGAGCGCAGACAGGTACGTTTTTTAACGGGTGTGGGTGGGGAGGTTGAGCTACTGGGGGCACTACTTTATGTGGCACATCTACAGGGGGCATTTAAGAAGAGGCACAACTACTAGTCGGAACAACTACTGGAGGAAAGCCCTGTGATAATAACGCCACCTGGAGGTGGCATTATCCAGGGTCTCCCCCGGTTACCGGACTCCTGCTCCACTCTGACAGGCAGAGCAGAGCCCGGAGCCGACCCCAGTAATCAGCTGTGTGGTCTAAACAGACCGCACTCTGATACACTGCTGAAAAAAAAAAAACTCCAGTCAGCTGGCCTTCCATCCTGCACTGAGACCCGGTCAGCTGAGGTCGTGGCGCAGGGAGTGGGGCGGGCGGGCGCGATCGTGCGAAAAATACAGTGATAAGGCTGCTGAGGGGATTCACAGGGACAGAGTTTTGTCGCAAGCTCTGTCCCTGTAAGGGATTTTTAATAAAACCCTGTGATATTGCCTGAATTCATAATGCGAATTCAGTCAGTAATATCACACTATAATCTGCATTTTAATGCGGATTGTAGTGAATAGAGCCCTAATAGTTTGTTGATTTGCAATCACTAAGATATAGTGAATATTATCACTATTATTATCACTATTTCTACAGATTCGAGAGCCGTGACAGCGTGGAGCGCAGACAGGTACGTTTTTTAACGGGTGTGGGTGGGGAGGTTGAGCTACTGGGGGCACTACTTTATGTGGCACATCTACAGGGGGCATTTAAGAAGAGGCACAACTACTAGTCGGAACAACTACTGGAGGCATTGGAGAAGAGGCTCAACTACAGGGGGCATAAAAGAAGGGGCACAAATACTGGGGGCATTGGAGGAAAGACACAAATACTTGGGGCATTGCAGAAGGGGCACAACTACAGGGGGCATTGGACATCAAGCAGATAGACCGGTGTGTGTATGTATGTATGTATATATCTTATTGATAGGGACCCCCACATGTTTGTTGCCCTGGGGCCCCCACAGACCTTAATCCGGCCCTGCATAGGGGTCAGGTCGCAGTCCCCATTGATAATTATGGTGGCGGCGATTGCACCGATAGTTAGCCATTAAGCTGTTATTACATAGGGGTTATACATAAAATGATGCAGAATTTATCATTTCTGCAGCGTTTTATGAAAAACCACCATGATAAATAGGCCCCATCGTGCTTTAACTTTATCTGTATATAATATCGTTTATTCTACTAAAGGGCGCCAAAATATATATTTGCTTGCCAAAAATATTAGCCCTGCCCTGGGTATGGCTATGAACAAGTAATGTAAATATATAAATAAAATGCTTGTGACTACAAGTACTTGGCATTGGTAATCTAGTAGAACTGTAGCTTAATTTAATTTCTATTTCATAGATTCACCTGAGAAATTGGTGATTTCAGTGATTTTGCTGTTTTTGGCAAATTATAGGTCGGTTTCTCTGTAAGGGCTCTATTTATGAACATTATTTTTACTAAAATAAAGTGAAAAAAGTGTTTTCACACCCTTTTCACATTATTTTAGTTTCACCTAAATTTACTAAAGGGCAATTGGAATAGAATTCATAAAATTCTACTCCAAACCCTAATTATCACATATTTTTAGTAAACAGATAGCATTTCCCATAATTGTAATGGGAAATGCGATCAGCCTGGAATTTGCTAATAATGAAATGTGAAAAAATACCGGGGAAAGCCCTGTGATAATAACGCCACCTGGAGGTGGCATTATCCAGGGTCTCCCCCGGTTACCGGACTCCTGCTCCACTCTGACAGGCAGAGCAGAGCCCGGAGCCGACCCCAGTAATCAGCTGTGTGGTCTAAACAGACCGCACTCTGATACACTGCTGAAAAAAAAAAAACTCCAGTCAGCTGGCCTTCCATCCTGCACTGAGACCCGGTCAGCTGAGGTCGTGGCGCAGGGAGTGGGGCGGGCGGGCGCGATCGTGCGAAAAATACAGTGATAAGGCTGCTGAGGGGATTCACAGGGACAGAGTTTTGTCGCAAGCTCTGTCCCTGTAAGGGATTTTTAATAAAACCCTGTGATATTGCCTGAATTCATAATGCGAATTCAGTCAGTAATATCACACTATAATCTGCATTTTAATGCGGATTGTAGTGAATAGAGCCCTAATAGTTTGTTGATTTGCAATCACTAAGATATAGTGAATATTATCACTATTATTATCACTATTTCTACAGATTGACCTTTAGTAAACAAGCCCATTACTGTTTTGTTTCCCTCTGGCACATTTTGCGAGCGACTTCCAGCTGACAATAAGCATTAAATTACTATAATATTTCATGAGCCTCTGCAGCAGATGATGGATGTTAGTGATGTCACAGTTACTCAGGCAGTCTAGGCATTATGACATCACATGGTATTATTATGGGCTGCCGCCTTGGTTCCTCACTTCTCAGTACGAGTTGTTGAAGAGTGCACGTAAGTTTTGTTTCAGGCTCAAATCCTGTCCTTTATTGGTTTCTGTTATAGCCAAACCTCATTCTCATTAGGTCAATACGTTCTCCACTATCTGTACTGATCCAGCTCTCCCGGACAGGATTTGTTGTGTTTTAGTAAATGTTAAGCTTTTGCTCTCTCTATCTGTAGGAGTTATATAGAAGTTGTATCAGATTTGAATTTGGAAAACCAACCAAGGCATTAATATCATTGTAAGTAATGTCTTTCTTCATTTTTTTTATAGTTTTGTAAAATGTATGCAGATTAGTGAGAATTTATAGTAACACTGACCTTGGGAGCAAGAGTCACTTGTAGAGGAGAGCGGATGGAGGTGTTATTTATATTGTTTAGAAAAAAACTGAGATATTTACAGTTAAAGATAAATTTGACATTTGACATAAATTGGACATAGAACTTTTATCCACATAATATATCAGTAAATAGACTACCAACATTTATTGGTACTTTGCGGCCCCCTGGTTACGCTACTTACGTATTTTCACTATTCAGTGAAGATACGTAAGTAGCGTAAACATGAGGAAATACCATACCGCCCCTTGCAGGCTTGCTTCGCTCGCCACATGGATACATTCCCTCTCCATGCCCACTTGGATGGTAGGGAATGACGTTGGACATTGTCTGATCTTTACGGTACTTACGTATCTTCAGATACGATCAGCCAGAGTCCAGTGTCATTCCCTACCATCCAAGTGGGTATGGAGAGGGAATATATCCATGTGGTGAGCGAAGCAAGACACCGTGCCCGCAGCGTGGTGAGCGAAACGAGCCCGCAAGGGGCCGAATGGTATTTCCTCATCTTTACACTACTTCCGTATCTTCACTGACAGCTCCAGCAGGGGGCCGCAAAGATAAGGAAGTACCCATTTATTAAAACATTGTTGCTATGATCCCTCGATCATAACACCTTCTGGGCCTCATTTATCAACAAGTTTTATCACTCACATGTAACCCTGGGCCTTCTCTGGCATGGAGTGCAACTGGCACCTCAGGCCTCCGTTTTCTCATTAGTGCTGGGAGTTGGAGGGAGCGGTTGGCAGGGGAGTGGCGGAGTGTGCATGCGGTCTGCACAAGTGCACATTCGCCAGGCAGACGCATGACCTCGCTATATTGTAGACACCTACCCTCCAACATGACCCGTTCCATTAGGTACAGAATGCTCTGCTCCTGGACTTCCCAACTAATTATTGATTGCAGCCACCTGTGTTGAACTAGGTGATTGGTGAGACAGGAGTTTTAACACAGGTGGCTGCAATCATCAATTAAAGGTGGCCATACATCTGTAACGGATCGTCGCAATGCAGGGATGTGAACGGAAATTTCCGATCACCCATCGGAAATTTCCGATCATCCACCATCGATGTTCTGCGATCCGTCGCCGGATCGCAGATATTCGCCATGTTAAATGTTCTCAGCATCTGGATGATTTGCTATAACCAAAACGTAGCAGCAGTGATATGCAAGAACGCAATTACTAGCTTTGGGGGCCCATTTATCAAAGTGTATTTGAGGTAAAATACCTCAAATACTAAGTATCCACCGTATGTATGAAGGAGGGGCCGTAGCGTGTATCTCCGATACCTGCTGTGATCCGTCCATTACCGCTGGCAGCCGCTTTCCCCATAAGTTTCTATGAGGGATGCGATGCTGGCAAATTTACCAATTCCCGATATTGACCCCTGCAGCTAATGCCATCTGAAGGTGGCGTTAGCCGCTGTAGCCTATGGGATACAACGTGCACTATTAGCCGGCGGAGGGATCTGCCAGAACCCTCCCCGGCTATGGCGGATGTGCGGCCCATGGGACACCACATGAGCATCACCACCCTGCCGGAAGCTCTCCGGAGACATCTCAGGGACGGGTTACTTTCGGAGCCCTTGTCCCTGCATGTCCCGGATGATACATCCGGCCGATAAGATCGCTTTTTGCAGTGCGATCAGGGCTGTTACTGAAATGCCCTGATCACTTTGCAAAAGCGATCATTGATAAATGGGCCCCTTAGAGAGCCAGTTGAGAACACAAATTTCATAACATGAACTGTTTTTCTGTTGGAGAACATCTTGTCAGACATTTTAACTAGGGGTGAGCGGGTTCGGATTTCTGAAATCCGAACCCCCCCGAGCCCCCCCGATCCGAGGCCGATCCGAGTCAGGCTCGACTTTTCCCGCCTGACTCGGATCTGAAATCGAGGCAAAACGTCATCATCCCGCCTTCCGAGTCTCGCGGGTTTTGGAACCTATATAAGGTACCCGCGTCGGCGCCATTTTCTCACTCGGCTGTGGACAGTGAAGAGGGAGGGTGGGAGTTAGGGCTGGCTGGGCTGTGTAGTGTAGTGTAGTGTAGTGCAGAGTAGTGTTGTGCTGTGTTGTGCTGCGCTGTGCTGCTGTTGTCCACTACTTCAAAGTCCATAGGGGCTGGCTGTGTTGTGCTGTGCTGCTGTTGTTAATAGGGGCTGTGTCCACTACTTCAAAGTCCATAGGGGCTGGCTGGACTGTGTTGTGCAGTCAGTTCTCCATAGGGGCTGTGTCCACTCCAAAGTCCTGTGCAGTGTCCCAGTCCTAAAGGGGTGCTGTAGTGTTGTCCAGGGGGTGCTCTGTCCATCAGGGGTGCTCCCCCCAAGTGCTAAAAAAATTATATTTTTTGTGTGTTTGTGAATTGTGTGCGCAGTAGCCGCACGTGCATCAACAAAGTAGTGCCAAGCGTGCGCCTGTGTCATAAGTAAAGGGCCGGCTGGCTTGACCGTTAAAGGGTGCTGTAACCCCCAAAGTACACTCCAGTCCAAACCCAAAAAAAAATTATTTTCTGTGTTTGTGAATTGTGTGCGCAGTAGCCGCACGTGCATCAACAAAGTAGTGCCAAGCGTGCGCCTGTGTCATAAGTAAAGGGCCGGCTGGCTTGACCGTTAAAGGGTGCTGTAACCCCCAAAGTACACTCCAGTCCAAACCAAAAAAAAAATTATTTTCTGTCTTTGTGAATTGTGTGCGCAGTAGCCGCACGTGCATCAACAAAGTAGTGCCAAGCGTGCGCCTGTGTCATAAGTAAAGGGCCGGCTGGCTTGACCGTTAAAGGGTGCTGTAACCCCCAAAGTACACTCCAGTCCAAACCAAAAAAAAAATTATTTTCTGTGTTTGTGAATTGTGTGTGCAGTAGCCGCACGTGCATCAACAAAGTAGTGCCAAGCGTGCGCCTGTGTCATAAGTAAAGGGCCGGCTGGCTTGACCGTTAAAGGGTGCTGTAACCCCCAAAGTACACTCCAGTCCAAACCAAAAAAATATATATTTTCTGTGTTTGTGAATTGTGTGCGCAGTAGCCGCACGTGCATCAACAAAGTAGTGCCAAGCGTTGCCTCCTGTGTCATAAGTAAAGGGCCGGCTGGCTTGACCGTTAAAGGGTGCTGTAACCCCCAAAGTACATTCCAGTCCAAACCAAAAAAAAATTATTTTCTGTGTTTGTGAATTGTGTGCGCAGTAGCCGCACGTGCATCAACAAAGTAGTGCCAAGCGTGCGCCTGTGTCATAAGTAAAGGGCCGGCTGGCTTGACCGTTAAAGGGTGCTGTAACCCCCAAAGTACACTCCAAACCAAAAAAATATATATTTTCTGTGTTTGTGAATTGTGTGCGCAGTAGCCGCACGTGCATCAACAAAGGAGCAGCGCCAAGCGTGCGCCTGTGTCCCATAAGTAAAGAGCCGGCTGGCTCATTTCTTAAAGGCTGGTGGTGTAACCCACAAAGTGCACTACTCTCCAGCAAAAATAAAAAAATATTTTCGGTGTTTAGCCGCACGTATATATCAAATCGATATAACATAAATGGAGGACCAAACTTTCTCCGTTAAAAATAAAATAGAGAAAGATCAAGAACCACTTCCTCCTAGTGCTGAAGCTGCTGCCACTAGTCATGACATAGACGATAACATGCCATCAACGTCGTCTGCCTAGGCCGATGCCCAATGTTATAATAGAGGGCACATACAATCCCAAATGACAAAGTTCAGGAAAATGACCTTGAAAAAAACATTTAAATCAGCTGAAGAGAAACGTAAACTTGCCAATATGCCATTTACGACACGGAGTGGCAAGGAACGGCTAAGGTCGATCCCTAGTATGTTCATGACTAGTGGTTCAGCTTCACATGACGATGGAAGCCCTCCTCCCACTAAAAAAATCAAAAGAGTTAAGCTGGCAAAATCACAGCGAAGAACTGTGCTTTCTAAGAAGATATCACAAATCCCCAAGGAGAGTCCAAGTGTGGTGGTGGTTGCGATGCCTGACCTTCCCAGCACTGGACGGGAAGAGGTGGCTCTTTCCACCATTTGCACGCCCCCTGCAAGTGCTGAAAGGAGCACCCACAGTCCACTTGCTGATATGCAAATTGAAGATGTCACTGTTGAAGTACAACAGGATGAGGATACTGGTGTAGCTGGCGCTGAGGAGGAAGTTGGCGAGGAGGATTCTGATGGTGATGTGGTTTGTTTAAATCAGGCTCCGGGGGAGACAGTTGTTGTCCGTGGGATGAAAAAGCCCATCACGGTCATGCCTGGGCAGAAGACCAAACATTCCACCTCTTTGGTCTGGCAATATTTCTATCCAAATCCGGACAACAACTGTCTTGCCATATGTACCTTATGTAAAGGTGGAATAAGTAGGGGTAGGGACGTTAACCACCTAGGAACATCCTCCCTTATACGGCACCTGCAGCGCGTTCATAATAAGTTACTGTCAAGTTCAGAAACTTTGGCTAAGACCGTAAGCAGTCCAGGGACACCTAAATCCCGTTGTCCTGTTGTATCCAAGCACCTGCAAACCACACCGTCAACTCCCTCCTCATCAATTTCCTCCTTAGTCAGGATCGGAAGTAGTCCTGCAGGCCATGTCACTGGCATGACTGACTCTCCTATCCGGGATTCCTCGGGAGGATCCTGCATTGCTACGCCTACTGCTGCCACTGCTGCTGTTGCTGCTGCTGGGAGTCGTTCATCATCCCAGAGAGGAAGTAGGAACACCACTACTTTTACTAAACAATTGACCCTCCAACAGTCCTTAGCGAGGAGGATGAAGTACGACAGCAGTCATCCTGAAGCAAAACGTATAACTGAGGCCTTGACTGCTATGTTGGTGTTAGACGTGCGTCCGGTATCCGCCATTAGTGCAGTGGGATTTAGACAATTGATGGAGGTAGTGTGTCCCCGGTTCCAAATCCCATCTAGATTCCACTTCACTAGGCAGGCGATACCGAGACTGTACAGAAACATCAGAAAAAGTGTCCTCAGTGTCCTGAAAAATGCAGTTGTACCCAATGTCCACTTAACCACGGACATGTGGACAAGTGGAACAGGGCAGACTAAGGACTATATGACTGTGACAGCCCACTGGGTAGATGTATCACCTTACGCAGCAACAGCAGCAGCGTCACCAGTAGCAGCATCTCAGAAATGCCAGCTCGTTCCAAGGCAGGCTACGCTGTGTTTCACCGGTTTCAGTAAGAGGCACACCGCCGACAACCTCTTAAAGATACTGAGGGAAATCATCGCCCAGTGGCTTACCCCACTTAGACTCTCCTGGGGATTTGTGATATCTGACAACGCCACCAATATTGTGCGGGCATTACATCTGGGCAAATTCCAGCACGTCCCATGTTTTGCTCACACAATAAACTTGGTGGTGCAGAATTTTCTGAAAAGCGACAGGGGCGTGCAGGAGACGCTTTGGGTGGCCCGAAAAATTTCTGGCCACTTTCGCCATTCAGCGACTGCGTGCCAAAGACTGGAGCGCCAGCAAACACTCTTGAACCTGCCCCGCCATCACCTGAAGCAAGAGGTTGTGACGCGGTGGAACTCAACCCTCTATATGCTTCAGAGGATGGAGGAGCAGCAAAAGGCCATACAAGCCTATACATCCACCTATGACATAGGCAAAGGAGGGGGTATGCATCTGACTCAAGCGCAGTGGAGAATGATTTCCGTGTTGTGCAAGGTTCTCCAGCCCTTCGAACTTGCCACACGTGAAGTCAGTTCAGACACTGCCAGCTTGAGTCAGGTCATTCCCCTCATCAGGCTTTTGCAGAAGCAGCTGGAGAAAGTGAAGGAGGAGCTAAGACGGAGCGATTCCGCTCGGCATGTGGGACTTGTGGATGAAGCCCTTCATTCGCTTTGCCTGGATTCCAGGGTGGTCAATCTGTTGAAATCAGACCACTATATTTTGGCCACCGTGCTCGATCCTAGGTTTAAAGCCTATGTGGTGTCTCTCTTTCCGGCCGACACAAGCCTGCAGAGGTGCAAAGACCTGCTGGTGAACACACTGTCAGCTGAAGCGGAACGTGACACGTCAACAGCTCCTTCTTCATTTTCTCCCGCAACTGGGGCTGCCAGGAAAAACTTAGGTATCCTAAGCAACCCGCTGGCGGTGATGCAGGGCAGGCAGGACCAAGTTTGGACATCTGGTCCGGACTGAAGGACCTGGCAACAATTTCTGACATGTCTACTGTCACTGCATATGATACTGTCACCATTGACAGAATGGTCGAGGATTACATCGGTGACAGCATCCAAGTAGGCATGTCAGACAGTCCATACCTGTACTGGCAGGAAAAAGAGGCAATTTGGAGGCCCCTGTACAAACTGGCTCTATTTTACCTGAGTTGCCCCCCCTCCAGTGTGTACTCCGAAAGAGTGTTTAGTGCAGCCGGGAACCTTGTCAGCGAAAGGCGTAGGAGGTTGCTTCCACAGAATGTGGAGAAGATGATGTTCATCAAAATGAATTATCTGCTCTTCCAGGGAGACCAGCCTCCAGAACGTACAGAGGGACCTGTGGTGGTGGATTCAAGTGGGGACGAGTTAATACTTTGTGAGGATGAGGATGTACACACTGAAGAGGGTGAGGAATCGGTGGATGAGGAGGATGAGGATGACATCTTGCCTCCGTAGAGCCAGTTTGTGCAGGGACACATTAATTGCCAGCTTGTTTTGTGGGGGCCCAAACGAACCAATCATTTCAGCCACAGTCGTGTGGCAGACCCTGGCGCTGAAATGATTGGTTTGTTAAAGTGTGCATGTCCTGTTGATACAACATAAGGGTGGGTGGGAGGGCCCAAGGACAATTCCATCTTGCACCTCTTTTTTTTCTTTGCATTATGTACAGTTTGGGGCCTAGTTTTTCAAACTGCCATCCTGTCTGCCACTGCAGTATCACGCCTAGATGGGTCACGTGTTTGTGCCGCCCACTCGTGTCGCTTAGCATAGTCATCCAGCTACCTCGGTGCAACCTTTTGGACATAAAAACACTATTGTGAGGTGTGAGGTGTTCAGAATAGACTGGAAATGAGTGGAAATTAAGGTTATTGAGGTTAATAATAGCATAGGAGCAGAAAAACCTACAAATTCTGTGATTTTATCTGTTTTTATGCTTTTTTTCAAAAAAATCCAGATCCAAAACACAAAACCCAGAACCCAAAACACG
The DNA here is from genome assembly GCA_031769625.1 of Taudactylus pleione. Classification (NCBI taxonomy): domain Eukaryota; kingdom Metazoa; phylum Chordata; class Amphibia; order Anura; family Myobatrachidae; genus Taudactylus; species Taudactylus pleione. The sequence continues at coordinate 5,215,224 of JAUIMM010000570.1, read as the reverse complement.
GAAGGGTGGTTTTGGCAAAACCAATCCAGATCCAAAACACGAAGAAAGATCCAGATCCAAAACCAAAACACAAAACACGAAAAGTGGCCGGTGCACACCCCTAATTTTAACTTGTTTTCCTGTGAACAAGATGGCTCCCATCTTCCAATAAAATGGCCACCAAACTGTGACAATCTGGATGCAGCATTTCCTGTCATATGCCACATTCTCCATACCTACTACCAGAAATGTGATATTCTAACAGCTACAATGTATTAACTTTCTGTACAGTATAACATTATTACAAATATCAGATTATATTTAAACATGGTTAGGGTAACTAGACATCAGGTCAGGACATTCATTTGATACATGGGAACAACATGTCAGTCCATGCCACAAGATGTTCTGTTTATGATTTTAGATGCCTTTCTTAAAGAAGCCGAAGAGCTTTGAAGTCCCATGGTGGGCATGGGACAGAAAAGCCCAAAAGTCCGGCCTCAGAGACACTATCTACAGTGTTAATGGGGACCAGTACATGCTGTGTGCTGGGCTGCTGTGAGGGAGGGGGAGCGGCGCTGGACCCGGGCCCCCGCCGGGCCCCTCAGGATGCCCGGGCCCGGTAATCTGTACCCGCCCCCCCCTCTCAGCGTCCCTGGGCAGGGCCAAGGCAAATGCGGGTGGGGTTAGCCCTAGTCACAGTACAACAAATAGAGTATCCATAAAATAGAGAGGACATCAACGTTACTGCCAAAAAGTACAGGGAGCATCTTAATAAACCACCGTACAGTACAAAGAGCTTCCACATGACCGCCATAAAATAGACAGCATTACAGTGACAGCTAAGTAGGTCAGACAGTATTCCAGTGAACCCCACACAGTGCAGACAACATTCCAGTAATCGCCATATAGTACAGACAGCACCCTAGTATCCACCATACAGTATAGAGAATATTACAGTGACAATCATAATAAAGACAGTATCCTATTGACCACCATACAGTACAAAGTGAATCACAGTGACTTCCATACAGCACAGAGTATCCCAGTGACCACCATACAACACAGAAAGCAACCTAGTGACTGTCATAAAATAAAGACAGCATCCAAGTGACCACCATACAATACAGACCGCTTTCCCAATGACTGTCACATAGCACAAAAAGCATCTTAGACTGACTGCCATATAATACAGCATCCTAGTTACTGCAATACAGCACAGACAGCATCCTACTGAGTGCCATGAAATACAGAGATCATCCTAGTAATCACCATACAGCATCCCAGTAATCACCATACTGGACAGATAGCATCCAAGTTACTGCCATAAAGCATTGACCACATTACAGTGACCACCATACAGAACAACCAACAACCCAGTGACCGTCATACAGAACAAACAGCATCCCAGTTACCACCAAACAGCATCCTAGTATCCACCATATAGAACAGACACCATCTCAGAGATCTCCATACAGTACAGACAGCAACTCAGTGACTACCACATAGAATAGGAAACATCCCAATGACTGCCATACAGGACAGACTACATAGCACTGATGTCAAACAGCACATTGAACAGCTTAGTGAGTACATAAAAATTCCAAGTGACAATATAATGCAAATTTTAATCACCAACCCATGAGATGTGAGGAGCTCTTCTGCTGTGGTGGCACTACAAGTCCCACTACATCCAGCTGACAATATGTGCTAGGACTTTCAGTTTGACTACAGCTAGACAGCAATAGGTAGACTCCTAGTATAGTAGACCCCTAGCCAGACTTCTACATCTCCCGCCTGCTCAACTTCTCTAACTTACTGAAGCTCCCTCTGGTGATAAAGTTTTACTTGCATAAAAGTAACATAAAGTCTGTAATTGTTAATGATGTAGGCTGCTTCCTCTTGGTTATTATTATAATAACAGCCATGGACTGATCAGTATAGGAAGTTTCAGTATGCCCATGGAGGTTAAAGACTGTCTGCTCTGGTTTTGGGAAAACAAGCCCATACATAGGCAAGTAGGGGCTCTGAGACATCCAGCGGGTCCTAATGATGATGTGGGGGCATGGCCAATCTTGGGCAATGACCATATCCCACTTGGAGGGGTATTCAATATGAAACGTTAACTTCACTGTCGAAGTTAACGTTTCATATAGGAGTTTTTACCTGCGTTAAAGTATCGGGCGCGCTCCTGCTTATCCCCGTATTCAATATAAAATTAACGAAAATGGGAAACTCCGAAGTTGAATTTGCGTAAAGTTACAAATTTTTCCTTAAAAAAATTGTAAGACCCCCCTAAAGTTGTAAAAACATGTGGGATCACTATGGGTACCCCCGTTTTAGCCTTTAATTGAAAGTCGGGGATTTAAATAGCCGCAGCAGGTGTTCTTTTCCCGACATTGAAGAAGTGATGCAGAAGAGCACTTAGGTTATTTTTTTTTATTTTTTTAAGTGGTCCCATCAAATTTGGGGTACTAGCATATGTCCCTAAAGTAAGTTTTTTAAAATTCTGCATTTGTGCACCTGCCGCTATAAATCTATTCTTCAAAACACCTGCCACATACTTGTAGAATAGCCCTGAACCTATTTCCCTATTCTTAAACAATTTTTTCCCTTTTTTTTTTTTAACCCCAATTTTTAAATTTTTTTGGGGTGTCCCTATTTTTTTTTTAAACTTTTTTTGACACAGTTCTTTTTTAAATGTCATTCCCAGGGGTGCAGGCTATGTTTTTTAAGCCTGCACCCCTAAACCCCAATTCTGCACTTTTTTTTGACACCTATTCAATGGGGAAAAGTTATCCCCGTTTTTTTTCAAAGACTTTTCAAAACTGTGATAAGTCTTTGAAATTGAATACGGTGTAAAAGTAAAACCTGCGATAATGACATCATACCTCCGATATTAACGCAAAAACGATGTTTTCGCTCCCATATTGAATACCCCTATTGGTCCGGTCACTACCTATACTAATGTGTGAGCTGAGAGGGTCACCCCACCCCCTCTCGCCACCACTGTAGGTAAACACAAGGGCAGTAAAAGCAAGGAAAGGCGCGGTCACTGCCATTCCTACCCCTACACAAGCACTTGTGATGGTCCCTCTTGTAGGGCACCATGATAATATGTGATCGTTACTAGATATACTGAATGTAGAATATTTGGTGCACACATAGATTGCTGACATTTTGGGGAAACACCAAGGTGGAATCCCATCTGGGAAAATCCTGTACTTGCCCCTGTCGCAGTATTTTAATAATACGCCTAACAAAACATGATTTTGCCACTATTGGGTCACCAAAACTGGAGATATAGCACAGTACTTTGTGGTTGCCGACAATAACAGCTTATCAGTATGAAAATGGCGTCAGGTCCGTTGCCCCGGAGTGATGCTGTTTGTTCCTTAAGCGGAGCTGAGCCTGATAATAACTATCACGTTGTGAGAAACATGTCATACGTGGAGCCCCAAGTGACAACTCCAATTGTTGTAGAAACTACAGAGGTCATCCAATTTCTGACAACAACCCTTAATATATCCTGCTCCCCCTGCTAGTGGGAGGCCGGACCCAAAGCAAGTACAGTGTACAGTGGGCCTGATTCGGACCCGGTCGCACTGACAGAGCGCTCACTCTGAATCAGGGCCGGGTTTTTTTTTTTTTTTTAGAACGGCCTCCTGGCCGCTTGCATAGCTGTGGGTGACCACCCACAGCTACAATGAGCGGCCTTGATGATGGTCGTGATGGTCAAGACCATCGCGATCATCGGGCTTGCGACAAGACCCTTGTGGTAGGGTCTCGTGGCCGCAAGCCCCAGAGAGATTTCGGCTCTAACAGAGCCGGAATCTCTCCACTGACATCACTCGTGATGTCAGTGGGGCCGCCCCCAAATGACAGGCGTTCTCATGGGAACGCCTCCGTTTGGGGAAAGCCCCCCCGGCCCGCCCACCAAAGGGGGCGAGGTGTCACTCAACATTGACAGCTCACCCCCTTTGTTGAGAGACCCGGAGTGACGGATTGCCTGTCGCTAGCTGGGTTTCGTGCATGATGGAGTCGGCTCCGTCGTGCGCATGCGCTGTGGGCCACCATTGACCCGGTTGCGAGCGCTCAGCGCTTGCGACTGGGTCTGAATCGGGCCCAGTGTGCACAATTTTCTTATGCTCCCTACCAGACATGGATCTGTGTTATACTGACATACTGCACTAGGCACTAATCATTCCTCATACCAACATTGTAAATGGCAAATATGTGACACAATTAGGGGTGTGCACCGGCCACTTTTCGTGTTTTGGTTTTGGATCTGGATCTTTCTTCGTGTTTTGGATCTGGATTGGTTTTGCCAAAACCACCCTTCCGTGTTTTGAGTTCTGGGTTTTGTGTTTTGGATCTGGATTTTTTTGAAAAAAAGCATAAAAACAGCTAAAATCACAGAATTTGTAGGTTTTTCTGCCCCTATGCTATTATTAACCTCAATAACCTTAATTTCCACTCATTTCCAGTCTATTCTGAACACCTCACAATAGTGTTTCTATGTCCAAAAGGTTGCACCGAGGTAGCTGGATGACTATGCTAAGCGACACGAGTGGGCGGCACAAACACGTGACCCATCTAGGCGTGATACTGCAGTGGCAGACAGGATGGCAGTTTGAAAAACTAGGCCCCAAACTGTACATAGTGCAAAGAAAAAAAAGAGGTGCAAGATGGAATTGTCCTTGGGCCCTCCCACCCACCCTTATGTTGTATAAACAGGACATGCACACTTTAACAAACCAATCATTTCAGCGCCAGGGTCTGCCACACGACTGTGGCTGAAATGATTGGTTCGTTTGGGCCCCCACAAAACAAGCTGGCAATTAATGTGTCCCTGCACAAACTGGCTCTACGGAGGCAAGATGTCATCCTCATCCTCCTCATCCACCGATTCCTCACCCTCTTCAGTGTGTACATCCTCATCCTCACAAAGTATTAACTCGTCCCCACTTGAATCCACCACCTCAGGTCCCTCTGTACGTTCTGGAGGCTGGTCTCCCTGGAAGAGCTGATAATTCATTTTGATGAACATCATCTTCTCCACATTCTGTGGAAGCAACCTCCTACGCCTTTCGCTGACAAGGTTCCCGGCTGCACTAAACACTCTTTTTCGGAGTACACACTGGAGGGGGGGCAACTCAGGTAAAATAGAGCCAGTTTGTACAGGGGCCTCCAAATTGCCTCTTTTTCCTGCCAGTACAGGTATGGACTGTCTGACATGCCTACTTGGATGCTGTCACCGATGTAATCCTCCACCATTCTGTCAATGGTGACAGTATCATATGCAGTGACAGTAGACATGTCAGAAATTGTTGCCAGGTCCTTCAGTCCGGACCAGATGTCCAAACTTGGTCCTGCCTGCCCTGCATCACCGCCAGCGGGTTGCTTAGGATACCTAAGTTTTTTCCTGGCAGCCCCAGTTGCGGGAGAAAATGAAGAAGGAGCTGTTGACGTGTCACGTTCCGCTTCAGCTGACAGTGTGTTCACCAGCAGGTCTTTGCACCTCTGCAGGCTTGTGTCGGCCGGAAAGAGAGACACCACATAGGCTTTAAACCTAGGATCGAGCACGGTGGCCAAAATGTAGTGGTCTGATTTCAACAGATTGACCACCCTGGAATCCTGGCAAAGTGAATGAAGGGCTTCATCCACAAGTCCCACATGCCGAGCGGAATCGCTCCGTCTTAGCTCCTCCTTCACTTTCTCCAGCTGCTTCTGCAAAAGCCTGATGAGGGGAATGACCTGACTCAAGCTGGCAGTGTCTGAACTGACTTCACGTGTGGCAAGTTCGAAGGGCTGGAGAACCTTGCACAACACGGAAATCATTCTCCACTGCGCTTGAGTCAGGTGCATACCCCCTCCTTTGCCTATGTCATAGGTGGATGTATAGGCTTGAATGGCCTTTTGCTGCTCCTCCATCCTCTGAAGCATATAGAGGGTTGAGTTCCACCACGTCACAACCTCTTGCTTCAGGTGATGGCGGGGCAGGTTCAAGAGTGTTTGCTGGCGCTCCAGTCTTCGGCACGCAGTCGCTGAATGGCGAAAGTGGCCAGAAATTTTTTGGGCCACCCAAAGCGTCTCCTGCACGCCCCTGTCGCTTTTCAGAAAATTCTGCACCACCAAGTTTATTGTGTGAGCAAAACATGGGACGTGCTGGAATTTGCCCAGATGTAATGCCCGCACAATATTGGTGGCGTTGTCAGATATCACAAATCCCCAGGAGAGTCTAAGTGGGGTAAGCCACTGGGCGATGATTTCCCTCAGTTTCTCTAAGAGGTTGTCGGCGGTGTGCCTCTTACTGAAACCGGTGATACACAGCGTAGCCTGCCTTGGAACGAGCTGGCGTTTCTGAGATGCTGCGACTGGTGACGCTGCTGCTGTTGCTGCGTAAGGTGATACATCTACCCAGTGGGCTGTCACAGTCATATAGTCCTTAGTCTGCCCTGTTCCACTTGTCCACATGTCCGTGGTTAAGTGGACATTGGGTACAACGGCATTTTTCAGGACACTGAGGACACTTTTTCTGACGTTTCTGTACAGTCTCGGTATCGCCTGCCTAGTGAAGTGGAATCTAGACGGATTTGGAACCGGGGACACACTACCTCCAGCAATTGTCTAAATCCCACTGCACTAATGGCGGATACCGGACGCACGTCTAACACCAACATAGCAGTCAAGGCCTCAGTTATACGTTTTGCTTCAGGATGACTGCTGTCGTACTTCATCCTCCTCGCTAAGGACTGTTGGAGGGTCAATTGTTTAGTAAAAGTAGTGGTGTTCCTACTTCCTCTCTGGGATGATGAACGACTCCCAGCAGCAGCAGCAGCGGCAGCAGGAGGCGTAGCAATGCAGGATCCTCCGGAGGAATCCGGGATAGGAGAGTCAGTCATGCCAGTGACATGGCCTGCAGGACTACTTCCGATCCTGACTAAGGAGGAAATTGACGAGGAGGGAGTTGACGGTGTGGTTTGCAGGCGCTTGGATACAACAGGACAACGGGATTTAGGTGTCCCTGGACTGCTTACGGTCTTAGCCAAAGTTTCTGAACTTGACAGTAACTTATTATGAACGCGCTGCTGGTGCCGTATAAGGGAGGATGTTCCTAGGTGGTTAACGTCCCTACCCCTACTTATTCCACCTTTACATAAGGTACATATGGCAAGACAGTTGTTGTCCGGATTTGGATAGAAATATTGCCAGACCAAAGAGGTGGAATGTTTAGTCTTCTGCCCAGGCATGACCGTGATGGGCTTTCTCATCCCACGGACAACAACTGTCTCCCCCGGAGCCTGATTTAAACAAACCACATCACCATCAGAATCCTCCTCGCCAACTTCCTCCTCAGTGCCAGCTACACCAGTATCCTCATCCTGTTGTACTTCAACAGTGACATCTTCAATTTGCATATCAGCAAGTGGACTGGGGGTGCTCCTTTCAGCACTTGCAGGGGGCGTGCAAATGGTGGAAAGAGCCACCTCTTCCCGTCCAGTGCTGGGAAGGTCAGGCATCGCAACCACCACCACACTTGGACTCTCCTTGGGGATTTGTGATATCTTCTTAGAAAGCACAGTTCTTCGCTGTGATTTTGCCAGCTTAACTCTTTTGATTTTTTTAGTGGGAGGAGGGCTTCCATCGTCATGTGAAGCTGAACCACTAGTCATGAACATACTAGGGATCGACCTTAGCCGTTCCTTGCCACTCCGTGTCGTAAATGGCATATTGGCAAGTTTACGTTTCTCTTCAGCTGATTTAAATGTTTTTTTCAAGGTCATTTTCCTGAACTTTGTCATTTGGGATTGTATGTGCCCTCTATTATGACATTGGGCATCGGCCTTGGCAGACGACGTTGATGGCATGTTATCGTCTATGTCATGACTAGTGGCAGCAGCTTCAGCACTAGGAGGAAGTGGTCTTGATCTTTCTCTATTTTATTTTTATCGGAGAAAGTTTGGTCCTCCATTTATGTTATATCGATTTGATATATACGCGCGGCTAAACACAGAAAATATTTTTTTATTTTTGCTGGAGAGTAGTGCACTTTGTGGGTTACACCACCAGCCTTTAAGAAATGAGCCAGCCGGCTCTTTACTTATGGGACACAGGCGCACGCTTGGCGCTGCTCCTTTGTTGATGCACGTGCGGCTACTGCGCACACAATTCACAAACACAGAAAATATATATTTTTTTGGTTTGGAGTGTACTTTGGGGGTTACAGCACCCTTTAACGGTCAAGCCAGCCGGCCCTTTACTTATGACACAGGCGCACGCTTGGCACTACTTTGTTGATGCACGTGCGGCTACTGCGCACACAATTCACAAACACAGAAAATATATATTTTTTTGGTTTGGACTGGAGTGTACTTTGGGGGTTACAGCACCCTTTAACGGTCAAGCCAGCCGGCCCTTTACTTATGACACAGGCGCACGCTTGGCACTACTTTGTTGATGCACGTGCGGCTACTGCGCACACAATTCACAAACACAGAAAATATATATTTTTTTGGTTTGGACTGGAGTGTACTTTGGGGGTTACAGCACCCTTTAACTGTCAAGCCAGCCGGCCCTTTACTTATGACACAGGCGCACGCTTGGCACTACTTTGTTGATGCACGTGCAGCTACTGTGCACACAATTCACAAACACAGAAAATAATTTTTTTTTTTTTGTTTGGACTGGAGTGTACTTTGGGGGTTACAGCACCATTTAACGGTCAAGCCAGCCGGCCCTTTACTTATGACACAGGCGCACGCTTGGCACTACTTTGTTGATGCACGTGCGGCTACTGCGCACACAATTCACAAACACAGAAAATATATTATTTTTTTTAGCACTTGGGGGGAGCACCCCTGATGGACAGAGCACCCCCTGGACAACACTACAGCACCCCTTTAGGACTGGGACACTGCACAGGACTTTGGAGTGGTCACAGCCCCTATGGAGAACTGACTGCACAACACAGTCCAGCCAGCCCCTATGGACTTTGAAGTAGTGGACACAGCCCCTACTAACAACAGCAGCACAGCACAACACAGCCAGCCCCTATGGACTTTGAAGTAGTGGACAACAGCAGCACTACACTACACTACACTACACAGCCCAGCCAGCCCTAACTCCCACCCTCCCTCTTCACTGTCCACAGCCGAGTGAGAAAATGGCGCCGACGCGGGTACCTTATATAGGATCCAAAACCCGCGAGACTCGGAAGGCAGGATGATGACGTTTTGCCTCAATTTCAGATCCGAGTCAGGCGGGAAAAGTCGAGCCTGACTCGGATCGGGGGGGCTCAAGGGGGTTAGGATTTCAGAAATCCGAACCCGCTCACCCCTAGACACAATGAGTCCCAGATATGACCCTCTCAGACCTCATTCTAATAAACCAACGCCCACTCTCTGAAAGGCCAAATCCACTTTGTAGTCTGAAAATCTGGACGACCGGAAATATTCAGGGAGAATGGCGCCATGTAACTATGCTCTACCTACACAACTAATTATCCTAAATGTGACCGGTTCTCTTTATAGAAAGAATTTCTTGAAATATAATTTTTCTTGGATAACCCCCCCTTACCTCCAGTAACAATGCTTGGGAACGGCATGGTACAGGAGAAGGGCATCCATGTCGGCAGTACCACGCCCCAGGGCTCACAGTCTGAAGTTGGAGTGTAAGCTTTGCAGATGCCAGCAATCCGTGTAGCCAGTTAGCAGCGTCAATAACCTGCATCCGGGGCTGGTTACTTCCATATAGATTGAGAGATCTGTAGCATTATGGGCCTGTATGGGATTACAGTGGGTAGTGCTGGTGACATTGGGTAGTGGGCTGCTCCTTCCAGTTAGTGACGTGAAAAAAAACTAAAAACGATATTAACGCAAAAACGATGTTTTCGCTCCCATATTGAATACCCCTATTGGTCCGGTCACTACCTATACTAATGTGTGAGCTGAGAGGGTCACCCCACCCCCTCTCGCCACCACTGTAGGTAAACACAAGGGCAGTAAAAGCAAGGAAAGGCGCGGTCACTGCCATTCCTACCCCTACACAAGCACTTGTGATGGTCCCTCTTGTAGGGCACCATGATAATATGTGATCGTTACTAGATATACTGAATGTAGAATATTTGGTGCACACATAGATTGCTGACATTTTGGGAAACACCAAGGTGGAATCCCATCTGGGAAAATCCTGTACTTGCCCCTGTCGCAGTATTTTAATAATACGCCTAACAAAACATGATTTTGCCACTATTGGGTCACCAAAACTGGAGATATAGCACAGTACTTTGTGGTTGCCGACAATAACAGCTTATCAGTATGAAAATGGCGTCAGGTCCGTTGCCCCGGAGTGATGCTGTTTGTTCCTTAAGCGGAGCTGGGCCTGATAATAACTATCACGTTGTGAGAAACATGTCATACGTGGAGCCCCAAGTGACAACTCCAATTGTTGTAGAAACTACAGAGGTCATCCAATTTCTGACAACAACCCTTAATATATCCTGCTCCCCCTGCTAGTGGGAGGCCGGACCCAAAGCAAGTACAGTGTACAGTGGGCCTGATTCAGACCCGGTCGCACTGACAGAGCGCTCACTCTGAATCAGGGCCGGGTTTTTTTTTTTTTTTTAGAACGGCCTCCTGGCCGCTTGCATAGCTGTGGGTGACCACCCACAGCTACAATGAGCGGCCTTGATGATGGTCGTGATGGTCAAGACCATCGCGATCATCGGGCTTGCGACAAGACCCTTGTGGTAGGGTCTCGTGGCCGCAAGCCCCAGAGAGATTTCGGCTCTAACAGAGCCGGAATCTCTCCACTGACATCACTCGTGATGTCAGTGGGGCCGCCCCCAAACGACAGGCGTTCTCATGGGAACGCCTCCGTTTGGGGAAAGCCCCCCCGGCCCGCCCACCAAAGGGGGCGAGGTGTCACTCAACATTGACAGCTCACCCCCTTTGTTGAGAGACCCGGAGTGACGGATTGCCTGTCGCTAGCTGGGTTTCGTGCATGATGGAGTCGGCTCCGTCGTGCGCATGCGCTGTGGGCCACCATTGACCCGGTTGCGAGCGCTCAGCGCTTGCAACTGGGTCTGAATCGGGCCCAGTGTGCACAATTTTCTTATGCTCCCTACCAGACATGGATCTGTGTTATACTGACATACTGCACTAGGCACTAATCATTCCTCATACCAACATTGTAAATGGCAAATATGTGACACAATTAGGGGTGTGCACCGGCCACTTTTCGTGTTTTGGTTTTGGATCTGGATCTTTCTTCGTGTTTTGGATCTGGATTGGTTTTGCCAAAACCACCCTTCCGTGTTTTGGGTTCTGGGTTTTGTGTTTTGGATCTGGATTTTTTTGAAAAAAAGCATAAAAACAGCTAAAATCACAGAATTTGTAGGTTTTTCTGCCCCTATGCTATTATTAACCTCAATAACCTTAATTTCCACTCATTTCCAGTCTATTCTGAACACCTCACAATAGTGTTTCTATGTCCAAAAGGTTGCACCGAGGTAGCTGGATGACTATGCTAAGCGACACGAGTGGGCGGCACAAACACGTGACCCATCTAGGCGTGATACTGCAGTGGCAGACAGGATGGCAGTTTGAAAAACTAGGCCCCAAACTGTACATAGTGCAAAGAAAAAAAAGAGGTGCAAGATGGAATTGTCCTTGGGCCCTCCCACCCACCCTTATGTTGTATAAACAGGACATGCACACTTTAACAAACCAATCATTTCAGCGCCAGGGTCTGCCACACGACTGTGGCTGAAATGATTGGTTCGTTTGGGCCCCCACAAAACAAGCTGGCAATTAATGTGTCCCTGCACAAACTGGCTCTACGGAGGCAAGATGTCATCCTCATCCTCCTCATCCACCGATTCCTCACCCTCTTCAGTGTGTACATCCTCATCCTCACAAAGTATTAACTCGTCCCCACTTGAATCCACCACCTCAGGTCCCTCTGTACGTTCTGGAGGCTGGTCTCCCTGGAAGAGCTGATAATTCATTTTGATGAACATCATCTTCTCCACATTCTGTGGAAGCAACCTCCTACGCCTTTCGCTGACAAGGTTCCCGGCTGCACTAAACACTCTTTTTCGGAGTACACACTGGAGGGGGGGCAACTCAGGTAAAATAGAGCCAGTTTGTACAGGGGCCTCCAAATTGCCTCTTTTTCCTGCCAGTACAGGTATGGACTGTCTGACATGCCTACTTGGATGCTGTCACCGATGTAATCCTCCACCATTCTGTCAATGGTGACAGTATCATATGCAGTGACAGTAGACATGTCAGAAATTGTTGCCAGGTCCTTCAGTCCGGACCAGATGTCCAAACTTGGTCCTGCCTGCCCTGCATCACCGCCAGCGGGTTGCTTAGGATACCTAAGTTTTTTCCTGGCAGCCCCAGTTGCGGGAGAAAATGAAGAAGGAGCTGTTGACGTGTCACGTTCCGCTTCAGCTGACAGTGTGTTCACCAGCAGGTCTTTGCACCTCTGCAGGCTTGTGTCGGCCGGAAAGAGAGACACCACATAGGCTTTAAACCTAGGATCGAGCACGGTGGCCAAAATGTAGTGGTCTGATTTCAACAGATTGACCACCCTGGAATCCTGGCAAAGTGAATGAAGGGCTTCATCCACAAGTCCCACATGCCGAGCGGAATCGCTCCGTCTTAGCTCCTCCTTCACTTTCTCCAGCTGCTTCTGCAAAAGCCTGATGAGGGGAATGACCTGACTCAAGCTGGCAGTGTCTGAACTGACTTCACGTGTGGCAAGTTCGAAGGGCTGGAGAACCTTGCACAACACGGAAATCATTCTCCACTGCGCTTGAGTCAGGTGCATACCCTCTCCTTTGCCTATGTCATAGGTGGATGTATAGGCTTGAATGGCCTTTTGCTGCTCCTCCATCCTCTGAAGCATATAGAGGGTTGAGTTCCACCACGTCACAACCTCTTGCTTCAGGTGATGGCGGGGCAGGTTCAAGAGTGTTTGCTGGCGCTCCAGTCTTCGGCACGCAGTCGCTGAATGGCGAAAGTGGCCAGAAATTTTTTGGGCCACCCAAAGCGTCTCCTGCACGCCCCTGTCGCTTTTCAGAAAATTCTGCACCACCAAGTTTATTGTGTGAGCAAAACATGGGACGTGCTGGAATTTGCCCAGATGTAATGCCCGCACAATATTGGTGGCGTTGTCAGATATCACAAATCCCCAGGAGAGTCTAAGTGGGGTAAGCCACTGGGCGATGATTTCCCTCAGTTTCTCTAAGAGGTTGTCGGCGGTGTGCCTCTTACTGAAACCGGTGATACACAGCGTAGCCTGCCTTGGAACGAGCTGGCGTTTCTGAGATGCTGCGACTGGTGACGCTGCTGCTGTTGCTGCGTAAGGTGATACATCTACCCAGTGGGCTGTCACAGTCATATAGTCCTTAGTCTGCCCTGTTCCACTTGTCCACATGTCCGTGGTTAAGTGGACATTGGGTACAACGGCATTTTTCAGGACACTGAGGACACTTTTTCTGACGTTTCTGTACAGTCTCGGTATCGCCTGCCTAGTGAAGTGGAATCTAGACGGATTTGGAACCGGGGACACACTACCTCCAGCAATTGTCTAAATCCCACTGCACTAATGGCGGATACCGGACGCACGTCTAACACCAACATAGCAGTCAAGGCCTCAGTTATACGTTTTGCTTCAGGATGACTGCTGTCGTACTTCATCCTCCTCGCTAAGGACTGTTGGAGGGTCAATTGTTTAGTAAAAGTAGTGGTGTTCCTACTTCCTCTCTGGGATGATGAACGACTCCCAGCAGCAGCAGCAGCGGCAGCAGGAGGCGTAGCAATGCAGGATCCTCCGGAGGAATCCGGGATAGGAGAGTCAGTCATGCCAGTGACATGGCCTGCAGGACTACTTCCGATCCTGACTAAGGAGGAAATTGACGAGGAGGGAGTTGACGGTGTGGTTTGCAGGCGCTTGGATACAACAGGACAACGGGATTTAGGTGTCCCTGGACTGCTTACGGTCTTAGCCAAAGTTTCTGAACTTGACAGTAACTTATTATGAACGCGCTGCTGGTGCCGTATAAGGGAGGATGTTCCTAGGTGGTTAACGTCCCTACCCCTACTTATTCCACCTTTACATAAGGTACATATGGCAAGACAGTTGTTGTCCGGATTTGGATAGAAATATTGCCAGACCAAAGAGGTGGAATGTTTAGTCTTCTGCCCAGGCATGACCGTGATGGGCTTTCTCATCCCACGGACAACAACTGTCTCCCCCGGAGCCTGATTTAAACAAACCACATCACCATCAGAATCCTCCTCGCCAACTTCCTCCTCAGTGCCAGCTACACCAGTATCCTCCTCCTGTTGTACTTCAACAGTGACATCTTCAATTTGCATATCAGCAAGTGGACTGGGGGTGCTCCTTTCAGCACTTGCAGGGGGCGTGCAAATGGTGGAAAGAGCCACCTCTTCCCGTCCAGTGCTGGGAAGGTCAGGCATCGCAACCACCACCACACTTGGACTCTCCTTGGGGATTTGTGATATCTTCTTAGAAAGCACAGTTCTTCGCTGTGATTTTGCCAGCTTAACTCTTTTGATTTTTTTAGTGGGAGGAGGGCTTCCATCGTCATGTGAAGCTGAACCACTAGTCATGAACATACTAGTAATCGACCTTAGCCGTTCCTTGCCACTCCGTGTCGTAAATGGCATATTGGCAAGTTTACGTTTCTCTTCAGCTGATTTAAATGTTTTTTTCAAGGTCATTTTCCTGAACTTTGTCATTTGGGATTGTATGTGCCCTCTATTATGACATTGGGCATCGGCCTTGGCAGACGACGTTGATGGCATGTTATCGTCTATGTCATGACTAGTGGCAGCAGCTTCAGCACTAGGAGGAAGTGGTCTTGATCTTTCTCTATTTTATTTTTATCGGAGAAAGTTTGGTCCTCCATTTATGTTATATCGATTTGATATATACGCGCGGCTAAACACAGAAAATATTTTTTTATTTTTGCTGGAGAGTAGTGCACTTTGTGGGTTACACCACCAGCCTTTAAGAAATGAGCCAGCCGGCTCTTTACTTATGGGACACAGGCGCACGCTTGGCGCTGCTCCTTTGTTGATGCACGTGCGGCTACTGCGCACACAATTCACAAACACAGAAAATATATATTTTTTTGGTTTGGAGTGTACTTTGGGGGTTACAGCACCCTTTAACGGTCAAGCCAGCCGGCCCTTTACTTATGACACAGGCGCACGCTTGGCACTACTTTGTTGATGCACGTGCGGCTACTGCGCACACAATTCACAAACACAGAAAATATATATTTTTTTGGTTTGGACTGGAGTGTACTTTGGGGGTTACAGCACCCTTTAACGGTCAAGCCAGCCGGCCCTTTACTTATGACACAGGCGCACGCTTGGCACTACTTTGTTGATGCACGTGCGGCTACTGCGCACACAATTCACAAACACAGAAAATATATATTTTTTTGGTTTGGACTGGAGTGTACTTTGGGGGTTACAGCACCCTTTAACTGTCAAGCCAGCCGGCCCTTTACTTATGACACAGGCGCACGCTTGGCACTACTTTGTTGATGCACGTGCAGCTACTGTGCACACAATTCACAAACACAGAAAATAATTTTTTTTTTTTTGGTTTGGACTGGAGTGTACTTTGGGGGTTACAGCACCATTTAACGGTCAAGCCAGCCGGCCCTTTACTTATGACACAGGCGCACGCTTGGCACTACTTTGTTGATGCACGTGCGGCTACTGCGCACACAATTCACAAACACAGAAAATATATTATTTTTTTTAGCACTTGGGGGGAGCACCCCTGATGGACAGAGCACCCCCTGGACAACACTACAGCACCCCTTTAGGACTGGGACACTGCACAGGACTTTGGAGTGGTCACAGCCCCTATGGAGAACTGACTGCACAACACAGTCCAGCCAGCCCCTATGGACTTTGAAGTAGTGGACACAGCCCCTATTAACAACAGCAGCACAGCACAACACAGCCAGCCCCTATGGACTTTGAAGTAGTGGACAACAGCAGCACTACACTACACTACACTACACAGCCCAGCCAGCCCTAACTCCCACCCTCCCTCTTCACTGTCCACAGCCGAGTGAGAAAATGGCGCCGACGCGGGTACCTTATATAGGATCCAAAACCCGCGAGACTCGGAAGGCAGGATGATGTCGTTTTGCCTCAATTTCAGATCCGAGTCAGGCGGGAAAAGTCGAGCCTGACTCGGATCGGGGGGGCTCAAGGGGGTTAGGATTTCAGAAATCCGAACCCGCTCACCCCTAGACACAATGAGTCCCAGATATGACCCTCTCAGACCTCATTCTAATAAACCAACGCCCACTCTCTGAAAGGCCAAATCCACTTTGTAGTCTGAAAATCTGGACGACCGGAAATATTCAGGGAGAATGGCGCCATGTAACTATGCTCTACCTACACAACTAATTATCCTAAATGTGACCGGTTCTCTTTATAGAAAGAATTTCTTGAAATATAATTTTTCTTGGATAACCCCCCCTTACCTCCAGTAACAATGCTTGGGAACGGCATGGTACAGGAGAAGGGCATCCATGTCGGCAGTACCACGCCCCAGGGCTCACAGTCTGAAGTTGGAGTGTAAGCTTTGCAGATGCCAGCAATCCGTGTAGCCAGTTAGCAGCGTCAATAACCTGCATCCGGGGCTGGTTACTTCCATATAGATTGAGAGATCTGTAGCATTATGGGCCTGTATGGGATTACAGTGGGTAGTGCTGGTGACATTGGGTAGTGGGCTGCTCCTTCCAGTTAGTGACGTGAAAAAAAACTAAAAACGATATTAACGCAAAAACTATGTTTTCGCTCCCATATTGAATACCCCTATTGGTCCGGTCACTACCTATACTAATGTGTGAGCTGAGAGGGTCACCCCACCCCCTGTCGCCACCACTGTAGGTAAACACAAGGGCAGTAAAAGCAAGGAAAGGCGCGGTCACTGCCATTCCTACCCCTACACAAGCACTTGTGATGGTCCCTCTTGTAGGGCACCATGATAATATGTGATCGTTACTAGATATACTGAATGTAGAATATTTGGTGCACACATAGATTGCTGACATTTTGGGAAACACCAAGGTGGAATCCCATCTGGGAAAATCCTGTACTTGCCCCTGTCGCAGTATTTTAATAATACGCCTAACAAAACATGATTTTGCCACTATTGGGTCACCAAAACTGGAGATATAGCACAGTACTTTGTGGTTGCCGACAATAACAGCTTATCAGTATGAAAATGGCGTCAGGTCCATTGCCCCGGAGTGATGCTGTTTGTTCCTTAAGCGGAGCTGAGCCTGATAATAACTATCACGTTGTGAGAAACATGTCATACGTGGAGCCCCAAGTGACAACTCCAATTGTTGTAGAAACTACAGAGGTCATCCAATTTCTGACAACAACCCTTAATATATCCTGCTCCCCCTGCTAGTGGGAGGCCGGACCCAAAGCAAGTACAGTGTACAGTGGGCCTGATTCAGACCCGGTCGCACTGACAGAGCGCTCACTCTGAATCAGGGCCGGGTTTTTTTTTTTTTTTTAGAACGGCCTCCTGGCCGCTTGCATAGCTGTGGGTGACCACCCACAGCTACAATGAGCGGCCTTGATGATGGTCGTGATGGTCAAGACCATCGCGATCATCGGGCTTGCGACAAGACCCTTGTGGTAGGGTCTCGTGGCCGCAAGCCCCAGAGAGATTTCGGCTCTAACAGAGCCGGAATCTCTCCACTGACATCACTCGTGATGTCAGTGGGGCCGCCCCCAAACGACAGGCGTTCTCATGGGAACGCCTCCGTTTGGGGAAAGCCCCCCCGGCCCGCCCACCAAAGGGGGCGAGGTGTCACTCAACATTGACAGCTCACCCCCTTTGTTGAGAGACCCGGAGTGACGGATTGCCTGTCGCTAGCTGGGTTTCGTGCATGATGGAGTCGGCTCCGTCGTGCGCATGCGCTGTGGGCCACCATTGACCCGGTTGCGAGCGCTCAGCGCTTGCGACTGGGTCTGAATCGGGCCCAGTGTGCACAATTTTCTTATGCTCCCTACCAGACATGGATCTGTGTTATACTGACATACTGCACTAGGCACTAATCATTCCTCATACCAACATTGTAAATGGCAAATATGTGACACAATTAGGGGTGTGCACCGGCCACTTTTCGTGTTTTGGTTTTGGATCTGGATCTTTCTTCGTGTTTTGGATCTGGATTGGTTTTGCCAAAACCACCCTTCCGTGTTTTGGGTTCTGGGTTTTGTGTTTTGGATCTGGATTTTTTTGAAAAAAAGCATAAAAACAGCTAAAATCACAGAATTTGTAGGTTTTTCTGCCCCTATGCTATTATTAACCTCAATAACCTTAATTTCCACTCATTTCCAGTCTATTCTGAACACCTCACAATAGTGTTTCTATGTCCAAAAGGTTGCACCGAGGTAGCTGGATGACTATGCTAAGCGACACGAGTGGGCGGCACAAACACGTGACCCATCTAGGCGTGATACTGCAGTGGCAGACAGGATGGCAGTTTGAAAAACTAGGCCCCAAACTGTACATAGTGCAAAGAAAAAAAAGAGGTGCAAGATGGAATTGTCCTTGGGCCCTCCCACCCACCCTTATGTTGTATAAACAGGACATGCACACTTTAACAAACCAATCATTTCAGCGCCAGGGTCTGCCACACGACTGTGGCTGAAATGATTGGTTCGTTTGGGCCCCCACAAAACAAGCTGGCAATTAATGTGTCCCTGCACAAACTGGCTCTACGGAGGCAAGATGTCATCCTCATCCTCCTCATCCACCGATTCCTCACCCTCTTCAGTGTGTACATCCTCATCCTCACAAAGTATTAACTCGTCCCCACTTGAATCCACCACCTCAGGTCCCTCTGTACGTTCTGGAGGCTGGTCTCCCTGGAAGAGCTGATAATTCATTTTGATGAACATCATCTTCTCCACATTCTGTGGAAGCAACCTCCTACGCCTTTCGCTGACAAGGTTCCCGGCTGCACTAAACACTCTTTTTCGGAGTACACACTGGAGGGGGGGCAACTCAGGTAAAATAGAGCCAGTTTGTACAGGGGCCTCCAAATTGCCTCTTTTTCCTGCCAGTACAGGTATGGACTGTCTGACATGCCTACTTGGATGCTGTCACCGATGTAATCCTCCACCATTCTGTCAATGGTGACAGTATCATATGCAGTGACAGTAGACATGTCAGAAATTGTTGCCAGGTCCTTCAGTCCGGACCAGATGTCCAAACTTGGTCCTGCCTGCCCTGCATCACCGCCAGCGGGTTGCTTAGGATACCTAAGTTTTTTCCTGGCAGCCCCAGTTGCGGGAGAAAATGAAGAAGGAGCTGTTGACGTGTCACGTTCCGCTTCAGCTGACAGTGTGTTCACCAGCAGGTCTTTGCACCTCTGCAGGCTTGTGTCGGCCGGAAAGAGAGACACCACATAGGCTTTAAACCTAGGATCGAGCACGGTGGCCAAAATGTAGTGGTCTGATTTCAACAGATTGACCACCCTGGAATCCTGGCAAAGTGAATGAAGGGCTTCATCCACAAGTCCCACATGCCGAGCGGAATCGCTCCGTCTTAGCTCCTCCTTCACTTTCTCCAGCTGCTTCTGCAAAAGCCTGATGAGGGGAATGACCTGACTCAAGCTGGCAGTGTCTGAACTGACTTCACGTGTGGCAAGTTCGAAGGGCTGGAGAACCTTGCACAACACGGAAATCATTCTCCACTGCGCTTGAGTCAGGTGCATACCCCCTCCTTTGCCTATGTCATAGGTGGATGTATAGGCTTGAATGGCCTTTTGCTGCTCCTCCATCCTCTGAAGCATATAGAGGGTTGAGTTCCACCACGTCACAACCTCTTGCTTCAGGTGATGGCGGGGCAGGTTCAAGAGTGTTTGCTGGCGCTCCAGTCTTCGGCACGCAGTCGCTGAATGGCGAAAGTGGCCAGAAATTTTTTGGGCCACCCAAAGCGTCTCCTGCACGCCCCTGTCGCTTTTCAGAAAATTCTGCACCACCAAGTTTATTGTGTGAGCAAAACATGGGACGTGCTGGAATTTGCCCAGATGTAATGCCCGCACAATATTGGTGGCGTTGTCAGATATCACAAATCCCCAGGAGAGTCTAAGTGGGGTAAGCCACTGGGCGATGATTTCCCTCAGTTTCTCTAAGAGGTTGTCGGCGGTGTGCCTCTTACTGAAACCGGTGATACACAGCGTAGCCTGCCTTGGAACGAGCTGGCGTTTCTGAGATGCTGCGACTGGTGACGCTGCTGCTGTTGCTGCGTAAGGTGATACATCTACCCAGTGGGCTGTCACAGTCATATAGTCCTTAGTCTGCCCTGTTCCACTTGTCCACATGTCCGTGGTTAAGTGGACATTGGGTACAACGGCATTTTTCAGGACACTGAGGACACTTTTTCTGACGTTTCTGTACAGTCTCGGTATCGCCTGCCTAGTGAAGTGGAATCTAGACGGATTTGGAACCGGGGACACACTACCTCCAGCAATTGTCTAAATCCCACTGCACTAATGGCGGATACCGGACGCACGTCTAACACCAACATAGCAGTCAAGGCCTCAGTTATACGTTTTGCTTCAGGATGACTGCTGTCGTACTTCATCCTCCTCGCTAAGGACTGTTGGAGGGTCAATTGTTTAGTAAAAGTAGTGGTGTTCCTACTTCCTCTCTGGGATGATGAACGACTCCCAGCAGCAGCAGCAGCGGCAGCAGGAGGCGTAGCAATGCAGGATCCTCCGGAGGAATCCGGGATAGGAGAGTCAGTCATGCCAGTGACATGGCCTGCAGGACTACTTCCGATCCTGACTAAGGAGGAAATTGACGAGGAGGGAGTTGACGGTGTGGTTTGCAGGCGCTTGGATACAACAGGACAACGGGATTTAGGTGTCCCTGGACTGCTTACGGTCTTAGCCAAAGTTTCTGAACTTGACAGTAACTTATTATGAACGCGCTGCTGGTGCCGTATAAGGGAGGATGTTCCTAGGTGGTTAACGTCCCTACCCCTACTTATTCCACCTTTACATAAGGTACATATGGCAAGACAGTTGTTGTCCGGATTTGGATAGAAATATTGCCAGACCAAAGAGGTGGAATGTTTAGTCTTCTGCCCAGGCATGACCGTGATGGGCTTTCTCATCCCACGGACAACAACTGTCTCCCCCGGAGCCTGATTTAAACAAACCACATCACCATCAGAATCCTCCTCGCCAACTTCCTCCTCAGTGCCAGCTACACCAGTATCCTCATCCTGTTGTACTTCAACAGTGACATCTTCAATTTGCATATCAGCAAGTGGACTGGGGGTGCTCCTTTCAGCACTTGCAGGGGGCGTGCAAATGGTGGAAAGAGCCACCTCTTCCCGTCCAGTGCTGGGAAGGTCAGGCATCGCAACCACCACCACACTTGGACTCTCCTTGGGGATTTGTGATATCTTCTTAGAAAGCACAGTTCTTCGCTGTGATTTTGCCAGCTTAACTCTTTTGATTTTTTTAGTGGGAGGAGGGCTTCCATCGTCATGTGAAGCTGAACCACTAGTCATGAACATACTAGGGATCGACCTTAGCCGTTCCTTGCCACTCCGTGTCGTAAATGGCATATTGGCAAGTTTACGTTTCTCTTCAGCTGATTTAAATGTTTTTTTCAAGGTCATTTTCCTGAACTTTGTCATTTGGGATTGTATGTGCCCTCTATTATGACATTGGGCATCGGCCTTGGCAGACGACGTTGATGGCATGTTATCGTCTATGTCATGACTAGTGGCAGCAGCTTCAGCACTAGGAGGAAGTGGTCTTGATCTTTCTCTATTTTATTTTTATCGGAGAAAGTTTGGTCCTCCATTTATGTTATATCGATTTGATATATACGCGCGGCTAAACACAGAAAATATTTTTTTATTTTTGCTGGAGAGTAGTGCACTTTGTGGGTTACACCACCAGCCTTTAAGAAATGAGCCAGCCGGCTCTTTACTTATGGGACACAGGCGCACGCTTGGCGCTGCTCCTTTGTTGATGCACGTGCGGCTACTGCGCACACAATTCACAAACACAGAAAATATATATTTTTTTGGTTTGGAGTGTACTTTGGGGGTTACAGCACCCTTTAACGGTCAAGCCAGCCGGCCCTTTACTTATGACACAGGCGCACGCTTGGCACTACTTTGTTGATGCACGTGCGGCTACTGCGCACACAATTCACAAACACAGAAAATATATATTTTTTTGGTTTGGACTGGAGTGTACTTTGGGGGTTACAGCACCCTTTAACGGTCAAGCCAGCCGGCCCTTTACTTATGACACAGGCGCACGCTTGGCACTACTTTGTTGATGCACGTGCGGCTACTGCGCACACAATTCACAAACACAGAAAATATATATTTTTTTGGTTTGGACTGGAGTGTACTTTGGGGGTTACAGCACCATTTAACGGTCAAGCCAGCCGGCCCTTTACTTATGACACAGGCGCACGCTTGGCACTACTTTGTTGATGCACGTGCGGCTACTGCGCACACAATTCACAAACACAGAAAATATATTATTTTTTTTAGCACTTGGGGGGAGCACCCCTGATGGACAGAGCACCCCCTGGACAACACTACAGCACCCCTTTAGGACTGGGACACTGCACAGGACTTTGGAGTGGTCACAGCCCCTATGGAGAACTGACTGCACAACACAGTCCAGCCAGCCCCTATGGACTTTGAAGTAGTGGACACAGCCCCTATTAACAACAGCAGCACAGCACAACACAGCCAGCCCCTATGGACTTTGAAGTAGTGGACAACAGCAGCACTACACTACACTACACTACACAGCCCAGCCAGCCCTAACTCCCACCCTCCCTCTTCACTGTCCACAGCCGAGTGAGAAAATGGCGCCGACGCGGGTACCTTATATAGGATCCAAAACCCGCGAGACTCGGAAGGCAGGATGATGACGTTTTGCCTCAATTTCAGATCCGAGTCAGGCGGGAAAAGTCGAGCCTGACTCGGATCGGGGGGGCTCAAGGGGGTTAGGATTTCAGAAATCCGAACCCGCTCACCCCTAGACACAATGAGTCCCAGATATGACCCTCTCAGACCTCATTCTAATAAACCAACGCCCACTCTCTGAAAGGCCAAATCCACTTTGTAGTCTGAAAATCTGGACGACCGGAAATATTCAGGGAGAATGGCGCCATGTAACTATGCTCTACCTACACAACTAATTATCCTAAATGTGACCGGTTCTCTTTATAGAAAGAATTTCTTGAAATATAATTTTTCTTGGATAACCCCCCCTTACCTCCAGTAACAATGCTTGGGTGCGCACAGCTCTTGCACTGGGGAGGTGGAGGCGCTTGCCGGGGCGGGCCATCTTACAAGCATCAGGAGGGAGCTGGGGCACCATGCAGCGCGGTCAAGGGGAAGGCCGGATGGATGGAGGGAGCTCAGAGTGACGGCCGGAGCCCGCTGAACCAAAGCGTCTCCGGGGTGGGGGAACAGACAGCGTCCACTTCTTCGCCTCACCCAACAACCCATTCACTGGGTAACCGGAATTGCAGGCCGTCACGGGGGGTGTTTAGTAAGATAGGCAGCGGTCGAAAAGTCGCCTCAGGCCTCCGGACGCCGTTTCCCGCCACCAGGGCAAGGCCGGCCTTCAGCCCCCAGGGGACCCCGCTGCCCCATCCCACCACATCCAGTTCTACTCCTGACCGGTTTCAACTTGTCCCAAGGGGTGAAAGGTTGTAGAAGTCCAGTGCGCAGGCAACCACCAACACAGGCCCGGGACAGGGACAGCAACGCCCACCTCTTCTTCGCCTCAACCGACAACCGACAACCCATTCGCTGGGTAACTGTAATTGAAGGTCGTCACGTTGGTGTTTTGTAAGATAGGCAGCGGTCAAAAAGTCGCCTCAGGCCTCCCGACGCCGTTCCCCACCGCCAGGGTGAGGCCGGGCCGTCGGCCCCCGCTGCCCCATCCTACCGCATCCAGTTCTACGCCTGACCGGTTTCAACTTAACCAAAAAGATGTAGAGATGCAGAGCGCAGTGACCATCCAACGTGGTGCCCGGGAAAGGAGAGACAGACAGCGCCCACCTCTTCTTCGCTTCACCCAACAACCCGTTTGCTTCGAAACCGGAGATGCAAGCCTTCCCAGGGGGTGTGTTGCTAGATGGGCAGAGGTCGTTAAGTTGCCTCAAGCCTCCCAACACCATTCCCCGCCACCAGGGCGAGGCAGGGTCGTCGGCCACCAGGGGACCCCGCTGCTCCGTCCCACCGGAACCCGTTCAACGCCTGACCGGTTTCAACTTGTCCCGGGGGTATGAAAGGATGTAGAAGCGTGGAGCACGTTCATTTGCCCTCCGAACCCAGACCCAGGACTCACCCGGGACCACTTGGTGCGCCGCTTCTGACCAGCTCCCTCCGAAAAAGGACTCCTCCTGCTGTTTCCATCTCAGCCGCCCTCACTCATCTCCGCAGCATGGTATTGCTCGCCCTCCGGCCACGGGGACTCGCCTCAGTTACTCACTCTCTGTCGCTTCGGGGGATGCCCGGTCTCTCTGCCTTCCTCTCCACAGGCCAGGGCACGGCCCTCTGCATGCGGGCACCATGCCGTCAGGGCGACGGACGGCGCACCGGGCCCTTCTCAGGGAAAGATTCTGGGTCACGGGCTACGCTCAAGCGGTTCCGGGGAAATCGTGTGCTCCGCCAGGGCCCAGGGGTGAGCGCCATGCCCGGGAGCAAGGACACCTCCCCGGAATCCCCTGGCGGTGTCAGACACCTGACGGTGGCTGACAGACAGAGCAGACCACAACCATCTGGAGTCGGACGGTGCCTGCCTGCCCTCCTGTCAGAGCACGAGGCGGACTCTTGGTGGACCAGACACCCTCGCCACGGAGGGATGCCGGGCACGCCGTGGGCAGGTTCACCCGTGAGATGGCTGGGACCCCAGGGTTCCAGCCGAGCGATCGTCCCTCCCAGCTGGGACACGGGGTGCCTGATTAATCAGAAGGGTGGCTCGGGGGGCGTGGCACTTTGAGCCTTCTCGCGCTTCACCCCCACGGATCTCTTCCTGGCTCTCTCTCTCTCGCCTCTTCGCCACCTATGAATTCCCCCGAACGTCACGGCGTTGCTGCTGTGTGCCACCTTTAGCGGGGCGCCGGCTGATTTTACCCAGGCTCCTGGAACTGGGTCCCGGCATCAGGCCCTTTTTCCCAACCTCATCGGGACTTCCGGAGGTTGCAGTTCCACTGAAGGGAAGGGTCGTCCCCGTTCAGCCTGGCCATGAGACCAACAGGGCTCCCGCACTGGCAGAGGGGGCTCTCAGCCCGGTCACCCTCTGGTTCCCTGCTCGGGCCAGCTCAGTCACAGTATCTCCCTCGCGCTCCTGGTAAAGGGAGGGAGAAGGTTCGCCCTGTTGAGCCCACCCGGGAACCACGCATGCGAAGGGGCTCTCACCCTGGTCACCCTCTGGTTCCCTGCTCGGGCCAGCTCAGTCACAGTATCTCCCTCGCGCTCCTGGTAAAGGGAGGGAGAAAGTTCGCCCTGTTCAGCCCACACGGGCTTCCATGATGGCAAAAGAGCTCTCACCCCGGTCACCCTCTGGTTCCCTGCTCGGGCCAGCTCAGTCACAGTATCTCCCTCGCGCTCCTGGTAAAGGGAGGGAGAAGGTTCGCCCTGTTCAGCCCAGCCAGGAACCACATATGCGAAGGAGCTCTCACCCCAGTCACCCTCTGGTTCCCTGCTCGTGCCAGCTCAGTCACAGTATCTCCCTCGCACTCCTGGTAAAGGAAGGGAGAAGGTTCGCCCTGTTCAGACCACGCGGGCTTCCATGATGGCAGAGGGGCTCTCACCCCGGTCACCCTCTGGTTCCCTGCTCGGTCCCGCTCAGTCACAGTATCTCCCTCGCGCTCCTGGTATAGGGAGGGAGAAGGTTCACCCTGTTCAGCCCAGCCAAGAACCACGCATGCGAAGGGGCTCTCACCCCGGTCACCCTCTGGTTCCCTGCTCGGGCCAGCTCAGTCACAGTATCTCCCTCGCGCTCCTGGTAAAGGGAGGGAGAAGGTTCGCCCTGTTCAGCCCAGCCAAGAACCACGCATGCGAAGGGGCTCTCACCCCGGTCACCCTCTGGTTCCCTGCTCAGGCCAGCTCAGTCACAGTATCTCACTCGCGCTCTTGGTAAAGGGAGGGAGAAGGTTCGCCCTGTTCAGACCACGCGTGCTTCCATGATGGCAGAGGGGCTCTCACCCCGGTCACCCTCTGGTTCCCTGCTCGGGTCAGCTCAGTCACAATATCTCCCTCACGCTTCTGGTAAAGGGAGGGAGAAGGTTCGCCCTGTTCAGCCCAGCCGGGAACCACGCATGCAAAGGGGCTCTCACCCCGGTCACCCTCTGGTTCCCTGCTCGGGCCAGCTCAGTCACAGTATTTCCCTCACGCTCCTGGTAAAGGGAGGAAGAAGGTTCGCCCTGTTCAGCACACATGGGAATCATGCATGCGAAGGGGCTCTCACCCCGGTCACCCTCTGGTTCCCTGCTCTGGCCAGCTCAGTCACAGTATCTCCCTCGCGCTCCTGGTAAAGGGAGGGAGAAGGTTCGCCCTGTTCAGCCCAGCCGGGAACCACGCATGCGAAGGGGCTCTCACTCCGGTCACCCTCTGGTTCCCTGCTTGGTCCAGCTCAGTCACAGTATCTTCCTCGCGCTCCTGCTAAAGGGAGGGAGAAGGTTCGCCCTGTTCAGCCCAGCCGGGAACCATGCAGGGGCTCTCACCCAGGTCACCCTCTGGTTCCCTTCTCAGGCCAGCTCAGTCACAGTATCTCCCTCGCGCTCTTGGTAAAGGGAGGGAGAAGGTTCACCCTGTTCAGACCACGCGGGCTTCCATGATGGCAGAGGGGCCTCTCTGCCCTTTTACTCCTGGAGCCCTGCTCGGGCCGCCTCAGTCACAGAACCTCCCTCGCGCTCCTGGTTCCCTCTCCGGGCCACCTCGTTCGCACTCCCCATGGGTCTCATGGAGCCCAGCCTGGGCCTCCTAGGGTGGGATAAGACCCCGCCCCGGTGTTCTCTCTTGCCTGCTCCTAACAATCCGGCGGAGGAATTCCCCCAGACGTCACGGCATCGTTGCTGCGTGCCACCTCCAGCGGCGACTTCTCCCTCTCTTCCCCGAGGTCTTGGAAGTGCCGGACGGACACGGGCACCCTGATCCGACCTCATTGGGGCCTCCGCAGAGGGGAGTCGGCCCCCCGGGGACCACCGCTCCGAAGCCCGAGGGGCCCCTGGGTGGCTGGGGAGGAGGCAGAGGCGGAGGACTCGCCCGACCGGCACGGTGGTGCCCCCTGGTGGACGCCTGGCGCTGTGCAGCAGCCCCCCAAGAAATTTTTTTGGGAAAAAAAAAAAAAAAATAGCCGCCCATGAAATTAAAACATGGGGAGAGTGTAAGGTGGGGACACGCCCCCCAGGTGCCCCCGGTGGACACGTGGCACCATTGTACCCCCAAATTTTTTTGGGGAAAAAAAATAGCCACCCATGAAATTAAATCATGGGGTGAGTGTAAGGTGCAGAAACGCCCCCCCCGGTGGACATGCAGCGCCACTGCACCCCAATATTTTTTTTAAATAGCCACCCATGAAATTAAAACATGGGGAGAGTGTAAGGTGGGGACACGCCCCCCCCAGTCGCCCCCGGTGGATATGTGGCGCCATTGCACCCCAGAAATTTTTTTTGTGAAAAAAATTGCTGCCCATGAAATTGAAACATGGGGAGAGTGTAAGGTGGGGACACGCCCCCCAGACGCCCTCGGTGGACACATGGCGCCATTGCACCCCAATTTTTTTTTTTTTAAAATAGCCACCCATGAAATTAAAACATGGGGAGAGTGTAAGGTGGGGACACGCCCCCCAGGTGCCCCTGGTGGACACGTGGCGCCATTGCACCCTAAAATTTTTTTTGGGAAAAAAATAGCCGCCCATGAAATTAAAACATGGGGGGAGTGTAAGGTGCAGAAACGCCCCCCCCGGTGGACGCGCAGCGCCACTGCACCCCAAATTTTTTTTTTTAAATAGCCACCCATGAGAGTGTAAGGTGGGGACACGCTC
The DNA here is from genome assembly GCA_031769625.1 of Taudactylus pleione. Classification (NCBI taxonomy): domain Eukaryota; kingdom Metazoa; phylum Chordata; class Amphibia; order Anura; family Myobatrachidae; genus Taudactylus; species Taudactylus pleione. Next base: position 5,187,098 of record JAUIMM010000570.1, on the reverse strand, counting down.
CTCCCAGGCGCCCCCAGTGGACATGTGGCGACATTGCACCCCAGAATTTTTTTTTGGGAAAAAAATAGCTGCCCATGAAATTAAAACATGGGGAGAGTGTAAGGTGGGGACACGCCCCCAGGCGCTCCCTCCCCCCTTGTGAACACGTGGCGCCATTGCACCCCAATTTTTTTTTTTAAATAGCCACCCATGAAATTAAAACATGGGGAGAATGTAAGGTGGGGACATGCCCCCAGGTGCCCCCTCCCCCCCTTGTGGACACGTGGCGCCATTGCACCCCAAAATTTTTTTGGGGAAAAAAAAATAGCCACCCATAAAATTAAAACATGGGGAGAGTGTAAGGTGCAGAAACGCCCACCCGGTGGACGCCCAACGCCCCTGCACCCCAATTTTTTTTTTAAATTGCCACCCATGAAATTAAAACATGGGGAGAGTGTAAGGTGGGGACACGCTCCTCCCAGGCGCCCCCAGTGGACATGTGTCGACATTGCACCCCAGAATTTTTTTGGGGGAAAGAAATAGCTGCCCATGAAATTAAAACATGGGGAGAGTGTAAGGTGGGGACACGCCCCCCCAGGCGCCCCCCGGTGGACACACAGCGCCACTGCACCCCAATATTTTTTTTTTAAATAGCCACCCATGAAATTAAAACATGGGGAGAGTGTAAGGTGGGGACATGCCCCCCCAGGCGCCCCTGGTGGACACGTGGCACCATTGCACCCCAATTTTTTTTTTAAATAGCCACCCATGAAATTAAAACATGGGGAGAGTGTAAGGTGGGGACACGCCCCCCCAGTCATCCCCGGTGGACATGTGGCGCCATTGCACCCCAGAATTTTTTTTGGGGAAAAAAATAGCCACCCACAAAATTAAAACATGGGGAGAGTGTAAGGTGCAGAAACGCCCCCCCCCCTGGTTGACGCGCAGTGCCACTGCACCCCCAAAATTTTTTTTTAAATAGCCACCCATGAAATTAAAACATGGGGAGAGTGTATGGTGGGTACACGCCCCCCCAGTCGCTCCCGGTGGACATGTGGCGCCATTGCACCCCAGAAATTTTTTTTGCGAAAAAATAGCTGCCCATGAAATTGAAACACGGGGAGAGTGTAAGGTGGGGACACGCCTCCCCAGGTGCCCCCGGTGGACACGTGGCGCCATTGCACCCCAACATATTTTTTTGGGAAAAAAATAGCTGCCCATGAAATTAAAACATGGGGAGAGTGTAAGGTGGGGACACGCCCCCCCAGTCATCCCCGGTGGACATGTGGCGCCATTGCACCCCAGAATTTTTTTTGGGGAAAAAAATAGCCACCCACAAAATTAAAACATGGGGAGAGTGTAAGGTGCAGAAACGCCCCCCCCCCCTGGTTGACGCGCAGTACCACTGCACCCCCAAAAAATTTTTTTAAATAGCCACCCATGAAATTAAAACATGGGGAGAGTGTATGGTGGGTACACGCCCCCCCAGTCGCTCCCGGTGGACATGTGGCGCCATTGCTCCCCAGAAATTTTTTTTGTGAAAAAATAGCTGCCCATGAAATTGAAACACGGGGAGAGTGTAAGGTGGGGACACGCCTCCCCAGGCGCCCCCGGTGGACACGTGGCGCCATTGCACCCCAACATATTTTTTTGGGAAAAAAATAGCTGCCCATGAAATTAAAACATGGGGAGAGTGTAAGGTGGGGACATGCCCCCCCAGGCGCCCCTGGTGGACACGTGGCACCATTGCACCCCAATTTTTTTTTTAAATAGCCACCCATGAAATTAAAACATGGGGAGAGTGTAAGGTGGGGACACGCCCCCCCAGTCATCCCCGGTGGACATGTGGCGCCATTGCACCCCAGAAATTTTTTTTGGGAAAAAAATAGCCACCCACAAAATTAAAACATGGGGAGAGTGTAAGGTGCAGAAACGCCCCCCCCCCTGGTTGACGCGCAGAGCCACTGCACCCCCAAATTTTTTTTTTAAATAGCCACCCATGAAATTAAAACATGGGGAGAGTGTATGGTGGGTACACGCCCCCCCAGTCGCTCCCGGTGGACATGTGGCGCCATTGCACCCCAGAATTTTTTTTTGTGAAAAAATAGCTGCCCATGAAATTGAAACACGGGGAGAGTGTAAGGTGGGGACACGCCTCCCCAGGCGCCCCCGGTGGACACGTGGCGCCATTGCACCCCAACATATTTTTTTGGGAAAAAAATAGCTGCCCATGAAATTAAAACATGGGGAGAGTGTAAGGTGGGGACACGCCCCCCCAGTCATCCCCGGTGGACATGTGGCGCCATTGCACCCCAGAATTTTTTTTGGGGAAAAAAATAGCCACCCACAAAATTAAAACATGGGGAGAGTGTAAGGTGCAGAAACGCCCCCCCCCCTGGTTGACGCGTAGTGCCACTGCACCCCCAAAATTTTTTTTTAAATAGCCACCCATGAAATTAAAACATGGGGAGAGTGTATGGTGGGTACACGCCCCCCCAGTCGCTCCCGGTGGACATGTGGCGCCATTGCACCCCAGAAATTTTTTTTGTGAAAAAATAGCTGCCCATGAAATTGAAACACGGGGAGAGTGTAAGGTGGGGACACGCCTCCCCAGGCGCCCCCGGTGGACACGTGGCGCCATAGCACCCCAACATATTTTTTTGGGAAAAAAATAGCTGCCCATGAAATTAAAACATGGGGAGAGTGTAAGGTGGGGACACCCCCCCAGGCACCCCCGGTGGACACGAGGCACAATTGCACCCCAATTTTTTTTTTTAAATAGCCACCTATGAAATTAAAACATGGGGAGAGTGTAAGGTGGGGACACACCCCCCCAGGCACCCCCCGGTGGACACGCAGCACCACTGCACCCCAATATTTTTTTTAAATAGCCACCCATGAAATTAAAACATGGGGAAAGTGTAAGGTGGGGACACGCCCCCCGGTGGTCGCACAGCGGCACTGCAGCAGCACCCCAGTAAATTTTTTTTAGTCTGCCCGGGATGCCTCGCTGCTGCCACGGGAGCCCAGTCGCCACTTACAGGTTGAAATCAGTATTGCAGCAGTGCCCAAAAGTTTTCTTCCTTTTTTTTTGTCTGTCAGAGATCTCTTAAACACACACCCTCAGCACGGCATGCACACCGACACCCATAACACTCTTGGAAATGTGATTTTCAGGGACATGCCCAATTGCTATGTGGGGTAACAGGGACATGCCTCCTCTTTCATCTCCAATGGTTTGACTCGTGGGGACTTCATTTTAGGTCCTCACTGTGCTAGATGTCCCACCGGTGTTGGTGTGTTGTCCACCCCAAGTCCCCAGAAAGATAGAATTGCAAGAGCATGCACACGCACGCACACACACACACACACACACACACACAGACACACACACACACACACTGTAAATAGGTGCTAGACATTACACTGACCTGTGGGTTATGCATGCAGGGTTTTCCTCATGGCTGGTGACAGTTGCCTCCCCTCCTGTGCAAGACTGCTCAGCCTCTGCGCTCCAGTCCAACTGCAGGGCTGACTTGTATCTATCATAGCTTCTGTGCCAGCTGTCAACTCAGTTGACTAGGGAAGTGGGTGGGGGGTGAATGGGTGGGCTACAGATAACCCTGGGACCGGAGCTTCTGGTGACCCTGGGGATATAACTGGCGGTGGCCGATGGGAGAATTAGCACGACCTGGGGGCAGACCTTCAGGTGACAAGGGGCGGAGCTACTGACTGCATGTAGAGGCTAATTGAACGGCCCAGAGGTGGGGCTTCAGATGGTCTTTGGACTGTGAGGGGAGGTGATAGTTGTACTTTGGATCTTATCACTGCAGACTGCAGACAGTGTTGTCGGGCCCACTGCAGTGTTGAGAGGTATTTTATTTCTTTCCTGTCAACACTGTCTGCACTGCAATGCTTCCTGTGGGCCTATTTTCATGGTGGGCTTGGAGCTCCACCCTCCCCATTATCAATCTGGCCCAGCCGCCGCAGACTAACATAAGGACGCCCACCTTAGCGTACACACATCCGTAATCCTTACCAAGACTGCAAAACCATCGTTAACATCGAGTATCATCGCAGTCTCACGCACACTTGCACACGCAGCTGTAATTTATACACAACACAGGATGGCACTATTATTTTTTTAATATCAATTATAGAGCACTTGCACACGCCCTGACCTTACTTAGAAATTGCTGACCTGGTTGCACGCTATGAGTACTCAAGCAGCGCAAGCATCACAGTGGATAATTCATGCACGCCCAAACGCGTTCAAACGCACTGGCCATAGGAATGCACTTAAGTATTTTTCCAACCACCACCCTACCCCTACCTCCCTGGTGCCTAACCCTACCCTTCCCTCCTCCCCTAGTGCCTATAGAGCTTCAAGAGTTTTTAGATGTCATTATTATTTGGAATAATTTAATGATGCCATATTTATTGTTGTTGAAGTTTATGTATACAGTACATGCTGTGTTGAATGTGTCATTACCAATGCAGGTTCCATGCAGCTGTAGTACGTAAGGGTACCTGCACCAATTATCCATTATCCAGAAATACACACTTCCCTCTAACCATGCGCAAGGCAGACACACGCTTGTACTTGTTTTGCACCACGCTACCTTTTTTTTTATTATTATTTGTTTTATGGGCTCTGCGGCTTAAACAGCTGGGAAAATAGTGATCACCAATCTCTAGAGCAATCAGGATGTGCGTGTAAAATGGATCACGGATTGAATTTATTGTCCCCTCTCCCCCGGTGCACAACCAGCGACGTGGTTATCCGTCCTATGAAAACCATGTCCATTCACCAGCATGTTGTGTGGATAGATCATGTATACAGTGACCATGTGGTCAATTTAGATGTCCAAGTGATATAATCATACTTGCCGACAATCAGCTCCAGCCTTCCGGGAGGGAGCTGATTGTCGGCTAATAGCGAGCGGCGGGGCCGGCCATTGGGGGCGGAGCCGGGGTGGGGCTGACATTTTGGGTCACACTGGGGGCGGAGTCGCACGATCGCGTCATCGTGACTCCGCCCCTCTTCACAATGCCGTGATTTTCGGCATTGTGAAGCAGGGGGCGGGGCCACAATGACGCAATTCTGCGCGAATCGCGTCACCGGGCCCCCCGCTGCGGGGATTTCTGTTTTTTTCAGGGGGGAGGTGGGGAGGGTGTGAGACTTCCGGGAGGCTTGCCTGCCTTTCCGGGGGGCCGGGAGCGGCACCCGAAAATCGGGAGGCTCCCGGCCAAATCGGGAGGGTAGGCAAGCCTGGATATAATGCTTTGAGTCTATTCACAGCAAATGGAAATCGGTATGAGGGCGCATGGAAAGGCGGCAAGAAGAATGGAACCGGCTCGTTCTACTACCTGGGTAAGGGCCAGGTCTATGATGGCGTGTGGAGGAATGATATACCAGAATGGACATAAGCCACGTAGCTCCTGTACCACGGGTAAAGTGTTTCACACAATTCAACTTGACCAACAAGTGATCTATGGGCCTGATTCAGAGCGCTCGCTCTGAATCAGGGCCCTCCTCCATTAAAATGGAGCATCCTCCTGGACGCTCGTATAGCTGTGGGTCACCACCCACAGCATATACGAGCGTCCAAAAAGATGGTCGCGATGGTCTTGACCATCGCGACCATCGGACTTGCAACGGAGACCCTGCGGTAGGGTCTCCCTGCCACAAGCCCTGGAGTGATTTTGGCTCTATCAGAGCCAAAATCACTCCCACTGACATCACTAGTGATGTCAGTGGGGCCGGCTTCAGACGGTAGGCGTTCCCATGGGAACGCCTCCGTCTGGCAGGCACGCCCCCGGCATGCCCACCAAAGGGGGCGTGCTGTCAGTCACCATCGACAGCACGCCCCCTTTGGTGCGAGACCCGGAGCGACAGCTTGGCTGTCGCAGTCCGGGTCTCGCGCATGTGCACGACGGAGCTCCCTCCGTCGTGTGCATGCGCAGTGGGGACCATCGACCCACTTGCGAGCGTACTGCCGCTTGCGAGTGGGTCTGAATGACCCCCTATGTCTGACGCCATTCGCTCACTTGCAGTCTGACTAAAGCTCCTATAAAGAGGCTGGTAACAATTTGTAAAAGAAAAGCTTTTTTTATGTAGCCTTTATGCTCACACAGGACTTTACACCTCATTTACAGAGTGCACGGCATAATAGCTTGGTTATGGCACCAGTGCCTCTAGATGATCCGACCATTGTAGAGCAAGAAGCCTGATCGCCTCTCCTATCTCAGGAGGTGGAATAGTGAAACTTTATCTATGGCCTTAAGTAACTATGAGAATAAGGAAGCATTGGGTTTGCCTTTCTGTTTCTTTGTGTGAAGCCTTCTGTTACATTGCTCACAGTGCCCAAAGTGGGTTACATTAGGAGAAAACCCCAAAACTACCCTCTCCCAGCTGGTGCCCAAGTCCTTTTGTGAAGTTAAAATGTACTCATTAAGGACAAACTTTGTTTCCTACAGTCATATAAGCTTTGAACCTGTGTCGCTAAATAGGTTCATGGAGCGCATACCTGACATCAATTAGGACGTGAGGGACTTTCCCCATATGCTATTCTGTAGTAGAATTTATGAGGGGGTAGTTTATAAAGAGAGAGAATACAGTGTGACAAACATTATTTCAACACTGTATATGTAAAAGCCAGGTTCTTTTGACATTGATAGGGGCGGCGGTTCTAATCCCGACAGCGGCAGCCCAGCAGAGGTGAAAATTCTGATTGCTATTTCTGGTAAGTATCGCTAACCTAATTCGCTACCCTAACCCTAACAACCTCACCCCCCACTGCCTAACCCTAACCCCCACTTCCCCACAGCTTAACCTTAAATTTCCCGGGGGGGTGCCTAACCCTAACTTCCCCCCGCGGGTGCCTAACCCTAAACTCCCCTTCCCCTAGCCGAACCCTCCGAGGGTGGTGCCTAACCCTAAGTCTCTCCCGGGAGCCCCTAACCTAACCCTCCCCCGCAGCTTACCTTCGATCGTTATGGTCTAATAACAGGTGTCGGGATTTCGACGCCTGTCATTAGTACCTTACCGGGATTAGACAGTCGGGAAGCCGGCGGTCGGGATTTAGTCCGTCGGCTTCCCGACTGCTTTCCCTCTGTATCTGTATCTTGCCTAGGGTTCTGTGGAGTGCTAATCTGGCGTTACGGGGGATTTATGATAAGTGCCGAGCAGGACGGCATGGTCACATGAGATGTGACTATGACACGAGAAACCCAGCTGATAGCTGTAACATTTTATTCAAGAAGAGATTAAGGGCTTGATTCAGACCCGCTCGCGAGCGCATAGCTCTCGCAAGCGGGTCGATGGCCGGGCGCATGCGCACACTGCGTGTGTGCGAGCCCCGTAGCGAGTGGCCTGGAGGCGGGGGGGTGGGGGCACGGTGGTGTAAAAAAAAAAACACCCTGATTCAGAGCGAGCACTCACAAAGAGCGTCCGGCTCTGAATCAGGTATCAAATATGGATGCTTCTATCTGAAAATAGGACATTAAGATCCTCATTACAGATTATCAGAATCATGGCACATTTGACATGGAACAGGTGGTTTTCGCTGAGGTGTGAAGTTCTGGTGTTACCGTACATGCTTTGAGGTCCACTTTCTGCTGCACCATTCTGTGGGATACCATTTTGTGAAATTTCTAGTCTGAGGTGATAACGGACATCATCTTACTGCATGATGTGTATGGACCAAGACTGGGAATTGTGGGGCAAATTCTCCCAGTAAAACTGCATTGTAGCCAATCAGAGGGGCTTTTTAACATACTCTAACAAGTATTTAAGGATTTTCTTCTCTGTATCTGTTTTTCCCCATTGTTTATGTGAATTACACGTCCCAGCCAGGGCTGGCACTTCCATTAGGCAGCTTTATGCAGCTGCCTAGGCTGCTGTGACCTCAGGGGGTGTCACGCTGAGGCCTCTGGGACAAAAAATGATTTCTGTAACAAGACAAGGAAAAACGTTGCTGTTATGCATGAGCCCCTAATACCCCTTTTACACCAGAGCAAAAACCAGGGTTATTTCTGGGTCTACCCGGGTCGCAGCTCAGTGTAAAAGGGTCCCTGAAAAATAACCTGGATCAAGAGACGGGAAGCAGTCAGGAAGCCGACGGACGTAATTCCGACCGCCGGCTTCCCGACTGCTTAATCCCGGCAAGTCACTAATGACAGGCGCCGAAATCCCGATGCCTGTCATTAGACCTACGCCGGGTGGCCGACACCTGGCTTACCAATCGAATGTAAGTCAGGCGCCGGGCTCGGATAGCCGCTGGGGGGGGCGAGGGTTAGGTTTAAGGGGTCCCGGGGGGACTTAGGGTTAGGCACCCCCCTGGGGGACAGGTTTAGGCTGCGGGGAAGGGGGGCTTAGGATTAGGCGCTAAGAGGGGGGTTAGGTTTAGGCTGCGGGGAAGGGGCGGTTAGGGTTAGGTACTTAGAGGGGGGTTAGGGTTAGGCACTTGGGGGTGAGGTTAAGGTTAGGCACCCCTAAGGGAGGGTTAGGGGGGGAATTAGGTTTGTTAGTACTTACCTTAGGGACGATTGGGATTTCCTCATGTGTCGGGCAGCCGCTGTTCGGATTTGAACCGCCGGCCGCAAATCATACTGATTCCCAAGTGACCTGGCAATACAACCCAGGTAGCTACCAGGGTCGGACCCAGGATGGACCTGGGTAATGGTGCAGTGTAAATGGCGCAACCTGGATTATCAGACCTGGGTCATGCCTAAAATGAGCTGATTGGTGGTTGTGGAGCAGTCACCTCCCACTTTTTATGACAGCACAAGTTTAGCAGGGCAGGCCCAGGTTCAGTGTGAATGGTGCTGACCTGGGAATAACCCAGATTGCTGGTGCTGTGTAAACAGTGTCTGACCTGTGTTGGAACCATGTCTCAAAGCCCAGGTCAGACCCGGGTTATTGGTGGAAAAGAGGTATTAGTTACTAATTCCTCACACAAATGATCTAGCAAGGGTAGAGGAATACATCAGCGCAGCAGTGAGGAGGAAGCAAGATTAGCAGGGGTCAGTCTGAGGTGACCATTTTACTAGTATATACGGTATACTAGTAAATTGAGGCTGGATAAAAGGCTTGATTAGCACAGACATATACAGTCAGGTGCATAAATATTGGGACATTGACAGAATTTTCAGATTTTGGCCTCTATTCACCACCACAATGGCTTTGAAATGAAACAAACAAGATGTGCTTTACCTGCAGACTTTCAGATTTAATTTGAGGGTAATTACATCCAAATCAGGTGAATGGTGTAGGAATTACAACGGTTTCTATATATTCCTCCCACTTTTTAAGGGGCCAAAAGTAATGGGACTATCAACTCAAAAGCTATTTCATGGACAGGTGCGGGCTATTCCCTCATTATTTCATTATCAATTAAGCAGGTAAAAGGTCTGGAGTTGATTCTAGGTGTGACATTTGCATTTGGAATAAGTTGCTGTCGACTCTCAATATGAGATCCAAAGAGCTGTCACCATCAGTGAAGCAAGCCATCATTAGGCTGAAAAATCAAAACAAACCCATCAGAGAGACAGCAAAAAAATTAGGTGTGGCCAAATCAACTGTTTGGAACATTCTTAAAAAGAAAGAACGCACCGGAGAGCTCAGCAACACCAAAAGACCCGGAAGACCGCGGAAAACAACTGTGGTGAATTATTTCCCTGGTGAAGAAAAACCCCTTCACAACAGTTGGTAAAATCAAAAACACTCTCCAGGAGGTAGGTGTATATGTGTCAAAGTCAACAATCAAGAGAAGACTTCATGAGAGTGAATATAGAGGGTTCACCACAAGATGTAAACCATTGGTGAGCCACAAAAACAGGAATACCAGATTAGAGTTTGCCAAACAACATCTAAAAAAGCCATTACAGTTCTGGAACAACATCCTATGGACAGATGAGACAAAGATCAACTTGTTCCAGAGTGATAGGAAGAGAAGAGTATTGAGAAGGAAAGGGACTGCTCATGATCCAAAACATACCACCTCATCAGTGAAGCATGGTGGTGGTAGTGTCATGGCATGGGCATGTATGGCTGCCAATGGAACTGGTTCCCTTGTATTTATTGATGATGTGACTGCTGACAAAAGCAGCAGAATTAATTCTGAAGTGTTTCGGGAAATATTATATGCTCATATTCAGTCAAATGCTTCAGAACTCATCGCTTCACAGTACAGATGGACAATGACCCGAAGCATACTGCAAAAGCAACCAAAGAGTTTTTTAAGGCTAAAAAGTGGAATGTTGTGCAATGGCCACATCAATCCTCTGACCTGAATCGAATTGAGCATGCATTTCACTTGATGAAGACAAAACTGAAGGGAAAATGCCCCAAGAACAAGCAGGAACTGAAGACATTTGCAGTAGAGGCCTGGCAGAGCATCACCAGGGATGAAACCCAGCGTCTGGTGATGTCTATGCGTTCCAGACTTCAGGCTGTAATTGCCTGCAAAGGATTTGCAACAAAGTATTAAAAAGTGGAAGTTAGATTTAGGATTGTTTAGTTTGTCCCATTACTTTTGGCCCCTTAAAAAGTGGGAGGCACATATAGAAACCGTTGTAATTCCTACACCGTTCTCCTGATTTGGATGTAATTATCCTCAAATTAAATCTGAAAGTCTGCAGTTGAAGCACATCTTGTTTGTTTCATTTCAAATACATTGTGGTGGTGAATAGAGGCGAAAATATGAAAATTCTGTCAATGTCCCAATATTTATGCACCTGACTGTAGGTATACCAAGCCATCCTGACAAGCTGCCCATCTTGGCCATAACTATGCAATAATGTCACAATGTGTAAAAATAGATTTTGTGTATATATATTCTGGATAAAATGCCTGATTGGGAGAGAGAAGGATGGGTACACCAAGCTTTAGTCTACTGAAGGATATGGGCTGATTAATAGACAGTAACTTTTACAATGTAGTCTGTGTAACTATATAAGTATATAACTATGACCTCTGTCCATCTAGGCAAGCTGTCAGCAGTCCAATTAAGGTGTGATCGGGACAGCGGCCGCTGTCACCACCTCCTCTAGGCCGCTGTTACCACCTCCTCTAGGCCGCTGTCACCACCTCCTCTAGGCCGCTGTCACCACCTCCTCTAGGCCGCTGTCACCACCTCCTCTAGGCCGCTGTCACCACCTCCTATAGGCCGCTGTCACCACCTCCTCTAGGCCGCTGTCACCACCTCCTCTAGGCCGCTGTCACCACCTCCTCTAGGCCGCTGTCACCACCTCCTCTAGGCCGCTGTCACCACCTCCTATAGGCTGCTGTCACCACCTCCTCTAGGCCACTGTCACCACCTCCTCTAGGCTGCTATCCCCACCATGTCACCATCTCCTCTAGGCCGCTGCCACCATCTCCTCTAGGCCGCTGTCATCATCTCAGCAATTCCGCTGTCACTACCAACACAAGGCCGCTGTCACCACTTCTAAAGGTCGCTTTCACCAACGCCGCAAGGCCAAGGTCACCACTACTGCAAAGGCACTATCAATACCTCCTCAAGGCTACTTTCATCAGCGCCTCAAGGCCGCTGTCACCATCTCCATAAGGTCGCTGTCACTGCCTCCTCAAGGCCACTGTCGCCACCTACTAAAAGCTGCTGCCACCACCGCCACAAGGCTGTTGTCACAACCACAGCAAATCCGCTGTCAATACCTCAAGGCCACTGTTACCACCTCCTTAAGGCTGCTGTCACCACCTCAGCAAGGCGGCTGTCACCACCTCAGCAAGGCCGCTGTCACCAACACTGCAGGGCCGCGGTCACCACTACCGCAAGGCCGCTGTCAATATCTCCACCTGGCCGCTGTCACCACCTACTAAAAGCTGCTGACACCACCACCGCTAGGCTGCTGCCACCACCGCCACAAGGCTGTTGTCACAACTGCAGCAAGGCCGCTTTTACTACCTCCTCAAAGCCGCTGTCACCACCTCCTCAAGGCCGCTGTCACCACCTCCTCTAGGCCGCTGTCACCACCTCCTCTAGGCCGCTGTCACCACCTCCTCTAGGCCGCTGTCACCACCTCCTCTAGGCCGCTGTCACCACCTCCTCTAGGCCGCTGTCACCACCTCCTCTAGGCCGCTGTCACCACCTCCTATAGGCTGCTGTCACCACCTCCTCTAGGCCACTGTCACCACCTCCTCTAGGCTGCTATCCCCACCATGTCACCATCTCCTCTAGGCCGCTGCCACCATCTCCTCTAGGCCGCTGTCATCATCTCAGCAATTCCGCTGTCACTACCAACACAAGGCCGCTGTCACCACTTCTAAAGGTCGCTTTCACCAACGCCGCAAGGCCAAGGTCACCACTACTGCAAAGGCACTATCAATACCTCCTCAAGGCTACTTTCATCAGCGCCTCAAGGCCGCTGTCACCATCTCCATAAGGTCGCTGTCACTGCCTCCTCAAGGCCACTGTCGCCACCTACTAAAAGCTGCTGCCACCACCGCCACAAGGCTGTTGTCACAACCACAGCAAATCCGCTGTCAATACCTCAAGGCCACTGTTACCACCTCCTTAAGGCTGCTGTCACCACCTCAGCAAGGCCGCTGTCACCACCTCAGCAAGGCCGCTGTCACCAACACTGCAGGGCCGCGGTCACCACTACCGCAAGGCCGCTGTCAATATCTCCACCTGGCCGCTGTCACCACCTACTAAAAGCTGCTGACACCACCACCGCTAGGCTGCTGCCACCACCGCCACAAGGCTGTTGTCACAACTGCAGCAAGGCCGCTTTTACTACCTCCTCAAAGCCGCTGTCACCACCTCCTCAAGGCCGCTGTCACTACCTCTGCAAGGCCGCTGTCACCACCTCCTCAAGGCCGCTGTCACCACCTCCTCAAGGCTGCTGTCACCACCTCCTCAAGGCCGCTGTCACCACCTCCTCAAGGCCGCTGTCACCACCTCCTCAAGGCCGCTGTCACCACCTCCTCAAGGCCGCTGTCACCACCGCCGCAAGGCTGTTGTCACAACCGCAGCAAGTCTGTTGTCACTACCTCTGCAAGGCCACTGTCACCACTTACTAAAGGCCGCTGTCACCACCACCGCAAGGCGTCTTTTTTTGTTTTGCTGGGACACTTAAAGCATCAATCCTTGTAATAAACAGATACTTGTTATATTCACTGATGGTGAGTGATGTTATGTTGACTGCCTGGTAAGGAGCAGGGACAATGGAACTTTCTGCTCCATCGCTTGCTTAAATAGGAAACCTATAGATAACTTAATAGTGGAAACACATTATGTAGGTATTTTATGAAAATAATGTAAGTTTTCATCTAAGCTCCTGTGCATTAGGTGATAGAAAAGATATTCTCACATACGGGCATATTTATCAATCATTTTTTTTTTAACTAAAATAAGAAATGTATCAAAGTGTTTTTGGATTCATTTTTGTAAAAAAAAAATCCTCCAAGCCCTTACATTTGCATTCTTTTAGTAAGCAGTGCACATAGCATTTCCCATTACTAGTATGGTAAATGCTATCTGTTTTTGATTTACTAAATTACTTATATTCAACTTCTTAAAACTTTAAACATTAGGGGTGGCGTGAAAAAAATGCTGGTACTCTAGGGTGCTCGTGATTCAAAAAAGTATGGGAACTGCCCTATGGATGCTGACTACCTCCCTTTTCCACCATGGGCTGTTTGCCTATTTCAGCAGTGCCCCTGAAGCTGGCGGCACATACTGTACATGGGGCCTGATTCAGAGCCGCTCGCTCTGAATCAGGGCGTTTTTTTTGTTTTTGTGTGTGTCGGCCTCCTGGCCGCTCGCTAAGCTGTGGGTGACCATCAGCGGCCAGGTGATGGTCGCAATGGTCGCGACCATCGGGGCTTGCAACGAGACCCTTGTGGTAGGGTCTCGTTCCCACAAGCCCCAGTGAGCTTCCTGCTCTAAATAGAGCTGGAAGCTCACTACTGACATCACTGGTGATGTCAGTAGTGCCTCCCACGAATGGCAGGCACCACAGACAGCGCAGAAGTCACAGTCAAAGGGTTTCATGACACTAAGGGCCTGATTCAGGTTGGATCGCAATGCTGCATTTGCACGCAACCGACCGATGCGAAAATATGCTAATGAATGCATTTGCACTGCGGTCGCAGCACAGGATGAAGACGCCCAGCACTACATAATGCCGCCCCCTTACCCTCTTCTCACATCCGTACTAATGTGCAAGTATGCAGTCATTGGTAACATCGATTAACATCGGGGCTGCACGCACACTTGTAGTTGACACGACCCTGCCGCAGAAGTTGCTAAACTTCCTGTACGCAGTGAGCTGCGTACAGGAAGCTGCGTATGGGTTCGCTGTGAATAATTTATGTACACCCCTGCAACGGAGTCCGAACGTACTGACACGCCTGCGTTCGCACGACCGCCCCAGTCACCACCCACAAATGGCACTTCCTGTCAATCACTGAGTAATGAGTCTGTGTGGGGCCTGCAATCGCATTACTGATCGCAGCGCATGGTTCGCGCACGCGCACTGTATCCTATACGCACACGCAGATTGCAAACATCGGCCTACTGCGTGTGAACGCAGCATTGCGATCCAACCTGAATTAGGCCCTAAGTTTAAAGCACAGCACAGATATTAAGGGGCCTATCTATCAAATCATGTTTGTGGCATAACCCCTGAAAACACCCTCTTTCGTAGGATACCCACAGATGTTAAGTATCAGCCGTATGTATAAATGGGAGACAGCAGCAGAGAACTCCGATATATATATTCTGCGATCCCTTCATTCTGTGGTCCTTGCTCGGAGGCACAGGAATCCAGCGCAGCAGGCATCTGAAAGCAGCAGGGCCAGTACAGCACAACGTGGGTGGAGAGGTGGCTATCCAAATGCCCGAGCGGGCCGCCGTAGCAACCATAGCCAGAGCCGTCAGCAGTAGACCAGTGGGCAAGTTGGGTGTGAGGAGGCGATGGAAGGCCTAGTGAGTGCTGGGAGGCAGTAGCTTCTGGATTCCGCATTGGTGATCCTGAGCGCCTCTCCTTCAATTGCCGACCTGGTGACTGACTCAGATGACTGCTGACAGGCAGGGTCCGGAACGCCGTTCCTAATGACATCATTTTTCAAAAGAGCTCCAAGAACACCATTCCAGACCGCTCCGCCTAAAATCAGCCCTGTGTGTATATATATATATATATATATATATATATATATTATACACACATGTATTTATTTGTATATCTCACACACCCAGGGTAGGATCACAACCTCAGAACGGCACCAGATATTGCACTCACTGACCTGCATGTAGCTGTTTCTCCCCTGTATCCATGTATATTCCCAAGCCATGCCCCCTCACAGAAAGGGCCGTGGTCACAATGCAGTGGGGCCCACCGGGGAATTACCCGAGTCCCCGGCACCCCAGTCCAGACAGAGGCCCTGATTCAGAGCCGGACGCTCTGACCAGAGTTCTCGCTCTGAATCAGGGCCGTCCTATTTAAATTTGGAGCGGCCTTTTGGATGCTCGCATAGCTGTGGGTTACCACCCACAGCTTATGCGAGTGTCCATGATGATGGTCGCGATGGTCAAGACCATCGCGACCATCGGGCTTGCGACGAGACCCTGCGGTAGGGTCTCGGTGACCGCAAGCCCTGGAGTGATTTTGGCTCTATCAGAGCCAAAATCACTCCCACTGACATCACTAGTGATGTCATTGCGGCCGGACCCAGACGGTAGGCGTTCCCATGGGAACGCCTCCGTCTGGCAGCCACGCCCCCGGCACGCCTACCAAAGGGGTCGTGCTGTCAGTCAACATCGACAGCACGCACCCTTTGGTGCGAGACCTGGAGCGACGGCTTCCCCGTCGCTCCCCGGGTCTCGCGCATGTGCACGACGGAGCTCCCTCCGTTGTGCGCATGCGCACTAGGGCACCATCGACCCACTTGCGAGCGCTCAGCGCTCGCGAGCGGGTCTGAATCAGGCCCAGAAACCCCAGTTCATATTGGAGAACTCAGGGCCTGATTCAGCAAGCATAGCTATTCTGCTAATATGCACACTACGCAGTTGCTAATATCAGCGGTGATATGTAAATGTTTGCAATCGCATTGCGATCACAACCTGATAAGGACGCCCACTTCCCCTTACTCACATCTGTATACTTGGGCAACATAGCAAAATAATCGGTAACATCGAGTAACATCGGACCCCTACGCACAGGTAAGGCAGGTCAGACCTCACTCAGGAATTGCTACCTTCTGCGCACGCTATGAGACCTCAGGCTACGTATGGTATCGCAGTGGATAATTTATGTACGCCCCTGCAACGGCATTGCAATGCACTGGCACGCCTGCGTTCGCCCGACCACCCCCCGTCACCACCCACAAACGGCACTTCCTGTCAATCACTTCCTGTCAATCACTGGGTCTGCGTAGCAGTTCCCATCGCACGCGCATTGCGATGCATACGCATGGACAGTGCGGAAACATCGGCCGAGTGCGTGCGTTCTCTCCTTTGCGTTCCTTGCTGAATCAGGTCTTGTGTGTGGTGTAGTTGATAGTTTTTTTGTTTGTTAAAGTGAACCTGCACGTTTTTTTTTCTAGGAATACTATTATGCTTATCGTTTATCTGTCAAAAAATCCTCTACTGTGTCAGAGGCTGCTGCACCCCAAGAAGACCTCTTTGTTTTGCGTTTTTGTCCCATATATTTATAAAACAAAAAAATATATATTTTCCTATTGTCTAAAAAACCCCTGCAGTCTTTTGTAGTTGAATTGAAAAACTATATAGTAGTAGAAATTAGTGCAAACAATGTGAGTGTAAGCGACAGTGTGTGGTGGTGCTGTCCCCCCATCTTCTGCACCCCAAAACAATTCAAGTGTAAAAAAATAATTTCTTGGCTGGTGTCAAAAAATAATTTCAATTATTTTAATAAAACTGCTTGGTAAAGTTAACAGTCCCTCCTATCCCTATCTCATTGTTTGTTGTATGTTCACTTGATGTGGTGGCAAATAAGTTGAACAACAGAAGCTTTACTCCTGTCCTGGTGTCAAATATCAAACCAATCATGGATCAGTTAATAGAAGAGCAAGAGCAGCAACTGAGTACTAGTGCTGCGGTTGCTGCCACTCATAGTACTTCAGTATCTACTAAAAGTGGTCAATTAAGGTGGTCTAGTGAAGCTTCATTTTGATTTTTTTGCTTATTAAAAGAAATCCTCATTAAACAGAATGCATGCAAATGACAAGTTTTCAGTGCTCAACACATTCACAGATAGTTACAAAGTTAGTTTCAAAATGAACAATACACAAAACTCAAAGTTTAAGAACGGGCATCTGAAATTGAAACAATATTTCACAATGTTAAAGAAAACATCACCTCTGATAATAAAGGGAAAATGTACTAAAAAAATATATATACTGTACATAAAATTGCCAACATGCCATATACCACACGCAGTGGCAAGGAAAGGCTCAGGCCATGGCCTTCCTTTGCGAGTGGTGGTCCTGTTACTGCTGTCTCATGCACTAGAGTGCCTATTGCAGAAGCCGAGACCTCGCATGCAACACCTCACTCTAAGGGTCTCATTCAGAAATGTACGCAATGCTGATGTCACTGTACAACAAATTAATACTTTTAATTTGTTTCCTTTCTAAAAATAGTCATACATTACTAATTTGAGGTCAAGAAAAACTAAAATGATTTCAGAACGTTTTTACTAGCTCTATTTTTTGAGCTACACTACTTGCACTATACTGTATGTACATTAGTAATATAGTCATAGTGAAAAGCTATTTTAAAATAATCTGATATTTTCTTGATAGAAAATAAAATAACAGTTGTTTTAATTCAGTCAATCACAAATAAGAACACAAAACGAAACAAACATACAGCATAGGAAACAAACATACAGCATAGGAAACGAACATACAGCATAGGAAACAAATATACAGCATAGGAAAGTACTATGTAATATAGTGACCTATTCATGGAGGTGCTTTCTCTTTGCTTGTGGCTTGTACATTTTCATTGTTGTGCAGTGTATTTGAGTGAATTTTAGCCATTGCACATGCATTAAAGCCATACTGTGCGTGCGCAGAGATTGATTTGTACTTACACTGGCACAAAGGGATTCACTCGCAAACTGAGTAACAAGTAGTCAGCATTTGGGGGAGGTAAAGAGAGGAGGTGGCAAAGAAAACAGGCGTGACTGACATGGGTTTGCATAAATTAGCCATTGCGATCGCCTTCGCCGCATGAGAGCTCTCAGAGTGTCAGGAGAGGCGTTGTGTTTGAGACAGGTCAGACTTCACTCAGAAGCTGCATGGCTGCCCGATCTGTGTTGATGCTCCTGTTGCACATCATTGGACAGATATGAGAAGGCAACAATGGGCGTCCCCATGCTCAGTGAAGCTTTGGAAGACATTAGCATATCTTTGCAATTGCGATCGGTAAGTAATTGCAGTTGCGAATGCATTAGCATAAATTTCTGAATCAGGCCCTGAGTCTAGAGGTGTCACCCATAAAACAGGCAAATCAGGGCACAAATAGAACACTAAGGCTAAAAACAAACTGTATGAACTGTGACTTGGTCAAAATTGACTGGGTATTACTGGAAATTAATATTATTGAGGTTAATAATACTGCATGCACATCTCTAATCATAAAAGGCCTTCTTTCTCTCCTCCAATTTTTTGGCAGCAAGTTCATCTAACTTACATGCTTCCCTCAACTCTCTATTTAGTTGGGAAACATGATTTGTAATGAGGTATCTTCCAAAGCCGGGCCCATTAAACTCTTCTGAAGGTATCCAGGCTCAGGACTTTGGGCTTAATGGGGCTCCTGTAAGTCTTTTGCCATGTCAGAAAACTGTCACTTAGGTGTCTCTGTAATAAAATATTGTTTACTTGCGGTATAAAATAATTGTGTTTTTTTTGTCTGCACAAGTGATAAAAATTAAATAAGAATTTAGATTAATACCCCCCTATGAAATATTGGCCCTCATTCAGAGCCACTCGCTAGCGGCAGTACGCTCGTTCCGAGCGATGTTCGCACATCTGCGCATGCGTACGGATCGTTATACGCATGCGCGAACCAGTCAGTGCGGCCGAAATTCATGTGCTCGCAATATAGCGAATGCCTGCTATTTTGAGTGACAGAATGAGGCGTATGTGGGTGGTAACAGGGGAAGGTGCTTGAAAACGGGGAGTGGAGATCAGAACGCAGGTGTGCTTAAAGGTCAAAACGGGCGTTTTATGGGTGTGCATAATTAATACAGCAGCGTCATTGACCACGTCACTGGGTTATTTTATAGCCAGAACTGCTCGCAAGATTGTGGTAGCAAAAACCAACCACAAGAATAGCGAGCAGTTCATACGCTGGTCGATGTTCTCGATTAATCTAATAAATAGCGGACATGACGTATGGTGCGAGCGGCCAGGGGGCGTTTGTAACAAATAAACGAGCGTATGTTTTGCTCGCTCGTTCAGACTTAGAGGTGTGAACCAACTGCAATTTGCGAACGGATCATTTGAATAGCCACCCCTTGTTTTTGAACGAACGACCGCAAATAGCGAACGGCTCTGAATCAGGCCCATTATCAACACACTATTTGGGATTTACAGGACCACATATTCTTCCCAAGCCATCTGAAAAATGACCACAAGGTGTCACTGTTGTATTTCACTGCTGCACTCAGCAACCACCATCAACGTCAATTTACTTTCAAAAAGTATATGATTATCATGCCCTTGATATACAATGCTAATTTTCCCAGCAACCACTTGGAATGCAGATAAACAATTACACAGGCATCAGATGTAGCTGAAAATATCAAATTATGTAGCTCTGCTGTCAGCTTAACCAATGATATGTTCAATTTCACACACAAAAATGTTATGTACTGTACAATAAATCTCGTTGCTTTGGAAACGCAGAGGTCAACAGTGACTTTTGTCATAAGCGTCAATATACATTGTCCATGTAACTTGATGTTATTCTGTTATTCATTAACCATTGCCAAATAATCTAGAGGTGACGTGTTAATTAGAATAATACACGATTCATGGGAATTTAGTAGACTGTGGGAATTTTCACACTGTGACAGAAATATTATTTTGATTTGTAAGACACGGTACTTAGGACATATAGGGGCCTATTCCTGATGTTAATTATCGGGGTCTGAACGGACCCCGATAATTAACATTCTAATTCGCCGTGGCCACCGGAGCAATTCAGCATTGCTCTGGCGCGGTGGCAGCTGATGTGAAATCAGCTGCCCCTGCGAGCGGCTTCACTGCTCCTTTTCGGAGCAGTGAATCTTTTCACTGTGACGGCGGTGCGCATGCGCGACCTACAGGTCACGCATGCGCGCAAGAGTCCCGACGTCCTGCGGAAGGAGCTGGACAGGGGCGGAAGGATCCGAAAGGATCCCTTCTCGCAACCCGGACCTACTTCCCATAGGGAAGAGTGGGTTGCGAACCCCGAGCGGGGGTGTTCGCCATCTTCAGATGGCGAATGCCCCCGCAGTCAAGCTCTGAAAATATAATATTTTCGGAGCTTGATGAATTCTGTCCCCATACTAGTGTATGGGGACAGCGGGCCATTCCGCAAACAGAAGGTAAGTAGGAGATATCTGATACTAGTGTATGGGGACAGCGGGCCATTCTGCAAACAGAAGGTAAGTAGGAGATATCCGTGATACTAGTGTATGGGGACAGCGGGCCATTCCGCAAACAGAAGGTAAGTAGGAGATATCTGTGATACTTTTGTATGGGGACAGCGGGCCATTCCGCAAACAGAAGGTAAGTAGGAGATATCTGTGATACTTTTGTTTGGGGACAGCGGGCCATTCCGCAAACAGAAAGTAAGTAGGAGATATCCGTGATACTAGTGTATGGGGACAGCGGGCCATTCCGCAAGAGGAAGGTAAGTAGGAGATATCTGTGATACTTGTGTATGAGGACAGCAGGCAATTCCGGGAGAGGAAGGTAAGCAGGAGATATCTGTGATGCTAGTGTATGGGGACAGCGGGCCATTCCGCAAACAGAAGGTAAGTAGGAGATATCCGTGATACTAGTGTATGGGGACAACGGGCCATTCTGCAAGAGATGGGGGGAGTGCCTACCCTTCCGGAGGTGTGGGTGAGTTGCCCAAATTCCGGGAGGGTATGCATGTATGGGTGCAGGGTGTGTGGTGTTGGCCTCCCTGGACCCAGGTGCCCTTGTGCAGTGCACACCGGGCCTGATTCAGACCCGCTTGCGAGCGCTCGCAAGTGGGTCGATGTTGGCCCAGTGCGCATGCGCATGACGGAGCCGGCTCCGTCGTGCGCATGCGCGAGACCCAGCTAGCGACGGGCATACCGTCGCTCCGGGTCTCGTACCAAAGGGGGCGTGCTGTCGATGTTGAGTGACAGCATGCCCCCTTTGGTGGGCGTGCCGGGGGCGTGGCTGCCCAGATGGAGGCGTTCCCATGAGAACGCCTACCATCTGGGGCCGGCCCCACTGCCATCACGAGTGATGTCAGTGGGAGACATTTCGGCTCTGTTTGAGCCGAAAGCACTCTAGGGCTTGCGGCAACGAGACCCTACCACAAGGGTCTTGTCGCAAGCCTGATGGTCGCGATGGTCTTGACCATCGCGACCATCTTCCTGGCCGCTCGCTATAGCTATGGGTGGTCACCCACAGCTATACGAGCGGCCAGGAGGCCGCTCTAAAAATCAAGAAGGACGGCCCTGATTCAGAGCGAGCGCTCTGTCAGAGCGTCCGACTCTGAATCATGGCCACCGTGCAGCCATTATAGATACACCCATGCTCCCCACAACCAGGCCATTTCTATCTTGTCACTTCCACCTATATAACATCTCCAGGATCCAGCTCTTCCTCTCCCATGATGCCATAAATTCTGTCATGCATGTACCCCTCATTTCCCGCCAAGGCTACTGTAACCTCCTCCTCTCTGACCTCCCCTGCTTTCCCTTCTCCCCACTTCAGGCTATCCTTAACACTGATGCTGACCTCACTTCCCTTTCCTGCTGTACGGCGTCTGCCTCGACCTCCTGAAATGGTGCAACCTGCTTCACTGGCTCTGTATCACCCTCAGAATCCATCCTCATATACAGTATAAAAAAGCCATAAACCGCTTTTTCCTCTACAAACCTGAATCCATCTCTACCCACACGCCTTCCTGTCCTCTCCTCCTCTGACCGCCGCCTCACCTCTGTCCTGGTCACACCAAGATTTCAGTCAATGTACCAAGCCGTGGAGGGAGATAAAGTACCAAACAATCAGCTCCTAACTGTCACTTTACAGGCTGTATTTGAAAAATGACAGGAGTTGATTGGTTGGTACTTTATCTCCTTCCACCTTATCTCTCTCCAAGGCTTAGTACATCTCCCCCACAATGTTCGTTCTCTGGCGCTCACTCCCTTGCTTTGTCAGATTTTCTACCAATCTCGCCAGCTAAAAACCTTGCTCTCAAAAGGCCTGATTCAGCAAGGAAAGCAGTTGCTATTACGCATGCAATCGGCCAATTGTTGCGTAGTGCGTATGTGTACGCATTGCAGTGCGCAAACCGGCCACTGCGATCACAGAGGATACGCAGACCCATCGCAGAATGATTGACAGGAAGTGCCGTTTGTGGGTGGTGATGGGGGTTGTCAGGGTTCAGCCTAGGATCGGCCTCTCTCACCTCCTTGCTGGCTTCCCCTGACTTCCTTGCGGTCAGACGTCTGGTGCAGTGATGGATGTGGGCTGAGTATTCTGCCTTAGGTGCTTTTTGCGAGCTTCCATGGTCAGCTATGTGTGCTGGGGATCGGAGATCCCATCATGGGCGCCGCCTTGACAGTTCCTCTCATGTGACAGTACTCCTAACCTATGGTAGCATGATTTCAGTCAGCTGATGCTGTGCTCCAGTAATCTGCTACCCCTGGGTATAAATCCACCTCCAGAACTCCAGGAAGATGCTGTTCATCTTCGTTATTCCAAGTGCCTGTGTTACTCACACTGTTGCTCTCTGCTAAATCCTTCAGCGTGTTACTTCAGCCTGCTCACAGTTTCCCAGTTTCCTGTATTAGCTTCCATGCTAAACCTTACTCTGAGACTTTAGCTTTCTCACAGTACTTCAGTGTTTCATGTCCCTTCCCTGAGTGTCTTTGTATATGTGCTGCTAATTCTATTGCAGCTTTCCTGTGGCTATTACCCTGTATCACTGAAGTGTCAGATAACCTGCTGGTATTAATTAGCTCACAGTTAGTCCTCCCAGCACATGTCTGTGTCAATCTGCTCTGTGTCTTGTCAGTGCAAATCTGCACTTGCAGTTAGCACTCTCCCAGTGTATGCCTATCTTCTCTATATGTCTTGTCTGTGCAATCTGCACCTGCATATATAATTATTCCAAGTATTTTGCCTTTGCCCAGTACCAGCATTTCTAGCTCTCCCAGTATTTGGCCTTTGTCCAGTACCACATTTCTAGCTCTCCCAGTATTTTGCCTTTGTCCAGTACCACATTTCTAGCATTCCCAATATATTCCTTGAGTCCACTCTACTCTTGTATGTGCAATCCCCAGTATATGTTTGTGCTTTCCTGCATATTTAGCAAACTCCAGTACCTGCCTGTGTCCACATCTCCCTGAGCTGCTGAGCTAGTCAGCTCCTGGATTTCTTAGTGATTCTCAGTACATTCTCAGTAATCTCATGCAAGCCGGTGCTCAGGATTTCTAATTGTGTTCCAGTGTATCTCCAGTGTTCTAGCAATAACTTAACGTAATATAGTTTCCTGTCTTCTGCCATTCCCAGGTACCTGTCCAGAGGGCCGCGACCTGCTCACTTGGTGCAGCAGAAAACCAAATCCCAATTGGAGGGGTCACTGGAGAAAACCACCAAGTGAGTTAGACTCCGCGCCTCTGGGCAGGTCTAGCCAAACCTGGGTTCGGCTGCAAATAGGAGACCTAGCCACAGTCAATCCGATAGTCACCAGAACCCCCCGGCTCACCGTCCTCCACAGAGGATCACTTTCACCGGATTGTGACAGGGGGTGGGCGGGGAAATGCAGGGGTGCCAGTGTGTTTGAACGCCATTGCAGGCGTGTGCATAAATTATCCACAGCGATGCCGTACACAGCCTGAGGTCTGATAGCGTGCGTGGAAGCAGTTCTTGTGCAAGTGTGTGTGAGGCTGCGATGGTATTCGATTGTACCAATGTTTTTGCAGTCTTGCTAAACATTACGGATGTGTGTAAGGTAAAGCGGGCGTCCTCATGTAGTGCAGTGGCGGCATAGCGATCACAATGTATTAGCATACTGTTACAGGTATTTTTTCACAATATTTTTTTGTTTTTTTTAAATATCTTTTTATTGAACAGCAATAAAACAATTATACATTGCACAATCCAAGAATTAAAGAAAATAAAATTATCTGATAAACGACTAGTCTGTTTCTTGGAACAAACAATATACAAACTACTGTTAATCTTTTCAAACTTTTTTGGAAAATAGTACAAATATAGATTGAAATTATGTCAAAGTACAAAGAAACAAAGTACTTGAATATAATATAATGTAGAAAATTACAAATACTGTATAAAAA
Organism: Taudactylus pleione; assembly: GCA_031769625.1. Classification (NCBI taxonomy): domain Eukaryota; kingdom Metazoa; phylum Chordata; class Amphibia; order Anura; family Myobatrachidae; genus Taudactylus; species Taudactylus pleione. The sequence continues at coordinate 5,162,570 of JAUIMM010000570.1, read as the reverse complement.
AATCGATATAGTACACCGTATAGAAATGCAAGTAAATATACAATCAATGTCACTCAAACTATGCAACTTATAGAGCCAGTATAAGCAGCGATTGAATTTTGAGTTAACCAATTATCACATCAACTTCGGTATATCAGTCAATTGTTGCGTCAATATAATCTACATCAATGCAGAATTATATTAGAAAAAGGGGGAGAGTTAGAATAAAATGATAAAAGAAACAGAAGAAGAAAGAAAGGTGAAATAGAGGGGGAATCACTGACAGAAGGTGAGAGATACCTTGTCTGGGGGGATTCACAGAGAGAGACACATAAATAGCAACAATAGGGGCATTTTAAGTGATATTTCTTAGCATAAACCATTCCGTGTGATCAAAGACTTTCCATATGTTATTCTGAATCTGGACCGGTAAACATTGTATGTATGGTTCCCACTTTTTGGAAAAAATCCGTACCCCTCTTTCGATGTTAAAGATAGCCATACGTCTCTCCGCATAAATTACCTCCAGCAGCGCAATTTTCCATTCCATTAGTGTAGGTGCTGATTTTGAGATCCAGTAATTAAGGATAAGTTGTTTAGCTACTGTAACCATGACTCTCAGAGCAGGTTTCCATGGGCCCAAGGAGGACTCAGACTCCCATATTGAAAATTCTGCGAAAATAAGAGCTGCCGCATTTTTTGATAATTTAAGATGTATTGTATTATTTAGATAACACAAAATTTTATTCCAAAATCTATGGATCTTTCTGCAGTACCAGAGGTTATGCGAGAGAGAGGCATTAGAGCAGTCACATTTCACACAATTTCCCTCCTCCAGTGGCACAAAATGTCTCCGTTGGGCCGGGGACATATATGTACGATTTAAAATTCTAAGATGAATTTCTTGAAGTCTCGCTGACTTAAGGCAGGGTAAAACACAATCCAGACTCGCAATAAATGGCTCCAAGTCACATAATTCGGGTATCTCTGTGTGCCAAGCTTCCGCAACTGGTGCCCAAGCATGTATAGGAATTTCAATCAGGTATTTATATAAATGAGCTATTCTGAATTTGGTTGAGCAACATAAGAGTAGAATGCGACCCATTGTATCTGTGTTAACTGAGATCCATAAAGGATTATCTAAGGATTGAATGAAATGACGTACTTGTAGAAACATAAAAAATTGTGTACGAGGGATGTCATATTTATCCTGTAATTGTACAAAGGAGAGCAAATTGCCACCCGGATCAAATACATCTTTGATGGACATGATTCCCTTTTGATTCCACATTTTAAAAAGAGGAATGTCAAGTGAAGGGGGAAAACATGGGTTACCCCATAGGGGGATGTACGGGGATGAAAAAGGATTTTTCCCCAAATGTGTATTAACCTTCAACCACGTAGTGTAAGTGTCCCAGAATAAAATATTAGAATGAAATATCTTAGGAATGTGTATTTTAGGGGTGTGTAACAAGGCTGCTGGGGCATATGGGTGAAATAATGCTTCCTCCAAGTCAGGATTAGTATAGTGATCGGTATGTAATAACCAATCAGTTATATATCGGAATATGGCAGCTTTTGCAAATGCAGAGATGCTTGGGATGCTCAGCCCTCCATTTTTTTTCAGTAGGTAAGCTCGGGAACGCGGCATTCTGGGTTTCTTGTACTGCCAAATGAATTTAAAAAAGATCTGCGTAAACTTCAGTACATCCGCTCTTGTTAAAGTAATGGGTAAAGTTTGTAAAAGATAGGCTAGTTTCAGGAACACCACACTCTTTATTACAGTTACTCGTCCGAGTAGAGAGAGTTTAAGATCTTTCCAATTCTGGAGTTGGGAGTTTAATCTATTTAGCAATGGAGAGAAATTAAAAGCATATAGAGAGGATAATTGAGCTGGTATAAGTATACCTAAGTATTTTAATTTATGTGTTGCAATTGTGAAAAGAGAGGCTATGTGGGGATGTGTAGCTAAAAAAGTAGCTGCATCAATAGGGAGCAACTCAGATTTACTCACATTGATGCGATAACCTGCAAATGATCCAAATGTGGTAATTAGATCCAGAAGTGTAGGGATGGATCGTAGGGGATCAGATATAAAAAGCATCATATCGTCTGCAAATAAAGACAATTTACATGTTTGGTTTCTGATAGTAATACCCTTTACCTCCGTTTCCTGTCTTATTGCTATCGCCAATGGCTCTAGCGCAATTGCAAACAAAAGTGGAGAAAGCGGGCAACCCTGTCTCGTCCCTCTCTGTGTACAGAATACAGGTGACAAATATCTATTAGTGAGAATCTGAGTAAGGGGAGAACTATATAAGGATCGTATGATCTCAACAAAAAGGGCGGGCATACCAAACCGACGCAGAGATTCAAACAGGTGATCCCAGGTTACCAGATCAAATGCTTTTTCTGCGTCTAAAGACAACAAGAACCTGGGATCACCCGTCTCGCCCATATGCAGAGACTGCAGCACCGTAAGGACTTTCCTAATGTTTGTGACAGAATTTCTGCCACAAATAAACCCGGTTTGGTCCGGGTGTATGATAGACGGGAGAATCAACTTCAACCGCTCTGCTAAAATTTTGTCAATAATTTATAGTCTACGTTAAGTAGAGAAATGGGTCTGTATGATGAAGGCAAAAGGGTGGTCCTTGCCTGACTTCGGCAGAACTTTTATAATGGCCGAATTAAAATAGTGAGGGATTATTTTACTATCCATTATGGAGTTAAATACATTGGTTAAAGTCTCTGTGATTTGGGGATGTAATATTTTGAAAAACTCCCCACTCAGACCATCTGGGCCTGGGGCCTTGAACGTCTTGAGAGATTTAACAGCCTGATCTACCTCTTCATGTGTAATTTTGCCAATCAATATATCAGCCTGTGCAGATGAAATCTGTGGCAGGGTGTGTGATTCCCAAAAAGCCTCCTTTTTAGTGATATCTATTGGGTCTTGGGAATAGAGGTTTTGGTAGTAACGGAAAAAGATATTCGCGATATCTTTGCCATTGTATTGTATGGCAGAGCTTTCATCTTTGAGAGCTGCAATATTATTATGTGGCTTGGTACCTCTCAGCATGTTTGATAGGAGTCGGCTAGGTTTGTTGCCGTATCTAAAGAAATTTAATTTACCTGAGTATACATATTTATCATCCATTTGAGTGAGGATTTGATCAAAGTGTAACCTGCACTCACCATATGCGGCTCTAGTCACCGGTGAGGATGAAGCTCTTAGAGCTTGAAATGCGGATGTTAAGGCCGTCTGTGCAGATCTATAAGTGGCGTCCTGTTCAGCCTTATATTTTGTCATAAAGGAGATAATTTCCCCCCTAATCACCGCCTTAGCAGTTTGCCAATATAAACCTGGGTTATCTTTATGTATTTGGTTGTTCATTTCGTAACTGGCCCAAGCAGACTCTAGCATTGACTTAAATTTAAGGGATGAGGCTAATTTTGCCGGAAATCGCCACTGGGAGTTTACATCCACCCACACCGGCGCATGATCCGAAATAGCTATAGTTTCAATTGATGTATCGATAATCATTGGGGATATTGAGTTAGATAAGTAAAAATAATCAAGCCTAGAAAAGGCGTTATGAGTGGCTGAGTAGTACGTGTATTCCAGATCAGTGGGGTGTCTCATTCTCCACACATCTAATAAATTCAATTCTTTGGCCATATAATTTAAACCTATTTTTGGTTGTTTGGGGTAGGAATGAGAGAAAGTTTTCCTATCTAAGGTTGGGGAAGCGACTAGATTGAAATCACCCCCTAATATAATCTTAGAATCTGCAAAAGAATATAATTTGTTAATCAATCCTAGGAAAAAAGATTTATCATATATATTGGGACCATAGACATTACACAAACAATATCTAGTGCCGTCTAGCGTGACATCCATAAGAATGTATCGGCCCTCTTGGTCTACATCAGAGGAATGAATATCGAATTGAATACCCTTGCGTATTAGGATTACCACTCCACGTGACTTAGAACCAAATGATGATGACGCCAATACCTGGTGGTGCAGTGTGTTTAGCTTGGCGTGTTCTGTGGGAGTTAAATGAGTCTCCTGTAAATAAGTGATATCGGATTTAAGCTTATTAAGATATGTCAATATGCGCTTTCTTTTCACTGGTGAGTGAATCCCCCTGACATTCCAGGTGCAAAACCTAAGGTGGGAAGGCATCACAAGGTGTGGAAATTAGGTAATGCAAATAGTAAAAAAGTGTAGTATAAATGTTAATATACTCCCCATAATACCGGTTGGTGCTAGGTAGGTTCATAATAATATGAATGTTGGCTCTAGTATAAGTCATAAATAAGCTATGAAGGTCATGAGCTTCGTGATTCATACAGTATAAAGAAACAAATAGACAAATGGACATAGACATAAAAAGAAAATAAAGATAGACGCTTATATGCAGAGATTGCGAATCAAATGCAAACATATAACCAAAACTATAGTCATTGATCTCAGCCTATTGAAAAGAAAAAAAAAGACAATAGTATCAATAATAACTATAAAGCAACGTCACAAGTATATATGTAATTATAATCCTAAATCAGATTATAAACATATTTTTGAAGAAAAGGGTAAAACCTGGTAAAGGCATCAAAATAGGTATGGGACACCTTCCCGTAATCAATCATTATGATCCATCGTGGAGGGGTCCGAGGACTCTTTTACTTCATTAAGGAAAGCCTGGGCGTCAGCAACTTCTGTGAAATCTTTAGGGCCTTCAGATGAGAAAATGCGAAGTCTAGCTGGGAATAAGAGCGCGAAGCGAGTCCCTGATTGGATGAGCTGAGAACAGACAGGGGACATATTTCTGCGTGCTCTGGCAACCTCCGCGGAGTAGTCCTGGAACAAGAGGATACGTTGGCCATCCCACTGAAGAGGGCCCTTCTGTCGAGCAGTTGACCATATCAGATCCTTGTGACGAAAATTTAAGCACTTGAAGATAACAGCTCTAGGGCGTGAGATGTTAGAATCGCGAAAAGGACCTAATCTATGTGCTCGTTCTATCTCAAAATTATTCAGTTCAGCCGAGATGCCGAGTAGCTCAGGGAGATCGGTTTGAAGAAATTTAGTGAGATCGTTGCCTTTAATCGTTTCCTTAAGACCCAGAAGTCACAGGTTGTTGCGTCTGGACCTATTTTCCAGATCGTCTACCTTGGATAGTAATTGTTGTTGAGTGGTCGACATGGTAGCAACTTGTTGTTTTTAGTTCCGAAAGTTCATGAAAGTTGACTCCGATCCTGTTTTCATTTTCACGCACTTGTTGTGAGACAGAAGACATTTGCGTCTTAATATCCGCCAGTGCCCCCATGAATTTATCCGCTTGGTTTTGCAGTAGTGGTTCCACTGTTTCTTTAATGGCTCTAACTATCTCTGCATATGAGAGAGGAGCAGGAACCGGGCCCATTGTGTTATGAGTAGTAGCGGGTTCGGAACTATGTGTATGTGGCATGTTTTCCACAGAGTCTGTAGGTTGATCTGTACGTTTGCTACTACCCCTGGCTCGATTTGCCTTGGGGGTGGGCTGTGGAGCCATGAACTTATCCATGTAGAGATTGGTCCTAATTTTCACCAGGTTATGATAGTACTGAGGAGTGTGTTGCTTAGAAATGGCTGTGATCACAGACAGGAGATCCTTTACATTTCAAATAATTGTGAAGTAATTTGAAGAATAGGGCTGGAGCACCATCTGGTGGTAGAAGCTGGTACTGTAACTATTCCCCAGAGTAAAGGATATGTACATAAATATTGCCAAATTTATCATCAGCTATAGCTGGGGTTTCAAAAGAAGTATAGAGTTGCAAGACTTCTGTTTATAAGCAGCTGCACGTTCTCCAGTATAGGGCTTTAACTGGTAACACACAGTACCTTGTCTCCTGTATATGCAGTGTCTGCAAAATGGCGCCGTCTGTAAAAGGACCTTGATGGGAGCCAGCGTCTGCCTTCTGCAATTGTGTTATGCGGTCGCGGGGACCCGTCCAGCGGCGTCCCCGTGTGTTCCCCTCGCTGCTCGCGCCCACCAGCTGACTGTTTGTGAGCCGGCGTCGCAGGGTTTGGCAGTGGACCAGGCGCGATGCAGGAGCCGGGAGGCGAGGGCCGGAACCCAGCACCACGCACCGCGTCTTCAGTAGGCCGCGAGGTCCGGCAGCCCGAGTCCGGGAACCAGGATCCCGCTAGGCAATGGGAACACCCGCCTTGGGGGCAGAGATGGCTTGTGGCGGTAGGAGAGCCAAGAAGCACCGCGCACGGCCGGAGGGACTGGATCAGCAGGCTCAGTCGTAACGGAGCCCCGACGCCATGCAGCTTTCCTCCTCCTGGTTTCCTTTAATGTCTTCACAATATATTTTAAGTAAATCTCAGCAGATCACAATTCCCATTACAAGTATGGGAAATGCAATCTGTTTACTAAAAATATGTGAATTGAAGGGATTGGGGTAGTCAGTAGCGCATGCAGGGGGGGGTTTCTGTACCCAGAAACCCCCCCTGACAGGCTCGAGAGCAGTCACCATGTTTTTAAGCCCAGTCCACCTCTCGGCAAAATGCAGCGATTCTCAGGTCAATCGAGCGGAGGCGGAGCCAATATGACTTGATTCCATTAGAATGGTGTCATTTGGCTCCGCCCCCATGATTGACCCACGTATCCTGGCATTTTGCCGCTAGGGGGAGGAGCCTAATGACATGGTGCAAGCTAAGTGTGTGTGTGTGTAATGTATGTATGACGTGTGTGTGTGTAATGTATGTATGACATGTGTGTATGTATGTATGTGTGTGTGTGTAAGGTATGTGTGTATATATGTGTTGTTGTGGAAACCCCCCTGTAAAAATCCTGCATTTGCCCCTGGTAGTTTTTCACGAAAACAGCTCCAAATGCCCTTTAATAAATTTATGGGATACTTAAATAATGTTAATAAATATGCTCCTTAGTCACATGGGAGCAGGTTGCACAGATTTCCAACTATTCCCCCAACTGGCTTTAAAAAACTGACATCCTGCATTGAGTGTTCAGCACAGAATCACAAATTTGTCTGTACACATGGAAAGAAGTTTGGCTGAGAAAGGAAAAAGAACAGGTACAGTGTATATATATATTGTGACACAGTTAGGTTAGGGGGTCCCTCTCCTGGGTAGAGGACTCCTTCCTTACACACACACACACAGCAGCAGGGAAGCAGCACACCAGTCTGGATGCAAGTACAAGCTGGTCGGCGCCAGTCTTTATTGTACAATGTCAGAAATAACACAAAGAAAACATAAACGTAAATCCTAGCCCTGTCGGGGCACTAACTTCACAGGTAGTTCCCTCACTACCAGAACCTGGCAGGGCCTAATGCCCTCGCCAGCAACAAAAGCACAGCACAACACTCACAGTTAGGTATCCAAGTGTCTCTGAGCAAACTCCCTGTCTGCTCTCCCAGGTGAGACAATCAGCCCTAAACAAACTAGGCTTATATTGGCCACTCTCAGATGGAAAACTAACAATCCTGTTACCAGGCTGCGAGAACCAAAACCTGGAGTGGCCGTGGGTGGAGCCCTCCCTCTCCTCTCACCCACAACCCCCAGGTCCCAAACCGGCTTTTCAAAAAGCCGAAACTCAAGCCTGCTACACTGCAGACTTTCTCCTGGGGGTTTAAAACACAAAAGACAGGAATCTGGGACAAATGTACCTGCCACAGACCACTTTACCAGTGATCCTATCACAATATATATATATATATATATATTAGGGGAGTGCACCGGCCACTTTTCGTGTTTTGGTTTTGGATCTGGATCTTTCTTCGTGTTTTGGATCTGGATTGGTTTTGCCAAAACCACCCTTCCGTGTTTTGGGTTCTGGGTTTTGTGTTTTGGATCTGTATTTTTTTTTTAAAAAAGCATAAAAACAGCTAAAATCACAGAATGTGTAGGTTTTTCTGCTCCTATGCTATTATTAACCTCAATAACCTTAATTTCCACTCATTTCCAGTCTATTCTGAACACCTCACACCTCACAATAGTGTTTTTATGTCCAAAAGGTTGCACCGAGGTAGCTGGATGACTATGCTAAGCGACACGAGTGGGCGGCACAAACACGTGACCCATCTAGGCGTGAAACTGCAGTGGCAGACAGGATGGCAGTTTGAAAAACTAGGCCCCAAACTGTACATAATGGAAAGAAAAAAAAGAGGTGCAAGATGGAATTGTCCTTGGGCCCTCCCACCCACCCTTATGTTGTATAAACAGGACATGCACACTTTAACAAACCAATCATTTCAGCACCAGGGTCTGCCACACGACTGTGGCTGAAATGATTGGTTCATTTGGGCCCCCACAAAACAAGCTGGCAATTAATCTGTCCCTGCACAAACTGGCTCTACGGTGGCAAGATGTCATCCTCATCCACCGATTCCTCACCCTCTTCAGTGTGTACATCCTCATCCTCACAGAGTATTAATTCGTCCCCGCTGGAACCACAGGTCCCTCTGTACGTTCTGGAGGCTGGTCTCCCTGGAAGAGTTGATAATTCATTTTATGAACATCATCTTCTCCACATTTTGTGGAAGCAACCTCCTACGCCTTTCGCTGACAAGGTTCCCGGCTGCACTAAACACTCTTTCGGAGTACACACTGGAGGGGGGGCAACTCAGGTAAAATAGAGCCAGTTTGTACAGGGACCTCCAAATTGTCTGACATGCCTACTTGGATGCTGTCACCGATGTAATCCTTTAACAGACAGACGCATGCTTGTCGCTGCTGCTTTGAGGATGCAAGTGCGGCTACAGCCCACACAATTCACAAAGACAGAAAAAAAAAAGGAATATTTTTATTGTTTGTGGAGCGCACTTTGAGGGTTACACCACCCTTTAACAGACAGACGCACGCTTGTCGCTGCTGCTTTGAGGATGCAAGTGCGGCTACAGCCCACACAATTCACAAAGACAGAAAAAAGAAGAATATTTTTATTGTATGTGTAGCACACTTTGAGGGTGTCACCACCCTTTAACAGACAGGCGCACGCTTGTCGCTGCTGCATTGAGGACAGTATCATATGCAGTGACAGTAGACTTGTCAGAAATTGTTGGCACGTCCTTCAGTCTGGACCAGGTGTCCAAACCAGCCCTTGACTTATGACACAGGCGCACGCTTGGCGCTGCTACTATGTTGATGCACGTGCGGCTACATCGCACACAAGTCACAAACACATTAAAAAAATAGTTTTTTATTTTTTGGAGCACTTTGAGAGTTACACCACCCTTTAACAGACAGACGCACGCTTGTCGCTGCTGCTTTGAGGATGCAAGTGCGGCTACAGCCCACACAATTCACAAAGACAGAAAAAAAAAGAACAATATTTTTATTGTTTGTGTAGCACACTTTGAGGGTGTCACCACCCTTTAACAGACAGACGCACGCTTGTCGCTGCTGCTTTGAGGATGCAAGTGCGGCTACAGCCCACACAATTCACAAAGACAGAAAAAAGAAGAATATTTTTATTGTTTGTGTAGCACACTTTGAGGGTGTCACCACCCTTTAACAGACAGACGCACGCTTGTCGCTGCTGCTTTGAGGATGCAAGTGCGGCTATAGCCCACACAATTCACAAAGACAGAAAAAAAAGAACAATATTTTTATTGTTTGTGTAGCACACTTTGAGGGTGTCACCACCCTTTAACAGACAGACGCACGCTTGTCGCTGTTGCTTTGAGGATGCAAGTGCGGCTACAGCCCACACAGTTCACAAAGACAGAAAAAAAAGAACAATATTTTTATTGTTTGTGTAGCACACTTTGAGGGTGTCACCACCCTTTAACAGACAGATGCACGCTTGTCGCTGCTGCTTTAAGGATGCAGGTGCGGCTACAGCCCACACATTTCACAAAGACAGAAAAAAAAAGAACAATATTTTAATTGTTTGTGTAGCACACTTTGCGGGTGTCACCACCCTTTAACGGACAGAGGCACGCTTGTCGCTGCTGCTTTAAGGATGCAGGTGCGGCTACAGCCCTCACATTTCACAAAGACCGAAAAAAAAGAACAATATTTTTATTGTTTGTGTAGCACACTTTGAGGGTGTCACCACCCTTTAACAGACAGACGCACGCTTGTCGCTGCTGCTTTGAGGATGCAGGTGGAATCTAGACGGGATTTGGAACCGGGGACACACTACCTCCATCAATTGTCTAAATCCCACTGCACTAATGGCGGATACCGGACGCACGTCTAACACCAACATAGCAGTCAAGGCCTCAGTTATACGTTTTGCTTCAGGATGACTGCTGTCGTACTTCATCCTCATCGCTAGGGACTGTTGGAGGGTCAATTGTTTAGTAAAAGTAGTGATGTTCCTACTTCCTCTCTGGGATGATGAACAACTCCCAGCAGCAGCAGCAATAGCACTAGGAGGAAGTGGTTCTTGATCTTTCCCTATTTTATTTTTATCGGAGAAAGTTTGGTCCTCCATTTATGTTATATTGATATATACGTGCGGCTAAAGCGCACACAAACACAGAAAATATTTTTTTATTTTTGCTGGAGAGTAGTGCACTTTGTGGGTTACACCACCCTTTAAGAAATGAGCCAGCCGGCTCTTTACTTATGGGACACAGGCGCACGCTTGGCGCTACTCCTTTGTTGATGCACGTGCAGCCACAGTGCACACAAGTCACAAACACAGAAAATATATATTTTTTTGGTTTGGAGTGTACTTTGGGGGTTACAGCACCCTTTAACGGTCAAGCCAGCCGGCCCTTTACTTATGACACAGGCGCATGCTTGGCACTACTTTGTTGATGCACGTGCGGCTACTGCGCACACAATTCACAAACACAGAACATAATTTTTTTTTTGGTTTGGACTGGAGTGTACTTTGGGGGTTACAGCACCCTTTAATGGTCAAGCCAGCCGGCCCTTTACTTATGACACAGGCGCACGCTTGGCACTACTTTGTTGATGCACGTGCGGCTACTACGCACACAATTCCCAAACACAGAAAATAATTTTTTTTTTGGTTTGGACTGGAGTGTACTTTGGGGGTTACAGCACCCTTTAACGGTCAAGCCAGCCGGCCCTTTACTTATGACACAGGCGCACGCTTGGCACTACTTTGTTGATGCACGTGCGGCTACTGCGCACACAATTCACAAACACAGAAAATATTTTATTTTTTGGTTTGGACTGGAGTGTACTTTGGGGGTTACAGCACCCTTTAACGGTCAAGCCAGCCGGCCCTTTACTTATGACACAGGCGCACGCTTGGCACTACTTTGTTGATGCACGTGCGGCTACTGCGCACACAATTCACAAACACAGAAAATATATTATTTTTTTAGCACTTTGGGGGAGGACCCCTGATGGACAGAGCACCCCCTGGACAACTCTACAGCACCCTTTAGGACTGGGACACTGCACAGGACTTTGGAGTGGACACAGCCCCTATGGAGAACTGACTGCACAACACAGTCCAGCCAGCCCCTATGGACTTTGAAGTAGTGGACACAGCCCCTATTAACAACAGCAGCACAGCACAACACAGCCAGCCCCTATGGACTTTGAAGTAGTGGACAGCAGCAGCACTACACTACACTACACTACACAGCCCAGCCAGCCCTAACTCCCACCCTCCCTCTTCACTGTCCACAGCCGAGTGAGAAAATGGCGCCGACGCAGGTACCTTATATAGGATCCAAAACCCGCGAGACTCGGAAGGCGGGATGATGACGTTTTGCCTCGATTTCAGATCCGAGTCAGGCGGGAAAAGTCGAGCCTGACTCGGATCGGACTCGGAACGGGGGGGCTCGGGGGGGTTCGGATTTCAGAAATCCGAACCCGCTCACCCCTAATATATATATATGTATCTATCTATCTATCTATCTATCTATCTATCTATCTATCTATCTATCTATATATATATATATATATCTCAAAGCTGACTCATCTTTGGCGATATCAGTTGTTGGATTAAAGGAGCAATAATCTTACATGCAAACGCGCCTTGCTATGTACTTAATATTATTGCCCCCATAATTCTAGCCGGCAAAACCACTGGAGACGCAACAGGCACCACTTAGTAAATTTACCCCCAGATCAGTGGAATGGCTGGTTAAACTGTGTATTATGTCAAATTTCAAGATGGATTTAATTTCTGTGAACTTTACTACCGTCACTTTGGGATGGGGTTAATTAATATGGGTGATTAGCTATGTAAATTCAGATGTATATAAATGGCTTTGTTATAGTTACATTACATGCATAGTAAATGCTGGAATCTTTTACTATGCTGCGTCACATGAAGTCACGTCTATATTCATGCACTATTATTTTTGATTACTAGAATGAGGTTAATTATAATCAGAAAATTCTACAAACAAACAAACAAAAAAAAAAGCTTTGTTTCCTTTCACAATATGCGCTTTAGATATTCCAGAAAATGCCTTTTGGCGTCTCGGTTGCAGGGCGCCGTCGTACAGAATCCAGAACATCGCACTGCTGCGCAACTGGAGAAAAACACAGGTTCTGCCAGAGCATCCCTCCTGGTAACAAGAGGCAGAATCTTTCTTCATTTCTCAATGGACTGTTTGGTTTTTTTTTTGTCCATTTTATAGAACAAGCCCGTTAAAATGCAAAACATTTCACCCAGCCCTTATGCTGTCTCTCAAATGTACATAATAATATATATAATAATAAAACAACTTGGAATGGGAACTATCACTTTATTTTCATACTTGTTGAATGCGTGTAAATGATAATGCTGTAACTATGGTGAGCTGTGAATTCTTGATATGAATGGATACGGTGATCATCATGAATAATGACTTATTATACCTAGCCTTGAATGGTATTTTGGCTATTTTGCAATCTGGTTCAAGACTCTGTGGGCGGGATGTACTAAGCATCTCGTCGCCATGCGGTACATTTTGCCACTTATCGGGTACATTCCGGCGTCAATTACTCTGGTATGTACAGTAGTTAGACATGTGATTAAGGGCCGTATTCAGTATGAGCCGAGCCGCGTTACTTTAACGCGGTATGGACTTAACGCCAACTTTGCCTGTTTTGGAGGCGGAAAAGTATCGCGCGCATGCACGCTTTACCCTGTATTCAATTTGAAAGTACGCGTAAATGGGACCCGGTGATACTTTAACAGGCGGAAAGTACTGTCAGTTTTGGGGAAATCAGCCTGACACCCCCCAAGTGATGCTCTGACATGGGGGTTCACTATGGTACCCCCTGATTTGGCTTGCTGAAGGTATTTGGTGTTTTTAAATGGGCTCAATAGCTGCTAAATTGCGTTTTTCTATACCTGATGCAGAATAGTCTTTAGGAGTATTTTTCCAGAAAATAAGTTATCCCAGCAAATTTGGGGTACTTGAAAATGGGGGTCAGCATATTTAAAGTTGAAAAAATTGTGAAAAATCCACCTGCTGCAAACACCTGCAATAAAAAAACACTTGGGGCACACTTGGGGACCCCCAGAGTCAAGTTCGCTAGTTTTTAAGTTTGTACTCCAACATTTTTTATTTTCGCCCCCTTTTTCAAAGTCAATTTTTGGGGTGTACTTAAGTTTTTTTTTTTGACACAGTTTACCTTTGGGGGACTGTCTGAAGGCTCTACGGGGGTTCCCGCAATGTTGCACCCCAAAACCCCAATTCTGCACTTTTTTCCGCCTCCCATTCATAGGCGAAACTTTACCACCTATTACATTGCATAGACTTTCCTCCTAAGCGGAAAGTCTTTCAAACTGAATACAGGGTAAAACCAAGACAGGCGATAATGACATCATCGGCGGAAACTTAACGCGGATCCAGACTTAACGCTTCAAATTGAATGCGGCAGTAAATCACAAAGGACAGCTCTCCCGATAAGATCTGTCCTTTGTGATAGCTAGATGCTAGGGACCTCTGGGTTTATTACACTCCGCCTCTCAGAAAAAAACCAATAAGAAGCCCATAGGCTTTTTAAAGATCTAAATATGGCGTTACCCAACGGGTACAAGCTCCGGAATGTACCGCATGGAAATGCATCCAAAACTTTGAAAACGTCATTTTCATGCTTAGTACATCCTGCCCTGTATGAAGTCCCTGAAAAATACTTCTAACGATAAGGTGCGGGAGTTAGAGTTGTGCACAAGTCCTGCATTGAGGAATGACCTAGCGATTTTTAGCAACTGCCCATACTGTACTGTACATCAGAGCATATGCACTTTGAGCAACTGGGTGATGCAGAGCTTTACGCATCTCAGCCCCATTTCTAATTGCGGCTGACTGGCTGCAGGTGCCGACATTGGGGCGTGGCATGTAGGCTACGCGTTTCGTGGGAGTGTCGTGGACTTGTAGACGGAATTGTCGGCTATTCAGATTGGTAAGTGTGCAGAGATCCGTCTGATTATAAATGGATCTTTTACACCAAGGATAGAGCTGGTTTACCTGCTCGCTGGTGATGGCTGCGTTTACATGCGGATGTATAGGGCTGGATAGTCTGTCTAGATGTGGGCACCTCTAAATACAGGAGGAGATACGCATTTATTTCCATGCATGGAATGCGACTGTAGTTAGGGCTCGAGTTATGTGCTTCAGGTCATGGAAATAATTCTATCTGCAATGTGGGGGTATATTTTCAGCAATTTTGATGGATTTAAAATCGATCAAAATCAATGTGTTCCTGGGACTTATTCACACACTTACTTAAGCTGAGTACACACTAAACGACGTGTGTACCAAGCAATGCTACCCACGACCTCTCTGCCGACAGGCCGACATATTGGGCGGTCCGTACACAATGGGCGATCCAATGCCCGCCCGCCCGATATGCTGGTCCCCTTCGCACAGCGCTGCACAAGATCGTTAGCCGCTGATTTGACTGCAGGTATAAAAGATCAAGCGATGCAGCTGACGGCCCCACGGGAACGCGCACTGGACCTGATTCAGACCCGGTTGCTAGATGCGTACGCTCGCTCCAAGCGTATTATGTAAACTCTGAACACACCCAGCAAGGCAGGCGATCGCACGGCAAGGCATTAGCACGCCCACTATGTCTTGACGTGCGATCACTTTGTGTATGCAGACGCCCACCAGCCTGTCTTAAGACGCCCACTTGCGCAAGTCATCTCCAGGAAGTGTATGCAACCATCCGTAACATTGAGTCCCATCGCGAGCATTCGCAGCGCTTGTGGTTTCCTTTACCCTACCGCAAGCACTGCGAGCACTTCAGTGTAAAAACCAGCCAGGTGACGTGTACAATGACGCTGCCTATTAATTATGCACGCCTCTGAAACGGTGTTGAAACACTCAGGCACACCTGCGTTCACACCTCCACTCCCCCGTTACTACTGCCTTGCCCCCGTTACCACCCACAAACGGCCTCTCCTGTCACTCATTCCACTGGGCTGTCTTTGCCGGGCGAGCGAGCGCTTCCCAATGGTTCGGATTAGTTTGCGCATGCGCACTGCATTGCATGCGCACATTTGCAAACATCGCCAGCAATGAGCGAACGCGTGCTAGTGACCGGTTCTGAATCAGGCCCACTATACGATGTAGTGCATACACACTGGACGATTTTAGCGATTGTTATTCCGATGCGTTAGAATCAGCCAAATCGTTAATAAAATCATCCAGTGATTAGGGGCCTTAATACTTAAAAAAAAAATCAAATAAAAAACTAACTCTGCTAGTAAATATGTAATTTAGCCTCGGAAACACAACATCGATGTTGATCAATTTTTATCGATTAAAATCGACCTTTAGTAAATGTACCCCACGGTGTGCAATATCATTAGTTTTGTACCAGTGCGATTGGCGGACAATAGATGTGCCCATCAAGCTGCCGGGATCTGCTCCCCACCTTGGAATAAGCTTTGTCAAATTGAAAGTGCATCAAAAACTTTGTGAGGAGTACTGGGCAAAATTTTAAATGTCATCATTCATGACCCAGTCCAACCTCCATCCCCATGAGAGCTGCCCCTTTCAATTGAGTTTTCCCATATTCATCGTTATCGTTCAGTCATCCAAAAAATCGTTCAGTTTCTGCCCCAAAATGATGAACGATAACTACCAATGCACGTTCCCGTTTGCAGTTGGTAGTTGCCGTTCATCGCCCAAACCTCCCGTCCAACTTGACGATATTGTCAGGTTGAACATGTTCAGGGATGAGGGAGGGAGCCCGGCACTGAATGAAATCGTTCTTGATATCATTCAGTGTTTCTGCTCAGTGTCGTTAACGACACTGAGCATACCCCTGCCGGGGACACACTGGACGATGTCGCTCATGGAGTAAATCGGCCCGTATGTATGCACCTGTACACAGGTGACCAATGTTCACGCAGATGATCCAATGCTGTGCCTTTGGACGCACAGATCACAAAACCCAGCAGCAGGCATCTTTTACACAAGACACAAGGCATAATTTTGCACAGCAGCTGCACCCAAAGACACGGCTGCTGTGTGAACTGCGTCCATCTCTGAGTTGGGCCTAAGGATTTTTTGTCAATGGAATTTCAGGTCTTTTTGTAAACGTACACATCAGGTCCCGAAAATTAACCCACGATAAGAAATTAGCCCCGAAGTGGCACCCGATGCCGGCACTTTCGGGACCTGATGTGTCTTGAGAAAAAATCCACCAAGAGTGCCAACTATTCGCCGCCGCCAAGGCGAAAACACATAGGTCCCTGAACTTGTCACGGATCCTATGTGTTTTCAGCCGAAATATCCTATTATTTTATCCGAAATAATAGGTTAGGGAGAAAAAAACATTGGCGAAAAATGGGGATAATCGGGCAAAAATGACTATTTTCCCTTATAAAAGCACTCGGCTTGCGGTCTCGGAATCCATCAGTAACTTTTATGATCCGTTCGTGGATAATTGGATACCCCCCTAAGTGTGATACCAGAGGCCGTCATCAGTAAGCACTCACACTAGTACTTGGTGTTAAAGATATGTCTGAAAACATGCATATTTATTATTATGGACTAGAGGGAATGAGACTTTATATATTGCAGTGCCCATACTTGCCCATGTTCAGTTGCGGAGCATGCACAGCATGAAAGCATGCACGATCCCCCCTGTAAACTGGCACATGTTTAATTCTGCATCTGCCACAAAATACTCATAATTGAAATTTAGAAATATACAATTAGACATGCCCCTCTGCTGCCCACCAACTGTTATATCACATAATACCTCTTGATCACCAGCTTTTCTAACACATTACACCTCTTCCCACCAGCTTTTCTATAACAAACAATCCCTGGTCCTCTAGCTTTTAGCTCACGTTCCCCCCAACCCATCAGTTTTTCCACCACATGCCCCCCCCTTGTCCACAAGCTTTAACATTTTATTCCACCCCTTCTCACCAGCTTCTCCATCACATGCCACACACCCTATCCACAAATTTTTCTGTCACATTACCCTCTGCCCACATACTTTTATATCACATGGCAACCTTGTCCACCAGCTCTTCTATGTCATTTACCCCCCACCCACAAGCGTTTTTTTTCACATTCTTACAGTCCACCAACTTTTATATCACATGCCACCTGCTGCCCTTCAATTTTCCTTTTACATGCCCCCTGCCCAACAGCTTTTCTCTCACATGCCACCCTTCCCACCAGTTTTTCTCTCATGTACCCTACCACTCAGCCTTTGCATGGATAGGCTCTGTCTCGTGGCCACTGCACAGTACAGAAAGCCTACATGTGAACCTTGCAGAATACAGAAAGCCTTTATGTGATTCCTGCACGATACAGAGATCATTCTGGTCACCCATGTGCAATACAAAGAACCTTGCTGTGAGCCCTGCACAATACAGAAAGCCTTCCTGTGACTCTTGCACAATACAGAGAGCCTTTATGTTTTATCCATTTTTATAAAATCAACATTAAAGGGAAAATGGATATGTACCCACTGTCACCACAGTCTCTATGTGGAATGCATTAATTTCTATAATTAGAGTGGGAACAAGGCTCTTTCAGCATGGAGGAATCTTCTTTAGGCTGGGGCAAACAATGGGGCATATTTAGAGTTGGGTATACAGTATGTCTTGGCTTTTTGCATATGACATGCATTTCTGGGGATGTAGTCAGCAGCCCGGCATGCGGGATGCCGACAGTCAAAATACCGGCGCCGGAATCCCGACAGCATCGGGATCCAGGTTCCAGAATCCCGACCACCGGCATCCAAAGGCCTAGGGAGAGGGTTAGATTTAGGGTTAGACGCTAGAGGAAGGGTTAGGCACTAAGGGGGGAGGGTAAGGATTAGGGTGCAGGGAGGGGGAGGTTAAGTTTAGGCATTAGGTTTAGATTCAGGCAACAGGGAGGGAGAGTTAGGGTTAGGGGAGGGGTAGAGGTTAGCGTTAGGAGTACTTACCTATGGGTGTCGGGATTCTGACTGACAGTATGCCGCTGTCGGTATTCTGACCGGCGGCATTCCGACCGCCGGGATCCCATACCCAACCCGCATCTCCGTACTGTACATACAGTATGCACCATAAAGTTTCTGTATACGTATGCTTATAGGTATTTGCACATTGATGAGTGGTGTCTCCTTATGTCTGGATTGGTAGAACAAGGGTGGGCAGGCATAGGCCAAGTACAGTAAGAACGTGTTTATATAACTTCGCCACAGGTGTGAACGCATCTGCAGATCAGACATTAAAGAGCACAGGCATAGGAGAGGAGAGGGGAGGGTTGGATACTTACCACCGTCCGTCGAGATCTCCTACCGTTGGGTTTTCAGCCGCCGATATTTCAATCCCATTCCATTGTGACTATCAGCTGCTTTGCGATCGCACCTGCTGTGGGGATTGACTCGCAATTGATTGACAGGAAGAGACCATTATGTGTGTGGTTTTGGGGAGTTCGAGCCAAAACGCAGGCATGTTGGGGGCCGTTTCCTGGGCGTGTACTAGCCAGCATCTGCGACTGCGCACGCACAGAACGAACCTCCAGCGTCTCAATTACCACGACTATTCTGACCATAGACTTACTTGAGCTGTCGATGTTTTGAAAATCTGCGTACAATGCTGCATTTGTATTACGCAGTTACGGGCAATTACAGTACGAGAGTTCCGGGGGGCGTCTCAATACAAAATCTGCTGCCTGTTGCATTAGCATATTTTAGCTACTGCGATCTTTGTTGCGTATGCATTACTGTCCGTCCCTGAATCAGGCCCACTCTACGCTATCACTATGCTATTGCGGGGTGTAATAAACACACTAGTTGCGCTTGATGCACGCCTGTTGCTGTTTTTGAGCTGGACTTATCCTTAGACGCAACTGTCTGAACATTTGTCAATTTTCTTACTTATGTCTTCATCCCAGGTACGTTCTAAGGGCCTGATTGAGACCCGGTCGCAAGCGCTGAGCGCTCGCAACTGGGCTAGCGACGGGCACTCCATTGCTCCGGGTCTCGCACCAAAGGGGGCGAGCTGTCGATGTTGAGTGACAGCTCGCCCCCTTTGGTGGGCGGGCCGGGGGGGGGAGTGGCTGCCCAAACGGAGGCGTTCCCATGAGAATGCCTGCCGTTTGGGGGTGGCACCACTGACATCACAAGTGATGTCAGTGGAGAGCTTCCGGCTCTCTGGGCTTGCGATGAACGAGACCCTACCACAAGAGTCTCATCGCAAGCCCGATGGTCGCGATGGTCTTGACCATCGCGACCATCATCATGGCCGCTCGCTATAGCTGTGGGTGGTCACCCACAACTATGCGAGCGGCCAAGAGGCCGCTCCAAAAAAAAAATAGCCCAGCCCTGATCCAGAGCGAGCGCTCTGTCAGAGCAAGCGGCTCTGAATCAGGCCCTGAGCGAAGATAAGTTCTCCACTAAATGGACCCCAGTACGTGAAGGAATCAATAGATTGAAACTATGCTAAAAACAAAATAAAAACCAAGCTATAAAATTGGTATTATAATACCATAATGTATCCCTTCCTTTTTGGAATATTAGGATATTAATAGCAACCGCATAGTTCCATGACCCTTATAAAAGCACTCGGCTTGCGTTCTCGGAATCCGTCAGTAACTTTTATGATCTTTATTATATACAGTAAAGAAAAAAAAGTTTCCCCTGTATAAAATATGTATAATTAACAGGAAATGTTTAAGACGACTCTACAATTGGGAATTTGGCCAAGGTCCCTCTATTATATACGATTAAGTACCCATGAAATATACATGGTTTTCTGCAATACCTACTCTGGAAAAAGCTTGGCACAGGTGTTCATAAGTAAATGTCTAGAACATATATTATCCGCTCCTTGCTTCAATAGTGGAAATGTCGGCTTTGTGGAACACCTATTAAGAAATGTCAACAAGAAAATGAGCGTAGTTCAGGTCGTACTGTGCATCCTCTCAGGCATATCTCCAAGACCTGCGTGTCAATGGAGGGTGCCAGCTGTTTTTCTCATAATGAAGGCAAGCTGCTTGGGGAAATCCCGTTTCCTGTTTTTACACAGACAGTCGAGCTGCGGTGTTGTCAGCTAATTCTGCTCAGCTGAAAGTCCAAAATAAACTGTAAAAGCTCCTGTTTACGAGAAAATATCATAAAAAGAGCGGCTGGCAGGCAAAACTATCGGGAATGAATGTTTGCAATATGATTATCTCATTATTACCTCTTCCAATACATTGGAATATATTTATCATACCTGTCGTCTGCAAACAGTGGAGGCGGCCATTTTGTGTCATCTATAAGGCATGAGACACAGGAGCTAATTCAGACCCGCTCGCTAGCAAGCGTTCACACGCAGACAGCTGATGCTTGCAAACTGCGCATGCCTACGCATCGCAGTGTGTGTGCACAAACCAGTGCAAGCGATCGGGAAGTGTACGCTTGCTGCGCATAGACAGCCCCGCTCAGAGCCGGCCCTAGCCAAATTAGTGCCCTAGGCAAGATTTTGGGTGGTGCCCACCCCATAGGATCCTGAAAAAGAGTGTGGCCTCACAGAAGAGTCGTGGTCTCACTGTGCTGTGGCCCCTTCCGCACTGTGCTGCGCTCCCAGCACCCCTCACCCAGCACAGATCACAGCACAGCACCCATCACCCAGCACCCCTGTCCCAGCACAGCATCCCTCACCCATCACCCCTATTCCAGCACAGTACCCGCGTTAACCACTAGCCGGCATCCAGGTGCCTCGTCCCCGCAAACCACCGCTGCCCGCTCACTGTTTGCTGCTGCCAGGCCTGATTGGAGCTGTCAGCTGAGCTCCAATCATGGACGCTGCATGGTGACAGTAGCAGCTGCTATAGTCTCTGTCCAGCCAGCAGCAGGTGCCCCGGCCGTTCCTACCCCAAACCTCTTCCGGCCCTAGGAGGGCTTGGGTGACCCTAGGCATTTGCTTAGTTTGTCTATGCCTAGGGCCGGCTCTGGCCCTGCTGAATAAGTGACAGGAGAAGCCGTTTGTGGGTGGTGATAGGGGCTGGCCATTAAAAATGGGGGAGTGGAGGTGCGAATGCAGGCGTGCCTGAGCGTCTCAACGCTGTTTCAGAGGCGTGCAAAATTTAGAGACAGTGTCATAGTACACGTCACCTGGCTGGTTTATGCACTGAAGCGCTCGCGGTAGGGTATGGTCTACCACAAGCGCTGCGATCGCATCTGATGGTACTCGATGTACCGATGGTTGCATACACTTCTTGGAGATGACGTGCACAAGTGGACATCTTAAGACAGGCTTGTGGGTGTCTGCATACACAGAGCGATCGAACGCCAAGACATAGTGGGCATGCTAATGCCTTGCCGTGCGATCGCCCGCCTTACCAAATTTGCATATGCATTGTGCGAGCGAACGCATCTAGCGAGCGGGTCGGAATGAGCTCCACAGTTTGATGCCCCTTATACCTCAGTGATCTCGTAATTTTCTCATGAATATTGGTCCCACCGACAAAATGGCTGATTGCACAGTGTGTAGGCAATGGGTAGACTCTAATCAGCTAGTGATTTATATGGTAATTACTAGGAGATAAATTATATGCTTCTAAATCTCCATTTTTGAAGATAATTAATATACTGTGGAAGATATTATTTACTGCTTTGGACAATAATAACTAAGAGGAAATAGACCTGCTTTACAGACCTCTAATAATATAGCCTAATATCGGAAACAGTAAATAACAAGTTAAAAATAGTTATTGTGACATACAGTACTGTAACTGTGATGGGAATTGGTTGTTTGGCTATTATGTGTTTCCAATTCATATTCAGCTGCCGACAGGTTTTCATTACACAATAACTGCACCATTATATAAAGGGTACAAAGGATAATTTCCCTAAACCAGGAACTACAACAAACTAACCAGAATTCCACCAGGATACAACCAACCAGGATACAACCAACTAATCATGATACAATCAGGATTCAACAAACTAACCACCTGGATACAAACTGTATTCAACAAACTAACCAGGATACAATCTGGATACAACCAACTAAGTAGGATACAGCAAACTATACCAGGATACAATCTGGATACAATAAACTAACGAGGATACAATCAGGATACAACCAACTAACCAGGATTAAGTTAGGACACAACAAACTAACCACCAGGATATAACCAGGATACAACAAACTAACCAGGATACAATTATGATACAATAAACTAACCAGCAGGCTATAACCAGGATACAACCAACTTAACCAGGATACAAGCAGTACACAACAAACTAACCAGCTTACTCTCTGGATACAACAAATTAACCAGGATACAAGCAGTACACAACAAACTGACCAGTATAAACCATAACTAACCACGATACAATCAGGATACAACAAATGAACCAACATGATACAATCTGAATACAACAAACTGACCAGGATACAAGCAGTATACAACAAACTAATTAGGATGCAATTATGATACAATAAACTAACCACCAGGATATAACCAGCATACAAGTAGGATACAATTATGATACAATAAACTAACCACCAGGATATAACCAGGATATAAGTAGGATACAATTATGATACAATAAACTAACCACCAGGATACAACAAACTAACCAGGATACACTCTGGATACAACAAACTAACCAGGATACAAGCAGTATACAACAAACTAACCAGGATACAAGCAGTATACAACAAACTAACCAGGATAAGATCTGAATGCAACAAACTAATCAGTATAAACCAAAACTAGCCATCTGGATGCAACAAATTAACCAACATCTGAATGCAACACACTAACCAGGATACAACAAACTAATCAGTACAATTTGAATACAATAAACTAACCAGGATACAAGCTGCAAACAACAAACTATCCAGGATACAAGCAGCATACAACAAACTAACCATGATACAAACAGCATACAACAAATTTACCTGGATACAATAAACTAACCAGGATACATACAACAAACTAACCAGGATACACTCTGGATACAACAAACTAACCAGTACACAACAAACTAATCAGGATACAATTTGAATACAACAAACTAACCAGAATACAACAAACTATACAGGACACAAGCAGCATACAACAAACGAATTATGATACAATTATGATACAATAAACTAACCACCAGGATATAACCGGGATACAACAAACTAACCAGGATACAAGCAGTATATAACAAACTAACCAGGATACAAGCAGTATATAACAAACTAACCAGGATATACTCTGGATACAACAAACTAACCAGGATACAAGCAGTATACACCAAACTAACCAGAATAAACCACAACTAACCATGATACAATCTGGATACAACAAATTAACCAACATGATACAATCTGAATATAACAAACTAACCAGGATACAACAAACTAATCAGGGTACAATCTGAAGACAACAAACTAACCAGGATACAACAAACTACTGTATCAAGGATATAAGCAGCATACAACAAACTATCCAGGATACAAGCAGCATACAACAAACTATCCAGGATACAATAAACTAACCATGATGTAATCAAGATAAAACAAACTAACCAGGATACAACAGACTAACCAGGATACACTTTGGATACAACAAACTAACCAGGATACAACAAACTAACCAGGATACACTTTGGATACAACAAACTAACCAGGATACAACAAACTAACCAGGATACACTTTGGATACAACAAACTAACCAGGATAAAATCAGGATACAACAAACTAATCAGCATACAACTAACCAGGTTACAATCAGGAGACAAGGCTTCACTGAATTAAAGGTCAATAACAGTGTAATACTGTATCACTCACATGTGCGGCCACTCTGTTCCCTGATCTTACTTCTCAGACAATGAGCTACAGTCAGGTGCATAAATATTGGGACATTGTCAGAATTTTCATATTTTGACCTCTATTCACCACCACAATGGCTTTGAAATGAAACAAACAAGATGTGCTTTAACTGCAGACTTTCAGATTTAATTTGAGGGTAATTACATCCAAATCAGGTGAACGGTGTAGGAATTACAACAGTTTCTATATGTGCCTCCCACTTTTTAAGGGGCCAAAAGTAATGGGACAAACTAAACAATCCTAAAAGTAACTTTCACTTTTTAATACTTTGTTGCAAATCCTTTGCAGGCAATTACAGCCTGAAGTCTGGAACGCATAGGCATCACCAGACGCTGGGTTTCATCCCTGGTGATGCTCTGCCAGACCTCTACTGCAAATGTCTTCAGTTCCTGCTTGTTCTTGGGGCAATATCCCTTCAGTTTTGTTTTCATCAAGTGAAATGCATGCTCAATCGGATTCAGGTCAGGGGATTGACTTGGCCATTGCATAACATTCCACTTTTTAGCCTTAAAAAACTCTTTGGTTGCTTTTGCAGTATGCTTCGGGTTATTGTCCATCTGCACTGTGAAGCGCCGTCCAATGAGTTCTGAAGCATTTGACTGAATATGAGCATATAATATTGCCCGAAACACTTCAGAATTCATTCTGCTGCTTTTGTCAGCAGTCACATCATCAATAAATACAATGGAACCAGTTCCATTGGCAGCCATACATGCCCACGCCATGACACTACCACCACAATACTTCACTGATAAGGTGGTATGTTTTGGATCATGAGCAGTTCCTTTCCTTCTCCATACTCTTCTCTTCCCATCACTCTGGTACAAGTTGATCTTTGTCTCATCTGTCCATTGACTGTTGTTCCAGAACTGTAATGGCTTTTTTAGATGTTGTTTGGCAAACTCTAATCTGGTCTTCCTGTTTTTGATGATCACCAATGGTTTACATCTTGTGGTGAACCACAATTCATCATTGCTCTAATGGCGGGACAGCAGCTTCCCTGAAGAAGCAACTCTCCCGTGAATCCTAAAGTTATCACTTTGAGGCCACGGCAGTGCAACTGCAAATACGCGACCTCAGGTTACCGATGCACACTGCGGGGCCAGATGAGCCCTTCACAATATGGGCCCTCTTCCTATATGAGCGGTGTAAGCTCAACTGGCTTTATGGAACCTGATAAATAGTACAGTTATTCATTTGCCGTGGGGACGTCGTGGCACATTGGACCTTTACTGTCCGCAGCAGAGGAGATATCCATATTATGGTTACTTTGATGAATGGATCTGACATCTAAATATGTGGAAAAACATGCGGAAACTATAACGGGGCTGTTGAAGTCAATGAATAGTCCTTTCCAAAAAATAAGAGGATTAAGAAGTTATCTTTCCATAAGCAACCTCAGCAAAAACGTTTGCCCATGAGAAACTGTGTACAGTGAATAGAGATGTGCGCTGAACGCCGTGTTTTGGTTTTGGATCTAGAATCATCTTCGTGTTTTGGTTTTAAAAGATCCCCCTCAAGTGTTTTGGTTTTGGATATTTAAAAAAAAAAAATGATAAATAGTTTTTAAAAATAGCTGAAATCATGTAATTTTTTTGCAATCCAAAACCCGAAATTCGGATTTAAAATCCAAATTCCGAACCACTGGAAGATCAGAATCGTGATTCGGATTTATCAGTTTCCCCTCAGGAGATCAGAACCGCGACTCGGATCTGTTTGGATTCACAAAATTTGGGTGGATTTGGATTTCTGGAGAACCAATCCGCACATCTCTGACAGTGAATGGTGAAGATCCTGTGTATTTGCAGCCATGGTTACGGAATTCGGAAAATCAATATATAACTGTACATTATGCAGCATATATATTGTAAGGTGTTGGAAAATGTGTCTGTCTCCATGACAAGTATTTTATCTCTGCGGCCATTTTGTAATTATTATACGGGTCAGTATTCCTGGGACTTCTCTCACTCTGGTGAGATCATTGCTTTCTCCAAGGTGGGAAACGGATTTCACAACACGGGTTGGATCTTCCTGGTTACCGAAAACAAATATCAAGTTTCAGTGAGCAGCCGCCAAACATAATATTGTTTCGGAAATAAGAAGAAAAATAAGCTTCTGTGGATTATTAATAGTGTGCAGAAACTGATATTACCTCAGGTCTTTCCTCTCAGCAGCCCTTTCTGACCTCAGCTGACATCTTATTATTTTGGAAAGACCTTTTTCTGTCCAACAAACAGCGCACATAGGAGCTCATTCAGACCCGCTCGCAAGATGCGATCGCTCGCTGGCAAAAAGGGGCTGGATATTTAAATTAAGTCATACTTACCTACATTGCTGGGCAGCTTTCCGGGAGCAGCAGGAGGGGACCTGCTGCTCTCCTCTTCGGGGGGCGGGGCCAGACGATAGACAGCATTAGGCCCCGTCCCCTTTACAGTAAACCCCCGTGATTCGCGGGTCCGTGAGGAGGGGGGGGGGCTAAATGACGCGATTTGCCTAATTTAGCCCCGCCCCTTCCCGACGGACCCGATAATTTCAGGTAAAATCTCCCCATCCTGCCCACTTCACTAGGAAGTGGGCGGGATGCGGGAGATATGCCTAATCTTCCGGGATCGCGGGGGGTTACCTGAAAAATCGGGAGCCTCCCGCGATTCCCGGGAGAGTAGGCATGTATGAATTAAGTGCTCGCACTCCATCGCGTAAGGACGCCCACTATGTTTTAGCGAGCTACAGTAAAAGGCACTCGCAAATGTCTGAAGACGCCCCTTTGCCACTCGCAACACCCGTCATCTCCGGGAAATGAAGGATTAATCGGGACCATCGGGAGCCATCGGAGCTGCTCGCAGCCCTTGGGGTTGCCTTAGCCTGCCGCAAGCACAGCGATCAGTGCTGGCTGAAATATATGCAGGTGACGTGTACAATGACGCTACTTTGCTAATTACGCACGCCCTTTAAACAGCGTTTTGGCGGCCAGACACGCCTGCGTTCGCACATCCAATCCCCCGTTCACAAGCACCTTCCCCTAATACCCCCCACAAGCGGCGCTATCTGTCACTCAAAGCAGCGACCTGATAGTGGCTTACGAGCTACCAAAATCAGATCGCAACGAATGGCTTGCGCACTGCAAATTATACGCATGCGCAGATGGGAGAAAATAGCTCAGAGCGAGCGATCGCGCCTTAGCGAGCGGGTCTGAATCAGGTCCATAGAAAGTATCCTGATACTCATGGTTTTTCTTCAAACAATGGGAGGGTATTGCAGGAGCCACAGTCAAGTAAAACAAAAAATTTGGATTATTTTCTATTTCGGTGAAAATATTGGCATTTACAGAAGAAACAGGATTGTCAATCACTTCTCACAAAATGTGGACTCTCTGTACAGCAATTAGCAAATACCTAGTGCCAGCTTAGAATGAGGCCATCTTACACTGTGGCCTGCTCAAACAGTGGTCTGCTCAAACAGTGGCCTGCTCACACTGTGGCCTGCTCACACTGTGGCCTGCTCATGCTGCAACCAATTCACACTGCAGCCAGTTTACCATGTGGCCTGCCAGGGGCATCTTTAGAGAGGAGAGGGCTAGTGTGCATTCCCCGACCTGGGTTCCCTCCTCTCTTCCCGGTGTCCGGCAGCCGACTGACGCGACTGGCTGGCCACTGGAGCATTAGTAGACTCTGGAGACTAGAGTGTGCCTGGAGTCTACTGCGCATGTGCAAAACGCCGGAAAAATGGGTGCAGCGGTCATATTTACGGCTTTTTGTACAGTGCTAACACCCGGCACGGGACTTCGGAGAGGTAAGTTTTAAATAATATGGGTACAGGATGCCGTGTGCACCGCATACCCTGCACCCATTATAGATACGCCCCTGTTGCCTGCTCATATCTCTCTCCAAGGCTTGATCTCCCCCTTTGATTTTAGAAACTGTCATTCACATCCGCATGCTTAATGAACAGTCTGAGATGAGTACAAAGGAATTTTGGATGGAGGCAGAAGTATGTCTTATCAGCCCAATACAGGCAATTGCAAAACTGTGGTGGGCACCAGCCACCTGGGCAGCATAAATGCCCAGCCTTTAACCACTTAAATTATGATTATTTTTTTCCTGGAAAAACTTTTCAGAAATTGTAGTTTTTCTTTTTTTTAATATAGCTTGAAAAATATTTAAAAAAATATAGTTATGTATTTTATTTAAAAAAAAATATGCCTGGGGTGAGTCGCACCACCCTGTGTCCATAGGTTCCCATTGTAAAATCACTTCCCACCACCCAATTTACAATATACTCCCTCCCCCAGTAATCACAAAACCTATTATCTGTACCCACACACAACAACTTAATGCCCCCATACATCAGCAATCTGAAAACCACAATTGAACAATTTGAAGATTTATTGCCCGATTTTAGGATTTCCCAATCTAGCAATCTGCGCCCATACACTACAGATCTGTTTCAGTGATTTGCAGATCGATTGCAGCAAACACAGATTGGCCAATCTTGAAAGGTTCCATCATTTTACTAATAACGGTCTGCAGATCTGCTGATCATCTCCATACACTAGCAATCTACAGCTCCAATCCATCTGTGACATCCAACATGTTGGACAATCTGATTTAACAATTCCAATCACTTTTTGGTTGCAATCTGCGATCTGTGAAGCTCATACATTGCAGATATTTATACACAATCGATTGCAAATTGCAGAATTGCCACAATTGATTGCTGATGTATGGGAGCCTTTAGTAATAAAAGAATCCCTCTTTTATAAAGCAACCATTCTCCCTGTAAAAATCCCCTATTTTGTGCACCCCCCCCTCCTCCTCCTCCCCTGAGACCAGTGTCATTTTTTTTATTATTATATTATCCCCCTCCAGCATCATATTACTTTATTTTACCCATCCCCCACACCCGCTGATATGAGATCCTCCCCTTGGGCATTACTCCCCTTCTCCCCCACATGCAGAGCGCAGTGGAGCATGTATCAGGGGGGAGTGATGATCAGTCCCTGCTGCTTACAGAGATCATCCAAATAGTGCTCAGAGGCGAACTAAGGCCCTGTTTCAGAGCCGGACGCTCTG
Organism: Taudactylus pleione; assembly: GCA_031769625.1. Lineage (NCBI taxonomy): Eukaryota > Metazoa > Chordata > Amphibia > Anura > Myobatrachidae > Taudactylus > Taudactylus pleione. The sequence goes on along the minus strand of JAUIMM010000570.1, from coordinate 5,133,288 downwards.
AAAGAGCGCTCGCTCTGAATCGCGACCATCGGGCTTGCGACGAGACCCTTGTGGTAGAGTCTCGTGGCCGCAAGCACCAGAGAGATTTCAGCTCTAACAGAGCCGGAATCTCTCCACTGACATCACTCCGTTTGGGCAGCCACCCCCCCGGCCCGCCCACCAAAGGGGGCGTGCTGTCACTCAACATCGACAGTTCCCATGGGAACGCCTACCGTCTGGGTCCGGCCCCACTGACATCACTAGTGATGTCAGTGGGAGTGATTTTGGCTCTGATAGAGCCAAAATCACTCCAGGGCTTGTGGTCAACGAGACCCTACCGCAGGGTCTCGTCGCAAGCCCGATGGTCGCGATGGTCTTGACCATCGCGACCATCGTTTTGGCCGCTCGCATATGCTGTGGGTGGTCACCCACAGCTATGCGAGCGGCCAGGAGGCCGCTCCATTTTCAGGTAGGAGGGCCCTGATTCAGAGCGAGCGCTCTGGTCAGAGCGTCCGGCTCTGAATCAGGCCCAGAGTGCATGAGGGAACAGGCAATGCTGAGTTGTATACAGCTCCAATTGCAGCTGACCTGACTATTCATATGTAGGCTAAATAGGGCTGTCAGACGGACCTCTTACACCATGGATAGGGATAGTGCCAGTGCGGACTGATAGTGATAATAACTATCAAACGAAGTGTATGGATGGGGAGGTGTGGCCACAGGAACACATACGTCTGTGTCCCTGGTATTAATGCCAACTATGGGTGATTGGGTTCAGATTTCTGAAATCCGAACCCCCCTGAGTCCCCCCGATCCGAGGCCGATCCGAGTCAGGCTCGACTTTTCCCGCCTGACTCGGATCTGAAATCGAGGCAAAACGTCATCATCCCGCCTTCCGGGTCACGCGGGTTTTGGATTCTATATAAGGTACCCGCGTCGGCGCCATTTTCTCACTCGGCTGTGGACAGTGAAGAGGGAGGGTGGGAGTTAGGGCTGGCTGGGCTGTGTAGTGTAGTGTAGTGTAGTGTAGTGCAGTGTTGTGCTGTGCTGCTGTTGTCCATAGGGGCTGTGTCCACTCCTCCAAAGTCCATAGGGGCTGGCTGTGCTGTGCTGCTGTTGTCCATAGGGCTGTGTCCACTCCTCCAAAGTCCATAGGGGCTGGCTGTGTTGTGCTGTGCTGCTGTTGTCCATAGGGGCTGTGTCCACTCCTCCAAAGTCCATAGGGGCTGGCTGTGTTGTGCTGTGCTGCTGTTGTCCATAGGGGCTGTGTCCACTCCTTCAAAGTCCATAGGGGCTGGCTGGGCTGTGTTGTGCAGTCAGTTGTCCATAGGGGCTGTGTCCACTCCAAAGTCCTATGCAGTGTCCCAGTCCTAAAGGGGTGCTGTAGTGTTGTCCAGGGGGTGCTCTGTCCATCAGGGGTGCTCCCCCCAAGTGCTAAAAAAATAAATATTTTTTCTGTGTTTGTGAATTGTGTGCGCAGTAGCCGCACGTGCATCAACAAAGTAGCGCCAAGCGTGCGCCTGTGTCATAAGTAAAGGGCCGGCTGGCTCATCCGTTAAAGGGTGCTGTAACCCCCAAAGTGCACTCCAAATAATATATATTTTTTTCTGTGTTTGTGAATTGTGTGCGCAGTAGCTGCACGTGCATCAACAAAGTAGCGTCAGGTGTGCGCCTGTGTCATAAGTAAAGGGCCGGCTCGATTGACCGTTAAAGGGTGCTGTAACCCCCAAAGTACACTCCAAACAAATGAAAAAATTATTTTTTGTGTTTGTGAATTGTGTGCGTAGTAGCCACACGTGCATCAACAAAGTAGCGCCAAGCGTGCGCCTGTGTCATAAGTAAAGGGCCAGCTGGCTCATTTGTTAAAGGGTGGTGTAACCCCCAAAGTGCATTCCAAAGAAAATAATACTAGGAGTATATTCACAATAGTGTGATATAATTATACAGCACAGTGATACAAAGCGGAACAATTGTGGACAATATACGATTTTAATATTCATTTTATTATATACAACAAAAATGGAATAAAAATATTTCGCTGTTTTACATATGAACTAATAAAAGTTACATTTTAACAATTCCCTTTAGGCCACTATAGAATTTGTTTTGAATTATGTTTAGCTTGTGAGTGCCCCATATAAGAATACTTTCTTCTCTGTTTTGATTGTGATTATCTTTATTCTTGGGTGCACCTCCCTTACAGTAAGTAAAGAGTGATATGGGAAATGTATTGGGGAAAGGCAATGATGAGATGAGAGTCTGTGCGGATATCTTTTTCTTTTTGAATATTAGATGTATCACCTTACGCAGCAACAACAGCAGCGTCACCAGTAGCAGCATCTCAGAAACGCCAGCTCATTCCATGGCAGGCTACGCTGTGTATCACCGGTTTCAGTAAGAGGCACACCGCCGACAACCTCTTAGAGAAACTGAGGGAAATCATCGCCCAGTGGCTTACCCCACTTAGAGTCTCCTGGGGATTTGTGATATCTGACAATGCCACCAATATTGTGCGGGCATTACATCTGGGCAAATTCCAGCACGTCCCATGTTTTGCTCACACAATAAACTTGGTGGTTCAGAATTTTCTGAAAAGCGACAGGGGCGTGCAGGAGACGCTTTGGGTGGCCCGAAAAATTTCTGCCCACTTTCGCCATTCAGCGACTGCGTGCAGAAGACTGGAGTGCCAGCAAACACTCTTGAACCTGCCCCGCCATCACCTGAAGCAAGAGGTTGTGACACGGTGGAACTCAACCCTCTATATGCTTCAGAGGATGGAGGAGCAGCAAAAGACCATTCAAGCCTATACATCCACCTATGACATAGGCAAAGGAGGGGGTATGCCCCTGACTCAAACGCAGTGGAGAATGATTTCCGTGTTGTGCAAGGTTCTCCAGCCCTTCGAACTTGCCACACGTGAAGTCAGTTCAGACACTGCCAGCTTGAGTCAGGTCATTCCCCTCATCAGGCTTTTGCAGAAGCAGCTGGAGAAAGTGAAGGAGGAGCTAAGACGGAGCGATTCCGCTCAGCATGTGGGACTTGTGGATGAAGCCCTTCATTCACTTTGCCAGGGTGGTCAATCTGTTGAAATCAGACCACTACATTTTGGCCACCGTGCTCGATCCTAGGTTTAAAGTCTATGTGGTGTCTCTCTTTCCGGCCGACACAAGCCTGCAGATGTGCAAAGACCTGCTGGTGAAAACACTGTCAGCTGAAGCGGAACATGACACGTCAACAGCTCCTTCTTCATTTTCTCCCGCAACTGGGGCTGCCAGGAAAAAACTTAGGCATCCTAAGCAACCCGCTGGCGGTGATGCAGGGCAGGCAGGACCAAGTTTGGACATCTGGTCCGGACTGAAGGACCTGGCAACAATTTCTGACATGTATACTGTCACTCCATATGATACTGTCACCATTGACAGAATGATGGAGGATTACATCGGTGACAGCATCCAAGTAGGCATGTCAGACAGTCCGTACCTGTACTGGCAGGAAAAAGAGGCAATTTGGAGGCCCCTGTACAAACTGGCTCTATTTTACCTGAGTTGTGTACTCCGAAAGTGTTTAGTGCAGCCGGGAACCTTGTCAGCGAAAGGCGTAGGAGGTTGCTTCCACAAAATGTGCAGAAGATGATGTTCATAAAAATGAATTATCAACTCTTCCAGGGAGACCAGCCTCCAGAACGTACAGAGGGGACGAATTAATACTCTGTGAGAATCAGTGGATGAGGAGGATGAGGACGACATCTCGCCTCCATAGAGCCAGTTTGTGCAGGGCCAGATTAATTGCTAGCTTATTTTGTGGGGGCCCAAATGAACCAATCATTTCAGCCACAGTCTTGTGGCAGACCCTGGCGCTGAAATGATTGGTTTGTTAAAGTGTGCATGTCCTGTTTATACAACATAAGGGTGGGTAGGAGGGCCCAAGGACAATTCCATCTTGCACCTCTTTTTTTTCTTTGCATTATGTACTGTTTGGGGCCTAGTTTTTCAAACTGCCATCCTGTCTTCTACTGCAGTGTCACTCCTAGATGGGCCACGTGTTTGTGTCGCCCACTTGTGTCGCTTAGCATAGTCATCCAGCTACCTCGGTGCAACCTTTTGGACATAAAAACACTATTGTGAGGTGTGAGGTGTTCAGAATAGACTGGAAATGAGTGGCAATTAAGGTTATTGAGGTTAATAATAACATAGGAGCATAAAAACCCACAAATTCTGTGATTTTAGCTGTTTTTATGCTTTTTTTCAAAAAAATACAGATCCAAAACACAAAACCCAGAACCCAAAACACGGAAGGGTGGTTTTGGCAAAACCAATCCAGATCCAAAACACGAAGAAAGATCCAGATCCAAAACCAAAACACGAAAAGTGGCCGGTGCACACCCCTAATGCCAACCTGATGAAACTCCAGGACTCTCCAACATACTAGCCATGCAGAGCCTGTATAAACACCGCAAGTAACCTATATGGGATGTAGTCTGGAAGCCGACGGTCTAAATGCCGACCGCCGGCTTCCAGACTGCTTAATCCCAGTAAGGGTTGAATGACAGGCATCTAAATTTAGATGCCTGTCATTTTACTGACGCCGGGAGACCGGCGCCCGGCATCCCGATCAAAGTGATGCCGGGCGCCGCAACGGACAGTCGCGTGGGAGTGGGAGGGTTAGGTTTAGGGCTCCCAGGGTTGACTTAGGGCTAGGCACCCCCCCGGGAGGGTTAGGGTTAGGCTAGGGGGAGGGAGGGTTAGGATTAGGCATCCCCAGGGGAGGTTAGGGTTAGGCACCCCCCCGGGTATAATTTGGCCAAGTGTATTCCCTCCTGGTTGGTAACTTGTCTGGGGGTCTACTACATCCTGCGCTGTTACACAGTTCTGCTAATAGGTTATGGGCCCAGCAGTCTCAAGTTAATAGTCTTCGGATCCCCATACGCCTGCTAATACGTGTCACATCACTGGTTGCGAACTTTATCGCTGACAATTAAGTCATACTCTGACTGAAGGTTCGCTCCTAGCCTGGGGTAGGTGAGAGTGTAATGTTATTTGGTCCGCTGATAGTGCGTCTGTGTTTGCACAACTGCGGATTTGCACCGCAGCCTGTGGGCGCCTTAATAGGATACCTATCAGCCACGGCATTAATACAAAGAGGCTGTAGTGGCTGCACCAAAAGACATAGCCGTTACTGCAAGTGTGTCTGCCTTTGAATCACCCCCACAATATGGAATGGATGCAACTGTGCCCTCTCAAAGTGGGCATCCCAGCCCTTGCACATTCAGTTGCATGCTTATATGCACGCTTGTCTTGTACAACAGGCTTTTACTAGCATTAGCATAAAGTTGAAAATGTGACTACGGGCTAGACACACAATGGCGTGTTGTAATCCTGGTATCGGACATTTACAGTACTGCGATCTCGTGAGATCTCGCTGTCTGGAGACTATAGGACCCGTGGGCACTGCGCGCTCTACTCAGCCGTTGAGCGAAAAGACTTAGATGGTAGTGATGTAACTCAGGATGTCCAGGATATTATTTGTAACAGATTTGGGGACCAACCTCATTGCCATAAGTGTCCTAAAAGAGAAATGATTCAAGGTCCAATTCACATAGGGCAAGTGTGTTTTGTAAAATAAAAGAGGGACTGTGATAACAACAGCAACCTGGTGCCACCAATTATACGTCCTAGACATGGAGTACTGTTATGCCTGTGATTCAAGGCAGTCTATGGAGCTTCTAGGTCACCTGGGTTCTGATAATGTCCAGAAACTCCTTGAGATGGGATGGTGATGGGAATAGTCATGAATGATACAGAGTGATTGGCAAGCCCGCTGAACCTCCCCAAAGTCAGCAACCAGAGCTGAGGCATCGCTAGCATTGGTACATACAGATGTGTGGTCCAATGGAGGTGAAATCCATAAGTGGATACTGTTATTTTCTGAGATTCATTGATGACGTCACTACAAAAGCAGCGTTAACTTCATCTAAGCCACTAATGTCACAACTTGTTTAATGTGTTCCTTAAAATATGTGAACTGGAATGGGTTTGAAATGTTGATAAATTTAATTGTTTTGGTGATTTCTTGCATGGCCACATGTTTCTGGTCACAGGTGGACTTTGCTGAGAGATGTTCAAGTAAAGTGTAATGCTTTATGTGACCAGAGACAGCCCTGAGCGAGGTGGGGTGTCGAAGAGAGGAGTGCGCTCTTCTGCAGTCTCCTTCCCTTCTGAAATTTACACCGGGCGCTAGGACCTGGAGTCAGCCAAAGAAGCAACCTCCGACCTGAGGTGCTACTGCACATACACGACCCGTTGCATGCAGTACTTAGCTCCTCAGGTGAGACCACTATAACCTGCATTAGCGCTGTTGTGGCTACCGCCAGACACTACTGCTGTTTACCAATGTTATCACTGTGTGTGTTACCTTTGTTACCAATAAACCTGCAAGCCTGGTTAAGGATTCCTTTTGTGGACTAAAGGTGCCTACACACTAGATGATTATTTTTTTGCACGATTTGGGTGGTTTCCACGCATCGGAATGACAAATCGTGTAGTGTCCACGAACGATAGCGATGCCGATCGTATTCTCAGATCTTACCTACATGCAGTCAGATCTGGCATTCTCGTCACCAATGCACTGGAGATCTTTAAGGACGCATGATAGGTCGTTGGTCAGATTGCACCGTTTAAAGCACAATATTGTCTGTCCGGGAGTGCCGGGGAGATCAATGGGAAATTGTTGACGACATTGCGAGTCGTCTAGTGTGTAGGCACCATAACCAACATCTCACATTCTGCTGTGCCTATTGAAACCTCCCAGGTTCTACATGATCATCAATTTGTCATCTCAATAGAAGGCGCTGCCAGAAAACGAGAGAGAAAAACATTGTTCTTAATACAAATTACCAAGAAACTTGTAATCATGAATTTTAAGATGAACTGCGAGTCTCAACATGAACATCAAACCTGCAGTGTTAACGGCTAAAATTACAGCCCACAGTTCTAATTGGAGTCTTTTAAGGATTGTATCGAGAACACATTCAGGACATCTAACAGTAAAATTCAATATATATCAATATCACTTGAGCTGTGCAATTTACACTGTGGAAATCAGAGTTACTGTCTGGCTGGTTGCTGGGAGTTACAGTACATTCATTCTACAAATACAGTAATCTGTAAATATACTGTACTGCAGACCGTTCTTTCCCTTTCTGACCACTAGATGGCAAAAGAAAACACAAATACAATTGTCTGAGAGAGACTTCTGAGGTTATCGTCTGTCCCTCCTGAATTTCACACCACTGCCGAGCACAGAACAGAGATCATTATTCTAGGAACATATTTTCACCACAAACAGCATTGTACTGTGATTAATTAAGTAACAAGTGTGGGAAAGTTCATAAAGTCGCATTATACAGTCATTTTCTGTACGTACTGTAAACTAAATCTGCCCTCAGTGTGGGAGCATTCTCAGTATCTGTTTTATTTAGCTCTGGTTTATTTCTTATACTTTGCCTTACTCATGTAAAGGGTCTTTATTATATATTTTATTCAGCACTTAATCCTCCAAGGCCATTCTGTTATATATCTGGGCATCACAGAATTCAGAGTTACAAGATTCAAGTCAGCTATTAAAGACACAGCGATAATATGTCAAGAAACAAAGGGCCTGATTCAGAGCCGCTCGTAAGCGGCCGCTCGTTCGTTCTGACCAATGTTCGCACATCTGCGCATGCGTACGGATTTTAATACGCATGCGCGAACCAGTCAGTGCGGCCGAAAATCGTTTGTACGCTATATAGCGAGTGCCTGCTATTTTGAGTGACAGAAGGAGGCGTATGTGGGTGGTAACAGGGGAAGGTGCTTGAAAACGGGGGTGTGGAATTCGAACGCAGGCGTGCTTAAAGGTCAAAACGGGCGTTTTAAGGGAGTGCATAATTAATACAGCAGCGTCATTGACCACGTCACTTGTTTTTTTTTTACTCAGAACTGCTCGCAAAATAGCGGTTGAAAAAACCAGCCACAAGAATAGCGAGCAGTTCATACGCTGTTCGATGTACTCGATTAATCTAATAAATAGCGGACATGACGTATGGTGCGAGCGGCAAGGGGGCGTATTTTTCAAAATTACAACCGCAAGTTTTGCTCGCTCGTTCAGACTTAGAGGCGTGAACAGACCGCAATTAGCGAACGGTTCATTTGAATAGCCACCCCTTGTTTTAGAACGAACGACCGCAAATAGCGAGCGGCTCTGAATGAGGGCCAAAGTATACTGCGCTAAGCACTGTAATTGCACAGTGTATAAGTATATAATATAAAAAAAGTTTGCTATCTGTTAATAAACAGGAGGCTTATATAAATTGTAGAATTTAACACATATAATGCATGTTAATCAGTAATGGTCATGGACATATAACAATTAAAACAATACATAAAAAATCAAAGTACAAATGTGAAAAAAAAAGGATTGTAATCACAGAATGGTAAGTAGCAGTATGACCATCACTCATTGAAAAAACTTGAGATATTATGATACTAATGTATCTGAAGTAAACAGGGGTCCAAAGACACAATGAGGGGTATTCAATATGAAAGGTTAACTTCCCTGGCGAAGTTAACGTTTCATATAGGAAGTTTTTTTCTGCGTAAAGGTATGGTGCGCGCTCCCGCTTATCCCCGTATTCAAAATAAAATTAACGAAAACGGGAAACTCCGAAGTTGAATTTGCGTAAAGTTACGAATTTTTCCTTAAAATAATTGTAAGACCCCTCTAAAGTTGTAAAAACATGGGGGATCACTATGGGTACCACCGTTTTAGCCTTTAATTGAAAGTCGGGGATTTAAATAGCCGCAGCAGGTGTTTTTTTTCCGACATTGAAGAAGTGATGCAGAAGAGCACTTAGGTTATTTTTTTCGTTTTTTTAAGTGGTCCCATCAAATTTGGGGTATATGAAAATGGGTACTAGCATATTTTTAAGTCCCTAAAGTCAGTTTTTAAAAATTCTGCATTTGTGCACCTGCCGCTATAAATCTATTCTAGAAAACATCTGCCGCATACTTGCAGAATAGACCTGAACGTATTTCCCTATTGTTTAACAATTTTTACCCATTTTTTTTTTGCACCCCAATTTTGAAATACATTTTTTGAGGTGTCCCTATTTTTTTTTTACTTTTTTTGACACAGTTCTTGTTTAAATGTCAATCTCAGGGGTGCAGGCTATTTTTTTTAAGCCTGCACCCCTAAACCCTAATTCTGCACTTTTTTTTGACACCTATTCAATGGTGAAAAGTTATCACCGTTTTTTATCAAAGACTTTTCTAACCTGCGATAAGTCTTTGAAACTGAATACGGTGTAAAACTAAAACCAATGATATTAATGCAAAAAAGTTAAAAAGTGCGATATTAGCGCAAAAAACGATGTTATCGCACCCATATTGAATACCCCTATGTGTCTATTCATGTAACATTTCAGCAACACTTCCACTGTCAATTGAAACCACAGGCCATTGTTAGCAGCAAAGTTACGCTGAGAACGTATCCTTACTACTGACGTCCCAGTGTGAGAATGGTAACCGCACTTGTATGTGTACTTAGCTTGTATACAATAAATTGGGTAAACCTTGTATAGCGTGTCCATGCTATTATCCGTCCTGGCTCTGCTTGTGCCTGGCTGTATGAAGCCGCCGCCAGAGGTATTGCAGTCTGCCATGAGCGGGATAGCGGTGGGCTGTATATGGTATGCTGTCGGATAATCAGGAGACTCGCTGGAAGGTTGCAATGCACAATCAGTAGTAGTGCTGGGACCGCGTCTGCCTGGATGATTTACAAGAAAATGGAATTGTGTTGAAAGTAATGGGCAATGCCTGGTCTACACTAAATCAGAGGAAGTGTACAAGTCATGTTGTTTTGCTGGGGTGGGGAGGCTTACCGGATTTCCCCTACACCAGAAAAGCCTTTCTAAATGTGCAATGCACCACTAAAATCTAATATCTTATCCAGCTACAGGTCATTTTGCACTTGGTCATTAAGGGCGTAGACAGCAAGCCAAAGCCTGGGTTCTGTAAGGGGAGTGACCTAATTGTGCTCCCTTAAAAAAAGAATGGAAAAAAATTAGTATTCGAGGTGCCATGAATTTGAGGGGGGCAGATCTGAGGAAGGAGAGGGCGATCAGTAGAATCATTACGTCACTCCCATAGTGCTCTGCGGGACCCGGAAGACGGAGCTCACTCCTGAGCTCCGTCCCCGGCGTCCGCTCCTCGGCACTGTGAGAGTGACGTCATTACGTCACTCCCATAGTGCCCTGCGGGACCCAGAAGACGGAGGGAGCTCCGTCCTGGGGTTTGAATAGGAGCCGGGCGCCCGCTGGTAATACACTCAGCGGGTGCCCGGCAGATGGAGGGTGCAGGGGGTGCGACCGCACCCCCTGCACCCTCCGTAGTTACTACTACTGCCCCCGTCGCCCCCAAGCTAGCCAGCGCCTCCAAGCCACAGCGGGGGCTGCGGGGGCAGTAGGGGTGGTGGTGGACACAGGCCCCTACAACAATACTGGGCAATTAGTATAATTAGTACCCCCCCTCTCTTCTCCCCTCTGGTCACACTAAGAGGTGCTTTCAGATTCTAAGTCAAATCAACAAGGAACATTGCTCAGCTCCTCCTGACTGAAGAAGCACTGTACTGCGCCCAGGGCCGGCAACAGGAATCACGGTACACACTTTTTTTAGGGGCCCCCATCTCCGGTTCCTTGGCACAGGTACGGGGAGGGGGGTTAGCAGTAACAAGTTGATTTTAAGGCTTATACCAACTCACTTATTACTTATACTTCTGGATGTGTGTTTTCTTTTAGTATAGCAGAGACATTGATAAGTAGGTTTTATTTTGTTCTTCTTGAGAAAATTGAATTACTGCCTCTAATAGGTGCCAAAAGACGGTAACGTGTGTAGTTCTCTGTGTATTATTTGGGGGGGAATAGAGAAGGGTACGAACACAGAATTTCCTGTTTATCACAGGACACAAGCACTGAGGACTAGGTTAGGTCTAGACTAGAGAGCTGTAATGGACCTGTGACATCACACCCACGTGACCCGGCATCAAAGGGGAAGGGGCGGGGATGCTAACGGGGGACCAAAAGTGTCCACTCGCGGGCTCGCTATGCTCGCCACGATTCGGGCATGGTGGCTCACTACGCTCGCCACAAATATTTATTCCCCCCCCTATGCCCACGTGGATGGTAACACAGGAGCGGTCCAGCCCTCCTACAGCGGTCACATGGTGGATACGTCACAGAGGTCCTTTAGCCACATAGGATCTAGCAGCAACCCTGAGGGACTAGGCAGATTATGAGAGAGAGAGAGAGAAAAAAAATTCACTGACCTTTCACCTACTTCGAGATGCTATCTACAGTAGGGAACTTCTCCTGGCCGACGCAGCAGTGCAAAGCCAGAGCCCGCATCCCTGGCTTCATCCAGGAAGTGGCTTTTGCGCCGGGGCCGGTCACTACAGTGTGAAGTCAGTCCCCCGGCAACAGCACAGCAGTGTGAGAGATTAGGTAAGAGGACGGAAGGGGAAAAGAGGAGAGGAGACGCGAGGGGAGGAGGCTGGTCAGACCGCCTCCTCATCCTGTGCTACGGTCCATGGCAGTGTACCATAATGAGTCAGTCTGACTCATTTTTAGTACTACTGTCAGTGCCGCTGAGGGCAGCCTCATTACCCCGGGCAGCACCGCCGGACATTCCACGAGTGATGCAATGTGCGCTGTAGGCATATTCGAGCCCCGTCTGCCTGTGATGGACCATGCAGTGGCAGGGCTCGAATATGCCTGCGGTGCACCCTGCATCACTGCAGCAGTAGAGCAGGTTTGTCTGTGGGCTCCTAGAATCTTGGGGCCCGGTACGGCTGTGCCCCTAGTCCTCCCCCTCTTGCCGGGCCTGTCTGCGCCATCCCAGTTGCATATGCGTAGGCGTCTTTATGGCTTGCTTCATGCGCTTGCCAAACTGACTAGCGCAAGTGTGCGGAAATGGCGGCAAGGAACCTAAGTGCACTTTACAAAATAACAACAATTTGCTTCCATTAGATGCACACATGTACTAACTTTGGGATTTAGGGCCTGATTCAGAGCCGCTCGTAAGCGGCCGCTCGTTCGCTCCGAGCGATGTTTGCCCAACTGCGCATGCGTACGGATCGTAATACGCATGCGCGAACCAGTCAGTGCAGCCGAAAATCGTTTGTTCGCTAAATAGCGAATGTCTGCTATTTTGAGTGACAGAATGAGGCGTATGTGGGTGGTAACAGGGGAAGGTGCTTGAAAACGGGGAGTGGAGATCCGAACGCAGGCGTGCTTAAAGGTCAAAACGGGCGTTTTAAGGGTGTGCATAATTAATACAGCAGCGTCATTGACCACGTCACTGGGTTATTTTATAGCCAGAACTGCTCACAAGATTGTGGTAGCAAAAACCAACCACAAGAATAGCGAGCAGTTCATACGCTGGTCGATGTACTCGATTAATCTAATAAATAGCGGACATGACGTAGGATGCGAGCGGCCAGGGGGCGTATTTTTTCAAAAAACGACCGCAAGTTTTGTTCGCTCGTTCAGACATAGAGGCGTGAACAGACCGCAAAGAGCGAACGGTTCATTTGAATAGCCAGCCCTTTTTTCTGAACGAGCGAGCGCAAATAGCGTCCGGCTCTGAATCAGGCCCTTAGGTTCCAATTCAGACCCTTTCTAGGATGCGTTCGCTCGTGACTGCCGATGGTTGGCATTGTGCGCATGCGTACGCATCGCACTACATGTGCGTGAACTATTCCAAGCAATCGGGGAGCTTTCACTCGCTGCGCATAGACTGCTCGCCAGACTGAGTGACAGGAGAAGCCATTTGTGGGTGGTGACAGGGGCTGGTCAAAGGAAGCTGGGGAGTGGAGGTGTGAAGGCAGGCGTGCCTGAGCGTCTCAAAGCCGTTCCAGAGGCGTGCATAATTAAGATGGAGCGTCATAGTACACGTCACCTGGCTGGATTTTACACTGAAGTGCTCGCAGTGCTTGCGGTAGGGTATGGTCAGCCACAAGTGCTGCGTTTGCTTCCGATGTTCCCCGATGGTTGCATACACTTCCGGGAGATGACGTGCATTAGTGGACATCTTAAGACAGGCTGGTGGGCATCTGCATACACAGGATGATCGCATGCCAAGACATAGTGGGCGTGCTTATGCCTTGCCGTGCGATCGCTTGCCTTGCTGTTAGTTGGCCGAATTCGCATACGCATCGAGCGAGCTAACACATCTAGCGAGCGGGTCTGAATCGGGCCCTTAATGGCTTCCTCCACTTTGTATAAGAGGGAGCCATAGCCAAAGGGACAGAGTCGTAGCTTGAGATTTATATATGCATATACTCCCCCCCCCACCTCCAGCCTTTTTGTGGGACAGTCTCGCTGTTCCATTGCAGTCCGCACAGGGAGGAGTAAAGTATCTGGAGAGCACTCAGTACCATTGCTCTGCATAACAGAGTAGTGGGTAATAGATTCTGTGCATATACGACCAAACAGAGCGGGGTGAGCTTAGAGGCAGTCCAGCAGCTTAGGGAGCGCTGGGCATGCCCCCAAGAGGAGGGGTGAGTGGGTACTAAATACCCAGGAGGGGCCTGGCAAGGAACCAGATAAGCTGATGAGTGGGACAAATGTCCCATTTGCTTTATTTAGCAGGGGTGTGGTTACACCTCTTGGATTTAACCAAACCCCCTCACTATCACCTGGGCCCAGCAGCAGATGCTTCATTGGCCCTGAGTGGAGAAGTTGCCCATAGCAACCAATCAGCTTCTACTAACAGCACAAGTTTATAGAATGTGCGTGATAAATGTTACCTCAAAGCTGATTGGTTGCTATGGGCAACTTTACTACTTCTCATTGCTTGATACATCTCCCCCTGACTCTGAATAAGGCCCTATATCAGAATAGTCTACTGTACCTTTTTTGATTGCTATCTGACTTGTAGGAAAAGGTCTGATGATAACGGCACTACACAGCTTTCTTTTTTAACCTGTCAGTACTTTATTGTGACTTATTGAGGATGAGCAGCTGGAATTTGTGGTAAAATGAGAATAATATACCATGCATAGTAAAGGTCACACTGACCCCAATATACCCTGCATAGGAAACAGATAATAAAATGAAATAACTTTCCTAGTGGAGGGTTTCCTTCACTGTTGAATAAAACTGCCAGATAGTTTATTTCAGGAAACGATTTATTTAACTGTGTCTTCCTGACAGATTTTGATGTCACTGTACAAAGCGCCATAATATCGTATATGTAGTTATTGCACGCCGAAATGTTCCATTGATATACATTACAACTTACAGAATACAGCTGCATACCTCCCAATATTCCACTTTTTGTAATCGTGATATGGCGTTATTATGATTAGGAGCGACTAGGTCACCCCCAAACCTTCGCCTCCACTGGAATCATCCTTGCACTGATGCACGCACCGGTGGCACCTGTCGTCTGCTGACCCCTGGGAGTGAAACACACCTCACAAATATTCACAGACATACGACACTGCAGCACATCAGATGGCCGATATATCTGCAGATAAATAATCGGCGCATCTGGCTGTGTGTACGGGTGGTCAGCCCACTGCATGTACCCTCGCTGCAGGGACCACCGGTGACTGACAGCTCAACTGGGAGGCAGTTGTGATATCAGGGAACACAGTAGGTCTGTATAGCTTCCCTGATGGGTCGCTGTGTCGGCAGATCCGCCTGTTGGCAGGTCCGTTGGCACAGTGTGTACCCAGCTTTAGACTCGTCACTGCTTTCTAAATCAAGGCAGTTGGGTGGGAGGCACAGAGCTGGGCATGCACTGGCTGCTCACTGCATGCCGGTGGCTAAATTGGGAGAGATCTGTAATTTGGGAATTGGCCCGATCAGGGTCGCTTCTGGATTACACCCGGGACCTGCTTCAGAGATGGAGGCTAATGCATTCTCTAGCACAACCAATGTCCCAACAGTGGTAGCGGACTATTCAAATGCTAATCTCAGCCTTTCCCTTGTGCACCACCATGCGACGGAGAGTACAAGCGCTGAGACGCCCACTTTCAGGCTCCGGGGACAGTGCAACTGCGACAGTGATTGTACACACTCCACTTGTGGTAGCCTAGGGGATACTCATGCCATTCATCTCAGGAACATACAAACATGGCCTCTGGGCTGTGGTTGTTCCATGATGAAACACACGCCCTTGACACTCCCATGAGACGGCCTTTTTTTTGCGAACACTTTAGCTCACCTGCCAGTCTCCACCCTGAAACATGCACGGATTGTAGATGCTGTCTCAAATCAATAGCGCGTCTCGGTTAGCGCATGTGCAGTACGAGTTTCCTAGACTTTTCATTAGAGATGAGCGGTTCGGATTCTGTGGAATCCGAACCGCTCCGAACATTGGGGATCCGAGTCCACCCGAACCCTGTTCGGGTGTTCACCGCCTGACTCGGATCCCCGTTCGGGGCCGAACGGCGGCCGCCTGATGTCGGATTCTCACTAGAGAATCCGACATCAGGTCTCCTATTGTGTAGGGCAGAGCGCTGTGATAGCGCTCTGCCCTACACAGATACAAACACACAGCCGCCAGCGGCAGCTGTGTGTTTGTTACAGCAGCCAATGAGAGTCACACAGACTCTCATTGGCTGCTGCACGGAGGGAGCCGTCTGGAGCTCACACATGAGCTCCGTCTTCCGGCTCCCTCCGCAGTGTGTGACAGGCTCAGCAGAGCGGACGGCGCGGGAGCGGGGAATCAGGAATCAGGTAAGTTTTTTTTTTTTTTTTTAACTTGTGAAAGTTGTGCAAGGGCCGGGGGCGCTACTGGGGGGGGTCTGCTACTGGGGGAGTCTGCTACTGGGGGGGCCTGCTACTGGGGGGGCTATACTACTGGGGGGGCTATACTACTGGGGGGGTCTGCTACTGGGGGGGCTATACAACTGGGGGGGTCTGCTACTGGGCGTCCATACTACTGAGGGGCCTGCTACTGGGGGGGGCTATACTACTGGGGGGGTCCGCTACTGGGGGGGCCATACTACTGAGGGGCCTGCTACTGGGGGGGCCATACTACTGTGGGGGCATACTACTGGGGGGGCTTACTACTACTGGGGGGACCATACAACAGGGGGGCCATACTACAGGGGGGCTACTACTGGGGCAGCCTACTACTGAGGGGGGCCTGCTACTGGGGCAGCCTACTACTGGGGGGGCTGCTAATGGGGGGCATACTACTGGGGGGGCTGCTAATGGGGGGCATACTACTGGGGGGGCTAGCTAATGGGGGGCATACTACTGGGTGGCATGCTAATGGGGGGCATACTACTGGGGGGCATACTACTGGGGGCACTGTATAGGGGACCCTACTACTAAGGGGACTGCATAGGGGGCACCACTGCTGGGGGCATTGTGTAAGGGACACCGCTACTGTGGGCATTGTGTAAAAGGGGCACTACTGTGGGCATTGTGTAAAAGGGGCACTACTGTGTGTCGTAACATAAATAAGAGACACTACTTTATGGTGTAATGTGAATCAGGCCCTATGTGCGGTGTAATGTGAATAAGATTGTGCACTGTGACTCTTTGGGCCGTAGCCCACTATGTAAACAAGTACTGTGACTCTGCTGGCCGTACCCACTGGGTGGGTGCACTACTTTTCATTTCTGCCACTGCTGTGTGGCAATGTGTCATAGATGTGCTTTATACTGTGGTGTCTGTGTCATTGTGCCGCTGCTTTGTCGCTTAGTAACCAGTCAGCTCACTGCAACCTTTGGCCAATAATGTTGAAAACAATATTATAAGCTGTGATATGGTCTAAATTGACTGGAAATTAATGCCAGTCACCGCAGTTTGGCAAATCCAAATCCAAATCCAAAGCCGGATGACGAATTAGAACCAAATCCAAATCCAAATCCGGCAAAAATGGTCCGGCGCACATCCCTACTTTTCATGCATGCACACAAAAAAAAAATCGCTCAGTTTAAACATCGCGCCCACCTCCGAATTAGGCCTTTGGGCCTGAGAGTTCTGTAGGGGTGATGTCATCTCCCAACCACAATTCCAAACCAGACAGAGAATGATCAGATCACTTTTGAGTGGATTATCATTGGACATTGGATATCGTTGGCAGAGATTGCCAGCGATACAGATGCATTTGGCCATCTGAAGAAATAAATGACAGACTGGTTACTAGGTAACCACAGGTAGGTCGCACAAAATTGTTCCATTAGCCATAGATGTGCCACTGACTCGGGCATAGTCTGGAAATACTATAGCAAAGAAACAATGAAGACATAGGCCTGTCCTGTTTGTAATCAGTCATTGTCTGGTTTTTATTAAAATACTGCAACATACTATATCAATGCCTTTGTTTGGTAATTTGTAAAGCATATGTAATGTAGATAGAACACTGTCCTCCCTGCCATCACATGACTGTCTATCATAAAGAAGAATGCCTAGAGGGGAGATAATAAATCAAATGTGTTGAATGTAGAAATAAAAGTATTGAATATATTCTATGCTGAAACTAAGGTTCAATTCCTCGGGGGCACGATAAAACGTTGTTTCTGCCCAAACCATCTCTCACACCTACGTTAGTCCTGTATGCTATCAAACCACTCACCGCCAATACCAGAAATACTACTATATATCAAATATACATCTGATATGAATAAAATAACTCAGAGAACTATAAATTTTGGACAAACTACATATATATGTGTTTCAAAATATCGCCTGCTTTTGGGGAAAACACACAATTGTCATTCTCTGCAAGCTGAGGACCTCTACTGCTTGCCCTGGTGTCACTATCAGTATGGTTATAAGTGGCAGAAGACAATGGGGTATATTTACTAGAGTTAGAGTTTATCGAAGTGGATATGTTGCCCATAGCAACCAATCAGATTCTTCTTAACATTTAACTAGCACCTTCTTGAAGATAATAGGTAGAATTTGATTGGTTGCTACGGGCAACATCTCCACTTCACGGTGCCAATGTTGATCCTGTTCAACAAAGAAAGTGCCTACAATGGGCACATGAGTGTCGGAACTGGACCATAGAGCAATGGAAGAAGGTGGCCTGGTCTGATGACTCATGTTTCCTTTTACATCATGTGGATGGCTAGGTGTACATCGATTACCTGGGGAAGAGATGGCACCAGGATGCACTATGGGAAGAAGACAAGCTGGCGGAGGTAATGTTCTGCTGGGAAACCTTGGGTCCTGGCATTCATGTGGATGTTACTTTGGGGTCTATTTACTACAATCCGCATTTAGGGCCTGATTCAGAGCCGGACGCTATTTGCGGTCGTTCGTTCAGAAAAAAGGGGTGGCTATTCAAATGAACCGTTCGCTGTTTGCGGTCTGTTCACGCCTCTAGGTCTGAACGAGCGAACAAAACTTGCGGTCGTTTTTTGGGAAACTACGCCCCCCGGCCGCTCGCATCCGACGTCATGTCCGCTATTTATTAGATTAATCGAGTACATCGAACAGGGTATGAACTGCTCGCTATTCTTGTGGTTGGTTTTTGCTACCACAATTTTGCGAGCAGTTCTGGCTAAAAAAAACCCAGTGACGTGGTCAATGACGCTGCTGTTTTAATTATGCACACCCATAAAACGCCCGTTTTGACCTGTAAGCACGCCTGCGTTCTGATTTCCACTCCCCGTTTTCAAGCACCTTCCCCTGTTACCACCCACATACACCTCATCCTGTCACTCAAATTAGCAGGCATTCGCTATTTTGCGAGCACATGAATTTCGGCCGCACTGACTGGTTCGCGCATGCGTATTACGATCCGTACGCATGCGCAGTTTGGCAAACATCGCTCGGAGCGAACGAGCTGCTGCTTACGAGTGGCTCTGAATGAGGGCCTTAGAATGCAGATTGTAGTGTGATATTACCGATTGAATTTGCATTGCCAATTCAGCCAATATTACAGGGATTTACTAATGCTTGCGATAAAGCTCTGTCTCTGTCCCTGCGAATCCCCTCCGCACACTTATCACAGTATTTTTCGCAAAAAATACTAGTGCCCGCGCATGCGCCGACCGGGCGCCTCTAAGCCCCGCCCCCCGTGATCGTGCCCCCCCCTTAATTACACTTACGTCCGATGATCAGGCTCCAGCGATGTTCTCCGTGGCTCCGGTCAGCTGGTCTCCCATCCTGCACTGGGACCCGGTCAGCTGATGGGAGACCAGTTGACCAGAGGGAGGACATCCCCGGAACCCCAATCTCCGGTCCCTGGACTCAGGTAAGTTATCTATTTTATTTTTTTTTCGTAGCAGTGATCAGCGTGTGGGCTGTTTAGACCACACAGCTGATCACTTGGGCCGGCTTCGGGCTCTGCTCTGCCTGTTAGAGCGGAGCAGGAGTCCGGTAACCGGGGGAGACCCTGGATAACGCCACCCCAAGGTGGCGTTATTATCACAGGGCTTCCGCCCGTATTTTTTCACTATTTATTTTTAGTAACTTGCAGACAGATCGCATTTCCCATTACAATTATGGGAAATGCGATCTGCTTACTAAAAATATGTGATTAATTAGGGCTTGGAGTAGAATTTTATGAATACTACTCCAATTGCCCTTCAGTAAATTTAGGTGATACTAAAATAATGTGAAAAGGGTGTGAAAACACCCTTTTTCACTTTATTTTAGTAAAAATAATGATAATAAATAGAGCCCTTTGACGCATACCACCTACCTAACCATTGTTGCAGACCAAGTACATCCCTTCATGGGTATTCAGTGATGGCAGTGGCCTCTTTCAGCAGGATAATGCACCCGATCACACTGTAAACATCGTTCAGGAATGGTTTAAGGAACATGACAATGGGCTCTATTTCTTAACATTATTTTTACTAAAAAAAAATGAAAAAGGGTGTTTTCACTAAACAGTTACTAAAGGGCAATTGGAGTAGAATTCGTAAAATTCTACTCCAACCCCTAAGTATCACTTATTTTTAGTAAGCAGATCGCATTTCCCATAATTGTAATGTGATTCGACCAGAGTTACTCAAATTGTAAAAAATACCAGGGAAAGCCCTGTGATAATAACTCCACCTGGAGGTGGCATTATCCAGGGTCTCCCCCGGTTACCGGACTCCTGCCCTGCTCTAAGGGGAGAGCAGCGTCGGGAGTCGGCCCCAGTAATCAGCTGTGTGGTCTAAACAGATCACACACTGATACAGTGTAAAAAAAAGAAAAAAAGTAAAAAGAAAATGTACTTACCTGACTCCAGGGACCGGTGATCGGGGCTCCAGGTGATGTCCTCCCTCCGGTCAGCTGGTCTCCCATACTGCACTGCGGCCCGGTCATCAGGTGATCGGGTCCCAGTGCAGTATGGGATATCACCTGACCAGAGGACATGGAGGACATCACCTGAGCCCGGATCATGCAGGTAAGCGTAATTAAGGAAGAGGGGGAGTCGCGGGGGGGTCCGCAATCACGGGGGTGGGGCTTAACAATGGGGGCGAGGCTTAGCACCAGGTGGTTAGCAGCGACGGTCGGTCGATGCATGCGCGGGGCACTGGTCACTGTATTTTTTTGCGAAAATACCGTGACTAGTGTGCGGAGGGGATTCGCAGGGACAGAGCTTTCTCGCAAGCTCAGTCCCTGCAAGGGATTTGTAGTAAATCCCTGTGATATTGCCTGAATTCGCAATGCAAATTCAGTCGGTAATATCACATTACAATCTGCATTACCAATGCGGATTGTAGTAAATAGAGCCCAAAGAGTTTAAGGTGTTGACTTGGCTTCTAAATTCTGCAGAGCTCTGTCCGATCGAGTATCTGTGGGATGTGTTGGAAAAACAAGTCTACACTAAGCCATGGAGGCCTCACCTCGCAACTTACAGGGCTTAAAGGATCTGCTGCTAACGTCGTTATGACTTGCCTGCTTTTCCGGGCACACGATTTTCAGGAGCCTCCCGGCCGTTCCGGGAGGGTAGGCGAGTATTCCTCACCTCATGGTAGGAACCGCCTCGGCTCTAACATCATGCAGTGATTTTTTTGTATTGTTATTTTTTTTTATTCTTTATATTTTCAGCAAAAATAGCAAATAGATTTTTCATTTGATATCAATTAATTTTCTGTTTAAAATGATACTTGATTCCAACCCTAGTTATATGGCTGTAATAAAAATTGGTGACATTTGACTCCTCCCACTCATCATTGCAGCGAGGACAAAGAGATAAAGGCCCCTCCTATAGATTTGGAATGCGAGTCACTTTTTTTGTGAGTAAACTATCCGTTGGTTGGTGGGTTTGGGTTACTAATTAGTTAATTGACAAATATGTATTTTTTTTGCAGTTGCACTACTAGTATCAGCAAGCCATGGTAGATGTAAACTGTTTGTGTATGTGGGTGCTGGTAGAACCTCAGCCAAACCATAGTTGCCAGAGCATATTGACACTTGTAGAACTGTAAGCACCAGCATGACCTGGCATTCAGGGTTTGCTGGGACCTACACATTTTTATATCAGTTAACTTTTTAATAGGGGTGTGCACCGGCCACTTTTCGTGTTTTGTGTTTTGGTTTTGGATCTGGATCTTTCTTCGTGTTTTGGATCTGGATTGGTTTTGCCAAAACCACCCTTCCGTGTTTTGGGTTCTGGGTTTTGTGTTTTGGATCTGTATTTTTTTTTTAAAAAGCATAAAAACAGCTAAAATCACAGAATTTGTGTGTTTTTCTGCTCCTATGCTATTATTAACCTCAATAACCTGAATTTACACTCATTTCCAGTCTATTCTGAACACCTCACACCTCACAATAGTGTTTTTATATCCAAAAGGTTGCACCGAGGTAGCTGGATGACTATGCTAAGAGATACGAGTGGGCGGCACAAACACGTGGTCCATCTAGGAGTGACACTGCAGTGGCAGACAGGATGGCAGTTTGAAAAACTAGGCCCCAAACAGTATATAATTCAAAGAAAAAAAAGATGTGCAAGATGGAATTGTCCTCCCACCCACCCTTATGTTGTATAAACAGGACATGCACACTTTAACAAACCAAACATTTCAGCGCCAGGGTCTGCCAAATGACTGTGGCTGAAATGATTGGTTCGTTTGGGCCCCCACAAAACAAGCTGGCAATTAATCTGTCCCTGCACAAACTGGCTCTACGGAGGCAAGATGTCGTCCTCATCCTCCGATTCCTCACCCTCTTCAGTGTTGTGTACATCCTCATCCTCACAGAGTATTAATTCGTCCCCGCTGGAATCCACAACCACAGGTTCCTCTGTACGTTCTGGAGGCTGGTCTCCCTGGAAGAGTTGATAATTCATTTTATGAACATCATCTTCTCCACATTTTGTGGAAGCAACCACCTACGCCTTTTGCTGACAAGGTTCCCGGCTGCACTAAACACTCTTTCGGAGTACACACTGGAGGGGGGGCAACTCAGGTAAAATAGAGCCAGTTTGTACAGGGACCTCCAAATTGCTTCTTTTTCCTGCCAGTACAGGTACGGACTGTCTGACATGCCTACTTGGATGCTGTCACCGATGTAATCCTTTAACAGACAGACGCACGCTTGTCGCTGCTGCTTTAAGGATGCAGGTGCGGCTACAGCCCACACATTTCACAAAGACAGAAAATAAAAGAATATTTTTATTGTTTGTGGAGCGCACTTTGAGGGTGTCACCACCCTTTAACAGACAGACGCACGCTTGTCGCTGCTGCTTTAAGGATGCAGGTGCGGCTACAGCCCACACATTTCACAAAGACAGAAAAAAATAAAGAATTTTTTTATTGTTCGTGGAGCGCACTTTGAGGGTTACACCATGCTTTAACAGACAGACGCACGCTTGTCGCTGCTGCTTTAAGGATGCAGGTGCGGCTACAGCCCACACATTTCACAAAGACAGAAAAACAAATAAGAATTTTTTAATTGTTTGTGGAGCGCACTTTGAGGGTTACACCACCCTTTAACAGACAGACGCACTCTTGTCGCTGCTGCTTTGAGGACAGTATCATATGCAGTGACAGTAGACGTCAGAAATTGTTGGCACGTCCTTCAGTCCGGACCAGATGTCCAAACCGGCCCTTGACTTATGACACAGGCGCACGCTTGGCGCTGCTACTGTGTTGCTGCACGTGCGGCTACATCGCACACAAGTCACAAACACATAAAAAAAATTTTTTTTTTTTGGGAGCACTTTGAGGGTTACACCACCCTTTAACAGACAGACGCACGCTTGCCGCTGCTGCTTTGAGGATGCAAGTGCGGCTACAGCCCACACAATTCACAAAGACAGAAAAAAAAAAAAGAATTTTTTTATTGTTTGTGGAGCACACTTTGAGGGTTACACCACCCTTTAACAGACAGACGCACGCTTGTCGCTGCTGCTTTGAGGATGCAAGTGCGGCTACAGCCCACACAATTCACAAAGACAGAAAAAAAAAGAATATTTTTATTGTTTGTGGAGCGCACTTTGAGGGTTACACCACCCTTTAACAGACAGATGCACGCTTGTCGCTGCTGCTTTGAGGATGCAGGTGGAATCTAGACGGGATTTGGAACCGGGGACACACTACCTCCATCAATTGTCTAAATCCCACTGCACTAATGGCGGATACCGGACCCACGTCTAACACCAACATAGCAGTCAAGGCCTCAGTTATACGTTTTGCTTCAGGATGACTGCTGTCGTACTTCATCCTCATCGCTAGGGACTGTAGGAGGGTCAATTGTTTAGTAAAAGTGGTGGTGTTCCTACTTCCTCTCTGGGATGATGAACAACTCCCAGCAGCAGCAACAGCACTAGGAGGAAGTGGTTCTTGATCTTTCCCTATTTTATTTTTATCAGAGAAAGTTTGGTCCTCCATTTATGTTATATTGATATATACGTGCGGCTAAAGCGCACACAAACACAGAAAATATTTGTTTATTTTTGCTGGAGAGTAGTGCACTTTGTGGGTTACACCACCCTTTAAGAAATGAGCCAGCCGGCTCTTTACTTATGGGACACAGGCGCACGCTTGGCGCTGCTCCTTTGTTGATGCACGTGCAGCCACAGTGCACACAATTCACAAACACAGAAAATATTTTTTTATTTGGTTTGTAGTGTACTTTGGGGGTTACAGCACCCTTTAACGGTCAAGCCAGCCGGCCCTTTACTTATGACACAGGCGCACGCTTGGCACTACTTTGTTGATGCACGTGCGGCTACTGCGCACACAATTCACTAACACAGAAAATATTTTTTTATTTGGTTTAGAGTGTACTTTGGGGGTTACAGCACCCTTTAATGGTCAAGCCAGCCCGCCCTTTACTTATGACACAGGCGCACGCTTGGCACTACTTTGTTGATGCACGTGCGGCTACTGCGCACACAATTCACAAACACAGAAAAAATATTTTGTTATTTGGTTTGGAGTGTACTTTGGGGGTTACAGCACCCTTTAACGGTCAAGCCAGCTGGCCCTTTACTTATGACACAGGCGCACGCTTGGCACTACTTTGTTGATGCACGTGCGGCTACTGCGCACACAATTCACAAACACAGAAAATAATTTTTTTTTTGGTTTGGACTGGAGTGTACTTTGGGGGTTACAGCACCCTTTAACGGTCAAGCCAGCCGGCCCTTTACTTATGACACAGGCGCACGCTTGGCACTACTTTGTTGATGCACGTGCGGCTACTGCGCACACAATTCACAAACACAGAAATTATTTTTTTTGGGGTTTGGACTGGAGTGTACTTTGGGGGTTACAACACCCTTTAACGGTCAAGCCAGCCGGCCCTTTACTTATGACACAGGCGCACGCTTGGCACTACTTTGTTGATGCATGTGCGGCTACTGCGCACACAATTCACAAACACAGAAAATATATATTTTTTTGGTTTGGACTGGAGTGTACTTTGGGGGTTACAGCACCCTTTAACGTTCAAGCCAGCCGGCCCTTTACTTATGACACAGGCGCACGCTTGGCACTACTTTGTTGATGCACGTGTGGCTACTACGCACACAATTCACAAACACAGAAAAAATATTATTTTTTAGCACTTGGGGGGAGCACCCCTGATGGACAGAGCACCCCCTGGACAACACTACAGCGCCCCTTTAGGACTGGGACACTGCACAGGACTTTGGAGTGACTGACTGCACAACACAGTCCTGCCAGCCCCTATGGACTTTGAAGTAGTGGACACAGCCCCTATTAACAACAGCAGCACAGCACAACACAGCCAGCCCCTATGGACTTTGAAGTAGTGGACAACAGCAGCACAGCACAGCACAACACTACTCTGCACTACACTACACTACACTACACAGCCCAGCCAGCCCTAACTCCCACCCTCCCTCTTCACTGTCCACAGCCGAGTGAGAAAATGGTGCCGACGCGGGTACCTTATATAGGATCCAAAACCCTCGAGACCCGGAAGGCGGGATGATGACGTTTTGCCTCGATTTCAGATCCGAGTCAGGCGGGAAAAGTCGAGCCTGACTCGGATCTGACTCGGATCGGGGGGGTTCGGATTTCAGAAATCCGAACCCGCTCACCCCTACTTTTTAATACCTTTCTTCTAGGGGGGGTTGACATGCTGAGAGAGCTACGGCTGGTGGACACCATGGCAGAATGATCCGACCTTTTGCTGTCTCTGCTACAATGCCACCATTTTTTTTATGTGGGCATTTTTATGTAAAATGCGCCATACTCTACGTGAGACCCAGAATATAGACATGGGGCTATGGAGATAGCAGACATGCATCAGTATAAAGTCAGTTGGGGAGTCACCCTGATGGTAAATATGGAGATAATGCGGCTGAAGAGAGATAGAGATATCCTGGCCTAAAGGCACACAATTATAATTGTATAGCGCAATTGAATAAGCTGGCGTGATACATGTTAATAATAAAATCATCCTAATCCTCAATGCCCGATATCTATACTGTACAAGGAACTGTCAGTATTAATGTTTTGGCACGTAGGATGGGATGTACTAAAGGGTGAAATGCGGTCAAAACTCAGAAAATCCCAGTTTTCTGAGTTTTGGGCGCATTTCTCATGTGCACCAACTTCCAGAATGGAATACATTATGGAGCTTGGACCAGATGGTTTTACCCAATACAAGTCTATGGGCTTCTATTTGGAACTTCACCTGAGAGGGATCCAATCAAATCCCTCCCAGCACCCCGTGACACATGTGTCATTCTGTGCATGAACACAATGCACCATAAGGGACTACTTTGTGTCCTGGTACCCAATAACATTTTAAAAAATGGTGCACTTTATTTTATCTATATCGCTCTCATTTTCCTCTCTCGTCGTTCTACCCGTGCTGCCCCTCTCTGCCAGTCACCCCACTGGCTCCCTGTACCACTAAGAATTACATTCAAACTCCTCTATCTCACCTACAAAGCTCTTACCCTCACCGTTCCCCCTACACCTTCAGCCTCATTTCCTCACATAATACTTAGGGATGTGCGCCGGACCATTTTTGCCGGATTTGGATTTGGTTCTAATTCGTCGTCCGGCTTTGGATTTGGATTTGGATTTGCCAAACTGCGGTGACTGGCTTTGGATTTGGATTTGGATTTGGATTTTTTTACAAAAATTTACAAAAAAAGCTAAAATCACATAAATTGGTCTTTTTTTTCTTCCTAGAGTATTATTAACCTCAATAACATTAATTTATAGTCAATTTAGACCATATCACAGCTTATAATATTGTTTTCAACATTATTAGCCAAAGGTTGCAGTGAGCTGACTGGTTACTAAGCGACAAAGCAGCGACACAACGACACAGACACCACAGTATAAAGCACATCTATGACACATTGCCACACAGCAGTGGCAGAAATGAAAAGTAGTGCACCCACCCAGTGGGGTACGGCCAGCAGAGTCACAATACTTGTTTACAAAGTGGGCTACGGCCCTAGGAGTCACAGTGCACAATCTTATTCGCATTACACCGCACATAGGGCCTGATTCACATTACACCATAAAGTAGTGTCTCTTATTTATGTTACGACACACAGTAGTGCCCCTTTTACACAATGCCCACAGTAGTGACCCTTTTACACAATGCCCACAGTAGCGGTGTCCCTTACACAATGTCCCCCAGCAGTGGTGCCCCCTATGCAGTCCCCTTAGTAGTAGGGTCCACTATGCAGTGCCCCCAGTAGAATGCCCCCCAGTAGTATGCCCCCCATTAGCAGGCCCCCCCAGTAGTATGCCCCCCATTAGCATGCCACCCAGTAGTATGCCCCCCATTAGCAGGCCCCCCAGTAGTATGCCCCCCATTAGCATGCCACCCAGTAGTATGCCCCCCAGTAGTATGGCCCCCCCAGTAGTATGGCCCCCCCAGTAGCAGACCCCCCCAGTAGCAGGCCCCCCCCAGTAGTAGCCCCCCCTGTAGTATGGGCCCCCCCTGTAGTATGGCCCCCCCTGTAGTAGGCTGCCCCAGTAGCAGCCCCCCCCAGTAGTAGTAAGCCCCCCCAGTAGCAGGCCCCTCAGTAGTATGGCCCCCCCAGTAGCAGGCCCCTCTGTAGTATGGCCTCCCAGTAGTATAGCCCCCCCAGTAGCAGACCCCCCCAGTAGTGCAGACCCCCCCCAGTAGTATGGCCCCCCCGCACCCCCAGTAGCAGACCCCCCCCCAGTAGCGCCCCCGGCCCTTGCACAAATAATAAAATAAAAAATAAAAACTTACCTGTATCCCTGCTCCCGCGCCGTCCGCTCTGTCACACGCTGAGGAGGGAGCCGTAAGACGGAGCTCATGTGTGAGCTCCAGCCGGCTCCCTCCGTGCAGCAGCCAATGAGAGTCTGTGTGACTCTCATTGGCTGCTGTAACAAACACACAGCTGCCGCTGGCGGCTGTGTGTCTGTGTCTGTGTAGGGCAGAGCGCTATCACTGCGCTCTGCCCTACACGCTAGGAGACCTGATGTCGGATTCTCTAGTGAGAATCCGACATCAGGCGGCCGCCGTTCGGCCCCGAACGGGGATCCGAGTCAGGCGGTGAACACCCGAACAGGGTTCGGGTGGACTCGGATCCCCAATGTTCGGAGCGGTTCGGATTCCACAGAATCCGAACCGCTCATCTCTAATAATACTCCCTTCAGACCTCTTCCCTCTGCTAATGATTGCAGCCTCACCTCCTCTCTGATCACTGCTTCCCACTCTCTCGCACTCAGGATCTCTCTGGCTGGCTCCAGACCTCTGAAATGCACTCTGCTCCTCTTTGCGCCGGGGCAGAGAGCGTGACATTACGTCATGATGTCAGAGTCGCACTCCCGGATCCCCGGACCGCAGCCAGACAAAATAGAGGAGCTGGCTTTCGGATCCCTCCGCCCCCTATCTGACTCCTTCTGCCGGAACTTTTGTGCACATGCGTGACCTGTAGGTCATGCATGCGCACTAGTGTCACTGCTCCAAAAGGACTAGTGAAAGATTCACTGCTCCAAAAGGACTAGTGAAAGATTCACTGCTCCAAAAGGAGCATTGAAGCACTTCGGGGGACAGCTGATTATCGGATCAGCTGTCTCCGCGCTGGAACAATGATGAATTGCTCCAGCGCTCACATGGAGTTAGTATGCTAATTATAGACCCCCCTATGAGTACGGTCCTTTCCCCTTTGTCTTCCTTACATAATTATGTTAATTGCTAACTTTATAGTGTCTATGTGAAATTATATACTGTCTTAGGCCCTCATTCAGAGCCGCACGTTAACAACAGTACGCTCGTTGCGTTCCGATGTTGACTAACCGCGCATGCATCGGTGTTACACTGCGCATGTGCGTACGGCAGATTGCGAGTTTTTTTTCTCTCGTTCCTAAAATAGCGTACAGGAAGTGACATGTCAAATGCGATTGACAGAACAGGGCGTTTTTGGGTGTTGACGGGGGTGGAGATGAAAAAACGCAGGCGTGGCGAGGCATTTTTGGGGCGTACATACATTAGCAGATGCGAACGTCAAATGTGTTCGGACCGTCTCATACGTCACTGGAACATCCGCTTTCCCTTCAAAATGCTCGCACAGCTTAGGGTCAGGATTACTCGACCACATTGGCGATGGCCTTCTCCTCCGTCCCGGGACTCAACGATGGTGCTGCGATTAATCGCGGCTGGTCAGTAAAGTAATTAGTGTTGGATTGAAAACCGGCTTGGTATGTGTTTGGAAAGCAGTTTATTGGGATAGCACAAAAGCGTACGCAGGTGGAAATCAGAGCTGCTAATGTCATGATTACACAATCAATTAGCGTACATTTTTGGTGTTTTATTTTGGCCACAATTTGTTGGTTATGGCCTATTGTAACAATAATGTCATCATGTTTTAATTAGCTCCCCTTTTTTTTGGTTTACTGTGGAATTTGCATCGCTATGTGATTTTTTAAACGTTCCTTAAAGAGGCCTTTTTTTTTTTTTAAGAGGGTCAGTTTTTGCCTTTAGGGCCAGGATTAAATGTAACCCATTTGTACAATAATGTCACAATACAATGTCAGTTTTTTGTTTTAAATTTATTGTTTAAACACAAACAAATTGGCCTAATATTTTGTTGCCTTTTTTTGTGGCAAAGATATTTGTTAAAAAAAAAAAAAAAAACATACCGGGAGACAAAACGGGAGCTCCGGAAATACCTCCATGATCCTCCTCGGAGGATCCGTCATTACCCAAAGAATGGGGAGGAGTTATGATGGACTCCGGGGAGGGGGTAATTGGAAGAGGGGTGGGTGGAGGAGAGGGGGAAGTGGGACGGAGGGGAAGGAGGCCCGACATTTCCGGGAGAGGGTCTGGGAAGGATGGGGAGGAGTGGGGAATAGGGGAAAGATTTGGGGTGGAGTGTTGGCTGGGGGTTGGGGATAGTGGCCGGGAACGCCGTCTGGACGGACGGTGACGGCGGAGTCTTGGCTGTCCCCCTAAAATATGACAAAGAAATTGCGGTTAGTTTATGGACAAATCCGGGCAACAAAACTAAAAAAAAAAAAAAAAACAACAAATAAGCCAAATAGCAGTAGAATGAATAAATCAGAAATAGAGGGGAAACATGCACACGCAGATATGAGTACAAATAATAAATAGGACAGACAGGAAAACATGCACACGCAGATATGAGTACAAATAATAAATAGAACAGACAGGAAAACATGCACACGCAGATATGAGTACAAATAATAAATAGAACAGACAGGAAAACATGCACACGCAGATATGAGTACAAATAATAAATAGAACAGACAGGAAAACATGCACACGCAGTTTGCCCCACAAACACAAACATTAAAACCACAATACATAACACTTACTTGCCAGGATCTGCATGCGAAAGCATGCCAGCAAGCGGGGCGTTCGCCGTTGCAGGTCGGACCACCTGCGCTCCAGCTGCCCGATGTTGCGGCGTGAGCCGAAGGACCGCAGGCGGGACCGTGCCTCCGCATACGCGGAGCGCTTCTGCCGGTTGGTCATGGGTTGAGGCTGGCTGGTGATCCGGCGATCCATGACCTCCGTAAGCACCAGCAGCTCGCGCCTGGTGAATGCGGAGGCTCTCATGATGGCAATGGTGTTTTTCTTAAAAATCATTTTTGATAAAGTGTGTAAAAAATTTCTGATTGGCTAATGTATTTTGGAAATTAACAGGAGCAATTTTATTGGTTAGTGTATGAGTCATGTGTTCGACAGGGCCAGAAATCTCTGGAGAGTTAGGATAGGCTTGATGCAGTGACATGCGTAAGCAAATTTAAATAAAGAAATGAACCCAGGGTAATATGCGGGGATCCACAGCAATAGTACAATTGTTTAATTGTGGTTCACATGTTTTTTGAACAATAAAAGCGAATGTTTCATCCGTACGTATTCTGCGGGTAAACACAAACACGGACAAGAGTAAAGTTTCTTGCATTGTGTTGAAAAAAACAAACAATTAAGCTAATTGATACATTGATTGGCATGATACGATTGATGGAGGTAGGCAGAATAAAGGAGCAGGTAATCGACATCTGACAAGGCCACTTCCTGTTTATACTTGTGCGTGCGTTCCTTTCAAGCCATTTCGGGGATGTACGCTCGCTATTTCGTACGCTCGTTAGTTAGAGGAGGGGTCGTCAGAGTTTTGGGAGGAATTTTAGATGCGAACGAAAATACGAGCGAGCCATTGAATTTAAATATTTTTGTACGTACGCCTAACGTATGTGCGCCCGCTTGCGAGTGGGTCTGAATGAGGGCCTTAGTCTGTATTTACTGTATGTATCCTGTTGTCAGTTGTATCCTCTTGTACGGCAGTAATGTAGCCTTGTGGTGCCTTATGAATAAAACATAATAATATTTGAACACACAACACAAAACAGAATAAAATCAGGAGATATTACTGAAACTATATGAATAGAAATAGACTGAGAAATAATAGCAGAATAGTAAATACTTTATTCTTTAGATTGTAGGGTAATAAGTCGCAGAGCAATTCCTGTTTATACCGATCTAGTAGGAATCTGAGTAATTGATGGAGACAGGAGTTATTGTCTGCTCATTACACATTTAATAACACCCGACAAATTCAATACTTTATTATTTTTCTTTCTTTAAACTACTCTTTCTGATGCATGTCACTTGTTTTTATTCTGAGTGATTATATCGTGTATAAATAAATTAGGAAGATTTTAAATAAATCTCCATAAATGAATGATTTTATCATATTAAAATTCCCTCTGTGTTTTACTGTTTATTTTTTGTTTTTATACACAGCTTGGATTCTACAGTATGTTGTTGATATTTTGGAAGGACTGGGCGATCTTGCGACGGTCCAATACGATGTAACGATATATATTGTGTCTGCGCGCACACTGCGCGATCTGCCGCATGACATTTCACTGCAGGATTAATGTTACGGCACCGCATTGTAAATCACATCATCCCATCTGACGTGTAGCATATTAGGTGGGAAGATGCGACCACACAACTCATAAGACAATGAATTCGGGGTACACACTATACAATGGTCGTTGCATAAGATTGGCCTATACACTGAAGTGGCAAAAACATGGGATAGGTGCCTAGTATCGTGTAGGACCCCCTCTAGCCCGGTGAAGTGCAGCAACTCGACGCTTCCCACAGCTGATATTTGTAGGTGCAGGATCTTGGGTGTGAATGGACCTCTCCACCACGTCCCATAAATTCTTGATTGGGTTCATGTCAGTCTTAAGTTGTGGCCACACCATTCATCGGAACTGTCTGGGATGCTTCTCGAACCAATTCTGGACAACTTGTTGTCGTTGTGGGGGTACATGAAGTCCGTGTAACATAGCAGTTACCAGCCAATGATGTTCTCTGGCGGATGAGCTGACCCAACCCATGCCAATTTGGGAAATGTGGTATGCCTGAAATGTACTAAAAATAAATGTTAAAAAAATAAGTGGGAAAGCCCTGTGATAATAACACCAGGTTCCCCGACTCCTGCTCTGACAGGCAGAGCAGAACCAAGAGCCGGCCCCTGTAATCAGCTGTGACAACTAAAAATAGTTTAAAAAGAATCCAAACACATACCTAAATCCAAGGAGCGGTGGTCCTCTGGGGCTCCGGTCAGCTGGTCTCCGGGCTCCAGCACTGTGACCCTGGTCAGCTGCTCATTACCGGCATCTCAATTTGCAGCATAGAGCAGCTGTCTGGGGTCACAGTGCAGGAGCCCCAGAGGACCACTCTGGTGCATCGACTGCCGGGCAGGTAAGTGTAAGCTGAAAAAGGGGCGGGGGAGGGATTGTGGTGGGGTTGTGTGTGGGGGGGTTGCAGGGCTTGGGAGGGTCAGGGCGGG
This sequence comes from Taudactylus pleione, assembly GCA_031769625.1. Classification (NCBI taxonomy): domain Eukaryota; kingdom Metazoa; phylum Chordata; class Amphibia; order Anura; family Myobatrachidae; genus Taudactylus; species Taudactylus pleione. The sequence goes on along the minus strand of JAUIMM010000570.1, from coordinate 5,100,559 downwards.
GGGTTTGGAGCTGGCGGTTCATGCGAGGACACCTCTCTGAATCTTTTGTGAAAAATACAGGGAGACGTGTGCGGAGGGGATTTGCAGAGACGGAGCTTTATCGCAAGCTTTGTTCCGGCAAGTGATTCTACATACATTCCTGTGATATTTCCTAAATTCACAATGCGAATTTAGGCAAAAATATCACACTACAACCACATTTTGAAACGCGGATTGTAGTAATAGGGGCCATAGTGTGTACCCAGCTTTAGGGTGTCTGCTGTAAGTTGCAGAAGTGAAATCAACTGAGGCTGCCCTCCAGCCCTAACTTGCATTTTTGTTCTTGGTAACTGCCATTAGTGTATATTATTAATGTGAAGACAATACTGTGCTTCAAACGCCACTGAAAATAAATATAGCATTTAGCCCATCTTTTTATTGCAGCTTCCAGCACCATCCTTCATCTGTATAAGCTTTTTATTGTTTGCTTGGAAAGCCAGCGTGAGATTTCATCACATTTCATTTATATAGTTCTTTGTTGAAATATTGCAAATAGAGATGAGTGAATGTTCTGCGGTTTGATCCAGAACTATTTGTAATATTGAGCCAAAAGTTCAAATTTATTGTACAAATTCACATAAATTCCTGGTTCAAATATTGTGCTCATATTTAAAAAAAATTATTTTTTTTGATTATGTTTTGTAAATGTACTGTTTAAAAATTATTATGATTATTATTATAATAATAATAATAATAATAATAATAATAACACTTATGCATATATCACCAGTATAGTCCGTTGTGCTTTACAATTGGAAACAAAACAGTAAAGGAATATCAATAAAACAATACTGGGTAATATAATAACAGACATAGGGGTATATTCACTAAAGTGCGGGATTATAGAGGTGGAGATGTTGCCCATAGCAACCAATTAAATTCGAGCTATTATCTTCTAGAAGGTGCTAGATAAATGTTAAGTAGAATCTGATTGGTTGCTATGGGCAATATCTCCACTTCTAAAAACTTGCACTTTAGTAAATATACCCCCTAGAGTTCAGAGGGCCCTGCTAGCAAGCTTACACTCTATAAGGAAATAGTCATTGATACGTGAGGATAGTTCTACATATTGCATATTTGTCTAGCCAGATTGCAGACTTGTGGGCTTTATCTCACACAGAAATGTTGGCCTGGGGTCAGCGGGATATGTAGTTGTAGAAAGAAAGCTAAGATTTGTGATTTGGCAGGAAGTAGGTGGCATCTGGGAGACTGTTCCATTGTCCTGGAATGCATGAGAACTCCATGAAGTCATGCAAGTACGCATTGCCATCTTGGCTGCAGTTTCATAAATAGGCGCATACCAGGGGCGTATTAACACCCGACTGACCCCATCCTCTGAGCAATGCCCCACTCAGCCCAGCAACTTACCCTACTCCGGCAAGTGGGTCCTTCCTCCTCCGTGGCGCCATCTTCCCAGTGAAATTCTGGATTATGGTGAATGTGCACAAGAGAGCATAGGCTCTGCCACGGTGCCAGTTTTTGCTTTCACTGCCAGGCACCAAATTCCCAAAGATTTCACTGGGAAACTGGCACCGAGGAGGAGGAGGGATCCACTTGCCGGAGCAAGATAAGTATACGTTGTGTGCAGGGCTTTGCTCTGTGGGGTCCCTCTGGACCCAGGGGCTCGTGTTCATTGCACACCCGGCATCCATTATTAACACACCTATGCTAATACTCTTTTTACCTGGGCACTTGCCAAAGTGGAAAGTGGGCATGCAACTCATGTGCCAGGAGCAGGGCTGGCATCAGAAATTGTGGTAACTAGTACAAATGAAATAGGCAGGGCCCTCCACCTTCTTCATTCCCACACCCAAAATGCCTGGTGAACACAGAGGTGTGGCATTGAGCCCTGGTACCCAGAGTAAACTCTCTAAACAGTACTGATATGCCCTACATGCCCAACAGACCTTTCCATATATCCCTCAGATCTCCCCGCTCACCATCAGACATCTCCCACATTCCATACGCCACCTTGTCTTCCCTCCTCACTTTCTGCCATTGACTTCACCACCCACTTCACATCTAAAATTATTTAATCCATCAGGACATCACATCCCACCATACCCTTGTCATCTCAGCCTCTTCTTTCCCCATTCATTTGACCAACTCTGACTTCCACACACCCCCTTGACCCTATCCCCTCCCACTTCCTCTGTCTACTGACTTTCTTTCTTCCCACTCCATTCTTGACCCATATCAGCCTGGCTTTTGTCCTCTCATCTCCACAGAAACTATCCTCTCTCAGCAATGACTATCTTGCTGCCAAAACTAAGGGCCACTACTATCTGCTCACTCTACTTGACACCTCTGCTGTTTTTGACACTGTGGACCACCCTCTCCTCCTGCAAATCCATCACTCCCTTGGTCTGCTTGATACTGCCCTCTCCTGGCTGTCCTCCTACCTCTTCCACCACTCCTTCTCGGTCTCATCTCATGTTCTTGGACCTCTTCTATTCTCCCTTTATACATCTTCTTTAGGTGAGCTCCGAGCGGTTTCTTAAACTTAACTTGTATAAGACTGAGCTGATAATCTTCATACCCACCCGAATAACCTCACTTCCCACAATTTCATTATCTATTGGCAGCACAACCATCTCTTCAAGCCCGTAATTGCGCTGTCTTGGAGTTATCTTTGGTTCTGCCCTTTCCTTCAAATCACACATTCAGTACCTCTCGCAGTCTTGCCATTTCCATTTCAGCATTACTGTATCTCCAGGATCAGACCATTTCTCACCCTGGATGCTACTAAGTCCCTCATCCACTCACCGGTCATCTCTAGACAGGAATACTGTAGCCACCTCCTATCTGGCTTCCCTGACTCCCACCTCTCTCCACTCCAATATGTCCTCAATGCTTCTGCTCAGCTCATCTTCCTCTCCAAATGTTCTACATCTGTCACCCCACTCCTACTAGCCCTACACTGGCTCCCCCTTCCCTTCAGAACCCAATTCAAACTCCTCACACTCGCTTACAAAGCCCTCACCCATTCCTCTTCTATTTATATCCCTGACCTCATCTTGTCCCGCCTGCCCACTTCAGTCCACAAATGAATGCCATCTCTCCTCCCAACTGATTACTCTCTCTAACTCCCGCCTCCAAGATTTTGCTTGTGCGTCTCCTTACCACTGGAACTCTCTCTCTATCTCTATCAGTCTCTACACTCCTCCACAAAGCTTCATACAGGCTCTCAAGACCCACTTTTTTAAGTTTCTTACTGCCCACTGCCCCATGCTACTGGCACACTCTCTCCCCTTTGTGTCACCCCTGTCGGTCTGCCACTCCCCTTTAGACTGTAAGGTCTCAAGAGCAGTGCCCTCTTCCCTCATTTTCTTTCCCCGACTTATACCATCATCTCCTCCCCACTGACAACAACAACACCTAACTTTTGGTATAGGCCATCCTGCTACTAATTTTGGGTATTATGACTGCTGTTATAGCAATGTTTATAATCCTTGTCCATGTCCTTCTATGTTATGTATTATATGTCTTTTATTTATTGTGTTGTTCATACTGTTTATGGGTGTGTGTATATATATATAGGAATCGGTATGTAATTTCGGCGGCTGAATATACTGACAGCAAAAGACCGAAGGACACAAATCTTGACTGGGGCTGGTTAGCACACTAACCCTCCCCTCTCCCTACCCTAACCCTCCCTTAGTGGTGCCTAACCCTAACCTCCGCCCGTTAGTGCCTAACTATAACCTCCTCTCGTTAGTGCCTAACCCTAACACCCCCTCCCCACACCCTAAACCTAACTCTCCTGGAGGGGTGCCTAACCCTAACACCACCTAGTGGTGCCTAACCCTAACCCCGGGTGTCCCTAAACTTAACCCTCCCCCCCATGGCTAGTACCTAAGACACCTGGCTTACCTTCGTTCGGTATGCTGGGATTTCGTAGTGGGGCTAATGATAGGCACCAGGATTTCGACGCCTATCTTTAGTCCCATGTCGGGCTTTCAGTGGCAAGATATATAAGAAATTTTAGTGCATTGGCATATGAAGCCGACGTTTCAGGGTCCTCACAGGCCTTTTCTCAAGGTAGCCAAATACAACAAGAAAAATACAGTTACAAACAAACACACAAGTGAAAAGCTTCTTATCTTATAGAAGTAGTCTGAATCACTGGGCCGTGGCAAACCAGGGCAGCGCGGGAGATCGCCGGAACATGTCCCGTCGCGATGACGTCAGCGTCCAGCCACCTTTTCACTTGTAATCAGTGCTGCGCATGCGCCGTTACGTTCAGAAAAGCGGTGCATATGCAGCACTGATTGTGGCTGCGGTAACTCTGTGTCCGTCCGCCACCCCCAACCCCTATCTGCTCCCCTCTCCCACCTACCTGTCACAATACCCCGACCTCCCGTCTGATCATATATATATATATTTTTACACTTTACTGTGTTCTGCCAGGAGAACATAGTCTGTGTCAGAGAAGCAGCCGGAGCCGGAGGAGGGACCAGTGAGCGACGGAGGGAGCCGAGGAGGACCTGCTCACGCTGACAGCAGGTAAGTGTAACCCGCGATATACGCCACCTGAGAGTGACGTATAATAACACTATCAAATTCCGAAAATACATAATTTTCGGAATTTGATGAATAGCTTAATTTCTATGTCCTCATACTAATGTACTAAAGTATGGGGAGTGTGAAAATTAAAACCGTTATTTAGTTGATGAATAGGCCCCTCAGAAAGAACAAAGCATTTTATAAAGGTGAGAAAAAAGCCCAAATGATGTAGTAATGAATAATTGTGCTGACCTGCCATGCTTAGGCTGAGTTTTGTGGCGTTGAACACTCTTTGTCCTCCTTTCATCCACACCGCTTCTTAACAGCAGCCACAAACCATGGAGAGGTGCGGTTACATATGGGGAGAGGAGACATACGTACACATTGGTAGAGGGGGCAGAGGCATGCATGGGGAGCGGTAGATATGGGAAGGGTGGCGGAGGCACACAGGGTCAGAAGCACACATTGGTAGAGGGGGCAATTGGCATGCATGGGGAGAGGTAGATATGGGAAGGGTGGCGGAGGCACACGGGGCAGAAGCACACATTGGTAGAGGGGGCAATTGGCATGCATGGCGAGAGGTAGATATGGGAAGGGTGGCGGAGGCACACGGGGCAGCAGCACACATTGGTAGAGGGGGTAGAGGCAAAGGTATGTGGAGGGGACAAAGGCACAGATATCTGGAGGGAAAAGAGGCACACATTGGTAGAGGGGCAGTAGCCTAGATATGGGTAGGGACTAGAAGCACAGAAATGGGTAAGGGGCAGAGGCACAGACATGGAGTGGATGCAGAGGTGTGAGTAGGAAATGAGTCAGAGGAGAAGGGCAGAGATATCTCTGTGCACTGAAGCTGCTGTCTCATATTTCTATCGACTACGAGGTGCACACTATGGGGTCAATCCAATTACCCGCGAATGCACCACAGGTGCGAGTCAGCACGGCAACAGCCGCACTTTACTGCTGCTTGAACTCGCTCAAAACTGCTTGGAACCCCATAGGGCTGCGAGCAAAAATGAGCGAATTCGGGCTGAGAGCAGGCCGCGAGGGGTGCCAGATTCGGTGCTGTTGCCGGTTGTTTTAACGCCGTGGCAATGGCAACTTGCACCCTTCGTAGGTAATTGGATTGGCCCTTATGCCTGGCCTTTGAAGGCAGGGGAGAGGGATAGCTGGGGGAGGGCCCTTATGCCTGGCCATTGAAGGCAGGGGAGGGGGATAGCTGGAGGAGGGACATCTGTGGAAGCAGAGTATACGGACAGAAAACTGATCTGATGTGGAGGGGCTTGTAAGGGGGACCTGTCTAAGAGAGAGGGGAGCCCAAGGCAGATACCTTCATCATAATCTGGCCCTGCAGGGGCACAATTATTGGTGCCACAGGGCCCTCCCTGTTTGCCCGGGCCCCATACAGGAGTACCACCTGCAGGGCTGCCATCAGAACTTGTAAGGCCCAGTACAAATGAAGCATGCAGGGCTTCACCTCCCTCCTTGAACCCCGAATGCTCCTCCACCTGCCAAGGAACGGTGGGCCCACAGGTGTAGCGTGGATCTCTGGTAAAAGAAGATTAATGGGATCCTGACTGTCAACCCACATAATTATTGAAGTGCAACACAAAACCCTTACATGCTATCAGGGCGGGAAGCAGTCGGGAAGCCGACGGATGAAATCCTGACCGCCGGCTTCCCGACTGTCTAATCCCGGCAAGGTACAAATGACAGGTGTCGAAATCCTTAGCCCGACACCCGGCTTACCGATCGAAGGTAAGCCGGTCGTGGACAGCCGTGAGAGGGGAGGGAGGGTTAGGGGCTCCCAGGGGGGACAGGGTTAGGCACCCCCCCAGGAGGTTAGGGTTAGGCTAGGGGAAGGAAGGGTTAGGCACCCACGGGGGGAGGTTAGGGTTATGCACCCCCCAGGAGACTTTGGGTTAGGATGCAAGGAAGGGGGGGTTAGGTTTAGGCACTTGGGGGGGAGGGTTAGGGTTAGGCACCCCTAAAGGAGGGTTAGGGTGTAAAATAGGTTAGTTAATACTTACCTTTCTAGCTTCGGGATCTTCACCCCTGCTGGGTTTCCGCTGTCGGGATTAGAACCGCCGGCCATGTGGCCATCAGGGCTCCCTACATGATCCCTATATGATCTGCAACAATTAAAAAAAATATGGTGAAAGTATTGCTTGTTTAATATTTTTCCCCATCAGGTATTAGTTACCACTGGCGATTAGCAGTGTTATTAACATCAATAACCCTATTATAAAGGAAAACTATTCTTACCTGCCATCCTTAGGCTCAATTGTGTAGTGTTGTCTGTCCATCCATGCAGCTTCTGATAGGCAGTCACCAGTCATGGTTCGGGATCCAGTACAAATGAAGCATGCAGGGCTTCACGTCCCTCCTTGAACCCCGAATGCTCCTCCACCTGCCAAGGAACGGTGGGCCCACAGGTGTAGCGTAAAAGAAGATTAATGGGATCCTAACTCTCAACCCACATCGAAATGCCGACCGCCGGCTTCCTGACTGTCAAATCCCGGCAAGGGTCTCATGATAGGCGTCGAAACCCTGACGCCTATCATTATCCCTTCGCCGGGAGACCGATGCCCGGCATACTAAAAGAAGGTAAGCCAGCAGCGGGCGCGGACAGCCGCAGGGGGGGGGTAGGTTAGGGGCTCCTGGGGGGGACTTAATAGTTAGGTATCCCCCCCAGAGGGTTAGGGTTGGGCTAAGGGAATGGGGGGTTAGGGTTAGGCACCCCTGGGGGGAGGTTAGGGTTAGGCACCCCCCCTGGGAGACTTAGGTTTAGGCTGCGGAGATGGGTGGGTTACAGTGCCTTGCAAAAGTATTCACTCCCTTTGCATTTTTCATGGTTTGTTGCCTCACAACCTGGAATTAAAATGGATTGTTTGAAGGTGTGTATCATTTCATTCACAGAACATGCCTACAACTGTGAAGTTGTGTTTTTTGTTCTGCTGGAAGGTGAACCTCTGTCCCAGTCTCAAATCACAGGCAGACTGAAACAGGTTTTGCTCAAGAATATCCCTGTATTTAGCACCATCTATCTTTCCCTCGACTCAAATCAGTTTCCCAGTCCCTGCTGCTGAAAAGCATCCTCACAGCATGATGCTGCCACCACCATGTTTCACTGTGGGTATGGTGTTCTTGGTATACAATCGGGAAGCTGGCTGCCTTAATACCGGCAGCCGGCTTCCCGACTGTCATATCCCGGCGAGAGATGAAATGCCGGGCGTCTAGATGTAGACGCCTGACATTTCCTCGACGCCGGGAGACAGGCGTCCGGCATCCCAATCGAAGGGATGCCGGGTGCCGCTAGGCGATAGCCGCAGGGGGCAAAGGTTAGGTTTAGGGCACCCGGGGGGGACTTAGGGTTAGGCACCACCCCGGGAGGGTTAGGGTTAGGCTAGGGAGAGGGAGGGTTAGGCACCCCCGGGGGGGACTTAGGGTTAGGCACTCCCCCAGGGAACTTAGGTTTAGGCAGTGGGGAAGGGGGGAGATAGGCACTTAGAGGGGGGGATTAGGGTTAGTCACTTGGGGGGGAGGTTAGGGTTAGGCACCCCTAAGGAGGGTTAGGTTAGTAGATACTTAGGACGATCTGGATTTCCAGCGCTGTCACGCTTCCGCTGCCGGGAACTCTGCATCTGTCAGCTAGGCGCTGCTGGGAATCGAACCGCCGGCCATGCGGCCGGTGGTATTTCACACCGATTCCGTGTTCTTGGGGTGATGGGATGTGTTGGGTTTGCGCCAGACATAGCGTTTTCCTTGGTGGCCGAAAAGTAAAATTTTAGTCTCATCTGACCAGAGCACCTTCCTCCATACATTAGGGAGACGCCCACATGCCTTTTGGCAAACTCAAATTGTGCCTTCTTATTTTTATCACTAAATAATGTTTTTTTTCTGGCCACTCTTCCATAAAGCCCAGCTCTATGGAGTGTACGGCTTATTGTGGTCACATGCACAGATACACCAGTCTCTGCTGTGGAACTCTGCAGCTCCTTTAGGGTTACCTTTGGTCTCTGTGCTGCCTCTCTGATTAATGCCCTCTTTGCCCAGTCTGTGAGTTTTGGTGGGAGTTCCTCTCTTGGCAGGTTTGTTGTGGTACCATGTTCTTTCCATTTGATGATGATGGATGTGATGGTGCTCCGGGGATCATCAAAGATTTGGATATTTTTTTATAACCCAACCCAGAATTGTACTTCTCAACAACTTTGTCCCTGTCTTGTTTGGAGAGCTCCTTGGTCTTCATGGTGTGATGCCTTTAGCTTAGTGGTGTTGCAGCCTCTGGGGCCTTTCAGAAAAGCTGTGTTTATACAGACAGATCATGTGACACTTTAGATTACACACAGGTGAACTTTATTTCACTAATTATGTGACTTATGAAGGTAATTGGCTGCACCAGAACTTTTGAGGGGCTTCATAGCAAAGGGGGTGATTACATATGCACATGCCAATTTTCAAAATTTTATTTATAAAGATTCTTTTTTATATATATTTTTCTCATTTCACTTCACCAAATTAGACTATTTTGTGCAGATCCATCACATAAAATTCAGATAAAAAAAACTAAGTTAATTACAGGTTGTGTAATGTTACAAAAAAGGTAAAAAGCCAAAGGGGTGAATATTTTTGCAAAGCACTGCAGGTGTAGGCACTTACGGGGAGGGTTAGGTTAGGCACTAGGGGGGGAGGTTAGGGTTAGGCACTCCTAAGGGAGAGTTAGAGTTAGGGGGAGGAGCGGGTTGGTTATACTTACCTTTTTTAGCTGTTGGGATCTTCCTTGCTGCCGGCCTTCCGGCGTTGGTATTTGAACCGATCCCCATGGTTCTACATAAAATGTCCAGAAGAGGAGGATGAAAAGGTGTGAAGAGGGGTGACATGGAAGATGAGGGGGGGGGAGAATACGTGGTGTAAGAATAAAATAAATTAAAGCTGGATCCCCTCTACCATACCCTCCTGGGGTCTACGACAAGTTGTCAGGATAGTTCTGTACATTACTCTTTCAGCTTCTACAATGGAGTCTTCCTACTAACAAATGAGGCATTTGAAAACCTTAAGGATGTAATGTTGTTATAATTAAAGCCATTTTTGAGTTAAATAATCTATAATAGTGCAGATTTATCACACAGGAGAGAGATATTTAGGTAATATAGCAGATTTCATATGGAATTACTTCAGTGACTTTATCTGGGGACATTACGAGACAAGGATGCATTGCTTGGCACTTTCTGCATCACACGTGAACTGACAGGAAACAGTGATCGCAGTACACGTATCACAGCATGGTCATACACTGTAGTTAATATGGGTCATTTATCATCCAAGCACATATGTTTATTTACTGCACTATAAACATTGGATATTGGGTTACACATTCTTTGCATAAATAAAAATTGTTTTGTTGGCGGCAGCGCATTATTTATATGGCGCAATATACAAGTATTATTACATCATTTTATTTGTGTTCTATACCCAAGAGAAAATGTTTTAGCTGTGTGTTACAGTTTCAGGCCTGAGATATCCCACTTTGGGCAGGATGTACTAAAAGAAAAATGCTGCCAAAAATCTGAAAACTGCAGTTTTCGGAATCTGGACGTATTTTCCATATTTACCAATCTCTGGAATGTGCAGTCATGGTAGGTAGGGGAGGCAGAGCTGTTATTCTCCTGAGATTTGATATCAAAATTATTAGAATAATATAAACATCTTTGTTTATTGTAATAATTTTTATAGTTAACACTCACCAGCTTTGTGGATCTCCCTGGGACTACACGGAGATTAGAGATGAGGCAGCAACAGCTCAGCCTCGCTTCTGTATAGTCACTTATGGCTTCCAGAGCTGGGGGCAGGGCCACACCACGGGCAGTAAGCTGCACAGAAAAAGAGCTAATAGAGGCATGCCTCTGAGTAGGGTGGGCGTGCCTAGAGCACAGATGGACATCTTGGATGTGTCATTTGACCAGGAAGTGCACTGCAGAGTTTAGAGATTGGAGTTCAGCCAGAAGCAGCAAGAGAAGACACAGTTATGCAGGTACGGGAATCATTGAAGCTTAGTGTAGTGAGGGGAGAGTTACAGTGAGTAGAGGGTGAGACAGGCTCCCAGCCATTGACCTCACCGCACGTCCCTGGTTCGACCTGGTGGCCTATGAGCTTCTTTTTCAATCGGATCCCTCCCAGTGTCCCCGGCGGCGCACGTCATACGATGCATGTGCAGAGGGACTTCTGTGTCATAAACACGGAGGTCCCTCTATCGCAAAGGTCCCTCTCTAGCTCATATCGGGAAAGTTGTCCTTTGCACATTCCTAGGTACATACCAGCGTTGTTAATGCCGGCATGTACCCGATAAGCATCAGGATGTACCGCAATGCGATGCTTAGTGCGTCTCGTCCTTAAGATTCCTCTATCACTGTGACAGTGGTAGTTAAAAATAATGTATTTTGTGTATTCAATGTAACTATTGCAGATTGTAGTAGCAGGCACCGTAATTAAGCACCATAATACATTGGGCTAATTGATTGTACGGAGCAGGGAATATCTGTTTAATTAATTTGCCGTTTCCATGCATGGTAAACACTGGTAAACCCATTTCTTCAGCGTAATGCAGTATCAGTAGGTTTCCCCTTGTGTTAAAATGCAGAGTGGTAGATGTACTAAGCTCTGGAAAGTGATAAATTAGAGAGTGATAAACTACCAACCAATCAGCTCCTAACTGTCATTTTTCAAACAACCTGTAACATGACAGTTAGGAGCTGAGTGGCTGGTACTTTATCACTCTCCAATTTATCACTTTCCACATTCAGAGCTTTAGTGCATCTCCCCCATCAATAATATCTGCATTCTTCTAACATGGATTTTTCCTCGCATGTCTTGAGGACGCATAGTTCCAGCAGAGAATTTAATTCCCCCCTTTGTGTGTTTGCAGGAAAGGAATCCCAGAATTACATTTCTTTTTTATTTTTAATAAATGTGATGTAGTGTTAGCGATAAAGCTATTATACTGGTTACAGGTTCATGAAATACCCTCTCTACGCCATAAATACTGTATAATATAGAATGCAATTTTTTTGGCAGCACAGTTAAGACTGGTGATGGTTATCCAGTATAGGGCCCCAGGATCAAGTACCCAAAGCATAAGAAAAAGTAAAATGTTAGTACAGTGGTCAGCATTGCTGCCTCATAACCCTGAGGTCATGAGTTCAATTGCAGAGCAAGGAACTATCTGTGTGGAGTGTGCACTATCCGAATGCGTCCAGCCCCTGCCTCACCCCCTGCTCTGTCCCACCACCTCTGTCTGCTGCTCCGCCTCCACTACATCTCGCCCCCTGCTCTGTACCTCCCCACCTCTCTGCCTGCTCTTCTGCCCTGTACCCCCACACTGTCCTGCTCTGCTCCTCACAAGAATCGTTTTCATAGACGGATTAAGATCCCATGGGACCTTTTTCAACATACTGATATGGGCCCCCTTCCCAACTCTGATTGTCAAAATCTCGCCCGTGTCTGGCTAGTAACCCCCCTGTTACCACCCAGAAACGCCTAACGAAATTGACTCTCTTTGCATCCAAATTCATTCTGAGTCTTCAGGCAATAACCATCAGGAAGCAATGCACCTCCTGGTAATATTGTCCGCTTGTATGCGGCATCGACGGAGCATGCATCTCTGAATCAGACCCAGTGTCTCCAGGGCGGTCGCCGGGCGCAGTGGGGGATATAGTGGCACCTGCTGGTATTACACTAGTATTACACTAGACTCTGGCAGTGCAGCACCTTTCTGGCTCTTGCTCAACGCAGCTGCGTAACCAGAGGGTCTGTCGGGCCGGACCTGGTCAAAAAACAACAACATGAAAATGGGTTAGGATCACCTGTGCCTTTCAGTGGCCCTAGGGCCCCAGGCAGCAGCCTAAGCTGCCTTATGGATGATTCAATTATGATTATTATGGCAAGCTTTATGCGTTATGTGAAACTTTCCTCACTTTTACTGTCCCTATCTTATATTAGCATTAATGAAATTCTTCATTCAAAAGCCAAAAGTATGCTGTGAGGGAATCGATATGAAATATCAATGGCTGTGTAGCCGCCGGTTCTCATACCAACGCCGGAAGCCCAATAAAAGACATATCCAGACAGGGGCACGCAAATACCCTAACCCTCCCCTCTCCCCCACTAATCCTAACCCTCCAATGCTGGTGCCGTTCCCTAACCTCCCTGGGGAGTGCCTAACCTTAACCCTCCCTCCGGTGGTGACTAACCCTAACCCCCCTCCCTCTAGCCTAACCCTACCCCTCCCGGGGGTGTCTAAACCTAACCCTCCCCTCTGCGGCTAACAGCTAACGATCCCCGCTTACCTTCGATCGGAATGCCGGCCGTCAGGATTTCATCGCTGGGATTTCGACGCCCATCTTTAGTCCCGGGTTGGCCTTCCACCGTCGGGGTTTCGGACGGCCAGTATTCCCGGGCGGCGGTAATATAACTACATCCCGCTGTGAGAATTGAAATAGTGTTACCACGACAGTTATTTAGTTGTAATAAAAAAGTACTTGACAGCAAATTACTTTCAGTGCAATAAGACAGTAGCTCTGATAACAATTACACACACACACACACACACACACACACACACACACACACACACACACACACACACACACATATATATATACTGTATATATTATATATATATATGTAGTACATATATTTCAGATGTCCCGTGGCACAAGTCTCTTGCCTGTGCCGCGCGGTTCCTGGCTGTGGTAGCACAGAGGGTAGGAGTTAGGAGGTGCTATTCTATAATGCAGATCGATGTGTAATTCATGGGGCTGGTAAGTGGAGATGACAGACTGGTGCTTTGATTGTACCCAGTTTATGGCTATTAGCAGTTTCCCCTTTCACATTTGTATGTTCCCCGTACTTCCTTTCTGACCTCTCTCCATCATTTATGGCCCAATTTGGGAGTGAGAAACACACAGTGCGGCTTTGGGCGTGCTGGTCACTCTGACGTTCTGACGCACTGCTGATGGCTCTGACATTTGTGACTATGGGAAAAGCATTATGCAGGTGTACCGGACACTTACCAGGTCCCCAGAACAATGCTTTGTTTCATTCACAATTTGCCTTTCGGCTGAAACTTCTTGCAGAATGCATTTTCCATTGAAATTTCAGCTTATTCCTCAAAAAATGCATTTCATTCTTTTAATGTTATACAACACAGACTTAGGCACTCCGGCTGCTGGGGCACTACAAGTCTGAGCAGTCCTGCTGGGACCAATAGTTCTGCAACAGCTGCAGAGTCACAGGTCTCTGATCTAACATCTGTTCCACATTTGTGCATATATATCGTTGAAAAGTATTAAAGTAGGGCCTGATTCAGACCAGACACAAGTTAGTTTGAGAAGGCATCTTGCGGATTTCAGCATACTGGGCGTGCACGGAGGACAGAAATCGGCGACTGCACACGTGCCTAATAGGCACATACAGACAGACGGAGATCGCAGGTGTGGACAGATTGATCAGACCCACTCTTATAATGAGCATATCTGGGTGGTGAATATGCAGATACGCTGAATAGTTCCATTTAGTGGTAGCGTCATGGGAGTGTCGTAGGGGGCATGTACGCCAACTCCAGTATTGTACGGACGCCGCCATCCAGACAGATCTCCATGCAGCCAGCATTGAGTGGGGGTATATCCAGATTCTAATGATGGCAGTTTGCGGCTGCAGACAGACCAGAAGTGGGCGGGACAGTATTCCACATGCAGACACGCGGTTGTTCAGCATACACGGGCGGATTCTCACATTAGCTTACTGGAAGCTTGCATGTAGGCTTCCGCAGGTGTATGGAAAAGTGGCCTCAGATGCATCGGGCTCTGGAGCAGCCCCAAAACACACCCTATTCAGCCCCTTATACAGTGCCCCCAGTAGTGCCCCTTATACAGTGCCCCCAGTAGTGCCCCTTATACAGTGCCCCCAGTAGCAGCCAATGAGAGTCTGTCTGACTCTTATTGGCTGCCAAAACAAGCACACCGCCGCCGGGTAGTATGAGTGTACTACTTGGAGCCGGTGTTTGTTACTGTTTAGTGCGGACCGATCGTGCCCTGGGCATGTGCCCTGCTCAACTCCCCCTAGTTACGCCACTGATTATAGGGAATGATGCCACTCTCCTGTAAATTATTATGGCTATTTGAAGTTATCTGAGATTTCTGTGATTTGAAGTTCAATATCCCATATAGAAATGGGAAACATAATGCAGAAAGGGACATTGAAAGTCAGGTTTTCTTCTATTAACAGAAAAGTGAGGACAAAATGGATCTCATAATGCATCGTTCATCTCCCCCCAGCTTGTACTTTTTTCTAGGGTTTGGATTCCTGGAATACGAACACACCCGATCTTAGGGGCTATGAGTTGAACTGAGCCCCGGCTCAGGTCTTCTCTAAACTTCTGATCCTAAATTGAGGCAAAACGTCATCTACACAGCACCGGATCTCACATGTTTTTTATTGCATATAAAAGTCTCTCCCTTGTGATCGGGCGCCATTGCACACAGGGGATCAGGGGGAGATGGTGTGGACTGTGGGCTGCAGCACTGTGAGTCACTTTCAGGCACTAAAAAACACCATTAGGAGCACTGTGTTAATGAGGCACTGTGTTATTAAGAAAAAAAACATATAGGAGCACTGTGTTGTGTGTTTAGGGCTTCAGGCACTGTGTTAAAAAACCCCACTGTGTTGTGTGTTAAGGGCCTCAGGCAGGCAGGAAGGGTGTAGAGAGGCCCGGGTGAAGGGGGCGTGGCCTACTCACGGGAGTGGAGCCACGTGCCCTTATGATAAAAAAAAAAGATCTTTGTAGCACTACATGCTGAAGAGGTGGGCACTCAAACAGGCGCAAAGCCAAGGGAGGGCGTGAACAGTCTCCCACTGCAGCCCAGCACACAGCAGCGTGGGCTGAGCTGCTGTGAGGTAAGAGGGAGGGGGGGGCAGCGCCGGAGCCGGGCCCCCTGCCGGGCCCTTCCAGCAACCCGGGCCCAGGTATTTAGTACCCGCTCCCCCACCTCTCGGCGCCCATGCAGACAGGCACTGTTTTTTGTTTTTTTTTAAAGCCATTAGGAGCACTGTCTTATTAAAACAAACAAAAACCTCCATTAGGGTACCACTGCCATAGGAACACTGTGAAACACTGTGTGCTCTTAAGGCACTATGTTATAATAAAAAAAAACACCATAGGGTGCCACTGCCATAGGAGCACTGTGAGGCACTGTGTTGTGTGTTTAGGCACTGTTTTAAAAAATAACATCATTAGGGTGCCATTACTAGGAGGGGTTGGGTCTGAAATACCGGCGGCTGACTAGCCTCTTTCGGGATTCTGGAGGTCGGGATGCCAACGCCGGTATCCTGATCCCATTCGCGATAGCAGCGTCTGCATTTTGCTGGGCGGTGGGATTCCGGCATCAGTATATCGATGGTCGGCATCCCATCCACCCACATATTGACTACATCCCACTAGGAGTGCTGTGAGGCACTAGTGTTTTGTGTTCAGAGGAGGATGGGGGGGGGGGGGATGTATGGCCATATGGCCAGCTTCTCTTGCAACCCTTGTCAGGAATCCTTGGCTATAATTTTTTTTATTATTCAATCGATCGGTCAATCATTGTAGCAGCGCTGCACAAATCGCCTGGAAAATGGTCTCTGCAGGTAGACTCAGGGCACAGACTAGTGCCCAGTATCTACTGCTGCGTTCAGTGCTCTGCCAACCGCTGGGGAGAGAGGAGGAGCCCCTGGACGGGGAATGCACACGTGCCTGCTCTTCTCTTAATACGCCCCTGATTCTATAGCTTACCAGTGTCTAGTTTATATTAAACTGCCATCCTGTCTGATGCTAGATGTGCTACATTCCTTTTTAAACTACCATGTGTTTGTGTCACTGCTCTGTGGCTTAGTTTAGCCAGTCAGCTCACTGCAGCCTTTAAACAATATAGGTGAAAACAATATTGTGAGCTGTGTGGTGGTCAAAAATGACTGGAGATGGAAATTAATATTATTGATGCCAAAATTACATGATTTTATCTATTTTTTATCAATATTTAAAAAAAAAAAAAAATCCAGCTCCAAAACCAAAATCCAAAAATAAAATCCAAAAACTTGAGGGTGGTTTTGGCAAAACCAAAACACAACGATGAATTACAAACAACCAAAACACGGGGGTCCGCGCACATCTCTATTTTTTTTTTCTACTGCGCATAAGCACAAAATAGTCTCACTCCTTCCCTCGCCATACTGAATAAACTGCATTTTCACACTTGCAATTCCTGAAGGGGATTTGGATGGGTCTGGAAGGGAAGTGTAGAGACAGTTGAAGTACAGTAAGGGCGAAAATGCTTCCCACACTGGCTGCTAGACATACTCATATTAACCTGTTTGAAGGCGATCAGTTGGCCACTGTCATGCTCTGGACACTTAAAACCACTTTCTTACCTCTCCGGTGCCTGTCCTGGCTAGCGCTGAGGTCCGCTTGCACTCTGCATCACTCCCGGATAGCACAGAGGTCTGCTCACGCTGCACATTGCTCCCGGCAGGTGCTGAAGACTACCTGCGCTGCTCCTGCCCCGTCCGCTCATTGTCCTGTCACTGAGCATGAAGATGGCTCTCCGCAGTCCCTTGCTCACAGCGTGACTCCCCAGCATGGTGATACACAAGCTGCAGTATGGGCACTCTTCCTCCACTCAGAGCGCTGCTCCCAGACCAGCTGATTGCATCATCCAATCACTAGAGATCCACCCCTATAAATTCCATTTCCTAACAGGCCCACATTGCCAGTACAGCATCGCTTCTTGCTGAAGTTACAGCTCTGAGCTGAGCTCCCAGGTACTCAGTATCTGAACGGTCCCAGGGCCTGATTCATTACGGATCGCTATTGCAATTGCAGCTCCGTAATTGCATGCAGGTCTGCTGCAAAAATATGCTAGTGGATACTATCGCGATGCTGTCGCACTGCCAGCATACAGTCGCCCACTGCCTCCCACTACCACTATCTCATATCCGTAATATCTAGCAGTCCTACATACACATCGGAAACATCGAGTACTATCGGCCCTTCATGCACAATTACAGCTGCCCTGACCTTACTCAGATATTGCTAACCTCGTTGCATACAGTAAGTACTGAAGCTGCATATGCAATCGCAATGGCTAATTTATCCATGCCCATGCAACGGCGTTCAAACGGACTGGCACACCCGCGTTTCTTCGACCCCTTTCCTGTCACCACCCCCAAATGCTGACTGCCTGTCAATCACTCTGCGATGGCTTACCGTGCTCTGCGTAATCGCAGTGTAGCTGCCGTGCACTATGATGCATACACATGAGCTGTGCGCAACAATCGGCCAACTTCAGTTTTGTTTTAATATTCTTCTGTTGTGCAGTCAGGGCCTGATTCAGAGCCGAACGCTCTGACCAGAGCGCTCGCTCTGAATCAGGGCCCTCCTCCCTAAAAATGGAGCGGCCTCCTGGCCGCTCGTATAGCTGTGGGTGACCACCCACAGCTATAGCGAGCGGCCATGATGATGGTCGCGATGGTCTTTGACCATCGCGACCATCGGGCTTGCGACGAGATCCTGCGGTAGGGTCTCGCTGCCGCAAGCCCAGGAGTGATTTTGGCTCTATCAGAGCCAAAATCACTCCCACTGACATCATTACTGATGTCAGTGGGGCCGGGCTCAGACGGTAGGCGTTCCCATGGGAACGCCTCCGTCTGGCAGCCACGCCCCCGGCACGCCCACCAAAGGGGGCGTGCTGTCAGTCACCTTCGACAGCACGCCCCCTTTGGTGCGAGACCCCGAGCGACGTATTCCTCGTCGCTCGCTGGGTCTCGCGCATGCGCACGACGGAGCTCCCTCCATCGTGCACATGCGCATTCGGCAAACATCGACCCGCTTGCGAGCGTCCTTTGCTCGTGAGCGGGTCTGAATGACCCCCACAGTCCTAAGTAATCCCAGAACACTCTACCCTAAGTAATGGGCCAAAAAATATTGTTGCAGTTGCAATCCGTAATGAATCAGGTCCCCGGTCCGTTATATCCAGTTTCTAAATCTGGTAAACAAGTCTCCAATACCATCTTGCACTCCAGTCTGGCTTTACTACTGAGACTTGTTCTTACTGCCTCCATCGCTTCCAGCCGATACCTCCAACCATCGGTCTCATCTGATAACCTCCAATCATCGATCTCATTATGGCCGAGTTATGGGAGTGTCGCAGGCATGTAGCTGAAAGTCGTTTTGTGCTTAATCGCTCACGTAAGAGGCCATACTCAGACAAAGCATCTGCACCTAACGTAGGGCTTGTGCAGGTTTCGATGACGTGACCGATGGTGGCGTCTAAAGACGCTCAAAGTGGATGTCTCGGTTGCAGACACAACTACGACAATAGACACACACAGGGCATCCACTGTGTCCCTCTCAGAATCAGCCCCATATAGAATTACTATGTACAGTATGTACACATGAAGCAATGGACCTGATTCAATTTCAGACCCGTTCGCTAGCAAGCACTCGCATCGAGAGATGTTTTTCAATGTGCGCATGCGTACGCTTCGTATTGCGCATGCGCGAACTAGAGCGAGTGATGGGGAAACTCTCGCTCGCCAAGCATAGACAGCCCAGCTGAATGAGTGACAGGTCAAGCTGTTTGTGGGTGGTAACAGGGGCAGGCCACTGGAAACAGGGGAGTGGAGGTGCGAACGCAGGCGTGCTTGAGATTTTTAACGCCGTTTCAGAGGCGTGCATAATTAACAGCCAGCGTCATAGGACACGTCACTTGCTAGAAATATACACTGAAGTGCTCGCAGTGCTTGCGGCAGGGTATAGTCAACCTCAAGCGCTGCGATTGTATCCGTTGGTGCTCGATTTACCAATGGTTTCATGCACTTCCTGGAGATGACGTACGCAAGTGGGCGTCTACATACACAAAGCGATCGCTTGCCAAGACATAGTGGGTGTGCTTATGACTTGCCCTGCGAGCGGCTGCCCTGACGTCACTTAGCGAGCGATCGCATCTAGCGAACGGGTCTCTGAATCAGGCCCAATGTGTGATATGATAGGATAGCTTGGACAGTATCACTATTGATAAAATTAATGCCAACATTAAGTTGCACAGAGAGAAAAGTAAAAAATAAAAAAAATATGTCACAAGACTTCATTAAGGACTATGGCCCTGATTCAGAGCCGCTCGTAAGTGGCTGCTCGTTCGTTCTGACCGATGTTCGCACATCTGCGCATGCGTATGGATTTTAATACGCATGCGCGAACCAGTCAGTGCGGCTGAAAAATCGTTTGTTCGCTATATAGCGAATGCCTGCTATTTTGAGTGACAGAAGGAGGCGTATGTGGGTGGTAACAGGGGAAGGTGCTTGAAAACGGGGGTGTGGAATTCGAACGCAGGCGTGCTTAAAGGTCAAAACGGGCGTTTTAAGGGAGTGCATAATTAATACAGCAGCGTCATTGACCACGTCACTTGGGTTTTTTTTACTCAGAACTGCTCGCAAAATAGCGGTTGAAAAAAACAGCCACAAGAATAGCGAGCAGTTCATACGCTGTTCGATGTATTCGATTAATCTAAAAAATAGCGGACATGACGTATGGTGCGAGCGGCAAGGGGGCGTATTTTTCAAAATTACAACCGCAAGTTTTGTTTGCTCGTTCAGACATAGAGGCGGCAAAAGACCGCAAAGAGCGAACGGTTCATTTGAATAGCCACCCCCTTTTTCTGAACGAGCGAGCGCTAATAGCGACCGGCTCTGAATCAGGCCCTATGCCCAAGACAGATCAGTTTTAGTGGCATGCTGGACTTCAATCGATGTCACATCCTCATTTCAAGTCGGTTCTCAAGAAACATCTGCGCCTTTAAAAGGTCTTGAAAGAATTTACGCTCATGGCCCATTAGCATTTCCAAACAGCCTGCAGCCTTACCAGGCTAACACGTGTTGAGTGTACATTACCAAATCCCTTTCACTAAAGCTCTCCTGACTGGATTGCTTTTAATACCCACTTTCTCAGCTGAGCCCAGGCGTGATTTGTTTTACATGCCACATTAATCTCTCCCACATTTTCTAGCCGGAGCAGCTACGGTTCCACTTGTGAGGTGTTCTGTGCAAGCCCAGTTAGGAGGAGAGATAAGCAGGCTCTCCAAATTAACCACTTCCTGCCGAGCAGCCGACAGTGCGGTCAATCCCAACCGGCCCGGGCCTCTTAAAAAACAACAGTCATATAATCTGCAGTCAGGGTGGGCAGATTCTTGTGGCTTTAGCAATAGAATCCGTTTGTAAAATGGCAATACAATGAGAGTGGAACTTTTGTGGGGAAAGCTAGTTTATAAACCTCCCCCCCCCCCACACACAAAAATAAAGCAATTTACAGTGAGCTAAAACAAATTAAAAAAAGTGCAAATAAAAAATGAATAAATTCAAAACACAACAGTAAAAAAATCTATGGCAGCTACTCAGACGGAGTAATTCCAGCATCACACTTTATATCACTCCGAGAATATTTATTTTTCGCTAACGAGCGGTTTTTGTACACTATAGGGTGTTAGGGGTTAGCTTTGAAGTGTACACTTTAAGTTGTATATACAAAGATTCAAAGCCAAACGGATTTCTACTTTGTGTATTTCGGCGTATTCTAGTTAACACCACTTAGTTATTATAATAACACCTTTTGATGAACAGAAAGCATGGAGCAATTATAACACTGTTGTCTGATGTCAACACAGGGCAAATTTTAAGAGGTTTGAATGTAATACTTTATGTCCATGTTTGTAGTATAATTGATAAATTATATTGAATATGTTTTTTTTTTTTTTTTTTTACATGCGTGGTAAAAATAGGATCTAGTATGATTTGGCCCTTGATTTAGGGTAGAGTGTTCTGGGATTATTTAGAACTAACGCTAACGAGCGGTTTTTGTACACTATAGGGTGTTAGGGGTTAGCTTTGAAGTGTACACTTTAAGTTATATATACAAAGATTCAAAGCCAAACGGATTTCTACTTTGTGTATTTCGGCGTATTCTAGTTAACACCACTTAGTTATTATAATAACACCTTTTGATGAACAGAAAGCATGGAGCAATTATAACACTGTTGTCTGATGTCAACACAGGGCAAATTTTAAGAGGTTTGAATGTAATACTTTATGTCCATGTTTGTAGTATAATTGATAAATTATATTGAATATGTTTTTTTTTTTTTTTTTTACATGCGTGGTAAAAATAGGATCTAGTATGTTTTGGCCCTTGACTTAGGGTAGAGTGTTCTGGGATTATTTAGAACTGATAGCACAACAGTAGAAAATGAATAGTGAAGTGAAACTTGGGACACACACAGAAGGAACCATTACAGCAGCCTATAGGAGACTTGGTAAAATGTTTTAAAGGAAAAATGTGATGAATTACAGGAGCTTAAGGTGTGTCACCCTCATTGTTTCCTGGTGACGAGCAGCAGTACCTTTGCAATATATAAACAGTTCCCAACGTCCTAGGCACCCACAGACGTTTGCTTCTACATTTATTCTGTTATGGCCTATGGGGCTAGATAATGTTGTACTGTAGCACCTCCATGGCATCTAAGGACTGAAAGGCAAGTCCAGGACCATTAGTCAAATTTGTTTTTTGAGTGATCTGACATTCAGCCAGACGGGCCTCGTATGTGACTATAATTCAGTGATGGGCAACAGGCGGCGGACCCATCACTGTCATCACTTATAGTCATTAGTGATTTCATTGCACTCCGCAGGGACGGATAGCCCCCATCCCTTCATGTGTTTAATGGTAATTCTCAGCGATACACAATTTCTTATTGTCGTAATAGGCGGCAATTACAAATTATAGTGCTAAGGTCTAAAGCCCTATATTTAATAAATATACTCCTAAATCTCAAGCAGCATTGCTTTTCTATCATGAGGCACACTTTGGGGCTCATTTGGAGTTGGGTGCAAATAGCGCCCTCTGCATAAAAGAAAATTAGAGAAGATGGAAAGAAGAGGAAGAAATAATAACCTTCATTAGGATTTACTTTTATAATAACTTTAGAACTAGGGGTTATGAGCAATGGTAAATTAAGAGAGTAGAGGACCCTGTGCTGCCTCTGTGCAGACTCCCCCCTCTCTCGTTGGCAAGTATTGTCTATGGGTACAGTGTGTGCGGTGTGGGCCTCCTGGACCCAGGGCTCTGCATTCACCGCACCCACAATAGATGTGTCAATGATTAGTAGAAGGTTTGTTTAAATGAAAGAACTTGAAATATGTTGTGGTCTGTTTTTGTTTCTTAGTAGTTCATAAGCTGCACTAGAGAATACAGCAGGCCCTGGAAGCCAGTGCTTAGTAGTGCCGCTAGTTCTACAAGTGTCTCAGCATACCAAGTTGTAGCCGCCAGGGCTTGATGGGACCAGTAGTGTCCCATATTAAAATACTGTTTTGTTACATTGTGTTACTAATTGCCCCAGCAACCACCACCACCCAGTGGGGTATCACATTTGTTTTCCACTAGGGGGTACAGCCCTTTGCAGGTTACCCTGGTATAGAGTGACCAGTGCAGCAGCCTTCAATAGTATAGTGCAGGTAGCTGATTTTACTGGGCGTGGGGGACAATTCGTCCATGCTGTTATTCACTTTTGAGGGCCACACATGTTGTTTCTTGGTACTGGAGGCGAGGCCTGATCCTTTTTCCATTGCCAAGAGGCAGAAAGGAAAAAGGGAGAGACATGGAGGGGGAAAAGGGAGAGACATGGAGGGGGCAAAGGGAGAGATATGGAGGGGGCAAAGGGAGAGACATGGAGGGGACAAAGGGAGAGATATGGAGGGGGCAAAGGGAGAGACATGGAGGGGGCAAAGGGAGAGATATGGAGGGGGAAAAGGGAGAGACATGGAGGGGGCAAAGGGAGAGACATGGAGGGGGCAAAGGGAGGGACATGGAGGGGGAAAAGGGAGAGACATGGAGGGGGCAAAGGGAGAGACATGGAGGGGGCAAAGGGAGAGATATGGAGGGGGAAAAGGGAGAGACATGGAGGGGGCAAAGGGAGAGACATGGAGGGGGCAATGGGAGAGACATGGAGCGGGCAAAGGGAGAGACTTGGAGGGGGGAAATTAAATGACACGGAGGGGGCAATGAGAGAGATGGGAAGGATGGCCGGGGGGGGTCCAGGACACCCGCTGGGGGATGGGGGTAAGTTTGTTATTACATTTATACCCATACTGTATATGTTTGTTTTTTGCACAGTGTGTGGTTATGCTTGTCCTGAGGAAGGGGAAACGGTCCCCAAAACGTAGACTGCTAATAAACACCCTGGTGTAGGGATTTACTGGTTTTAAGTCTCTGAGTGCCGGCTCTTCTTTTGCTGGCTGCGTTTGGGGGGTGCATACCCTCTAAGAGGGCACCGGAGCAGGATACTGCAGCTTGGATGCCATAGTGATGGGGCGGACATTGGGATATTTGATATAATCATGTCTGAAATCTTTTTATTAACCCGCTGAGTGCCACTTTCTCGATCTTGCTATTTTAACTCATGACTGGCACCTCAGTATTTTCCTTATGTGAATGGGAGTGCCGACTCCATGGACAGTAAATATATATATATATACTGTATATATATTCCATTCCAAAGAAGGTGGCACTCCGAGTCTTTAAGCTTAGTGTAAGCAAATGCGTAACTTTTATTCGTTCAACGTTTCGTAGACATCCTCCCCTTCTTCAGGGCAATAAAAAATGTGATACACACAGTGACAATAAATACACTACTCCTAATGATCCCTCCGCCTGTGTGTACCATGGCCACGTCGCCCGCAGCTCCCGTCTTCACACCTCCGGAATTGCATCGCACATACAACGTAAGTGACGGCGCGGATCCTGGCTGTGTAGTCATAGATACACTGTGAAAAATTCACCACCTTGGGTTTTAAAGTATCTAGGCAAAAGATCCAACGTGATTCTAACTGTAATAGTTTCTTTGCTCTGTTGCCTCCCAGGCACATGATCAATGATCTTGTATTTCAATTAGGGGTGTGCACCGGCCACTTTTCGTGTTTTGTGTTTTGGTTTTGGATCTGGATCTTTCTTCGTGTTTTGGATCTGGATTGGTTTTGCCAAAACCACCCTTCCGTGTTTTGGGTTCTGGGTTTTGTGTTTTGGATCTGTATTTTTTTTAAAAAAAGCATAAAAACAGCTAAAATCACAGAATTTGTGGGTTTTTCTGCTCCTATGCTATTATTAACCTCAATAACCTTCATTTCCACTCATTTCCAGTCTATTCTGAACACCTCACACCTCACAATAGTGTTTTTATGTCGAAAAGGTTGCACCGAGGTAGCTGGATGACTATGCTAAGCGACACGAGTGGGCGGCACAAACACGTGGCCTATCTAGGAGTGACACTGCAGTGGCAGACAGGATGGCAGTTTGAAAAACTAGGCCCCAAACAGTACATACTGCAAAGAAAAAAAAGAGGTGCAAGATGGAATTGTCCTTGGGCCCTCCCACCCACCCTTATGTTGTATAAATAGGACCTAGGACATGCACACTTAACAAACCAATCATTTCAGCGCCAGGGTCTGCCACATGACTGTGGCTGAAATGATTGGTTCGTTTGGGCCCCCACAAAACAAGCTGGCAATTAATGTGTCCCTGCACAAACTGGTTCTACGGAGGCAAGATGTCGTCCTCATCCTCCTCATCCACCGATTCCTTGGATAAAACAGGAAAAAGGGATTTAGGTGACCCTGGACTGCTTACGGTCTGAGCCAAAGTTTCTGAACTTGACAGTAACTTTTTATGAACGCGCTGCAGGTGCCGTATAAGGGAGGATGTTCCTAGGTGGTTAACGTCCCTACCCCTACTTATTTCACCATTACATATGGTACATATGGCAAGACAGTTGTTGTCCGGATTTGGATAGAAATATTGCCAGACCAAAGAGGTGGAATGTTTGGTCTTCTGCCCAGGCATGACCGTGATGGGCTTTTTCATCCCACGGACAACAACTGTCTCCCCCGGAGCCTGATTTAAACAAACCACATCACCATCAGAATCCTCCTCACCAACTTCCTCCTCAGTGCCAGCTACACCAGTATCCTCATCCTGTTGTACTTCAACAGTGACATCTTCAATTTGCATATCAGCAAGTGGACTGTGGGTGCTCCTTTCAGCACTTGCAGGGGGCGTGCAAATGGTGGAAAGAGCCACCTCTTCCCGTCCAGTGCTGGGAAGGTCAGGCATCGCAACCGCCACCACACTTGGACTCTCCTTGGGGATTTGTGATATCTTCTTAGAACGCACAGTTCTTCGCTGTGCTTTTGCCAGCTTAACTCGTTTGATTTTTTTAGCGGGAGGACGGCTTCCATCGTCATGTGAAGTTGAACCATTAGTCATGAACATAGGGAAAGAACTTAGCCGTTCCTTGCCACTCCGTGTCGTAAATGGCTTACTGGCAAGTTTACGTTTCTCATCAGATGATTTAAATGTTTTTTTCAAGGTCATTTTCCTGAACTTTGTCATTTGGGATTGTATGTGCCCTCTACTATGACATTGGGCATTGGCCTTGGCAGACGACATTGATGGCATGTTATCGTCTATGTCATGACTAGTGGCAGCAGCTTCAGCACTAGGAGGAAGTGGTTCTTGATCTTTCCCTATTTTATTTTTATCGGAGAAAGTTTGGTCCTCCATTTATGTTATATTGATATATACGTGCGGCTAAGGCGCACACAAACACAGAAAATAATTTTTTATTTTTGTTGGAGACTAGTGCACTTTGTGGGTTACACCACCCTTTAAGAAATGAGCCAGCCGGCCCTTTACTTATGGGACACAGGCGCACGCTTGGCACTACTTTGTTGATGCACGTGCGGCTACTGCGCACACAATTCACAAACACAGAAAATATTTTTTTATTTGGTTTGGACTGGAGTGTACTTTGGGGGTTACAGCACCCTTTAACGGTCAAGCCAGGCGGCCCTTTACTTATGACACAGGCGCACGCTTGGCACTACTTTGTTGATGCACGTGCGGCTACTGCGCACACAATTCACAAACACAGAAAAAAATATTTTATTTGGTTTGGAGTGTACTTTGGGGGTTACAGCACCCTTTAACGGTCAAGCCAGCTGGCCCTTTACTTATGACACTGGCGCACGCTTGGCACTACTTTGTTGATGCACGTGCAGATACTGCGCACACAATTCACAAACACAGAAAATATTTTTTTATTTGGTTTGGAGTGTACTTTGGGGGTTACAGCACCCTTTAACGGTCAAGCCAGCCGGCCTTTTACTTATGACACAGGCGCACGCTTGGCACTACTTTGTTGATGCACGTGCGGCTACTGCGCACACAATTCACAAACACAGAAAATATTTTTTTATTTGGTTTGGACTGGAGTGTACTTTGGGGGTTACAGCACCCTTTAACGGTCAAGCCAGGCGGCCCTTTACTTATGACACAGGCGCACGCTTGGCACTACTTTGTTGATGCACGTGCGGCTACTGCGCACACAATTCACGAACACACAAAAAATATTATTTTTTTAGCACTTGTGGGGAGCACCCCTGATGGACAGAGCACCCCCTGGACAACACTACAGCACCCCTTTAGGACTGGGACACTGCACAGGACTTTGGAGTGGACACAGCCCCTATGGAGAACTGACTGCACAACACAGTCCAGCCAGCCCCTATGGACTTTGAAGTAGTGGACACAGGCGCACGCTTGGCACTACTTTGTTGATGCACGTGCGGCTACTGCGCACACAATTCACAAACACAGAAAATAATTTTTTTTTTGGTTTGGACTGGAGTGTACTTTGGGGGTTACAGCACCCTTTACCGGTCAAGCCAGCCGGCCCTTTACTTATGACACAGGCGCACGCTTGGCACTACTTTGTTGATGCACGTGCGGCTACTGCGCACACAATTCACAAACACAGAAAAAATATTTTGTTATTTGGTTTGGAGTGTACTTTGGGGGTTACAGCACCCTTTAACGGTCAAGCCAGCCGGCCCTTTACTTATGACACAGGCGCACGCTTGGCACTACTTTGTTGATGCACGTGCGGCTACTGCGCACACAATTCACAAACACAGAAAATATTTTTTTTTTTGGTTTGGACTGGAGTGTACTTTGGGGGTTACAGCACCCTTTAACGGTCAAGCCAGCCGGCCCTTTACTTATGACACAGGCGCACGCTTGGCACTACTTTGTTGATGCACGTGCGGCTACTGCGCACACAATTCACAAACACAGAAAATATTTTTTTTTTTGGTTTGGACTGGAGTGTACTTTGGGGGTTACAGCACCCTTTAACGGTCAAGCCAGCAGGCCCTTTACTTATGACACAGGCGCACGCTTGGCACTACTTTGTTGATGCACGTGCGGCTACTGCGCACACAATTCACAAACACAGAAAATATATATTTTTTGGGTTTGGAGTGTACTTTGGGGCTTACAGCACCCTTTATTGGTCAAGCCAGCCGGCCCTTTACTTATGACACAGGCGCACGCTTGGCACTACTTTGTTGATGCACGTGCGGCTACTGCGCACACAATTCACAAACACAGAAAAAATATTTTGTTATTTGGTTTGGAGTGTACTTTGGGGGTTACAGCACCCTTTAACGGTCAAGCCAGCCGGCCCTTTACTTATGACACAGGCGCACGCTTGGCACTACTTTGTTGATGCACGTGCGGCTACTGCGCACACAATTCACAAACACAGAAAATAAAAATTTTTTTGGTTTGTACTGGAGTGTACTTTGGGGGTTACAGCACCCTTTAACAGTCAAGCCAGCCGGCCCTTTACTTATGACACAGGCGCACGCTTGGCACTACTTTGTTGATGCACGTGCGGTTACTGCGCACACAATTCACAAACACAGAAAATATATATTTTTTTGGTTTGGAGTGTACTTTGGGGGTTACAGCACCCTTAAACGGTCAAGCCAGCCGGCCCTTTACTTATGACACAGGCGCACGCTTGGCACTACTTTGTTGATGCATGTGCGGCTACTGCGCACACAATTCACAAACACACAAAAAATATTATTTTTTAGCACTTGGGGGGAGCACCCCTGATGGACAGAGCACCCCCTGGACAACACTACAGCACCCCTTTAGGACTGGGACACTGCACAGGACTTTGGAGTGGACACAGCCCCTATGGAGAACTGACTGCACAACACAGTCCAGCCAGCCCCTATGGACTTTGAAGTAGTGGACACAGCCCCTATTAACAACAGCAGCACAGCACAACACAGCCAGCCCCTATGGACTTTGAGTTTGAAGTAGTGGACAACAGCAGCACAGCGCAGCACAACACAGCACAACAGTACTCTGCACTACACTACACTACACTACACAGCCCAGCCAGCCCTAACTCCCACCCTCCCTCTTCACTGTCCACAGCCGAGTGAGAAAATGGCGCCAACGCGGGTACCTTATATTTGATCCAAAACCCGCGAGACTCGGAAGGCGGGATGATGACGTTTTGCCTCGATTTCAGATCCGAGTCAGGCGGGAAAAGTCGAGCCTGACTCGGATCTGCCTCGGATCGGGGGGGCTCGGGGGGGTTCGGATTTCAGAAATCCGAACCCGCTCACCCCTAATTTCAATGTTGCCATACTGTGCTTCAGCTCCACAAAAAGCCCGGGCCACCAGCTGCTCCCCAACACCTGTCTGTAAGGCTGCACGGATGGCTAATCGGTGTTGTGCCATCTTGATCTACTGGCATTCAGTTTTGCCTACATAATATAGCCCACACGGGCACATAATTATGTAGACTATGAATTTTGAACTGCAGGTCAAAGGTCAATAAATCCTATATTTTTTATATGCACCCCTGTGTCACCAATAGCCACGTATCTGTCTGGGGCATACTTGCCTACATTTTTCTATCTCCTTCCTGGGAGAAGCCTGTGTGGTGTACATTGGCTGAGTTTAAAAATGTGAGCGTTTTCTGTCACATTTTCTAAACTCTCATCCTATTACATTTGGCCCCATGGGTTTGTTTTATTAGGTAGCTCTTGTTCCAGTGTACGGCCTTTTGGAGTTCAGGTAATTGAGAAAGTTACAGTTTTTAAATTATTACTCACAAATACCCGATTATAGAGATAGGAAGCTTCAACTTGTTGCTTAGTATGTGCCTACAGCAGGGGGGTGTACTGTGGTTTCACCGTGGGTGCACATAGATGGCTGTCCTTTGCAGGCGTTAGCGGTGGCTTGGACCTGGGGGAGGTAGCGGGTGTTAGCGGTGGCAGGGACCAGCTTAGGTGCTGGCGTTAGCAGCAGCGGTGCGGGCGGGCGTTTGTAGCAGCAGCGGGACCCGTCGGTGGTGCGGGCTATGGGACCCGGCGGCAGTGCAGGCATTTGCGGCAGTGCTGTGTTGGTGGCAGGCCTGGATCCGAGAGAATCCAGTCCCTGCAAGCCAATCTGCAGAGTTCGGCACGGTGCCCATTTAAAATATGGGCATTTTTTAAATTCATGCATGATCTACCGTGCACGATCGAATGATTTGCATATTCTTTAGATCATGTGCGATAACAGACAGATGCAGGCTCAGATCAGGGAGATCCGTGATGCCTGCATCTGTGTGTAAATAAATTAGAGATGAGCGGGTCCGGTTCTCAGGGATGCGGACCCACCTGAACTTCCAGATCCGAGGCGAGAAACAAGTTTGTCATAGGTTTTCCCGCCTGACTTGGATCTCAAAACGAGGCAAAACTTCATACTCCTGTTGTCGGATTCTCACAGGTTTTGTATACTATAAAGGTCATCGGTGCCATGTCACTCCGGCTGTGGAGAGTATAGTGAACGGACGTGCTGTGTCCATCCAAGAGCTGCTGTATCTGTCCAGGGCAGGGGCTGCTGTGTCCATCCAAGGCAGGGACTGCTGTGTCCATCAAGGGGTTGCTATGTCCATCCAGGGGCAGTGGCTGCTGTGTCCATCCAGGGGCTGCTGCGTCCATCCAGGGCAGGGACTGCTGTGTCCATCAAGGGGTTGCTGTGTCCATCCAGGGGCAGTGGCTGCTGTGTCCATCCAGCGGCTGTTGTGTCCATCCTGGGGTTGCTGTGTCCATCCAGGGCAGGGGCTGCTGTGTCCATCCAGGGTTTGCTGTGTCCATCCAGGGGCAGTGGCTGTGGTGTCCATCAAGGAGCTGCTATGTCCATCAAGGGCAGGGGCTTTTGTGTCCATCCAGAGGTACAGTAGCTGTGTCCATCCAGGGGCAGTGGCTGCTGTGTCCATCCAGGGCAGGGTCTGCTGTGTCCATCTAGGGCAGGGTCTGCTGTGTCCATCCAGGGGTTTCTGTGTCCATTCAGGAGCAGGGTCTGCTGTCTAGAACCAGGGGTGCTCTGTCCATCCAAGGGTGCCCAGTGTATAAAAAAATAAAAGCTAATAATATAATGAATAAAAAAACAATATATACATATATATTTTTGTGCTGTACCCCAGTGTACTATATTATTATTATTTTTTTTACTGTGATGCTGCCGGTCAGACCGTAGTATAATATTCATACACATATTGTTTGTGACACTGTAAGTGGTAGCACAGTGTATAATAAATATTGTGACACTGTAAGTGGTAAACAGTGTATTCGTAAAAAATATTGACACTGTTAGTGGAAATGCAGTGTATTTGTAAAAAATATTGTAACACTGTTAGTGGAAATGCAGTGTATTCGTTAAAAATATTGTGACACTGTAAGTGGAAACGCAGTGTATTCGTATAGGATTCTGTGCCTGTTCCATGTCTACCTAAATTTTTTGGGCCGACTATAATGTTATGAGTGCCAAGGCTACTCCGTGCAAACCCCATAAACCCAGGCTAGCAAGGTCTTCCACCACTAACAGCCACCCATTGTTCCCTTAGAACTAAACACGTTCACCGGTACTTAGATGGCCGCCTGGTCGTAATACTCAGGGTAGTAGCGGTTTGCACAAATAACCAATGGGATCCAGTGGAGATGTGAGGAACAGGTAGCAAAAAGTCAATAGCACGGCAAAGGAGCTGATGACATGGCTTGAGAGTTGATGGTGCGGCTTGAGAGCCGACAGTGGGGCTTAGGAACCGATGGTGTGGCTTGGGAGCCGGTACATAAGTTGGTAAACTGGTGATGCGGCTTTGAGAGCCGATGGTGCGGCTTAGAGCTGGTAGCAGAAGTTGATGCGCTGCTGGAGCGGCTTTGAGAACCGATGGTGCAGCTTAAGAGCCGATGATGGGGCTTGAGAGCCAATGGCACGGCTAAAGAGCTGATGGTGCAGCTTGAGAGCTGGTACACAAGTTGGTGTACTGGAGATGCGGGTTTGAGAGCCAATCGTGCAGCTTATAGTTGTAGCATAAGTTGCTGAGCTGCTGGAGTGGCTTTGAGAGCCAATGGTGCGACTTAGAGCCGGTAGCAGAAGTTTGTAAGCAGCTGGCTTGGCTTTGAGAGCCGATGGTGCAGCCTGAGAGCCGGTACACAAGTTGGTGTACTGGAAATGTGGCTTTGAGAGCTGTTGGCAGCACAGAAGCTGCTGGTGCCGCTGGGAATCTGACAAAGTGGCTTGGGAGTCGGTGACAGCATGGAGGCTGCTGGTATGGCTGGGAAGCCGATAACCGGTGACTAGGCAATACAGCTGGAGAACCAGGACACAGTATAGCGAGAAAGCACAGAATGTTAACTATGCAGCAGAGCAAAGGCACCAAAAGGAACGCAATAGTAGGCGAGGCGGCAAAAGACCAGCATGCACAAATAGTAGGAGAAACCAATCACGCCATGCTGTGGATAACACGTGACCTTCTGTGGTGTGCAGATCACCTAGCGACTGAGGGAACCAGAACAACAGCGTCAGGAGAAGGTAAACTGCTAGTGGGAGACAAGTCGTGACTGCGACTTGTAACAACTGGTCACGTGTGTGCACCATTTGACCGTTAGCTGGAACTGACACGCGTTTCGCTGTGCTTGAGGCTGCACTGTGAACACTGTGAATATTAATTATTATAGAGCAAGATTGGTGCTCATGATATGGGAATTATATCCATGCAATGAACTGTATAGGAGCCTAATCAAACAGACCGGCAGGCATATTACAGTATGATTCTGTTGAATTATATGTTTTACTACAGATTATATTTCGCGTCCTGCAGTAATCAATGTTATATGTCTGATTTTTCTTTCATGCTCCACAATTTCAATTTTTATATAATATTAAATGTTAACTTTTAATTAGTGATTCTCCTTACAAGTGATCGCTCTGAATGAGGGCGGCCGCTTACTTTTTTAAGTGCCGCCACCTGGTGGATCGCTAGGCTGTGGGTTACCACCCACAGCTCTTGCGATCGACCAGGGTGATGGTCGCAATGGTCAAGACCATCGCAACCATCGGGGCTTGCAACGAGACCCAAAGGTTGGGTCTCATCAACCGTAAGCCCCAGGGAGCTTCCTGCTCTGATCGAGCAGGAAGCTCCCCACTGACATCATTGCTGATATCAGTGGGGCCTCCCCCAAATGGCAAGCGTTCCGTCGGGAACGCCTCCGTTTGGCCGGCCACACCCCCTGCCTGCCTCCAAAACGGGGCGAGCTGTCACTCATCATCGACAGCTCGCCCCCTTTGGTGCGAGACCCGTAGCGACAGAGCACCCGTCGCTAGCCGGGTCTCACGCATGCACACGTCGGAGCCGGCTCCGACGTGCGGATTCTCAGTGGGGAAACATCGACCTGGTTGCGAGCGCTCAGCGCTTATGACCGGGTCTAAATAAACCCCTCAGTCTTTTTTTTCTCCTTTTTGTAAGTACTACATATCCAGAGAAGGTGCCAGGAACAACTTCATTTGGATCCAGTCGACCCCATTCACAGCACATGGGTTCCTGCTGCCTCACCGACTGTGACATCATCACTGGAGCAGCGTAAGAAGAACTGATATGCTGTGCAGGCGAGACCTGTATCATTATGGGGTCTAATGCTATCAAATGACAGTTTTGTCTTCTTGCACAAGAACAATAAATTAATATTCGGAATTCGTAATTTTCAGACGATATAGGCTCACAAAAAATCATAAACAGTGTGTCGTGGTCATGAGGGGTGGTGGCCACCCAGTCACAAAGTGGTTAAACAAAGAATCACATCACATCACTATGTTCTGGGCAGCAATTCTTTATTGTAGGTAACAATGATGGCGACTGATTTTGACACAATGTTACATAAGTCTGTATTTTCCTAACGGGAGGTTATAGGAAGGAAGTCTGAGTAGAAGACGGAGAAAAATAAACTAGATGAGGAATTTTGAGAGAGACTTTGCTGAAGGGTCGAATGATATTTTGTTTTCCGTGCAATATTTGTTTTGTCTTAAGCAAACATGAGGTGCACGGGAAACGCAATGTAATAATATTGTACTTCTGCGCAATGTGAAATGTTTGTGGCGCCAGAATGTTCCACAGTGAGTAAAATATCTTCCTCATCGCAAAGGGTTCCGATTTGCTGATGCCGTTTCCCTTTCTGACTCCAATCATTTTATTCCAGTCAATCTGAACAATTGGCCCAAGTTCTAGTCCAATCCACGGAATGCAAACCGATTATTTCTCAGAATTCCATACGTATCAGAAGAACCTGTCTGTTTATTTCTTGTCTATCAGTGTAGTCAAGTGTATTGTAGAATAGACTACAATACACTTTATAAGGATGTTATTATTATTATTAATAATAATAATAATAATAATAATAAATAGTAATATTAATAAATAGTAATAATAATAATAATAATAATAATAATAATAATAATAATAAATAGTAATATTAATAAATAATAATAATAATAAATAGTAACATTAATAAATAGTAATAATAGTAATAATAATAATAAATAGTAATATTAATAATAATAATAATAATAATAATAAATAGTAATAATAATAAATAGTAATAATAGTAATAATAATAATAATAATAATAATAATAATAATAATAATAATAAATAGTAATAATAATAATAATAATAATAATAAATAGTTATAACAAAACCCTCATTAGTACAATAGGGCCTGATTCAGTATGCCCTTCTGCTCCACGGGAGGTTTCTGTCCTCCCTGAGCTCGCCTTAGGACACCTGCGTTACGGTTTGACAGGTGTACATGATTGCTATTGCGATCATGGCTGATACATCGGTATCATCAAGAAACATCGGCCCGTCATGCACAAATTCGGCAGCTCTGATCTGACTCAGAAATTGCTAACGTAGGTGCACGCAATAAGTACTCAAGCGGCGTATGCCATTGCAGTGGCTAATTTATGCGCGCCCATGTAACTGCATTTCTTCGACCACTCCCCCGTCACCACCCCCAAACACTGACATCTTGTCACTCACTCTGCGATGGCTTTCTGTGAGCTGCGTGATTGCAATGCGGATCACAATTATGTGGATGTGTACGGCTGTACATATGCGTGCACAGTACGCATCATTGATCGATCTGTGTATGCGGTTGCAATTGTGATCCATGCTGAATCAGGTCCTGTATGCAACAGACCATTTTATTCTTACATATCAGCATGTGATGGACAACTTTGGTTGTATTCGGAAACAAAACATTATGAATTTTAGAACATTTTTCAAAATTACATATTTCCACTTCTTTCTACTAAAATTGTTCTGTAGAATTGCCCCAATTACCTTTCAGAATCATGTTTAATACCTGCATTGCCCTTATGAGTAATGTGGCCCAAACTGGTCATTTCAGAGGTTATTTATAATATTAGTAGTTATATTGGAAAACGAATAAGTTCATTTGGATTTCAGTATTATCTAGGCAGACTTCGTTCTGCCTACTTAGTAACTGGGGATCCATCCGCATGTATTAGCCATGCTTCCCCATTCGCTGGACGCCACTCCAAATATGCATTCGCTAAAGACACCGGGCAGTTCCAGCTGTCCAGACATTTCCGCAAAGATATCCAACGACCCTGCCCAATCTAGTCGCATTTTACACAACTGAGCATCACCCTAACAAAATGTTCCGACGAAGAAGAGCTGACGTAGCATCACGTGCCGGCGCCACTAACTCGCCCGAAATGCGGCATGAAAAGCCATTGCAAAGGCCAATTTAAATAAACAAACCTCAAATGTCGAGTAGCACACACCTTCAACTTCCGTCAATAGATGTGGCAACAAATGAATATCAATTGGACGCCGACGATCTTCGCAAACCGGGCTGGCCCTTGCCCATCCCTTAAGTGCCCAAGCTACTAGAAAACTCTGTGTGGGATCAGGCCGACCAAGCAGGCTAGAGAAGAACGCCACCCTCGCCAACCATATACGCACAGCTGACAAGGAACGACGCGCAACAAAATAGGACCAGATAAAAGAGGGCATAAGTTGATGCTGATTCTTACCTGTGCTCCCAGGCAAAAGGCAATACTGTTCCCATTCATGCCAAGCAGCTTCGTAAAGTCCCTGGAGCAACAGATCGCCTTGCTAATTCCTCCAGTCCAGCCTGATGACCTGCCAGACATATGTAGGACAATCATCACCTGCCAATGCTGCCTGCAGTACTAACTCTCTAAACTTGAACCAGTGAAACCTTGAAAGTGCATCTGCAACGTTATTATCGACTCCAGGGTCATGCATAGACTGAAAACTGACAATGCAGCCCAAACAACGCAACACTAGCCTAGCAAGCAACCGCAGAACTGGCAAGGAGGATGCTCGCTGATGGATAACAGCTTCAACTACACCAAGATTATTGCACCAAAATACTATGCTAGAGTTACGGAGATAGCCACTATGATCGGGAAATGCTGAGGCAGAAGTAAGTTTCTGGTCAAACCTTCCCCAACCCATGTCGACGTCCAGGGCCGCCATCAGGGGGGGACTGCCGGGACTTTAGTCCTGGGCCCGGACACTCATGGGGCCCACCCGCTACCACCCCCCTGGCTCACAGTGAAATACAGATACAACTGACAGGTCAGTGACTGGCCCAGCGGGGGCCCCGCTACCACAAGTGTGCTGCGGCTGCCCGTGCCCATTACTGTCCCCGTGGCTAGGCCCCGCCGCTGCACACAATAGAGTAAGTGACTCGTGAGTCACATTTCACAAAGCCCCCCTCCCGCTCCGACACCTAGCATAACTACGCCGCATTGACCAGCGACGGCGTTCCCTCAGTAGGGACCGCAGAAGCCAGCGCAGCGTGACATCATGACGTCACGCCGCGCGGCTGAGTGAGAGGAGCCAGCGGCGGGCGGGTGATGTAAGGAGTTGCCCGGAGCAGACAGACAGAAGAAGGAAGAAGCGAACTAGCAAGCAAGCAAGCGAGGTAAGTTAAGTGTGTCACTCACTCACTTACTGCTTGTCTTTTCTCTCAGAGTCCCAGACCCAGGCTATTGATTCAGTATTGATTTCAGGCTGTCCCTGCTCCTGGTGCTCCATGAAATTCTCCCCATGCTACCAGGCTATTACGTTATATTTTCCTTACCAGTTGATTACGGATTATATTATATGTGCTGTTAATTTTGTACTAGATATGTGGAGTGTCAAGAGTAGCTCAGCAGCACTTCCCCCACATATATAAAAACAGGAGACACACTATAGGCTCAATTCAATTGAAAGCAAATTGAATAGCGTCGGGAAAGAGCTCCCGGAGCTATTCAACTCTGCGAGCTGTAAGGTCGGGGAATGCCCGTTCTCCCTCCCCACGCACCTTAAACAGGGTGTTTAGTCGTGAGAACGGGCATTCTCCAACTAAACTTCCCGGCGCGATGCTGTTTCCGCCACGCTAAGGGCAGAAAACAGCATCGCGCCTGGACTTTTATCGGATTTCTGTGAGAAGAAATCCTTAGTCGGGCTTAGCAGATGTATGTGGATTTTAGATATTTTCATGATGCTCGTATATTAGTACCCACACGAATAATACACCAAACTTGGGTTACTGGTAATTTTAACTTTACAATGTAGGGTACAATATCTAGCGTAGGAGCCGTGAGAATTATTTAAGGGATAATATCCACAATTTTATACGGAATATTGTTACATGTATATATTATGTACTGTATCTCATTTTGAGGGTGACTTTTTATTTTATTCATTTGAATAAAGGTTATGTTTTAGTTTTCATGTCATAATTCATATAAAAGAGTGCACCAGAAAGCAAGAGGTTTTTTTGCTGGACCAGTGGTGGGGTCCCTCACATTTTTTTATTTTTTTTAGTTATTTTTGAGAATAAGGTAGCTGAGATTGTGGGGGGGGGGGGGCCCTGCCTATTTTGTCAGTCCCGGGCCCCACAATTTCTGATGGCAGCCCTGTCGACGTCCAAGGAACAGCACACGATGATCCGTCTAAGAAAGCCCCGAAACCTGTAAATAGCTGTAAGTCCCTATTGCTGCGTCCTGGCTGCAGCCAAATCTTAACCCCATTAAAATCAGACAGAAAAACGTACCAGACACACAGATCACGCTTGATTTCCGCGGACAGGCGTAGGAATTGATGTGGTTTACGCAAACCCGATGTGGCTCTTTCCAATTGCGACAGAAAACTCTACCCATAGGAATAACCCTACAAGTGAAGTTAAATAGCCCCAAAAGAGATTGCGCTTAATGCAAAGTCACCTTCCCCGCCTACAGCCCCGATATTATGGCCCCCCGCAACTTAGCAACTTTATCAGCTGGAAGCCGACAGCGATCCTCTGCGGTGTCTATGTCTATACCAAAAGGAAAGCCGCATAACTGGAACCTCTGGGCCTGATTCAGAGCCGCTTGTAAGCGGCCGCTCGTTCGCTATGAGCGATGTTCGCACAACTGCGCATGAGTATGGGTCTTAATGCGCATGCGCAAACCAGTCATTGCGGTCGGAAATCGAGCGCTCGCAAAACAGCAAGGGACTGCTAATTTGATTGACAGAGTGTACCGTTTGTGGGTGGTAACAGGGGAAGGTGCTTGAAAACGGGGGAGTGGAGATCTGAACGCAGGCGTGCCAAACAGTAAAAATAGCATTTAATGGGAGTGCATAATTCGTAAAGGAGCATCATCGACCACGTCACTTGGTTGTCTTTTAGCCTGAACTGCTCGCAGTGATTGCAGTAAGAAAAACCTGCCACAAGCACTGCGAGCAGTTCAAATGCCTTTCGATGTACCCAATTAACCAAATAAATACCGGATATGACGTGTGATGCGAACGGCAAAGGGGCGTCTTTATAAAATAGCAAGCACATTCATAGAGGCGTCAACAAACCACAATGAGCGAGCGCTCAATTTAAATAGCCGGCCCCTTTTTTGGAACGACCGTCCGCAAATAACGTCCGGCTCTGAATCAGGCCCTCTGTTTTGTCATGCACAATGGGGACACCTAGCTCTGCAAACAATGCGTGCACTGATAATAGCAAACGCCAACATAGGGGGGGGGAGCCCGCCGGGTCGATACAGAGGAAATGGTCCAGGTAGTGAACCAGACCCATTTCCCCCGTGCCGGCAGAAATGCACTAATGTAGGAATGTGCTGAAACGTTCGAAAAAGGAACAGGAGATGGAATACCCTATAGGCAAACATTTGTCCATGAAATACTGCAACTGAAACCTCATAAAGCGGAAAGAACCTGGATGTAGGGGCAAAAGACAGAAAGCAGACTCAACATCGATCTTCGCAAGTAAAGTTGTGCCACCGAAAGAACGAACCAGATCAACAGCACCATCAAAAGCATGATATTTTACACTAATCAATTCCTCCAGGATGGCGTCATTGACAGAGCTGCCGTATGGGAAAGAAAGATGTTGAATAAGCCTGTATTTACCCTGCGCCTTTTTCAGAACCACACTGACTGGAGAAAGCACAAAGTCCGCCAAAGGAGGCAAAGTAAAAGGGCCGCCATCCGCCCTAGCTCAACCTCCTTTAAAACTTTTTAATGCACTACGTGAACCAACTCAAAAGCAGAACACAAATTCCGAGGGGTACCCGACGATACCTGACCTCTATTAGGAAGACGAAACCCTTCCAAAAAACTGGGTAGCAGAAATTACGCCTAGCTTCCATCTGAGTACATGGCCAGCCATATCAACAATGGTGTGATGTGAATCGGGGGTGGTGCCTTCAGAGCCGTAGCTAGACATTTTGGTGCCCTGTGCGGGAAAGTTCATTGGTGCCCCCCCTCCACTTCCATATATGTGACAAGGCCGGCACTCCACAAAAGCAGGCACTTTAACGCCCTGGTGCCCTACTAGGGCCACTCACATGTCCAAATGTATACAGAAGATGTAAGGCGGCACTCATGGGATTTCTCAATGAAAAAGAGTCAAAGACACTTAGTGGACTTCCTACACGAAGTGTCTTTGACTCTTTTTCATTGAGAAATCCCTTGAGTGCTGCCTTACGTCTTCTGTATATATATATATATATACATACATATATATAATTTTATATATATATATATATATATATATATATATAAAATCTAGAGTTGCAGTGGGCAGGGTGCCTGTTAAAGAAAAGCAAACTTTTCGGTCCAAATAAAGGGGGCGTGGTAACTCAATTAGGGGGCGTGGTTTTGAAACCCACGCAAGCACTACTGTAAGCCAGCCGGGGGCTCTCACCCGCAGCCCCCGGCTGGCCACGGAATCTGACACTGTGCGCATGCCTCCCCTGGAGAAGTCTTTCACTTCTCTGAAAGACTTCTCCTAAATGCCGGGGACATAACTTGCAGGGCCGTCTATGGAGAAACAAAGGAACCTGATCTATTCTGTCAGCAAACAAAGGCAGACTTACCGCGGCCAGCAATGCCCCCATGCCCTCCTGTGACTCTTGCACGTAATCTTGTCCGGTGCCGTCTCACGAGCTGTGATTGGCTCGCGGCGGGTGCCATATTTGAAATGAATTGTGCACCTGACTATGTGCCGGGTACACTCAGGGGAAAATAAAAAGTTCCCACTGTCTCCCAGTGCTGTGATGCCACGCCCCCTCACTACTTTTGAGCCCTCGGGAACTGTACTAGCTGGCCATTTAAGCCCCGCCCCCACCCGGATCACCTTTGACCCTGTCCGGGGTCCGCGGCAACCAAGGCCTTGTCTATCAGCCCTGCACTAATGGCAGAGATGAGAGGAGGCTCCGCCTACCCTGCCACCGCCATGTTGTCTGCCGCTTGGAGAGACGTGCCTGCCACGTCTCTCATCAGTGGGCAGCACGAAGGGGCACGCTGGCGCTGCTGAACACCAATGCAGTTGAAGCTGCCTCTGAGCCCGGCGCTATGGTCACTACCTCTGTCCCACGCCGTGGCCCATAGTCGCGGCAGGACGCGTAACCACTCGCCGCGCGGCTGCCCTCCAGCCCTGCTCTGGCAGCAGAAGCCGAGCGGGAGGGCCATTTACCTTGGGGATGGCGGGGCATGATGACAGGGATAATAACAGGAGAGGAAGATCAAGAAAAAGTGAAAGAATATAGGCAGAACAGGCAGTCAAACAAAAGGAAAACTATTACAAGATGAAAGAAAAGCAGACTAAGGGGAGAAAGAAGAGAATGAACAGAGGTAGAAAAGGACAAATATGAAGCAAAAAAGCATTAAATATGCACTGAAATATATCAAGAGCATAGACCATTTTCCTGACTCTTGGGCTGGAAATTTCCAGAATCAAAGAGACTGATTTCCTGGTGACCAGCCCTGATATTAGCAAAGACACGCCCCCAAGAACCCTATAGACTAACTCTGAGGGTCTAGTTACTAAGCAGTGTTAGGAGTAGGGATGTGCGCCGGACCATTTTTGTCGGATTTGGATTTGGATTTGGTTCTAATTCGTCGTCCGGCTTTGGATTTGGATTTGAATTTGCCAAACTGCGGTGACTGGCTTTGGATTTGGATTTGGATTTGGATTTTTTTACAAAAATTTACAAAAAAAGCTAAAATCACATAAATTGGTCTTTTTTTTCTTCCTAGAGTATTATTAACCTCAATAACATTAATTTCCAGTCAATTTAGACCATATAACAGCTCACAATATTGTTTTCAACATTATTGGCCAAAGGTTGCAGTGAGCTGACTGGTTCCTAAGCGACGGAGCAGCGGCACAACGACACAGACACCACAGTATAAAGTACATCTATGACACATTGCCACACAGCAGTGGCAGAAATGAAAAGTAGTGCACCCACCCAGTGGGGTACGGCCAGCAGAGTCACAGTACTTGTTTACATAGTGGGCTACGGCCCAAGGAGTCACAGTGCACAATCTTATTCACATTACACCGCACGTAGGGCCTGATTCACATTACACCATAAAGTAGTGTCTCTTATTTATGTTACGACACACAGTAGTGCCCCTTTTACACAATGCCCACAGTAGTGACCCTTTTACACAATGCCCACAGTAGTGCCCCTTTTACACAATGCCCACAGTAGCGGTGTTCTTTACACAATGCCCCCAGCAGTGGTGCCCCCTATGCAGTCCCCTTAGTAGTAGGGTCCCCTATGCAGTGCCCCCAGTAGAATGCCCCCCAGTAGTATGCCCCCCATTAGCAGGCCCCCCCAGTAGTATGCCCCCCATTAGCATGCCACCCAGTAGTATGCCCCCCTTTGGCAGGCCCCCCCAGTAGTATGCCCCCCATTAGCAGCCCCCCCAGTAGTATGGCCCCCCAGTAGCATGGCCCCCCAGTAGTATGGCCCCCCCAGTAGTATGCCCCCCCAGTAGTAGGCTGCCCCCAGTAGCAGGCCCCCCTCAGTAGTAGGCTGCCCCAGTAGTAGCCCCCCCTGTAGTATGGCCCCCCCTGTAGTATGGCCCCCCCAGTAGTAGTAAGCCCCCCCAGTAGTATGCCCCCCCCAGTAGTAGTAAGCCCCCCCCAGTAGTATGGCCCCCCCAGTAGCAGGCCCCTCAGTAGTATGGCCCCCCCCAGTAGCAGACCCCCCCAGTAGCAACCCCCCCCAGTAGTATAGCCCCCCCCAGTAGCAGGCCCCTCAGTAGTATGGACGCCCAGTAGCAGACCCCCCCAGTAGCAGACCCCCCCAGTAGTATAGCCCCCCCCAGTAGCAGGCCCCTCAATAGTATGGACCCCCAGTAGCAGACCCCCCCAGTAGTATAGCCCCCCCAGTAGCAGACCCCCCCAGTAGTATAGCCCCCCCAGTAGCAGACCCCCCCAGTAGTATAGCCCCCCCAGTAGCAGGCCCCCCCAGTAGCAGACCCCCCCAGTAGCGCCCCCGGACCTTTGACAAGTAAAAAAATAAAAAAAATAAAACTTACCTGATTCCCCGCTCCCGCGCCGTCCGCTCTGTCACACGCTGCGGAGGGAGCCGGAAGACGGAGCTCATGTGTGA
The DNA here is from genome assembly GCA_031769625.1 of Taudactylus pleione. Taxonomy (NCBI): domain Eukaryota; kingdom Metazoa; phylum Chordata; class Amphibia; order Anura; family Myobatrachidae; genus Taudactylus; species Taudactylus pleione. The sequence goes on along the minus strand of JAUIMM010000570.1, from coordinate 5,057,755 downwards.
GCTCCAGCCGGCTCCCTCCGTACAGCAGCCAATGAGAGTCTGTGTGACTCTCATTGGCTGCTGTGACAAACACACAGCTGCCGCAGGCGGCTGTGTGTCTGTGTCTGTGTAGGGCAGAGCGCTATCACTGCGCTCTGCCCTACACAATAGGAGCCCTGATGTCGGATTCTCTAGTGAGAATCCGACATCAGGCGGCCGCCGTTCGGCCCCGAACGGGGATCCGAGTCAGGCGGTGAACACCCGAACAGGGTTCGGGTGGACTCGGATCCCCAATGTTCGGAGCTCATCTCTAGTTAGGAGACAGAGTGAAAAGTGATAAGGTGCCAGCCAATCAGCTCCTAACTGCCATGTCACAGGCTGTGTTTGAAAAATGACAGTTGGGAGCTGATTGGCTGGCACCTTATCACTTTTCACTGTCTCCTAACACTGCTTAGTAAATAGACCCCTAAGGGCTCTATTTACTACAATCCGCATATTGAATGCAGATTGTAGTGTGATATTAACGACTGAGGGCCTGATTCAGACCCGCTCGCGAGCGCAGGAAGCGGGTCGATGGTGCCCTACTGCGCATGTGCACGACGGAGGGAGCACGAGACCCGGCTAGCGACGGGGTAGCCGTTGCTCCGGGTCTCGCACCAAAGGGGGTGTGCTGTCGATGTTGATTGACAGCACGCCCCCTTTGGTGGGTGTCCCAGGGGCGTGACTGCCAGACGGAGGCGTTCCCATGGGAACGCTTACCGTCTGAAGCCGGCCCCACTGACATCAGTAGTGATGTCAGTGGGAGTGATTTTGGCTCTGATAGAGCCAAAATCACTCCAGGGCTTGAGGCAGGGAGACCCTACCGCAGGGTCTCTGTCGCAAGCCCGATGGTCGCGATGATCTTGACCATCGCGACCATCATCATGGACGCTCGCTATAGCTGTGGGTGGTCACCCACAGCTATGCGAGCGTCCAAGAGGCCGCTCCATTTTCATGTAGGAGGGCCCTGATTCAGAGTGAGCGCTCTGGTCAGAGCGTCTGGCTCTGAATCAGGCCCTGAATTCGCATTGTGAATTCAGGCAATATCACAGGGATTTACTACAAATCCCTTGCAGGGACAGAGCTTGCGATAAAGCTCTGTCCCTGCGAATCCCCTTTGGAGCCTTATCACGGTATTTTCGCAAAAAATACTGTGACAAAGTGCCCGCACATGCGCCGACCGGCCGCCACTGCTACTCCCCGGGCGCAAAGCCCTCCCCCCAGTGCTAAGCCCCGCCCCCCACGATCGTGGACCCCCCCCTCCCTTAATTACACCTACCTGCATGATCCGGGCCTCCGATGATGTTCTCCATGCCTCTGGTCAGGTGATCTCCCATACTGCACTGGGACCCGATCACCTGATGACCGGCCAGCAGTGCACTATGGGAGACCAGGTGACCGGAGGGGAGACATCACCGGAGGCTCGATCACCGGTCCCTGGAGTCAGGTAAGTAAATTATTTTTTCTTTTTTTTATAGTAATCAGCTTGCGGTCTGTTTAGACCACACAGCTGATTACAGGGACCGACTCCCGGCTCTGCTCTCCCCGTCAGAGCAGGGCAGGAGTCTGGTAACCGGGGGAGACCCTGGATAACGCCACCTCCAGGTGGCGTTATTATCACAGGGCTTTCCCCTGTATTTTTTTCACATTTATTTTTAGTTACTCTGGTCAGATCACATTTCCCATTACAGTTATGGGAAGTGCGATCTGATACTAAAAATAAGTGATACTTAGGTGTTGGAGTAGAATTTTACGAATTCTACTCCAATTGTCCTGTAATAACTATAGGTGATACTAAAATAATGTGAAAAAGATGTGAAAACACCCTTTTTCACTTTATTTTAGTCAAAATAATGTTAATAAATAGAGCCCTAAATGCCTGACACTAACAACAATACACACACAACGATTTTTTGAGCGATGATCAATAACAATATCGTTTATCATTCAATCGTTGAAAAAATCGTTCACTTTCTGAGTTAAAACGATGAACGATTATCGTTCATGCGCGTTCACGTTTGTAGTTTGTAGTTCAGTCAGACTGACCAACCCAATGATTTTCAGTAAGGAAATATGCAAAAATCGTTTGTAGTTCAAAAAAATCGTTCATTACATTTAGTAAATGAACGATATTAGTAAACGATTTTCGTTCATTTTTCCCTTGAAAAAATGAACGAAAATCGTTTAATAAAATCGTTCCTTTACTAAATCGTTGTGTGTGGATGCAGCTTAATTCTTAAAGGTACCCTGCTACTACAACCCCCGGGGTTTAACCTGCCTCAGTCAGATTGCCACTACCTTACGCTATTACTGTTTTGTTCCTGTTTGTAAAGTGTGACAGAATATGCTGGCACTATATAAAAAACTGCTAATAAATATTGAAATCATATGACAGATTATCACATACATAGTGTGACTCGCTAGACCCGCGGAACTCTATGCTCATTGCAAACATCATTATTTGTGTAACTAGTTTAAGATTTTTCTTTTAAGGTAGCAGAACAGACATAAAAACTATTTAAACTATACTAAAGAAAAGAATAGATCTAATGAAAAAGCAAATTGTACAGGCAAAGCAAAGATCATAAGGAGGGAAATCAGTCAGCAGGAACCTATAAAGTTCCTAACATTATTATTGAGCGGATCTATGGGAAACTTTCCAGTTCTGACCAGCATTTTATGACTTAGTGGGTCAATGAAATAGGGGACGATGACCAAACTTTGTTGCAATAATTAATTTTAATAAGTCACTTTTTTTTTTGTTCATTTAATGGAGAACATGGATTCTGAGCCAGAATTTCGTGGTATTTCCTCTGCACGGTTGCTCAGCCAAAAACAGAATCACAAGGCTAAAAATTAAACAGCAAATACATGGATAGGACTTAATATAATATATGATTATATAAACTACAGTACGCTATAATTCAATATACTGTATCTAGATGTGATACTGTATCAATATATCATTATATTCAGATACTCGTACACATTGTCCCATAAATAAAATATAATAATAATAATAATAATAATAATAATAATAATAATCTTAGCAAAGAGTCCAAGAGTGAAAAAAAACACAGTATAATTCACTGTTAAGCAGGAAAGGTGCTGTCATTGGGCAAACTAAGGTGGTTGCCTGGAGTGATAACATATAGAAGCAGATAAAACACTCAAGGTCTATTTACTAAGCAGTGTTAGGAGACAGAGTGAAAAGTGATAAGGTGCCAGCCAATCAGCTCCCAACTGTCATTTTTCAAACACAGCCTGTGAGATGACAGTTGGGAGCTGATTGGCTGGCACCTTATCACTTTTCACTCTGTCTCCTAACACTGCTTAGTAAATAGACCCCTCGGGAGCTAATTGGGTGGCGGGATGCAGCAAAGGTAAAAATGCTGTCAAAGCCCGAAAATGTGGGTTTTACCCATACTTGCCGACTATCTGGCTGCTCCTTCCGGGAGGGAGCAGCCAGATCGGCAGAACAGGGGGCGTGGCCAGCAAAAGGGGGCATGGCCGGGTGGGCTGAAGGCCGTTTCCGGGTGTGACAGGGGGCGGGGCCACGCGATTGCGTCATTTTGGCCCCGCCCCACTACACAATGCCGAAATACAGGCATTGTGAAGCAGGGGGCGGGTCCAAAATGACGCGAATCGCGTCAGCTGATGGGGGGGAGACAGGGGATCGGCGGCATGCGGGAGGCTTGCCTGCCTTTCCGGGGGGGCGGGAGCTGCACCCGTTTATCGGGAGGCTCCCGCCCGAATCGGGAGGGTAGGCAACCCTGGTTTTACCACATTTCTTATATGAACCAAGCCCCAGAATGCGATGCCTTCCAGGGCTTGGTTGCGGTGGCGTTACCCTATAGAAGCCTATGGGCTTCTATCGGGAGAGTGCTGAGAGAGGTATCCAATCGGATCCCTCCCAGTACTCCCCGCGGCACACGAGTCCTTCGGCGCATGAGCAGAATGAGGCCAGAGAGCAACTATGGCCAATTCAGAGTCGTACTGAATGGGTGTGGACAGTTAGTGAGAATTGCGCGGTATGCTGTGCGTAAGCAGAGATCCTTCTGGTCTAGGAAAGACCTGTTGCACCAGGTATAGGGCCCAGACAGTGGTGACTGTGAAGACGGCTACTTCCACATGTGGAAGTATGGGTGAATATGCAAATTTATTTACATGCACGCAATGCGGAAGTAACTTCAGATGACTTGCATACAGCTATGAATCAGCCCCAGAATGAATGCTATCATCGTACTTACCAACATTCTGGCTGCCTCCTCTGGTCGGCATAGGCATGGTGCGGCACAGGGAGGGCGTGATGGGGGACATGATGCAGAATTGGGTCATGACTGCTCAATTGCATCATCGTGAGCTTGTGTGCAGCTTTGCAATTCCATCCTAAACTGAATCAGGCCCTAGATACACCGGTTAATGCACAGGTATACTGCACAGGTGTACTGCACAGGTGTACTGCACAGGTGTACTGCACAGGTGTAATGCACAGGTGTACTGCACAGGTGTACTGCACAGGTGTACTGCACAGGTATACTGCACAGGAGTAATGCACAGGAGTAATGCACAGGTATACTGCACAGGTGTAATGCACAGGTGTACTGCACAGGTGTAATGCACAGGAGTACTTCACAGGTGTAATGCACAGGTGTACTGCACAGGAGTACTGCATAGGTGTAATGCACAGGAGTAATGCACAGGTGTAATGCACAGGTGTACTGTACAGGTGTAATGCACAGGTGTAATGCACAGGAGTACTGCACAGGTGTAATGCACAGGTGTACTGCACAGGAGTACTGCATAGGTGTAATGCACAGGAGTAATGCACAGGTGTACTGCACAGGTGTAATGCACAGGTGTACTGCACAGGTGTACTGTATTTTGTAGGATAGAGTTATTTAAATAAGATATAGGGGACGGCGCATTTACAGGGTCATTCCCAGTTTTTCATCAGACTGCACAACCTTTATCTCTTCGCAGGTCTCACTCTACATATAATGTATTTTGCACCTTCCAATTGCACAAAAGCATATCTAGGGGCAGCCTGAGTAATGTTACTAACATTTGCGGTCCTGAGGGCTCGTCACACCAACATGCATTATGACGGCTGTTTGGATGGTGTCTTTAGAGACCATGAAGCAGGCGTGCAGCTTGCAATCTGGTAGGCTGGCAAGTGTCTGCAGCAGGTGTACACACACAGAGTTTTGGTTGGGTTTGAATAATGCATATAATACAGCTCTTCTCTTCTGCTCCGTTCCAGTCTCCTCTACATTTGCTAATGAAGCGTCTGACCTTGTGCTTTTATATTGTCATTTGTATTATGCTTCTAATTTGCCACATCGTCATTATCCACAGCAGTGGGTATGCAATCCTTCATTACTACACGTGTTTCTGATGATCACTGGCACCTGCTCTCAGACATCATGTATGTAACTTGAAGGTCACATGAATGCAATAACTTTCATAAAGCACAGCACATGCTCGCCATAAATCGAGGCTCAGGTGCCAATATTTATCATTTAAAAATGCGCCCCCTTGTGTGCGACACACGTCACTCTGACCAGGCAGCTTATTGCTGCGGATTTGAACAGCGCACTTTTAAAAAGGTGCAAAGCTGAAATATTTCACATTTCATTTTAATATCTGTTTTTATTCTCTTGTACAGAGATTAAATAGGCAGAGAAATATACTTTATGCACCATTTTGCATGGTTACAGTTAAAATGATGTCAATAAAAACATTCTACATGTATTGTTCCATCATTTTATTGTGATTTAAATTGACTTTTTTTTAATTTTTTTGTCAGATTACACAATTACATTATTATGATTACCAGTTATTTATATAGCGCACACATATTCCGCAGCGCTTTACAGAGAGACTATTTGGCCATTCACATCAGTCCCTGTCCCAGTGGAGCTTACAATCTATGTTCGCTATCACATGCTCACACACATACACACTTGGGTTAATTTTGTTGGGAGCCAATTAACCTACCAGTATATTTTTGGAATGTGGGAGGAAACCGGAGGAAACCCACCCAAGCACAGGGAGAATATACAAACTCCACACAGTTAGGGCCATGGTGGGAATTGATCCACCATGGCAGTAACACTAACCATTACACCGTCTGTGCTGTCTGTATTGAGATCTATAGGGGTATTTTTACTAAAGGTCAATTTTAATTTTGATGTTGTGTTCCTGGGGCTAAATCACACATTTGCTAATACTTTAAAAAAATAATAATTGTCTGTTAGTGAAAATTTAATTTACCCCCAGAAACACAACATCGATGGTGAATGATTTTCATCAAGGTTCATCGATTTTAAAATTAAATAGATCAAAATGATTAAAATCAACCTTTAGTAAATATACTCCATACAGTACAGGGGATCTCAATAAACTGTGGCTGAAGAGGAGTGCGCTGTTCATAAGTTATTTTCGACAGGGACAAATTTACATACACAGGGCCAAATTTAGTCTTTTAAAAACCATGACGCTATACGTTATTTTATTCTTTTTGCATGCAGGGAAAATACTGTCTTCTTTTGTATTTAGCACATAAATACTGGATAGCCGAATTTTTACACTGCAATTTAGTGCTGAGCTGTGACCCCCTAACTCAAAATTTTCAACCGTGCAATGCAACATTTCAAGCTTAAAAAAAAAATTGCACTTTATGTTTTCATTTTCTATACCTGTATCCTGCCCACCTGAACTTTCTCAATAGACGGCGTTGGTGCATCAATGGTATATAAAAAAAACCCCAATCCAACAATATTAGTAAAATAAAATAGAGCCCCTTAGTACCATGAACTAAGTTTCCCTCTTGTCCATCATAGACTGGTTTTTCTCTCGTTCATAAATATTTATATATAGCATGAGACTGTAACAGTGCCCACTCTTATATTACACAACTTATATAATCCTTCCAAACCAAGTTCAACATTCCACATAGATGAAAAATGAAGCTGTGCCGTATATCTGAATACATTTTATTTTTTATTTCCTTTTTATTCGGGGGTTAGGACTGGTTTTCAATACAAATGAAACCAACTTTTTCCATGCTTTACCTGATATAGGCAAGAAAAAGCCGTTGAATAAATGAATACATCTGGAATTATTTAAAAACATTATTTCCCATAAGGGAAAATATTTTGGTACGGTTCTCAATCTGTGCACGGAAACTACAAAGAGTTTAGCGATCTGATATTTTAATGGCTTTCCTGTTATGGTATGGTAGCTTTATTGCTTTTGCTGTGTATTTTATATTTTTTTTATTTATTCGTGGATGTAAAAAAAAATACTGTTTGTTGGGTGCGTTCCAGCTCCCAAAGTATGGCGTGTAATATTATTATGTAAACAAGGCATCGCTGGTCTTCTAGCATTCCAATACATTTAATAAACATGTATGAGTGTTGTGAAAAGGTTGTTAAACATCATATTGTGTTGTTTCGAAGAATGTTGAACAGGTTCAAGGAGTTTTTATATCACGCTCGAGAGCATTTTAAGCTTTTTCATGACTCTTACTTGTCCCCAAACTACCCCAATTACAGTTGTGTGTGCATTCTGCAAAGTTTCTCCCATTTCTGGTAATATGTAGTTATGTCATTATAGACGCTGCATGTTTCTTGATGTTGAAATAGTGTTTAAAAGGAAAAGCTTTCTAAAAATAAAAAGGGCTGTAAATTACTGTAAAGGATGAAAGTTATGGCTCCGGGGAAAGTGTCAGATGCAAAGGTTTGGGACTCTTTGGGAAGACGCATTCCAGTTTGTGAATACGTTGGTAAGGTCTAAAAATACACAAAGAAGAGTTGAAGGATATGATTTGAGTGCAAATTGTTGACAGTCACTGAACATACTGTTACTTACTGTACAGTGACAAAGTGTTATCACTTCTCCTAGCAGTCAACAGTCTCAATACCCAAGCCAAGACAGCAAAGGAGAGTCGATAGGTCACACTGGTGGGTTGAGAAAGAATATGCTTGGAAACATTACCCTCTATATAAGTCTATTAACAATGCCCATGGTTGTCATAAAGCATTACAAAATATAGTAACCTCTTTAGTAAAATAAAAAATACAAGTTGGATGTTTGAACTTTCATTTAATATGACCTTCAGACCCACTTAGGGGTCTATTTACTAAGCAGTGTTAGGAGACAGAGTGAAAAGTGATAAGGTGCCAGCCAATCAGCTCCCAACTGTCATCTCACAGGCTGTGTTTGAAAAATGACAGTTGGGAGCTGATTGGCTGGCACCTTATCACAGACTTACCACTTTTCACTCTGTCTCCTATCACTGCTTAGTAAATAGACCCCTAAGTGGCACGGGCTAGTGCCGCTAACTTGAGCTTAATATACAATGAAGAGGAATTCCTGGAGGCTAGCGTGCAATACATACCGTTTATGGTGGCTGGTGTCACACAACGAGGTCTGAGGCCCTGATTCAGAGCCGGACGCTCTGACAGAGCGCTCGCTCTGAATCAGGGCCGGCCTTCTTGTTTTTAGAGCGGCCTCCTGGCCCGCTCGCATAGCTGTGGGTGACCACCCAGAGCTATAGCGAGCGGCCAGGAAGATGGTCGCGATGGTCAAGACCATTGCGATCATCGGGCTTGCGATGAGACCCTTGTGGTAGGGTCTCGTTGCCGCAAGCCCCAGAGAGATTTCGGCTCTCACAGAGCCGAAATCTCTCCCACCGACATCACTCGTGATGTCAGTGGGGCCGCCCCCAAACGGAGGCGTTCCCCGGCCAGCACAACCGCGCACTTCCGGTCTCGCGGCTTCTTTAGCCGGAAGCGGGACAATGGAGAACAAGCGGCATGCACCCGATGGTGAACGGGCATGCGGGATACTAAACAGACGCTGTACTGAAGACTGGAGCAGCCCCGAGTGATTAGGTGAGCCAGATTCCACACATGTAGTGGTTAGCTCATCGCTTATGCTTTGACCACAACTGGGTTATGTTTTTCTCAGGTTTAGGACCTGGAGGGGTTGTGCTAACCATTTGTGTCATATACAGCGCTATGGAAAATTGAGGTACTCATATAGTGATCTTTAAACAGCAGATGGTTAACACTGAGAGGTGTGTGTGTATCACTAAGGGTTGGTTCCTATGGTTATATAGGATATCTGGTGAAGGTGTCCATTTAAGATTATGTGCCACTAAACAGCACCCTATAGTGGCAATGCATGTGTCATATATGGGTGATTTTTCAATATAAGCAGTGATCTATTTATCGCAGGGAGCCTGGCAGACTTGTCAATGTGTTTCTCTTTGTTTCACAGACGATGTCTTTGAATGAATTGTTATTATCAATTATTGGATGAGGTCTTGAAAAAGATTCAATGTGGAACCGAAACGTCGACCAGATGTGGATACATCCAATCAAATCTAAAGGCTATGAATAAATTTTTTTTAAAATAATGTTTGAAGTGGCGAGTGCCTCCTTCCTTTGGTGGAAATACAAGACTACTTTTGGGATCAATTTGTTCCTTGGAAGCACCCCAACATTGCACACTTTACTGTTGTGAGTGCAGGACATTGTGGAATATATATTAGGGGTGTGCACCGGCCACTTTTCGTGTTTTGTGTTTTGGTTTTGGATCTGGATTGGTTTTGCCAAAACCACCCTTCCGTGTTTTGGGTTCTGGGTTTTGTGTTTTGGATCTGTATTTTTATGAAAAAAAGCATAAAAACAGCTAAAATCACAGAATTTGTAGGTTTTTCTGCTCCTATGCTATTATTAACCTCAATAACCTTAATTTCCACTCATTTCCAGTCTATTCTGAACACCTCACACCTCACAATAGTATTTTTATGTCCAAAAGGTTGCACCGAGGTAGCTGGATGACTGTGCTAAGCGACACGAGTGGGCGGCACAAACACGTGACCCATCTAGGCGTGAAACTGCAGTGGCAGACAGGATGGCAGTTTGAAAAACTAAGCTCCAAACTGTACATAATGCAAAGAAAAAAAAGAGGTGCAAGATGGAATTGTCCTTGGGCCCTCCCACCCACCCTTATGTTGTATAAACAGGACATGCACACTTTAACAAACCAATCATTTCAGCGCCAGGGTCTGCCATACGACTGTGGCTGAAATGATTGGTTCGTTTGGGCCCCCACAAAACAAGCTGACAATTAATCTGTCCCTGCACAAACTGGCTCTACGGAGGCAAGATGTCATCCTCATCCTCCTCATCCACCGATTCCTCACCCTCTTCAGTGTGTACATCCTCATCCTCACAGAGTATTAATTTGTCCCCGCTGGAACCACAGGTCCCTCTGTACGTTCTGGAGGCTGGTCTCCCTGGAAGAGTTGATAATTCATTTTATGAACATCATCTTCTCCACATTTTGTGGAAGCAACCTCCTACGCCTTTCGCTGACAAGGTTCCCGGCTGCACTAAACACTCTTTCGGAGTACACACTGGAGGGGGGGCAACTCAGGTAAACTAGAGCCAGTTTGTACAGGGACCTCCAAATTACTTCTTTTCCTGCCAGTACAGGTACGGACTGTCTGACATGCCTACTTGGATGCTGTCACCGATGTAATCCTTTAACAGACAGACGCACGCTTGTCGCTGCTGCTTTGAGGATGCAAGTGCGGCTACAGCCCACACAATTCACAAAGACAGAAAAAAAAAAAAGAATATTTTTATTGTTTGTGGAGCGCACTTTGAGGGTTACACCACCCTTTAACAGACAGACGCACGCTTGTCGCTGCTGCTTTGAGGATGCAAGTGCGGCTACAGCCCACACACTTCACAAAGACAGAAAAAAGAAGAAGAATATTTTTATTGTTTGTGTAGCACACTTTGAGGGTGTCACCACCCTTTAACAGACAGACGCACGCTTGTCGCTGCTGCTTTAAGGATGCAGGTGCGGCTACAGCCCACACATTTCACAAAGACCAAAAAAAAAAGAACAATATTTTAATTGTTTGTGTAGCACACTTTGAGGGTGTCACCACCCTTTAACAGACAGACGCACGCTTGTCGCTGCTGCTTTAAGGATGCAGGTGCGGCTACAGCCCACACAATTCACAAAGACAGAAAAAAGAAGAATATTTTTATTGTTTGTGTAGCACACTTTGAGGGTGTCACCACCCTTTAACAGACAGACGCACACTTGTCGCTGCTGCTTTGAGGATGCAAGTGTGGCTACGTCACACACAAGTCACAAACACTTTAAAAAAATAGTTTTTTATTTTTTGGAGCACTTTGAGAGTTACACCACCCTTTAACAGACAGACGCACGCTTGTCGCTGCTGCTTTGAGGATGCAAGTGCGGCTACAGCCCACACAATTCACAAAGACAGAAAAAAAAAGAACAATATTTTTATTGTTTGTGTAGCACACTTTGAGGGTGTCACCACCCTTTAACAGACAGACGCACGCTTGTCGCTGCTGCTTCAAGGATGCAGGTGCGGCTACAGCCCACACATTTCACAAAGACAGAAAAAAAAGAACAATATTTTTATTGTTTGTGTAGCACACTTTGAGGGTGTCACCACCCTTTAACAGACAGACGCACGCTTGTCGCTGCTGCTTTAAGGATGCAGGTGCGGCTACAGCCCACACATTTCACAAAGACTGAAAAAAAAAGAACAATATTTTTATTGTTTGTGTAGCACACTTTGAGGGTGTCACCACCCTTTAACAGACAGATGCACGCTTGTCGCTGCTGCTTTGAGGACAGTATCATATGCAGTGACAGTAGACTTGTCAGAAATTGTTGGCACGTCCTTCAGTCCGGACCAGATGTCCAAACCAGCCCTTGACTTATGACACAGGCGCACGCTTGGCGCTGCTACTATGTTGATGCACGTGCGGCTACATCGCACATAAGTCACAAACACATTAAAAAAATAGTTTTTTATTTTTTGGAGCACTTTGAGGGTTACACCACCCTTTAACAGACAGACGCACGCTTGTCGCTGCTGCTTTGAGGATGCAAGTGCGGCTACAGCCCACACAATTCACAAAGACAGAAAAAAAAAGAACAATATTTTTATTGTTTGTGTAGCACACTTTGAGGGTGTCACCACCCTTTAACAGACAGACGCACGCTTGTCGCTGCTGCTTTAAGGATGCAGGTGCGGCTACAGCCCACACATTTCACAAAGACAGAAAAAAAAAGAACAATATTTTAATTGTTTGTGTAGCACACTTTGAGGGTGTCACCACCCTTTAACAGACAGACGCACGCTTGTCGCTGCTGCTTTAAGGATGCAGGTGCGGCTACAGCCCACACAATTCACAAAGACAGAAAAAAGAAGAATATTTTTATTGTTTGTGTAGCACACTTTGAGGGTGTCACCACCCTTTAACAGACAGACGCACACTTGTCGCTGCTGCTTTGAGGATGCAAGTGTGGCTACGTCGCACACAAGTCACAAACACTTTAAAAAAATAGTTTTTTATTTTTTGGAGCACTTTGAGAGTTACACCACCCTTTAACAGACAGACGCACGCTTGTCGCTGCTGCTTTGAGGATGCAAGTGCGGATACAGCCCACACAATTCACAAAGACAGAAAAAAAAAGAACAATATTTTTATTGTTTGTGTAGCACACTTTGAGGGTGTCACCACCCTTTAACAGACAGACGCACGCTTGTCGCTGCTGCTTTAAGGATGCAGGTGCGGCTACAGCCCACACATTTCACAAAGACAGAAAAAAAAGAACAATATTTTTATTGTTTGTGTAGCACACTTTGAGGGTGTCACCACCCTTTAACAGACAGACGCACGCTTGTCGCTGCTGCTTTAAGGATGCAGGTGCGGCTACAGCCCACACATTTCACAAAGACTGAAAAAAAAAGAACAATATTTTTATTGTTTGTGTAGCACACTTTGAGGGTGTCACCACCCTTTAACAGACAGATGCACGCTTGTCGCTGCTGCTTTGAGGACAGTATCATATGCAGTGACAGTAGACTTGTCAGAAATTGTTGGCACGTCCTTCAGTCCGGACCAGATGTCCAAACCAGCCCTTGACTTATGACACAGGCGTACGCTTGGCGCTGCTACTATGTTGATGCACGTGCGGCTACATCGCACATAAGTCACAAACACATTAAAAAAATAGTTTTTTATTTTTTGGAGCACTTTGAGGGTTACACCACCCTTTAACAGACAGACGCACGCTTGTCGCTGCTGCTTTGAGGATGCAAGTGCGGCTACAGCCCACACAATTCACAAAGACAGAAAAAAAAAGAACAATATTTTTATTGTTTGTGTAGCACACTTTGAGGGTGTCACCACCCTTTAACAGACAGACGCACGCTTGTCGCTGCTGCTTTAAGGATGCAGGTGCGGCTACAGCCCACACATTTCACAAAGACAGAAAAAAAAAGAACAATATTTTAATTGTTTGTGTAGCACACTTTGAGGGTGTCACCACCCTTTAACAGACAGACGCACGCTTGTCGCTGCTGCTTTAAGGATGCAGGTGCGGCTACAGCCCACACATTTCACAAAGACAGAAAAAAAAAGAACAATATTTTAATTGTTTGTGTAGCACACTTTGAGGGTGTCACCACCCTTTAACAGACAGACGCACGCTTGTCGCTGCTGCTTTGAGGATGCAGGTGGAATCTAGACGGGATTTGGAACCGGGGACACACTACCTCCATCAATTGTCTAAATCCCACTGCACTAATGGCGGATACCGGACGCACGTCTAACACCAACATAGCAGTCAAGGCCTCAGTTATACATTTTGCTTCAGGATGACTGCTGTCGTACTTCATCCTCATCGCTAGGGACTGTTGGAGGGTCAATTGTTTAGTAAAAGTAGTGATGTTCCTACTTCCTCTCTGGGATGATGAACAACTCCCAGCAGCAGCAATAGCACTAGGAGGAAGTGGTTCTTGATCTTTCCCTATTTTATTTTTATCGGAGAAAGTTTGGTCCTCCATTTATGTTATATTGATATATACGTGCGGCTAAAGCGCACACAAACACAGAAAATATTTTTTAATTTTTGCTGGAGAGTAGTGCACTTTGAGGGTTACACCACCCTTTAACAGACAGACGCACGCTTGTCGCTGCTGCTTTGAGGATGCAAGTGCGGCTACAGCCCACACAATTCACAAAGACAGAAAAAAAAAGAACAATATTTTTATTGTTTGTGTAGCACACTTTGAGGGTGTCACCACCCTTTAACAGACAGACGCACGCTTGTCGCTGCTGCTTTAAGGATGCAGGTGCGGCTACAGCCCACACATTTCACAAAGACAGAAAAAAAAAGAACAATATTTTAATTGTTTGTGTAGCACACTTTGAGGGTGTCACCACCCTTTAACAGACAGACGCACGCTTGTCGCTGCTGCTTTAAGGATGCAGGTGCGGCTACAGCCCACACATTTCACAAAGACAGAAAAAAAAAGAACAATATTTTAATTGTTTGTGTAGCACACTTTGAGGGTGTCACCACCCTTTAACAGACAGACGCACGCTTGTCGCTGCTGCTTTGAGGATGCAGGTGGAATCTAGACGGGATTTGGAACCGGGGACACACTACCTCCATCAATTGTCTAAATCCCACTGCACTAATGGCGGATACCGGACGCACGTCTAACACCAACATAGCAGTCAAGGCCTCAGTTATACATTTTGCTTCAGGATGACTGCTGTCGTACTTCATCCTCATCGCTAGGGACTGTTGGAGGGTCAATTGTTTAGTAAAAGTAGTGATGTTCCTACTTCCTCTCTGGGATGATGAACAACTCCCAGCAGCAGCAATAGCACTAGGAGGAAGTGGTTCTTGATCTTTCCCTATTTTATTTTTATCGGAGAAAGTTTGGTCCTCCATTTATGTTATATTGATATATACGTGCGGCTAAAGCGCACACAAACACAGAAAATATTTTTTAATTTTTGCTGGAGAGTAGTGCACTTTGTGGGTTACACCACCCTTTAAGAAATGAGCCAGCCGGCTCTTTACTTATGGGACACAGGCGCACGCTTGGCGCTGCTCCTTTGTTGATGCACGTGCAGCCACAGTGCACACAAGTCACAAACACAGAAAATATATATTTTTTTGGTTTGGAGTGTACTTTGGGGGTTACAGCACCCTTTAACGGTCAAGCCAGCCGGCCCTATACTTATGACACATGCGCACGCTTGGCACTACTTTGTTGATGCACGTGCGGCTACTGCGCACACAATTTACAAACAAAGAAAATAATTTTTTTTTTGGTTTGGACTGGAGTGTACTTTGGGGGTTACAGCACCCTTTAACGGTCAAGCCAGCCGGCCCTTTACTTATGACACAGGCGCACGCTTGGCACTACTTTGTTGATGCACGTGCGGCTACTGCGCACACAATTCACAAACACAGATAATAATTTTTTGGGGGGTTTGGACTGGAGTGTACTTTGGGGGTTACAGCACCCTTTAACGGTCAAGCCAGCCGGCCCTTTACTTATGACACAGGCGCACGCTTGGCACTACTTTGTTGATGCACGTGCGGCTACTGCGCACACAATTCACAAACACAGAAAATAATATTTTTTTTGGTTTGGACTGGAGTGTACTTTGGGGGTTACAGCACCCTTTAACGGTCAAGCCAGCCGGCCCTTTACTTATGACACAGGCGCACGCTTGGCACTACTTTGTTGATGCACGTGCGGCTACTGTGCACACAATTCACAAACACAGAAAATAATTTTTTTTTTGGTTTGGACTGGAGTGTACTTTGGGGGTTACAGCACCCTTTAACGGTCAAGCCAGCCGGCCCTTTACTTATGACACAGGCGCACGCTTGGCACTACTTTGTTGATGCACGTGCGGCTACTGCGCACACAATTCACAAACACAGAAAATATATTATTTTTTTAGCACTTGGGGGGAGCACCCCTGATGGACAGAGCACCCCCTGGACAACACTACAGCACCCCTTTAGGACTGGGACACTGCACAGGACTTTGGAGTGGACACAGCCCCTATGGAGAACTGACTGCACAACACAGTCCAGCCAGCCCCTATGGACTTTGAAGTAGTGGACACAGCCCCTATTAACAACAGCAGCACAGCACAACACAGCCAGCCCCTATGGACTTTGAAGTAGTGGACAACAGCAGCACTACACTACACAGCCCAGCCAGCCCTAACTCCCACCCTCCCTCTTCACTGTCCACAGCCGAGTGAGAAAATGGCGCCGACGCGGGTACCTTATATAGGATCCAAAACCCGCGAGACTCGGAAGGCGGGATGATGACGTTTTGCCTCGATTTCAGATCCGAGTCAGGCGGGAAAAGTCGAGCCTGACTCGGATCGGCCTCGGATCGGGGGGGCTCGGGGGGGTTCGGATTTCAGAAATCCGAACCCGATCACCCGTAATATATATATAAGTATATCTATATCTATATATATATATATATATATATATACACAGACACATACATAAATACACACATATATAGGTGCCATACATTACACACCACCCTGTGGGAAAGTACTTTGGTTGTGCATGCTGGATTTTGCTTATGACTGTTGCCAGCAGCTCAGCCTCTGCGCTCCACCTTTTCTGTGCCCAGTTGCAGAGGGAGGCAGGTGGGTGCCCTGGAGGGTGAATGGACAGGCTTCAGATGACCCGGGGACCAGAGCTTCTGGTGACCTGAATACACGGCCCAGGGGTGCTTTAGCACTACATGGGGGCGGGGCTTTGGATAACCTAGGGGGGAGGTTTGGGCAACATGTGGGAGGGGCTTCTGACTGCAAGCAGAGTGTATTGGGATGACCATGGGGCAGAGCTTCAGATGGTCCGGGGTGGGGCTACAGAAGGAGGGGGAACAGGGTGAATGGCCGGCACTACGGATCCTTCTAGTGCAGTGCAGTCTTGTCAGGTAATTTGTTTTTCCTGTCAACACTGTTTGCACTGCAGGGGATCCTGTGGGCCTATTTTAAGGTGAGCTTGGAGCTGCAGCTCCACCCGCCCAATTATTAATCCCGCCCTGATAAGATCCCTTATGCTGTGTAACATCTAAAATAGACCCCTTACTGGTCACTTTTATGTTACATAGAGCCCCCTTCCTGACCATTGTAGAATATAAAGCCTTTTCTTGTTGACTAATGTGCAATGCAGACCCTATACTGGGAGCATATAGTTGCCTACTTTTGAAAAAGAATTTCAGGTAGATTGTGAAGGCAGCACCTATGAGCGCAGCGGTAAAGTGGGCTCGTACTGCAACATCTGAGGGGCGTTTCATACATGTGATAGGCGTGTACTGCTACACCTGAGAGGCGTTTCATACATGTGATATGCGTGTACCGCTACATCTGAGAGGCGTGTCATACATGTGATAGGTGTGTACTGCTACATCTGAGGGGCGTGCCATACATGTGATAGGCGTGTACCGCTACATCTGAGAGGCGTGCCATAAAATTGATTTACATCTAAATGTAAATGAGCGCCATAGCAGTTAGTAAGATTGTGTTCATGAATCACACCGATAATTTTCAGAAAAATGCATTTAGCCATAGGGATCACTGTGCCTTATAATCAGTGCAGGGAAATGATACTAATAAACCCATTTGAATGTATATATCTCTGTTTTTTCTTTTATATAACAGCTTCATAATGGAGGTAGGGTGCAATCAGGGAGATTGCTGGACTCTTCAGGGAGTCAGGGAGATTGCTGCTATGTCAGGGAGTCTCCCTGACAATGAGGGAGAGTTGGCATGTATGACCTGGTGGCAACTGTAAACTTAAAGATCCCTTCCAGCCTTCCAGGTTAATAGTGTACAATGCAGGCCCCTCTCGTTTTTAGCTGTCCTACTATACTGACCACCACCATGATGGCTAGTGTACAATACAAACACTCTTTCTGGCGAGTAATTTTCTTAGACCAAATTTACTTTTCCTGTCCTGGACTGATAGTTTATTGAGCAGTGAGAACACATTCAAAGATTTCTCATACCACCCCTCAGGGATAGCCCTAGTTCTACTGTCATCATGTGCCAGAAATTTTAGAGTGTCTCTCCCCCTCCTCTAATACATTTTATAATTACTTTTATTAACAGGAGTCTGTACAAATTGCTGGCGGCGGGTGGGTTTCTTTTGCTGGGTACAGTGCAACCGAAATTAGGGGAACGTGGTAGAGGAACAGAATTTCCTTCTAATCCACAGCACTGCTGGGGGAAAGAACACAGTACCGCTTCCTCACTGGGTGTCCCTCCGTGACGTTTTCTGGTTCACCTGGTCCGCTTCAAGTCAGAAGACGTGGTGATTAAAGAAGACAGGTACAGTAGCAGGCAGTGCTGGCGCTACAGTTCCTTGGCATCGGTCAGCCCCATGGTGCACCCATGTGGCCGCGCGACCCTGTTGCTTTTAATGTCGGCAGTTGAATTTCTGAATGCCATCTGCAGGGTTGAATGTAGTATATATTCTGTCTTGCGGTATAAGAGAAACCGAATGATTACATAAGAAAAGAGGTGTTTTAAACCTCTAGGATGGGGGCCGGCATGTATGCAAATTACTTGATGGAGTTAGCCTATGGCAATCAGGGGCGGGTTTGTAACGGGAACGTTATATAGAGGGCTAGAAGTGTGGGCCAAAGCCTCTTTGTTCCAGATTCTGGTCAGTAACAGAGATTAGCAGTGTATAAGTCTGATTACATTGGTGATTGTTTTCTTTAGTTTTGCTTTATTTCTTATTGTATATCTCTATCCCTGCTGTATTCTCTCTCCCTATTCTGCTGTCATTTCTTTCTTCACAGTTTATTTTTCCTCTCTCTTTTTCCTTCACTGATTAAGCTTGCCACTGTTACTGGCCCTGTCCCTATTTAAGCATGCCCCGTCCCCACCACTGCGTACCCCCTCCTGCCCGCTATCTTCCCCCTGAAGCTGAGCAGAGCCAGCGCTGGGGAGCGGCCTCTGCCGCGGATGTGGCGGATGCTGCTCCTGGCGCCGCAGTGACCAGGACGCCGGGCACACGCCAGCGTCGGGGAACGGCCTCTGCCGCGGACGCGGCGGATTCCGTTCCCGGCACGGCCGTTGCTAGGGGCCGGCGCCGCGGGGCGGCCCCTGCCGCGTGTGCGGCGGGTGAGGCTCCCGGCGCCTTAACTGTGCGGGGGCGTAGTGCACGTCGGCGCCCGGCTCTAATGAGTCCGGGCCCGGTCGTGTCTCCCACTGTAGGAACGGGGAGTCGCGGGCGTAGTGTGTGCGGCGGGTGCTGCTCCCGACGCCGTAGCTGTGGGGGAGCAGAGTAGGCGCCGGCGCCCGGCTCTGCTGCGCCCGGGCCTGGCCGTGGCTCACACTAATAGAGCAGGTGGTCGCGGGCAGGAGCGCGCCGCGCCAGCTGCATGCGCGCACGCTCTCTGCCGTACGTCATAAGGGACATAGCCTCCGGTGAAAGGAGGAGGTCCCGACGGGGTTCTTGGCAGACATCTGCATTACTTGGAGGTTCCCCTGGGGCCCCCCCCCGTTCCTCGCCATGTGAGTGAGCGGGGGGCGGGGTTTAGTCAAAGGGTCAGCCATGTTGCAGGGAGTTTGCTTCAAACTCCTGGCCCCATGTCTGGGGGGGTTGATATAGTGGCTACTGGTAGTTACAGGCTAGTTCAAGCGCAGTTAGCCCCTGCAGTGTTAGATGTTGCGGCCCCTCCCCCCCCCCCATTGCTGTGCAGCCAGAGCCTTAAGCTATAGTGTCTGCCTTATCAACCCTGGCTGCTGTTTTTTGCCCCATTTTTAGCAGCTCCGCCAGCAGGCTCTTTGCCTAACCAGACTGTCGCGCCTGCTAACGTTAATTACGCAAAGGTGCTAAGGGGGGCGGATGTAGATCAGTTGGTGCAAGCATTATGGGCTATCGCCCCTAGTTTGGACCAGCAAAGTCTAGTGACTACCGCACCCTCCCTTTTGCTGAGTCGGGCGCTAGTCAGGCCAGTGCAGTTCTTAGGTTGCCGGCCGCAGAGGCGGCAGCAGGTGTCCTTTCTTCTTTTTCAGATGACGATGTCGAGAAAGGGGGGCTTGTTGACGAAAACATCGGTGAAGGGCCGTTCAGATTTTCCTCTGATACCGTGACATCGGAGGGTTCAGATGGGTCTCTCTCAGACTCTAATTCTTTGATACCTTCTTTTGCTTCCTCTATATCTAAAGCGGACACCGCTGGCAGAGCGCGCAAGCGAGCGGCAAAATATGCAAAAATTGGAAGCAAGGTGGCGCTCGAGGCGTAGGCATCGCACCCCTAAGCGTAAGCCAATAGAGAAAGGGTTTGAAGGTTCTGCAGGGGTTCACTGTGACAACACCGCTGTATTTGCGAAGTTTAAGGGCAACATGCCGTACTAAGATCCGCAGGGGAGAATATGTGGATATTTTTGCTCTTACGGAGAAAGCTAAGAATGCGTTTAAAGCTGCTAGGGCAAAAGGCGGTATAGGTTTGGCAGCATTTACATCTTAGAATAATTGGTTGGCCGGCTTTTGCGTTTTCTCGGCTTGTTGTTTGGAGACGCGTCCGGAGGAGCACCTGAACGTCATTAGGTATCTCAATTTGGTTCATAGCATGCAGTTATCTTCCAAGGGCAGGGCTTGGCGCACTTGCGACAAAGAATTTAGTCGCAAGCAAAATGGCAGTCAGGTTGTGGATCTAGGGTGGAAGGACGTGGAGGTGGGGCTAGAGGTCACGCAGCCTTTGCGTTTGAGGGGTACAATGTGAGCAAAGCATCTAGTTCGGTTCGTCAGGGCCAGCAGCAGGCGTCTGGGGGAAAATGATTCGCGTTTAATAATTCTACCTGTACGCTAGGACGAAAATGTCGTTTTAGTCACCTCTGATTGCGCTGCGGTGGCAACCACCCAGTGGCCAAGTGTTTAAAGGTGGGTCCCCAGCAACAGCCTGCCCAGCCAGCAAAAGGCGCTAGTGCTAAGTAAAGCTCCATCCCCTGGCCGTGTCACAGCGTTAGCAAAATGGTGGAGTCGGTACCTGGTTCTGCAGGATGCAGAATTTTGTTAAAGGGTTTCAGTTTTGTTTTTCGTTTACCTATTTGCAGGGCTGTCGACTTGGGTTCGTCTAGAAATTGGAAGTCTGCGTTTGAGTTGCCTCACATTGTTAGAGATAAGGTGGCTGCTGAGGTTGGCGTCGGTCGTATGGCAGGCCCTTTCTCTGAACCCCCCATTAGGGATCTTGTTGTTTCCCTGGTGGGTGTGGTTCCCAAGAAAGTTCCAGGAAAATACAGGCTTATTCACCATCTGTCTTATCAGCCAGGCTCGTCGGTAAATTATGCCATACCAGTTGAGGTTTCCTCGGTGGTTTACCAGTCTTTTGGCGATGCTTTGGACGTCATTAGGCTTTATGGTCCAGGCGCACTGATGGCTAAGATAGATGTCGAGTCAGCTTTTCGTCTACTTCCTTTACACCCAGAGTCATTCCGGTGTATGGGTTTTCGCTTGGACAACGGATATTACATAGACAAATGCTTGCCTATGGGATGTTCTGTGTTGTGTGCATTTTTCGAGCGATTTAGCACTTTCCTACACTGGTGCGTGGAATTTTCTTGCGGTGGTCATGGGATAGCCCACTATCTCAATGACTTTCTGTGTATCGGCCCTTCCGGTTCAGATAGTTGTAGTTATTTGTTGTTTTCTTTGCAAGCGCTGTTTTTTCATTTTGGAGTTCCCGTGGCTGCGGACAAAACTGAGGGCCCTTCCTCTTGCTTGTCATTCCTAGGTATCGAGATCGATACTTCAGTGGGTGCTTGTCGCCTTCCTCTTGATAAGGTCTACAAGTTGCGCAATGCCATAGCGGAGTGCACGGCTTCCAGTAAAATTACCCTGCGGCAGGCGCAATCTCTCCTGGGCCTGTTAAATTTCGCTTGTAAGGTCATACCAATGGGCAGAGTTTTTTCGCGTAACCTGGAGAGGGCCACGGCTGGAGTCACTAAGCCGAGACATTTGATCCGTTTGTCCTTAGAGTTTAAGCGGTTCCTCTCTGGGTCTCGTTTCTTCAGGATTTTAATGGCGTCCGGTTGTGGATGTCTCCACCCACGGACAATTCCCAGCTGCAGCTATTCACCGATGCAGCAGGCACCATGGGGTTCGGATGCTACCTCGATGGTTGCTGGTGTTTTGGTCATTGGCCGAGGGAATGGGACGGAAGGGGACTTGCTCCTTCTCGAACTCTTTCCCATAATGGTTTAATTCGAAATCTGGGGTGAACGGTTATGCAATCGCAGCATTGGGATCAGGTGTGATAACCTGGGCGTGGTGCACGCGATTAACCAGCAACGGGCCTCTTCCCTGCTGGTTTTGCGTTTGCTAGCGCAGCTGCTTACATGTTTGCGCTGTAACATCATGTTTAAAGCAAAACACGTGCTGGGGGTTGGGAATGAGAGCCGATGCATTATCACGTTTCCAGTGGGCTCAATTCCGATCTTTGGCTCCTGGTGCTGACGCTGACGCGGTGCTTTGCCCCTCTTATGTTTGGCAGGTGATCGAGCCAGCATGGAGGGCTTAGCTGAACAGTCTCTAGCCCCCTCCACGTTGCGAGCATACCATCAGGCATGGAATGAATGGGAAGACTATTCCCGTAGCAGCAGGCAGGTAAGAGTCAGCATCGTTCGATGCTTGCTTTTATTTGGAGTCTCCGTTTGGCTGGCAGATCCATGGCTTCTGTTACGCGCTCTTTGGCAGGCATTGCATTTTATTATAAGTTGAGGGGACAGCCTGACTTTACAAAAAGCTTTCTGATCATGAAGACTTTAAAGGGTTGGGCACGGGTTTCTCGGCCAGTAGCTGACCGTAGGAAACCTGTGGACGCTCATTTGCTTCCGGCAGTATTGGGAGCAGTTCACGGAGTTGCTCTTACTGAGTATGAGGCGGTCCTGATCCAATTGGCGTTTTCAATGGCTTTTCACAGCGACTTGCGGGTATCAGAGCTGGTGGCGTCTTCCAAATGGGTTGATGCCACCATGCTCCTCTTGGATATCTCGGTCAATGTAAGGTCTGTGCTGGGTAGGATACGGCGGTCAAGGACCGACCAGGCTGGTAAGGGTAGGTGGATCTCGTTGAGTCCGTCTAAGGATGAACGGATCTGCCCTGTGGCACTAGCTACGCGCTACGCATTATTATGGCCGGATGTTCATGGCTCATGCATTTGGACAGGACTCCGCTTACCAAATACCAGTTTGGTTGGTTTTTGAGATGTGTATCAGTTAGGCCTCCCGCCTCAGGTTTTTGGTACACACTCGTTTCGGATCGGAGCCGCAACTTCGGCGGCAGCTGCAGGTTTCTCGGCATCAGCAATTAAGGCCCCGGGACGTGGGAAATCGGATAGTTATAAAAGTTGCATTAGACCTAGGCATTAAGGTCCTTTGTTTAAAGTCATATCACAGTGTGTTCTTGTTACGTGATATTTTATGCTTGCCTGGTTTTTTATCTTGTCTCATGTACTGTCCTGTCTTGTCTTGTCTGTTACCCCTGTCCGTCCTACTCGGGATTAGCTACTCACCATTGCTGGCAATGGGAGTCTTGAGGGATTTTACAATTTTTACCTGAACTGACGGATTCAATTCGGCTATTCTCAATAATTTAATTCATAGTCCATCCCTCAGCAGGTTTTTATTTTACCTCTTGCCGAGTTCACCTGTTTTTTCCCAATTTCCCCCCCACCCATTCTTCCCCTTTGTGTCTTTTGTTTGTCTTAGCCACTTTAAATAGTAAAGTCGGCGACCAATAGAAAATTTTTCTTTTTGGCAGATACTCACTTATGTTCTATCAGATTCCACTAATACACCATAAAATTTTATTGTTTTATGACAATTCCTAATTTTTCTTTACTGCCTTCCTCCACCTTTGGGATTTCTCTTTGTCACACAGGTCATTTGGGTTATAGACCACTCATTTTTTCTGGGTAGGAGGCAACGACTTAGGGTGGAGGTCCACTGTAGCATTACGAGTTGATATTGTCAACGATTTGGCGAGGGTGCTGTCGGCCTGGCCCTCGTGTTAATTAATTTGGTCTTGCATCGTACCTCGACAGGTCTGGCGTGGGGTTAGGAGTTTTCCTGCTATTGACGAAGCTAGGAAGTAACTTAACTTTGCAGTAGCCAAATTTGTGATGGACAATTATGGCCGTGTCATTTACCATAAAAACATTCAATTTCATTTTAGTGATTTATATAGGGCTGACGGAGTTCATTTAACGGAGGAGGGTTTGTCATTGTTTTATTGGGGATCTTTTTGAGCAGCTGGCGTTTTTGGGGTAGTCCTTGGTATGGTGGTGGTGCGGCGGTTCTATAAGCAGAACCTTGCTGTGGCGGGAAAGAACGGCAGGTCACCAGTCCGGGTGCAATTAGGATTTAAGGGCGCTCCCTTCTGTTGACTGGTAGTTGGCTGTACCAACCTAATGGGGGGCAGTATCACCACCTAAACGGGTGGGAAGTCAAGATAGCGGCTGAGTGTTACCTTTTGTTGTTGATATGATTTACATGGTTATGTGTATGCACTCTGGGCGATCTACGCCTGCTATGCCTTTTGTTGTTTGTGTGTGGGCATAGCAGATTTGGCTGATTTCTGGCCGTCCTTTCTTTGCCACCATACATCCTTAAATAATAATAAATAAATAATAAATTATTATTGCTCCAATAAATCGCCATCAAGTTATCTGCCAAATCCACGTCTCAGTGTCTTTATTTTATCTTAGTATGATAAGTGGTTTGCACAGATGACAACACCTCATCCGATAGAAGGTTTAATGATGGATCTCCCCGCTGCTACACTACAGCTGTCTGCACTGTCCGGTTGTAGGACAATGGGGAAGGTCAGATAAATCAAACCTTCTAAACCTTCTAAAGAGGACAAGTTTAGACGTTGCCCATAGTAACTTATCAGCTTCCATCCATCATTTTATAGAATGTACTTGATAAATAATAGCTACAGTATAAGCTAAAGGGTTGCTATGGGCGACTTCTCCACTTTTCCTCATTAGTGCTGCCTGACTAGGGAGGCCAATCCCGGGCCGTTTTTCAATCCCGGGATTGCGTGATTCCCAGGTTTTAGTTGGCGTAGCACTGGCAGGCCAGCAGCGGCACTCAGTGGCTGCACTCCATCCTTCTCCCATCCCTCAGTCCTTATCTCTCGCTACCCTCAATCCTTATATCTCTCTTGCCCTCTTCCCCATACCCCCGAGTACCGGCCTCCGCTTGTGTGCTCCTCTCTACGCGGCTGCCTGGGATGGCTCCCTCTGTGATGATACCCGAGACCACCCCGCCCAGCAGCAGACAGGGCAACACCCGGCTCCTGTCACTGAGTCGGCACTTTGGTTTCACCTCTCGGCAGGTGACACCCGGGTGCGGTCTGCACCCTCCTTGTGACGCCGCTGGTTGAGAGGTATCCCGGAATCCTCCAAAGGCACTACAAGAACCTGCACACCCTGCAAATGCTGTTCCCATCCATGCCTCTCAGAACAGTAATATAACATAGTGTTTGTTCAGTTAAACTTAATGGTCTCTCACAGGCGCATGAAAAGGGCGGGGTAACTCTAGACAAGAAAAAAAGGAAACTGTCCCCCCCAACACTCTGCAAAAGACCAGCAAGAACATGTGAATAGTACATAATAATAGAAATCCAGAGATCTTTGTTGCATATACTGTTTTTGCAAAGATATGTTTAAGCCATCCGGGCGGCGTCATATCTCTGTACCGTGGGTCCTTCTAACCAGAGATCCTTTACTGGCTACTTTGTGAACTTAACAAGAAATGCAGCTGATCAGGGGCATTTCTAGAAAGGAGGAGGGCCGTGTGCAGTCTCCGACACGGGCCCCCTCCTCTCGATCTGGCAGCAGAGCACTGAGCTGTGCGCGGCCAGCGCCGGAATTAGTGCGCCCAGAGTCTATAGAGTATGCGCAGGTCACAGGACAATGGCCGCGGTGGCCATTTTCCCTGAACTGCGCATGTGCGAACGACCGGATTATGGCCGCGGCGGCCATTTTCCAGTCGTTTTTACAGCATCGGACACCCTGCCCCGACGTGGACTCCGGAGAGGTAAGTAATACTATGGGTGCAGGGTGTGCGGTGCGGGCCACCCCTGGATCCAGGGACCCGTGTTCCCCGGATCCAGGGGAACACCCTGCACCCATTATAGATACGCCCCTGCAGCTGATCTACCAGACTTCTCTAATCAGGTGCTGCACACATTTGGATGACGGTGCCATTTGGGGCCAGAAGTCCATGTGCGGAGCACTAAAAGTAATGATTTTTTTTTTGCAAAAGTAGCTTCTTGATGTCACTTTTGTAAAACACTATTAATGATTATCACTTGCCGTACTGGGAGTTTTGAAATGTATTTAATTTTCGTGCAATCAGTCCAAGGAGACAGGAGTGTTTGTAATCTGCCCCTAAATAATCATCAACAGTACTTTATTGCAATGCTATCTAGTGTCTACTGTATTATTTGACATAAAGAAATGAACAATTATAATAAATGCGTTTTTTTTAAATAAAAAAATTCACAATATAAGTTTGACATCTGCGCTGTGAATAGTATTGTTTTTATTTTATTGTATTCATAATTAACCTTTTTTTTGGGCTTTGTAGATTTGGTGTTTGAGATTTGGCAGTAAAAATCCCGGCTCTTTTCTTTCTCGCTGGATTACAGTTCTTAGTGTAAGTAGGACGGGAGGACTTTTGGGGGTACAGGCTCATTTTAAGACAAAGCTCAAAGGCAGGAACACAGCTGTGAGAGGCGAACGTGCCTCGCAGCTGGGTTATTATCCAGGCAATCTCTGGCAGATCTTACACTCCAGGTGAAGTCGGGGATTTGCTCGGGTAACGCTCTGGTCTGCTGCGGCATCTGTGTGAGCCGCCAAACTCTAACACTTTCATCACAGTAACTGGCAACATAAGTGTTTTATTAGTGTCCCAGGCAACCCGCTCATTGATAAAAGCACAGCCCGGGCCGAGGAAAACAGAGGAGAATGAGATTCTTTTGCCATACATCAAAGAGTGATTTTATTGCAAATTAGGAGAAATTCAATACCGAATGGTTGAAACATAGGACTCATCTGAAATAAATGCAGCCAATTGCCGCAAATGCCAATAAATATTAAAAACAAAATATGGTCGCACATTATATTTATAATTACTCATCAACCTCACAGTGTTACGTTAGTCAGGGAATTTAATACATTTTTAAATAGCACAAGTGTGGCACATATGTCTCGTGTGAGGTTTGTGGTGTTACTAATGCCGTTTTCTTAATACAGTAGCTGGAGTTAACATTTTGTTTACAAACTCAGCTTGTGTTCTGTGTTTTGCTACAGAATCACCTGAGGATGGCGCTAAGATTCCCAAAGTGTCTATAAAATGTTTTTTTTTAAAGATATATAAGTACAATGAGCAGGGAGGTACTGAGGCGGTGCCTCCCCACAGTGTGCAAGGCTAAGGATGACGTGAGGTTGTCTGGTTCTTGGCCCTTGTGGCACCAGTCCCTTCGGTATGCAGTCGGGAAGCCAGCGGACCTACTCCCGACAGCCGGCTGTTGGAAGCACAATCTCAGAAATATCTTGAAAATATACTGGGTGTTCCTGGCGGTGACTGGGAGGTGGACGCACAACGATGGTCTGTCTCATGGGGGTGTTATGGGAGTGTCACGTTCTTGACGCTGAAGTTATTGCAAACTCAGACGCATAATCGCTGACATCGGAGGCCATACGCTGAAGGACAATCTGCATCTGGCATGGGGTAGGTGCAAGTTTCGATGTTGCAACCAAGCGGTATTCAGTGTCTGCACACTCAGACGCACGCTTGTACACCAGGGAAGGGCGGTATTCAGTCTTTGCACACTCCGATGCATGCTTATACACCAGGGAAGGCCGGTATTCAGTCTTTGCACACTCAGACGCACGTAGTGTACACCAGGGAAGAGCTGTATTAAGTCTTTGCACACTCAGACGCACGCTTGTACACCAGGGAAGGGCGGTATTCAGTCTTTGCACACTCCGACGCATGCTTATACACCAGGGAAGGGGGCTATTCAGTCTTTGCACACTCAGACGCACGCTTGTACACCAGGGAAGGGCGGTATTCAGTCTTTGCACACTCAGACGCAGGCTTGTACACCAGGGAAGGGCGGTATTCAGTCTTTGCACACTCAGACGCACACTTGTACACCAGGGAAGGGCGGTATTCAGTCTTTGCACACTCAGACGCACGCTTGTACACCAGGGAAGGGCGGTATTCAGTCTTTGCACACTCAGACACATGCTTGTACACCAGGGAAGGGTGGTATTCAGTTTTGCACACTCAGACGCACGCTTGTACACCAGGGAAGGGCGGTATTCAGTCTTTGCACACTCAGAGGCACGCTTGTACACCAGGGAAGGGCGGTATTCAGTCTTTGCACACTCAGACGCACGCTTGTACACCAGGGAAGGGCGGTATTCAGTCTTTGCACACTCAGACACATGCTTGTACACCAGGGAAGGGCGGTATTCAGTTTTGCACACTCAGACACACGCTTGTACACCAGGGAAGGGCGGTATTCAGTCTTTGCACACTCAGAGGCACGCTTGTACACCAGGGAAGGGTGGTATTCAGTCTTTGCACACTCAGAGGCACGCTTGTACACCAGGGAAGGGCGGTATTCAGTCTTTGCACATTCAGAGGCACGCTTGTACACCAGGGAATGGCGGTATTCAGTCTTTGCACACTCAGACGCACGCTTGTACACCAGGGAAGGGCGGTATTCAGTCTTTGCACACTCAGACGCACGCTTGTACACCAGGGAAGGGCGGTATTCAGTCTTTGCACACTCAGACGCACGCTTGTACACCAGGGAAGGCCGGTATTCAGTCTTTGCACACTCAGACGCACGCTTGCACACCAGGGAAGGCCGGTATTCAGTCTTTGCACACTCAGACGCACGCTTGTACACCAGGGAAGGGCGGTATTCAGTCTTTGCACACTCAGACACACGCTTGTACACCAGGGAAGGGCGGTATTCAGTCTTTGCACACTCAGACACACGCTTGTACACAAGGGAAGGGCGGTATTCAGTCTTTGCACACTCAGACGCACGCTTGTACACCAGGGAAGGGCGGTATTCAGTCTTTGCACACTCAGACGCACGCTTGTACACCAGGGAAGGGTGGTATTCAGTCTTTGCACACTCAGACGCACGCTTGTTCACCAGGGAAGGGCAGTATTCAGTCTTTGCACACTCAGAGGCACACTTGTACACCAGGGAATGGCAGTATTCAGTCTTTGCACACTCAGACGCACGCTTGTACACCAGGGAAGGGCGGTATTCAGTCTTTGCACACTTAGACGCACGCTTGTACACCAGGGAAGGGCGGTATTCAGTCTTTGCACACTCAGACGCATGCTTGTATACCAGGGAAGGGTGGTATTCAGGGGGTCATTCAGACCCGGTCGTTAGCGCTGATGCGCTCGGATCGGGTCGATGTCCCCCCACAGAGCATGTGCATGCGTGAGACCCGCTACGACCAACAGCGCCAGTCGTAGCGGGTCTCGGTCCAAAGGGGACGAGCTGTCGATGTTGATTGACAGCTCGCCCCATTTGGAAGGCGGGCCGGGGGGGTGGCAGCCCAAACGGGGGCGTTCCCATGGGAACGCCTACCGTTTGGGGGCGGCCCCACTGACATCACTAGTGATGTCAGTGGAGAGCTTCCGGCTCAGACAGAGCCAAAAGCTCTCCGGGGCTTACGACAAGGGAGACCCTACCCTAGGGTCTCGTCGTAAGCCCCGATGGTCGCGATGGTCTCGTCTCGTCGTAAGCCCCGATGGTCGCGATGGTCTTGACCATCGCGACCATCACCTTAGGCGGTCTTAAGGCTTGGGTGTTAACCCATAGCCTTACCACCGCAAAGGAGGACGTCTTGAAAATTCAAGACGTCCTCCCCTCATTCAGACCGACGCTCTGTGCGACCGGCTCTGAATGAGGTCCTCAGTCTTTGCACACTCAGATGCACGCTTGTACACCAGGGAAGGGCTATTTCCATTAACTTGCAAAAGCAAATCAGGCAAAAGATGCAGAATTTGTTAAACTAACTAGAGGAGATGTTATCCCGTAGTTGTATATTCATCACATCGATTCATGGATCTTTTATATCTGGTTAGGACATAAAGGGGCCTGTTTATTAAGGAATAGTTGTGGGATATCCCCCGAAAATGCCCCATAGGCTACACTCCGCAGGGTTCTCCGGGAGAGGGATCCATAGTGTCCCTCACATGCGCTGTCAGCAGACCAAATGCGCAGAACAGCGATGGGGTCCCTATTACCGATCACTTCACTTCTAGCATACTGCAAGGACGTGCTCCTATCAGGGGGTCCCGTCTGGGGCGTATTTATAATGGGTGCAAGGTGTGCGGGGCACCGCACAACCTGCACCCATATTATACTTACCTCTCCGAAGTCCCATGTCGGCCCTGGTGTCTGCGCTGTAAAAAATGGCTGGAAAATGGCCGCCACGCATACACTATAGACTCTGGGCACACCTGCGCATGCGCTATAGACTCTGGGCACCTGCGCATACACTATAGACCCTGGACACACTCTAGTGCCCAGAGTCTATAAGTGCGGCGCTGGCCGTGCACCGCTCAGGGCGCTGCCGGCCGCCGGAGAGGAGGGGGCCCGTGACGAACACTGCACATGGGCCCCCTCCTCTCTAGAAACGCCCCTGGGTCCCGTCCATGTGTGTTATTTTTATTACATTAAGCCAATACTTAATTTATTTTTGCCGCGATGTGGCCTATACAATATGTATATTGTACGGACCACTTTTTAGCTTATGAATTTAATAAGAATAGTTCAGTAAAATGACTGTAGGTGTCTCATGCATCTGATGCATACTTGCCGTCTCCTCCCCGGGTGAAGTCCGTGGAGGAGAAGCAGCTGGGTGGCAATGGGAGTGGGACATGACGGTCTGCGCCATTAAGCACGCCCCTTGGCAGTAAATTGCAGCAATTTATGCATATTTAAAATTTTAAATAGGAAGCGGAGCCAAATTATGCTATTTTTGCATAATTGCATCATTAAGTCCCGCCACCTACACGGGGACACGCGATCGCTGCAGAAATTTTCCCCATTCTGAGGAATGCTTGAGTAATGCCTACTGTACCGGCGGTTACCCAAAAAATCGGGAGCCTCACGCGAGAGGAGAGTAGGCATGTCTGATCTGATGCAGGGATGTAAATTGGGGTGTTCAAGTGGTGTCACCACACAGGGTGCAGGGACGAGGGGTTGGCACCATCTATCAGAGCCGTAACTAGACTTTCTGGTGCCCTGTGCCAGAGAGAGCATTAGCGCCCCCCTCCCCTTTTTTAAATAGGGACATAAGATAGTGCACCTGAGAAAGGGCCATAGCCTCATGGGGAAGTGCCAGGGAAGAGATATGGGAAGGCCAGGACATGCTGGGGATAAAAGAAGAGGAAGCTACAAGTGAGAATGATAATAAACAGGAAAACAGCGCCCCCTGCCCTGCGGTGTCCTGTGCCATGGCACTGGTCACACTACCCTAGTTACGGCCCTGCTGTCTATGCCCTGTAGCACCGGCTTTTAGCTTACAGGGTGCTTGGAATGCCATTCTGTAGCCTGTAGAGTTATTGTAGAATTGTCCAGATCATTCTTGGAATGCTCCAGACATGGACCCTTATGTTGCTGGTCCTGGTGTCCCTGCCCCCTCAATGTGATGCCATGATGTGACATGTTTTGGGGACGGAGCCGTTATAGGGCATAAAATTGCCCTTCAAAAGCACTGACCTGATGACACAAGCTCCGCCTAAGGTATAAAATGGCTGCCTCTGCTGGGTGTAAATGTCATGTAATGATATAACTAAAGCCATGCAAAGAAAATCAGTTATCAGTAATAATTATTGTAGGATTACATTAAACAACTGCACCTGAAAAGGAGCCCTTATATACATGCTTGGAGAACAGCCTTCGCTTTGAAGTTTTGCCTGAAAACCCCAAACACTGTGTCCAAGGTTTCAATAGATTAAATCAGGACTTTATTTTACGACATTTTAAAACAGCAGGCCCCAATGCCAGGCCAGCTGTGAGGCCCTCATCACTAACACTTTCATCTAAGTCATTTACACAAGTTCACAAGGCCGGTCCTGTGGAATTCTCCTGTTGCTGGGTTGTTATGGACGTGCAGGTTTTATCACTAGCTGCCATCTTTTAGTCATTTCTCATTGTCGGCAGATCCTGTGAGTCACTGTTTGTACCCAGTTTAGAAATAATGATTTTATTTATAGTATTTAATATTTGCATATTTTCTTATAATTTACGCAAATCGTTTTTCCCGTTTACTGTTTTCATTACAGGATGACGAATTCCTCTCAAAGGCTTTACAGAACGGTTTGCAGATGCCTGAAGTAATATTATAGTAGAGTAGGAATAGCTTAACGCAGTAAAATATGGTTAAGCCTGTCCTCGACATGGCTTGTCGACCATCCTTAAATTTGTTGAGGTGCAGTAAAACAATAATGATTTATTTATTACCAGTTATTTGCATAGCATACACATATATTTAGAATATTTGGGCCATTCACATCAGCGGAGCTTACAATCTATGGCCCTGATTCAGACCCACTCGTAAGTGGGCGTACGCACGTTCGGCGTACGTAAAAAAATATTTAAATTCAAGCACTCGCTCGTATTTTCCTACGCAGCTAAAAATCCGCCCCAAACTCAGGCGACCCCTCCTCTGACTAACGAGCGTGCCAAATAGCGAGCGTACATCCCCGAAATGGCTTGAAGGGAACGCACGCACAAGTACAAACCGGAAGTGGGACTGTCAGATTCCGATTACCTGCTCGTTTTTTCGGCCTACCTCCCTCAATCGTATCATGCCAATCAATGTATCAATTAGCTTAATTGTTTGTTTTTTTTCAACACAATGCAATAAACTTTAATCTTGTCCGTGTTTATATTTGCTCGCAGAATACGTACGGCTGAAACCTTCGCTTTTATTGTTCAAAAGACATGTTAGCCCCAATTAAACAATTGTTCTATTTGTTTGTCTCCCCACAATTTTTCAGTGGTTCATTTCTTTATTTAAATTTGCTTACGCATGTCACTGCATCAAGCCTATCATAACTCTCAAGAGATTTCTGGCCCTGTCGAACACATGACTCATACACTAACCAATAGAATTGGTCCTGTTAATTTCCCAAATACATTAGCCAATCAAATTGTTTTGGGGTGCTTTATTAAAATTATTTTGTCAAAAAAACACCATTGCCATCATGAGATCCGCCGCATTCACCAGGCGCGAACTGCTGGTGCTGACGGAGGTGATGGACAGGAGGATCACCAGTCAGCCTCCACCCATCTCCAATAGGCGCAAGCGTTCCGCATATGCGGAGGTACGTCGACGCCTGCGCTCCTTCGGCTCACGCCGACATATTGGCCAGCTGGAGCGCAGGTGGTCGGACCTGCACCGGCGGACGCCCCGCTTGCTGGCATGCTTTCGCATGCAGATTGCGGAAAGTAAGTGTTCTGGACTGTGGTTTTCAAGTTTATCTTGTGGGCCCTAACTGCGTGTGCATGTTTTCATGTCTGTCCTATAGAGTCATTGTAGTCATATCTGCATGTGCATGTTTTCATGTCTGTCCTATAGAGTCATTGTAGTCATATCTGCATGTGCATGTTTTCATGTCTGTCCTATAGAGTCATTGTAGTCATATCTGCATGTGCATGTTTTCATGTCTGTCCTATAGAGTCATTGTAGTCATATCTGCATGTGCATGTTTTCATGTCTGTCCTATAGAGACATTGTAGTCATATCTGCATGTGCATGTTTTCATGTCTGTCCTATAGAGTCATTGTAGTCATATCTGCATGTGCATGTTTTCATGTCTGTCCTATAGAGTGATTGTAGTCATATCTGCATGTGCATGTTTTCATGTCTGTCCTATAGAGTCATTGTAGTCATATCTGCATGTGCATGTTTTCATGTCTGTCCTATAGAGTCATTGTAGTAGTCATATCTGCATGTGCATGTTTTCATGTTTGTCCTATTGTGTTTTTTTTTTTTTTTTTTTGGTTTCCTGTTGAAACTAACCACAATTTTTTGGTCATTTTTTAGGGGCCCAGCAAACACTACGACGGCATCACCACACAAGACGCCGGTCCCGGCCCCTCTCTCCAACCCCCAATTCCTCTATTACCCCCTCCTCCCCAGACCCTGTGGCCGAAATTTCAGGCCTACTTCCCCTCCAGCCCAATTCCCCCTCTCCTCCATCCGTCCCTCCTCCAAATACCCCCTCCCAGGATCCTGAAAACACCTTGCCCCTCGGGTTGGGGAATGTAGCCACCTCCGAGGTGGTCCAGGGAGTGGCTTCTGGCTCTGGCGTTTTGGAGAACGGTATGTTTTTAAAGTTTATTTTGGACACCACAAACTGTTTGTATGCAATCATGTGTCGTCCCCATTTTTTTAGACTTTTTGTCGCCTTAGGGTATTTTTGGGGGTTGTCTTTACCTGTTCCTGCTGATGTCACCATACACATCTCACACCTGTGTGCCTTTTTTTAGGGCCCTTGTATTTTTGCCTTTAGACATTTTGGGGTGCTGGCTTTTATCCGTGTAATGTTTTTTGGGCCCACAAGCTTGTAAGTTTTGGTTTGCTTGTTTTGTGTTTTTTTACAATGTTGCTTCATTATCGATTTATTAATCCAGAAACTTTTGTCACCCACAGAGGAACAGAGGCGTCGGGAAGAGATCGTTAATTGCGTGGGCCGTATGCGGGAGCAGGTCACCGGGCTGATGCAGGCCCTTGACCATCTGTTGGTCCTCCTTAGGAATTAGTTTTTTTTTTTATTTTTTTAAAAATTGTTTCTTAATAAATCAGTTTTAAATCAAGCTCTGTCTCATGCGTTTGGAGTAAATCCAAGATTCTTTACACTGACATAAGTAGACTCTTCAAGCAAGGTTTGCCACAGAATCTCACTACAGATTGTGTGTTGTATTTTGAATGCAAACAGGCACAAGAAACACCTCCCAGTACCAATGTCATTTTACTTTTTTGTGGTGGTCAACATGATAGTTTACACCATTTTTCAGGGTCCTATTTGGTGGCCAAACTGCTTAGGACAATCTTACGAAGTCAACTGATTGGACACGATTCCTTGTTGTGTTGGTTAGTACCCCGAAAACATATTACATTTTAGCTCCACTTGCTTCTAAGGTGCCCAAAAAGGAAACAAATTACACTCTCCAAATATTTATTCACAACACAAATAAAAATACAAAGTGGTCACTCACAAACAAAACACACAGTGATAATCAGAAATACACCACATACCAAAAACACTAAACAAACACACAACAAATCAAGAACTGGTTGACGAAGGTCCATGCCCACATGATGTGAAAAATATGGCGTTGCAATATTGGTGTCCGAATATATTCCCGAAGTTTAAACAGAAAGGTTTTTGAAGGGTAGCAGGAAGTAGTCATCGTGGGAGTGCCAAAGATTATGCAAACAAGCAGAAGATGGTGCAAGAATTAATATAAAAAAAGATGAACGTTAAAAAACCGTAACACATTGGGTATACACACTGTTGTTTGATCAATAATTACCTAAAATATCGGGCCACCACATCATCGCGTATGGCCCCCCCACATACTGACCTCCGACCAACCTCGGGGGGGCCATCCTCAGGTAAGGCATCCTCTGGCTGCATTGGAACACCACTCCTTATGGCGATGTTGTGAAAGATCCCACACAGGACCACAATTTTCGAAACCATATCCGGCAAATACATGAGCTTGCCACCAGAGCGGTGGAGGCATCTGAATCGGCCTTTTAAAAGGCCGATACAGTGCTCCACCACTTGCCTGGTGGCTGTAAGTGCGGTATTAAACTCACTTTGTGGACCTGGTGTGGGAGCCAAATAAGGAGTGAGCAGCCAGGGCATGCAAGGGTATCCACTGTCTCCTGTGAAAAAGAATAGACAACATCAGGATCACTGTGTATCAAGCTTAACATTGTTATGTACTAAAGGTCTACACTTACCCAGAAGCCACGCATCACCAGCTTGTAGGTTGGTTAATTTGTGCCATATCCCTGATTGCCGGATGACGAAGGAGTCATGTGCACTTCCTGGTAATTTTGCATTCAGGGACAGGATCTGGAGGGAGGCATCACATACCACCATTACATTCAGGGAGTGATAGTGTTTCCTGTTTCGAAATATGGCCTCCAGCCATGCTGGAGGCTGAAGTGGTATGTGAGTACCATCCACAACCCCTATGATGTGTGGGAAGCCAGCTATTTGGTAAAAATTGGCCTTGGCCACACTAAGGGCACCCATATCCAAAGGCATTTGAATAAAATGATGGAGGTGCTTGAAAAGTGCCTCCATCACTGCCCTCAGGATCCGGGAAAAGGAGGATTGTGAGATGCCCGCCACTATTCCCACCGTTGTTTGAAACGATCCTGAGGCACAGAAATGTAACACTGCCATAAATTGCGTAAGTGGTGGTATTGCTGTTGGACTGTCAATTTGCCGCTCAAGATCACTCTCTATTAATGAGAGAGTGTCTATGATGATTTTGGGAGGAAGACGGTAGCGTCTTAAAACCTCATCATTGGGCATTCCAAAAAGGGTGACACGTGTTCTAAATATCTGGGGCCTTGCACGCCTACGATGCCTACGCCTGGGACGAGATTGAGGTTGGTCGGCTTCCGGGCCAGAACAATCCGCCCTAGATCAACCTGAAATGGCAAGATTGGAATGTAAGGCTTTGGACCCACCACAAAAGACAATTAAAAACAACTTAGCTTGATGATACCATCCATTGCTGCTTACATGCCGGGGTATTGTCATGATACGTCCAAACTGAAATTAATCACAAAAATAATTTGACAAATTTCACTCTGTGCATTTTTGCTTGTAAATTTTGTGCTAGACAAAACTTAAAATATGCGAAACACACATTTGGCAAAAGAGTAAAATGACATTGCACACAGTACATCAAAATGGGTTGAAATGTTTGCCAAAAAAGCGAAAGGGCTAACCACAAATAATTTTACAGGATTAATAAGCATTTAAAAATGCGCTAATTAGTTCGCAAATACAAGTCACAATAGTAAGTAGTAAAAATGCGCTAATTAGTTCGCAAATACAAGTCACAATAGTAAGTAGTAAAAATGCGCTAATTAGTTCGCAAATACAAGTCACTATACAAACTGAGAAAAATGCGCGAATTAGTTCACAAATATAAAAAAAAAAAAATGGACTTACCAAGAGCAAATATATAAGAGTCCAAATCAAAAGGTCTTTGGGTCCGAAATTAATAAAAATCTAAAATATATGAAATTATGGTTCCAAAAATTAAAAACAATAAGAAACACAATGAGACAACAATTGATCAAAAGTTAGACTTCACAAAACTTACCAATTCAAGAAAAGAGGCCAAAAAAATAAAAAGCAAAAAAGAGAAGGGAAAATAAAAACGCAAATCTAACAAACAAAAAAAACTCCAAACGCCAACTCCTTTATCCGCAAACAAGAAACTCCAGCCAAGGTAACCTCCAACAATCCAAAAACGCCACCTCGACTCGAGACACACCAAGCCATAAATAGTGTTTCGTTTTCCGCACAAATTAAGGAGGGATCATAGGAACGCACAATCAATGATGCGGCCGCAAAATAAGGACGCATGTATAAATACGTCACGAAAACACATTAAAATTCTGGTGTATTTCTTGTTTGGACCACAGACATGGCGACAGACCAGGGAAACAATGCCCAAGAGTCAGGCGGTAAGTCTTTCATGCATTTTGTATCAATGATTAATTTGAAACAAGATTGGGCAAGTTGTGATTTTGTGAATTATGAAAATTTACACAAATAGGTGAGGAGGATGACATGGAAGAGGCTGCTGGGCCAAGTATTCCGGCCAAAGCTGCCAAAAAAAAAAGGCAGCCACATTTCACAAGAAAGGAGATGGAGGTTTTGATACAGAAGTGTGTGGACATCCTGCCACAGGCAGACAGGAATATGAGTCTAAGCCAGAAGGGGAGAATGTGGGAAGAGGTAGCCGTTGCTGTCAATAGGGTGGGTGATTATGTCCGTCTAGCCTGGGATGTCAAACGGCGGTAAGTAAACACTTGCCCCCCAAAAAAACAAACACCATTTTAAACAAAAGGATAATGGCTTCCATTTTTTCCCACAGATGGGGCGACTTCAAATATCGCCTAAAGCAAAAACTCGCGGACAGGGCTAGGCATGCAAGGGGGACAGGTGGGGGTCCCACCCCTGTGTCATTGGAGTTGACGGATTTAGAAGAGCTGGCACAGGGGTGTATGCAGCCTGTGGAGGTGTTTGGCGTGTCCAACATGGATACGGACATGCTAGACTTTGCGGCTCCTCATGTTGTCCCAGGTAAATCTTTTGATGTCACCAACTCTGAAATGTTATTGTGCCAATATGTAGATTCTAATGTGAGTCTTTTCTCTTTTTTCCTAACAGAGACACAGGCGGATGAGTCTGCTCCAGAGGGGAGCCTTGGCCGCCGAATTTCTGCTGGCTCGGCAGGGGAGGAACCAGTACATCCGGCTGAGGACCCTGCAGAAGCCAGTCCAGGGCAATCCCCCTCGCAGGCAGTGGCCCTCCTCACAGAACTCAATTTCAAATCGGATTTCCATACGGAGATTCTGCAGAGGATGGACGCCAGTCTGGTACGGGTGGCTGAGGCCCTGGAGCAAAATGCTGCGGCCAACGTGACCATTGGTCGGGCCCTGGCGGAAAATACCAGGGCCAACATCCGCATCGCCAATGCCCTGGAGCAGCTCGTTCGCCAGCACATGGTGGAGCCGACCTCCCTTCCTGCCGGAACATCAGGATCCTCCACCTCTGGCACAACATCAGCCAATCCTCCAAATGTGCCTAGCCCTGTGCCTAGTGCAGAGGCCACAACATCTGCCTCTGGACAGGCCAGCCCGATGACATCCCGGACCCGGTCTGGCACCCTCCCTCCCCCATCCAAACGGGTGAAAAAACGGTGACAGCAATGGTGACTTTTCCCACAATCCTTCTGTGCTTGGCTCATATTCCTTTCTGGTCCAAACTTCCCTCTCCTTTCTTGTGAAATGTTTTTAATTTTTTGTTGTATGTTTATGTCAACAGTTATGTTGGGCCAATTTGTTGGATTTTGGGACACATCTTTGGCAAAAAAAGATGTCCCCAAATTTTTAAGTAATTTAATTTTTGTTTGACCAATAAATTGACACCAAAAATCTGACATTGGATTGTGAAATTATTGTACAAATGGGTTACATTTCATCCTGGACCAAAAGGCCAAAAATTGGCAAAAAAAAAAAAAAAAAAAAAAAAGGGCTCTTTAAGGAACGTTTAAAAATTCATATAACGAGGCAAATTTAAGAGGCAAAAATAAAATGGTGAGAAAATTAAAACATGATGACATTATTGTTACAATAGGCCCTAACCACCAAATTGAGGGCAAAATAAACCCCCACAAATGTACGCAAATTGATTGTGTCATCCTGACATTAGCAGCTCAGATTTCCACCTGCGTACGGTTTTGTGCTATCCCAAAAAACTGATTTCAAAACACATACCAAGCCGGTTTTCAATCCAAAACTAATTGCTTTTCAGCCCTCCCGCGATTAATCGCAACAACATCGTGGAGTCCCGGGACGGAGGAGAAGGCAATCGCCAATGTGGTCGAGTAATCCAGACCCTAAGCTGTGCGAGCATTTTGAAGGGAAAGAGGATCATCCAGTGACGTATGAGTCGGTCCGAACACATTTTACGCTCGCATCTGCTAATGTATGTACGCCCCAAAAACGCCTCGCCACGCCTGCGTTTTTCCATCTCCACCCCCGTCAACACCCAAAAACGCCCTGTTCTGTCAATCACATTTGACATGTCACTTCCTGTACGCTATTTGACGAACGAGACCCAAAAAACTTGCAATCTGCCGTACGCATGCGCGGTTATTCAACATCGGAACGCAACGAGCGTACTGCTGTTTGCGAGTGGCTCTGAATGAGGGCCTATATTCCCTTTCACATGTAAACACACACACATACACACTAGGGTTACTTTTTGTCAGGAGCCTATTAACCTACCAGTTTTTTTTTAGCTTGTGGGAGGAAACCAGAAGACCCAGAGAAAAGCCAAGCGGGCACAGGGAGAATATACAAACTCCACACAGTTAGCACCGTGGTAGGAATTGAGCTCAAGACCTCAGTGCTGTAAGGCAGTAAAGCTAACCATTACACACAACTGCGATGCCCATTTGCTTACTGGCCATCACTAGGAAATGTAAAGTGATCAGTGAACATTTAATACGAGAGCCACGGATTTGTCTGTGGATTCTGACCTGAGAATCTGACAGGAGTGGGCTCTGGAGTGGATGTCTGGAAACTGGCTGGTCTAATATAGTTATGGCTCATGAGATGTAGTATGTGGCTAAAGGAAGCTGAACAGTACTAGGGAATTGCCTGAGACCCAGAACAGAGGTGTGTAGTCTAACACGCCGGTGATTTTCACTAGGGACCCCAGTGAGGGAGTTTGAGCTTAGCTGCGCCTGATGTACAGGTCCCGGTCCTCTGTTTGGTTTCCCTGTACTGGCAGCTGATGGCTGAATCTCTGGGAAAGAACCAGACTGGATGACACCAGGATGGAACCGATAGTATAGGATATTATACTGGGACCGATTGTATAGGATATTGGACTGGAACTGATGGTAGAGGATATTGGATTGGAATGTATGGAATAGGATATCGGACTGGAACCAATGCTAGAGGATATCGGACTGGAACTGATGGTATAGGATATTGGATTGGTACCAATGGTACAGGATCTCTGGGATAGAACCAGATACTGGAGCCAGGAAGTGCAGCTAGATTGAAATCTGCACAGGAGAAGCTGAGTAGGATAGAATATCTACAGGAGCTCTCTGTAATGCTTCTACAGCTGGGCCATTGCACTGACAAGTGATGTGTGCAGAGAGAATCCTTGTAATCCCCTGGGAGAGCAGGGGGCTATCGGTGTCACTTGACTGCATACTGGTCTCCTGTTGGTGGAGATCCGGTCACCTGATCCAGACTGTCATGGCTATGCCCAGCAGCCATTGAAAGAAGGCCTAAATGGAAAGAGGGATGTCAAAAACAGGGAATGGATGACTGGAAATAATTAATCAGTATTGTAGAATGGAGTATACCAGTCAGCCATGACTAGCCAATGGGCAATATTGATCAGTACAGAAAGTTCACCTTATCTTTATGGAAGCACCCCTGTTCTGATCGGTGGGAACACAGACACATTAGTGTTAAGGTTAAGGTGAACATATTAGGGC
Source organism: Taudactylus pleione (assembly GCA_031769625.1). Classification (NCBI taxonomy): domain Eukaryota; kingdom Metazoa; phylum Chordata; class Amphibia; order Anura; family Myobatrachidae; genus Taudactylus; species Taudactylus pleione. Next base: position 5,016,446 of record JAUIMM010000570.1, on the reverse strand, counting down.
TAGATAAAATCTGCAGCACTGGATAGATGCTGTACAAATACATGGAAACGAAGCATACAGATGTGTCCTGCTACATCTTTGCTCTATATGCCATGTAGCGCTCCCTGCTAGTTGCGCTGTGACGTGGCGTACTGAGTCGCATCGTAACGTACTGAAGTGCTGGAAAAGCCGGAGAGTGTAATACAACTTTTTGTCCACCAGATGTCGCTTTTCCTAAACTGCACTGTGCATGCGTTAAAAAAACACAATGCAATGTTTGCAGTACCACCCACTGAGTGGCTGACTGAACCTGTCATTCGGTACGCTATAGTTGTCATGGATCGAGAGCTGTAAGTGAGTGTGTAATAAAGGATTAAATCATTCGGTGTGCGAGTCCTGAGTACACTTTTGAAAAACTATTTATAAATGTGTCCTACCATCATTATTTTAGTATATTATGCTAGATACTTGTATCTAGCATAATATACTATACTAATTTTAGAAAAGTCAGTGCCAGTCCGTGCAACTTGGGCCGTGCACATTGTTCTGCAGTGATGTGCGGCACTCACACAGTGATAACATGCCTTAGAAATTAACAGTGGGGTTTAAAGGGCATTGCATAAAACCATTACTCAACTACAACTCAGCCCAGAAAGAGGTGTCTCTGTATTACACACTGACCGTGCGTTTAATGCAGCACACTTGCGACAATGTCGGCACTACTGTGCCGCTATGAGTTTGTACAACATGTCGCTAATCGATACACATCAGTAAGTGCCGATCATTGTGGCACTGTAGAAAGTGGTGTGCAGTGTTTACACAGTGATGGCATGGCTTAGAAATTAGTAGTGGGGTCTGAGCAGCAGTGTATAAAACCATCACTGACCTACAAGTCTCAGCCCAAAAAGAGGTATCTTTGAATTACAAACTGATTGTGCATTTTATGCAGCACACTTGCGGCAATGTCGACACTGCTGTGCCGCTAGGAGTTTGTACAATATGTCGCTAATCGGTACACTCAGTAAGTGCCAGTCACTGTGGCACTGTAACAAATGCATAAATAGAAATAAGTATAATAACAAATACATCTATATAACAAAGCATGATAGTGAATGTGTGCTACAAACACAAGTCTGGGGACAAACACAAGTATGGGCTATGCTTGAACAAACCGGAAGCACAAATACAATTACGAATGAGATGAACATGTGTGGAGCCTGCCCGTGAGGGCTTACATTCTAAGCTAGCAATTCTCAAACCGAGGGCCTGATTAAGCAGTGCACGCAAGCGCACTGCAGACGCAGATTCCCGATAATCAGGAATCTATGTGTTCGCAGACCCTTGAATGCCTCTGGCTGATTAACAGGCAGAGGCATTTAAGGGGAGGGGCGTGGGCGAGGTCGGCCAGTGTTCCCAGAAACGGGGGCGAGTCCGCCCCATTTTCCAGGAGTGGCCAGCCGAGGATCTGCGTTGATCAACGCAGTATCCTGGGCTCACAGCCAGCCAGCCTGAGTAAGCTGAGGGTTATTCAGCTGGCCAGAGGCCCTGCACCGTCCACCATCGCAACCATCGACCACCGATGGTCGCGATGGTGATCCCAGCCTGCGACCTCCGTCGCAGTGCAGGGATCGCAATTGCAGCAGGGAGTGTCATAAACCTCCTGCTGCATTTGCATTATAGCGAGGATCGCAATTGCAAAGTGTGCAGCATTGCAATTGCAAACCATTCTGAATCAGGCCCTTAGTTCTCAAAGATCCCGAAACAGTTCAGGTTATAGAATATCTATGTTTGAGCAGAGATGGTTAAATCTAAATAATGGAGGTACTAATTAAGGCACCTGTGCTCAAGCATGGAGTCTTTAAAACCTGAACTGCTAGAGAGCTTTGATGGGAGGGTGAAGTGGAGGGATTGGACATGAGAGTCTAGGAGGGGAAAGGGTTAACACGCACAAGTAGAGATTTATGAGTGAACGATTGAAGGTTTTTGAATTTAGAGGAAAGTTTGATGGGATGATATAATGAGTTATAATGAGGGAAGCAGCTTGGACGAAGTCTTGGACATGGGAGTGAGGGTAGGTAATCAGAGGGGAGGAGAGGCTTAGATCATATGGGAAAGATTTCTGGACTGCACACCCTGAATATATATATAAACTGTCAGGTGCTACCTGATGAGACTAATTGCAGGCACAAAAATCTCAGGTGCACAACTCCAAATTGTTAATAATATATAAATGCAATAAAATTTTGCAATCAATAGAGGTTTTTAGCATAATCTTGGCAATGTTATGGGCCTACCCACCATATCCAGGTAACCTCTGTAGGGTAGGTCCCTAACATACTACGATTCAAATCCAGAGCGCAAGACACCCCCAAACTAGCCCAGCTAAGCCGCCCAAGGGCACCACCATAGTAAGAAAAGTGCAGTGTGAAAGAGATAGTTAAGAGCAGCTACTGCTGCATAAAAAGAATGAAAATAAAAAGTGAGGTACATATATAATAAACAAACAGTGAAGGGTTAAAATGTGTTATAAAGGAAAAATGTGTTATAATGCGGTGTCCTGAGACAGATCAACAAAGGCAATCAAGGGGGACCCACGCCCCAAAAATGAACCAAAGTTGCACTACAGTATATAAAACTTGTAGGACTTGGCCAAGATTATGCTACAAACCTCTATTGACTGTAAAATTTTATTGCATTTATATATTATTAACAATTTGGAGTTGTGCACCTGAGATTTATCTGTTTTTGTGCCTGCAATTAGTCTAATCAGGAAGCACCTCTCAGTATATATATATTCAGGCTGTGCAGTCCAGCAATCTTTCCCATATACTCCATTTAATGTACTTTATTGTACACCTGAGGGAAAGGAGACGCCCTCAGTCTGGATTAGCACCCCTACCTTATTGGTTTAAAAGCATAGAGTCTTGTAATGAATATGCACACTGGTATTAGGCACAATGCTAGGTAAGTCCTACAAGTTTTATATACTGTAGTGCAACTTTGGTTCATTTTTGGGGCGTGGGTCCCCTTTGATTGCCTTTGTTGATCTGTTTCAGGGCACCGCATTATAACACATTTTTCCTTTATAACACATTTTAACCCTTCACTGTTTGTTTATTATATATGTACCTCACTTTTTATGTTCATTCTTTTTATGCAGCAGTAGCTGCTCTTAACTATCTCTTTCACACTGCACTTTTCTTACTATGGTGGTGCCCTTGGGCGGCTTAGCTGGGCTAGTTTGGGGGTGTCCTGTGCTCTGGATTTGAATCGTAGTATGTTAGGGACCTACCCTACAGAGGTTACCTGGATATGGTGGGTAGGCCCATAACCTTGGCCAAGATTATCCTAAAAACCTCTATTGACTGCAAACATTTTATTGGATTTATATATTATTAACAATTTGGAGTTGTGCACCTGAGATTTGCCTGTTTTTGAGGCTTAGATCATCAAAGACAGAATTAAATAGTTGAGCTTGGGTGTAGCTCATGATGGGATCAGAGATGTACATAAAGGAGTCATTAGTGATGGCTTTCTAAAGTGAGAATGAGCAGCTTGAATTGAATCTGGAGGGAACAGGGATCTAGTGAAGGGACTTACAGAGGGGTGTAGTAGACAAGGATCGTCAAGAGTGAAAGCTTATTCTAATTGCAGCATTTAGGATGGAGCATAGAGGTGCAAGACAAGTGAGGGTGACCAGTGAGGAGGGGGTTACAGTTGTTAAGGAGGGAGATAGGGAGTGGACCAGGGTTTTGGTAACTTACCCAGTGATGAAAGGGCTTATTTTGGCAATGTAGTGGAGAAAGAAATGGCAGCTGTACTGCTTTGGGAACTGTATGTGAGGAGTGAAGCACAAGGCAGAGTCAATGATGACACTAAGACATCTGGCATGGGGAACAAGGGGGATGATATGGGGAGGGGGCGTGACATTAGTTTTAGTAGGGGAAAAGATAAAGAGCTGAGATGTGAACAATTTTGAGGTGGAGTTGGGTCATCCAGGTGGAGACAACAGAGAGACTGTTAAGGGGGGTATCCATTAGGCGATTTTAGCAAGCGATTGCACGTTAATGGCGTCGTTATCGTGCAATCGCTTGCAAATCGCGCATGCATCGGGCATGTTTTGGTCGGAAGCGACCAGCGATGCGCGTGCACGCTGGTTGCTTCCGACATCTATCATCGCCCGTACATGCTGGTCAACCTGACAATCCCGTCTGGTTCAGCATGTGCGGCGATGATGGATGTGCGTGGACTGAATGAGTGAACGTTCAGTCTAGGCACATCACTAGATAAACAAACGAGAGCACGATTGCAATGTCATAACCGTGCTCTCGTTTGTATATCTAGTAGTGGATACCCGCCTAGTCCCTTGGGAAAAGAAAGAGAGGTCTTGGGAGGAAAGTGAGATTGGGGTATAGACTGCTTACAGGTGGTTGGTTCAATGTCACCTTTATTCCTGATTTCTGACTAAAAGATGTTCTGCATAAAATATCTCTCTATGTATACAGAGGGGTATCTGGAGGCCTCTGGGGACCCCTTGCCAAATCTGGCCCAGGGCCCCCTTGATAATCCGACCTCACACAGACACTACACATATCACAACATCTTTGAGGTCTACAAATCATACCAGGTCCAGCTCAAGTCTGGGCTCTGGCTGGGCCACTCAAGGACTTTCACAGAGATGTCCTGAAGCCACGCCTTTGATATCTTGGCTGTGTGCTTAGGGTCGTTGTCCTGCTGAAAGATGAAACTGGATGGTTTTCATCCAGGATGTCTCTGTACATTGCTGCATTCATCTTTCCCTCTATCCTGACTAGTCTCCCAGTTCCTGCCGCTGAAAAACATCCCCACAGCATGATGCTGCCACCACCATGCTTCACTGTAGGGATGGCATTGGCCTGGTGATGAACGGTGCCGGTTTCCTCCAAACATAACGCCTGGCATTCACGCCAAAGAATTCAATATTTGTCTCATCAAACCAGAAAATTTTGTTTCTCATGGTCTGAGAGTCCTTCAGGTGCATTTTGGCAAACTCCAGGCGGGCTGCCATGTGCTTTTCACTAAGGAGTGGCTTCCATCTGGCCACTCTACCATACAGGCCTGATTGGTGGATTTCTGCAGAGATGGTTGTCCTTCTGAAAGGTACTCCTCTCTCTGCAGAGGAATGCTGTAGCTCTGACAGAGTGACCATCGGGTTCTTGGTCACCTCGCTGACTAGGGCCCTTCTCCCCCGATCGCTCAGGTTAGACGGCCAGCCAACTCTCGGAAGAGTCCTGGTGGTTCCGAACTTTTTTCCATTTACAGATGATGGAGGCCTCAACTGTGCTCATTGGGACCTTCAAAGCAGCAGACATTTTTCTGTACCCTTCCACAGATTTGTGCCTCGAGACAATCCTGTCTCAGAGGTCTACAGACAATTTCTTGGACTTCATGCTTGTTTTGTGCTCTGACATGCACTGTCAAGTGTGGGACCTTATATAGACAGGTGTATGCCTTTCAAAATCATGTCCAATCAACTGAATTTACCACAGGTGGACTCTAATTAAGCTTTAGGAACATCTCAAGGATGATCAGTAGAAACAGAATGCACCTGAGCTCAATTTTGAACTTCATGGCAAAGGCTGTGAATACTTATGTACATGTGATTTCTTAGTGTTTTTTTTAATTAAATTTGCAAAAGTCTCAAAAAAACTTTTTACACATTGTCATTATGGGGTAATGTGTGTAGAATGTTGAGGACAAAAATGAATTTATTCAATTTTGGAATAAGGCCGTACATTCCAAAATGTGGAAAAAGTGAAGCGCTGTGATTACTTTCCAGATGCACTGTAGAAGCAATACATAAAACTATGCAGAAACTGCTTGATACATAGGCCCCTAGGTCTTTAGACACCACCGTCAGTCGCACTATTGGAACTTTCACCAGCCCTATGCTAGGTGCAGATCATCCATCTAAATATGGCCTCCAATGTGAGCAATTCAGTTTCTCTATAGCCAACCCCCTGTAACCACCTAGGAACACCCACCACCTTTCTAATACACTACTTGGTGCATGATTCTAAATCCGTACTGCAACTCAGACACATGCGCAGATGAAAAACAATGCACAAGATAAAAAAAAGAAAACACTTTGGCCCCAATGGGAAAAAAATAAAAACACACTGGCCCTATGAAAAAAAATAAAGCACATTGATCTCCACAGGGAAAAAAATACACACATAGACACCTGACAGGAAAAAAATAACACATTAGCTTCCACAGGAAAAAAAACACATTAGCCCCCACAAGAAAAAAAAAAACGCACACATTGGCCCCCACAAGAAAAAAAACACAAACACGTTGGCCCCCACAAGAAAAAAAACCAAAACAAATTGGCATGCACAGAAAAAAATAAAACACATTGGTCACCACTGGAAAAACAAACACGCTGGCCCCTACAGAAATCAATTAAACACACTGGCCCCTACAGAAAGTAATAAAACACACTGATCCCTACAGTAATTAATAAAACACACTGGCCCCTACAGAAATTAATAAAACACACTGGCCCCTACAGAAATCAATAAAACACACTGGCCCCTACAGAAATCAATAAAACACACTGGCCCTTACAGAAATCAATAAAATACACTGGCCCCTACAGAAATCAATAAAACACACTGGCCCCTACAGAAATTAATAAAACACACTGGCCCCTACAAAAATCAATAAAACACACTGGCCCCTACAGAAATTAATAAAACACACTGGCCCCTACAGAAATCAATTAAACACACTGGCCCCTACAAAAATGAATAAAACACACTGGCCCCTACAGAAATTAATAAAACACACTGGTCCCTACAGAAATCAATTAAACACACTGGCCCCTACAAAAATGAATAAAAGACACTGGCCCCTACATAAATAATTAAAACACACTGGACCATACAGAAATGAATAAAACACACTGGCCCCTACATAAATTTATAAAACACACTGGCCCCTACATAAATTAATAGAACACACACATTGGCCCCCACAAGAAAAAAAAAACCACACACATTGGCCCCCACAAGAAAAAAACACACACACACGTTGGCCCCCACAAGAAAAAAAACCCAAAACAAATTGGCCTGCACAGAAAAAAATAAAACACATTGGTCCCCACTGGAAAAACAAACACAATGGCCCCTACAGAAATGAATAAAGCACACTGGCCCCTACAGAAATCAATAAAACACACTGGCCCCTACAGAAATTAATAAAACACACTGGCTCTTACAGAAATAAATAAAACACACTGGCCCCTACAGAAAGTAATAAAACACACTGGCCCCTACAGAAATCAATTAAACACACTCACCCCTACAGAAATCAACAAAACACACTGGCCCCTACAGAAATTAATAAAACACACTGGTCCCTACAGAAATCAATTAAACACACTCACCCCTACAGAAATCAACAAAACACACTGGCCCCTACAGAAATCAATTAAACACACTCACCCCTACAGAAATTAATAAAACACACTGGTCCCTACAGAAATCAATAAAACACACTGGCCCCTACAGAAAGTAATAAAACACACTGATCCCTACAGTAATTAATAAAACACACTGATCCGTACAGAAATCAATTAAACACACTGGCCCTTACAGAAATTAATAAAACACACTGGTCCCTACAGAAATGAATAAAACACATTGGCCCCTACAGAAAGTAATAAAACACACTGGCCCCTACAGAAATCAATTAAACACACTGGCCCCTACAGAAATTAATAAAACACAGTGGTCCCTACAGTAATTAATAAAACACACTGGCCCCTACAGAAATTAATAAAACACACTGGTCCCTACAGAAATCAATAAAACACACTGGCCCCTACAGAAAGTAATAAAACACACTGATCCCTACAGTAATTAATAAAACACACTGATCCGTACAGAAATCAATTAAACACACTGGCCCTTACAGAAATTAATAAAACACACTGGTCCCTACAGAAATGAATAAAACACATTGGCCCCTACAGAAAGTAATAAAACACACTGGCCCCTACAGAAATCAATTAAACACACTGGCCCCTACAGAAATTAATAAAACACAGTGGTCCCTACAGTAATTAATAAAACACACTGGCCCCTACAGAAATTAATAAAACACACTGGCCCCTACAGAAATCAATAAAACACACTGGCCCCTACAGAAATCAATAAAACACACTGGCCCCTACAGAAATAAATAAAACACACTGGCCCCTACAGAAAGTAATAAAACACACTGGCCCCTACAGAAATTAATAAAGCACACTGGCCCCTACAGAAATCAATAAAACACACTGGCCCCTACAGAAATCAATAAAACACACTGGCCCCTACAGAAATAAATAAAGCACACTGGCCCCTACAGAAATCAATAAAACACACTGGCTCTTACAGAAATAAATAAAACACACTGGCCCCTACAGAAAGTAATAAAACACACTGGCCCCTACAGAAATGAATTAAACACACTCACCCCTACAGAAATTAATAAAACACACTGGCCCCTACAGAAATTAATAAAACACACTGGCCCCTACAGAAATCAATAAAACACACTGGCCCCTACAGAAATTAATAAAGCACACTGGCCCCTACAGAAATCAATAAAACACACTGGCCCCTACAGAAATTAATAAAACACACTGGCCCCTACAGAAATCAATTAAACACACTGGCCCCTACAGAAAGTAATAAAACACAGTGGTCCCTACAGTAATTAATAAAACACACAGGGCCTGATTCAGAGCTGCTCGTAAGCGGCCGCTCGTTCGCTCCGAGCGATGTTCGCACAACTGCGCATGCGTATGGGTTGTAATACGCATGCGCGAACCAGTCATTGTGGTCGGAAATTGTGTGCTCGCAAAATAGCGAATGCCTGCTAATTTGAGTGACAGAATGAGGCGTTTGTGGGTGGTAACAGGGGAAGGTACTTGAAAACGGGGAGTGGAGATCCGAATGCAGGCATGCCAAAAGGTCAAAACGGGCGTTTTAAGGGTGTGCATAATTAACAAAGCAGCGTCATCGACCACGTCACTTGGTTGTTTCTTAGCCTGAACTGGTCGCATGATTGCGGTAGGAAAATCCAACCACAAGCACTGCGAGCAGTTCAGATGCCTTTCGATGTACTCGATTAATCAAATAAATAGCGGAGATGACGTAGGATGCGAGCGGCCAGGGGGCGTCTTTACAAAATAGCGAGCGCATATTTCGTTCGCTCGCTCAGACATAGAGGCGTCAACAGACCGCAAAGAGCGAGCGCTCAATTTAAATAGCCGGCCCCTTTTTCTAAACGAGCGAGCGCAAATAGCGTCCGGCTCTGAATCAGGCCCACTGATCCCTACAGAAATGAATAAAACACACTGGTCCCTACAGAAATGAATAAAACACACTGGTCCCTACAGAAATCAATAAAACACACTAGTCCCTACAGAAATCAATTAAACACACTGGCCCCTACAGAAATTAATAAAACACACTGGCTCCTACAGAAATTAATAAAACACACTGGCCCCTACAGAAATCAATAAAACACACGGGCTCCTACAGAAATTAATAAAACACAATGGCCCCTACAGAAATTAATAAAACACACTGGCCCCTACAGAAATTAATAAAACACACTGGCCCCTACAGAAATTAATAAAACACACTGGCTCCTACAGAAATTAATAAAACACACTGGCCCCTACAGAAATTATTAAAACACACTGGCTCCTACAGAAATTAATAAAACACACTGGCCCCTACAGAAATTAAAAAACACACTGGCCCCTACAGGTAAAAAAAAATACATTAGTCCCCACAGAAAAAAAAAACATTGTCCACTCCAGGAAAAAAATAAAAACACACATGAGGTGCATGCTTGGAATAGTAGTAGTGTGGGGCAGGCAGGGAGTAGTAGATGGAAGTAATAATAGAAAGCAGCAGGCAGGGATAGTAGTAATGTGGGGCAGACAGGGTGTAGTATTAGTGTGGGGCAGGCATGGAGTAGTAGTAGAGTGGGGCAGGCAGGGAGTAGTAGTAATGTGGGGCAGGCAGGGAGTAGTAGTAATGTGGGGCAGGCAGGGAGTAGTAGAAGTGTGGGGCAGGCAGGGAGTAGTAGTAGTGTGGGGCAGGCAGGGAGTAGTAGAAGTGTGGGGCAGGCAGGGAGTAGTAGAAGTGTGGGGCAGGCATGGAGTAGTAGTAGTGTGGGGCAGGCAGGGAGTAGTAGTAATGTGGGGCAGGCAGGGAGTAGTAGTAATGTGGGGCAGGCAGGGAGTAGTAGAAGTGTGGGGCAGGCAGGGAGTAGTAGAAGTGTGGGGCAGGCAGGGAGTAGTATTAGTGTGGGACAGGCAGGGAGTAGTAGAAGTGTGGGGCAGGCAGGGAGTAGTAGAAGTGTGGGGCAGGCAGGGAGTAGTAGTAGTGTGGGGCAGGCAGGGAGTAGTAGAAGTGTGGGGCAGGGAGTAGTAGTAATAGTGTGGGGTAGGCAGGGAGTAGTAGTAGTTCAGAACAGGGGACAGGATGAAAGTAATAATGGAAAGTAGGGGCATGATGGGAGTAGTAGTGTGGAGTAGGGGGCAGGGTGGCAGTAGTGGTGGGAATAAGCGGGCAGGATAGGAGTGGGTCACTTCAGCTCATGGGTCACGGCCGCCGTCCCTTTATCTGCACTGACAGCAGCCTCACAAAGGGCTCTATTTATTATCATTATTTTTACTAAAATAAAGTGAAAAAAGGTGTTTTCACACCCTTTTCACATTATTTTAGTTTCACCAGTAGTTACTATAGGGCAATTGGAGTAGAATTAGTAAAATTCTACTCCAACCCCCAGTATCACTTATTTTTAGTAAAGCAGATCGCATTTCCCATAATTGTAATCGGAAATGTGATCCGACCACAGTTACTAAAAATAAATTGTAAAAAAATACCGGGGGAAGCCCTGTGATAATAACGCCACCTGGAGGTGGCGTTATCCAGGGTCTCCCCCGGTTACCGGGCTCCCACTCTGCTCTAACGGGGAGAGCAGAGGCGGGAGCCGGTACCAGTAATCAGCTATGTGGTCTAAGCAGACCGCAAGCTGATTGCTGTAAAAAAAAGAAAAAAAAAATTAAACATTTTTTTTTTTACTTACCTGACTCCAGGGACCGGTGATCGGGCCTCCGGTGATGGCTCCTCTCCGGTCAGCTGGTCTCCCACAGTGCACTGTGGCCTAGTCATCAGGTGATCGGGCCCCAGTGCAGTATGGGAGATCACCTGATCGGGAAGCCCGAAGAAGATCACCGGAGGCCAGGAGGATGCAGGTAAGTGTAATGAAGGGAGGGGAGGGGTCGCGGGGGTCCGCGATCGCGGGGGGAGGGGCTTAGCGCCGGGGGGCAGGGCTTAGCGTCGGTGGGGGGGTAGTAGGGGTGGTCAGTCGGCGCATGCGCGGGCTCTTAGTCGCGGTATTTTTTCCGAAAATACCGCGACTAGAGTGCGGATGGGATCCGCAGGGACAGAGCTTTATCGCAAGCTCTGTCCCTGCAAGGGATTTATAGTAAATCCCTGTGATATTGCCTGAATTCGCAATGCAAATTCACTCTGTAATATCACACTACAATCCGCATTCAATATGCGGATTGTAGTAAATAGAGCCCAAAAGGCTCTATTTATTATCATTATTTTTACTAAAATAAAGTGGAAAAGGCTGTTTTCACACCCTTTTCACATTATTTTAGTTTCACCTAAAGTTACTACAGAGCAATTGGAGTATAATTCGTAAAATTTGACTCCAACCCCTAATTATCACTTAATGTTAGTAATAAGATCACATTTCCTATAATTGTAATGGGAAATGTGATCCGACTAAAGTTACTAAAAATAAATAGTGAAAAAAAATACCGGGGAAAGCCCTGTGATAATAACGCCACCTGGAGGTGGCATTATCCTGGGTCTCCCCCGGTTACCGGACTCCTACTGCACTCTAGCAGGCAGATCAGAGCCCGGAGCCGGCCCCAGTGATCAGCTGTGTGGTCTAAACTGCTGATCACTACTAAAAAGAAAAAAAAAATTGTAAAATAAAAAAACAACTTACCTGAGTCCAGGGACCAGAGATCGGGGCTCCGGTGATGTTCTCCCTCCAATCAGCTGGTCTCCCATCCTGCACTGGGACTTGGTCATCAGGTGACCGGGTCCCAGTGCAGGATGGGATGTCAGCTGACCGGAGCCATGGAGGACATCACCGGAGCCCTGATCACTGCAGGTAAGTGCAATTAAATGAGGGGGGGTCGTGGGGGAAGTCACGATCACAGGGGGCGGGGCTTAGCGATGAGGGGCGGGGTTTAACGACGGCCGGTTAGCGCATGCGCGGGCACTTGTCACGGTATTTTTTGCGAAAATACCGTGAGAAGTTTGCGGAGGGGATTCGCAGGGACAGAGCTTTATCGCAAGCTTTGTCCCTGCATGGGATTTTTAGTAAATCCCTGTGATATTGCCTGAATTCGCAATGCGAATTCAGTCGGTAATATCACACTACAATCTGTATTCAAAATGCGGATTGTAGTAAACAGAGCCCAAAGCCAGAGTAAGCCCCTGCCATCTGTGTCCTGCTCCTTCGGCTGCCATCCATGTCCCGCTACTCCGTCCCAGGCACGGCTGCACACGGAGCTGCTGCTCGGAGAAAGGTGTTGGCACACGGGCACACCATTGCATTAATACGCTCCTGGTTGTTGCTCTTTCTGAATTGAGAGCTCATAGTGATTTCACCATTAAGTTTAAACATGTCTGTTATGTTTCTTTTGATGAAATACTGGTGACACTGAAAACAGGAGACCTGTTTAATTGCCAAATGTATATAAGCTCCTTCATATGAGCAAAGATACTACTGCCCTCTTCTATTTCCATATCTGTCATTTGAGAACCTTAAATGACATGTACCAATGCATCCAAAGTGAAGATGTTATGGTCATCCTTATCAATTCCAAAAAGTGCAGCTGGCTTATGAAGTGCAAACATTTATAGGGGTATTCAATATGGGTGCGATAACAGTTTTTTGCGTTAATATCACACTTTTTAACGTTTTTGCGTTAATATCACTTGTTTTAGTTTTACACCGTATTCAATTTCAAAGACTTATCGCAGTTTTGAAAAGTCTTTGATAAAAAACGATGATAACTTTTCACCATTGAATAGGTGTCGAAAAAAAATGCAGAATTGGGGTTTAGGGGTGCAGGCTTAAAAAAAAATAGCCTGCACCCCTGAGATTGACATTTAAAAAAGAACTGTGTCAAAAAAAGTAAAAAAAAAAAATAGGGACACCCCCAAAAATGTATTTAAAAATTGGGGTGCAAAAAAAAAAAGGGAAAAAATTGTTTAACAATAGGGAAATAGGTTCAGGGCTATTCTGCAAGTATGCGGCAGGTGTTTTCTAGAATAGAATTATAGCGGCAGGTGCACAAATGCAGAATTTAAAAAAAATTACTTTAGGGACACCAAAATATGCTAGTACCCATTTTCATGTACCCCAAATTTGATGGGACCACTTAAAAAAACAAAAAAAATAACCTAAGTGCTCTTCTGCATCACTTCTTCGATGTCGGAAAAAAACCACCTGCTGTGGCTATTTAAATTCCCGACTTTCAATTAAAGGCTAAAACGGGGGTACCCATAGTGTTTAGGGGGGTCTTACAATTATTTTAAGGAAAAATTCGTAACTTTACACAAATCCAACTTAGGAGTTTCCCGTTTTCGTTAATTTTATTTTGAATACGGGGATAAGCGGGAGCGCGCACCATACCTTTACGCTGAAAAAAACTCAGATATGAAACGTTAACTTCGCCAGGGAAGTTAACCTTTTATATTGAATACCCCTCTTAGTCCAGCACAGTAGCTAACACATTTCAAGATCCCTGTACAGTAACTCAAAAGGCATATCAAAGAGGTGCGCTTAAGCAACTAGCTAAAAAGCCTTTCCAAGAACAAGGTCGCATGACTTTCCTTACAGAAGCAAGGGAAGCGATTAGATCCCCTTCAATTTCTGTACCCTGACGTCATCAGCCAGTGTCCAACGTCATACCCTACCAACCAAGTGCACTTCCACCCTCAGTCTACGTCACTTCCAGGTACAATCTCTGAAGGGGAAATATACCTTTCCCAAAAGCAAGTTGTGCGCTTGCATCAATATTTCAACAAATGCATCTATTTCTCACAAATGTGTACAACTTTATATCAGTCTCATTGGGGTTAGGTTATATAGCACAGGCTTCTGAAAGCAGAGATGGGAAAGAAACTCTTCAACCCACTGAAACACATGCAATTAATGGTGAATAAATCAGTCACTTTATAACTACTTTAAGGAAAACGTACATATTTTGGGGGAGTATTTCAAGTGAACTGCACAGGACCTGTGCTCAGTAACATGCTGCGAATGTTAATAGTAGCCTTAGGCCATACTATGCAAAATGTAGAAAGACGTTTTGGCCGTTCCGCCATGACGGAGTTAAGGGATGGATGTAGCTACGAAAAAGGCTTTTAGCTGCCAGAGAGTTCTCAATGGGTTCCCCAGAATCCTGACAGTGTCAGGCCTTCCTTAAATGAAACGTGAAATCATGAGAGAATTACACCTTATTTGTAGAAAACAACGGAAAGGGCATCTGATGTTTTACAGACGTTCCAGCACCTTACAGACACCTGGACTCTGGCCAAAGCTCTTTCTGTTCACTTCCATCAGGATTTAAAGATGCGTATGCATCACAGCGGGCCTACGTGAGTTACATTGCGACCGTACTGTGGGCCTGATTCAGAGCCGGACGCTATTTGCGCTCGCTCGTCCAGAAAAAGGGGCCGGCTATTTAAATTGACCGTTCGCTCTTTGCGGTCTGTTGACGCCTCTATGTCTGAACGAGCGAACAAAACATGCAGACTTTTTTTGTAAAAAACGCCCCCTGGTCGCTTGCATCATACGTCATCTCCGCTATTTATTAGATTAATCGAGTACATCGAAAGGCGAATGAACTGCTCGCTATTCATGTGGTTGCATTTTCCTACCGCAATCATGCGAGCAGTTCTGGCTAAAAGACACCCAATGACGTAGTCGATGACGCTGCTTTGTTAATTATGCACACCCTTAAAACGCCCGTTTTGACCTTTTGGCACGTCTGCGTTCGGATCTCCACTCCCCGTTTTCAAGCACCTTCCCCTGTTACCACCCACAAATGCCTCATCCTGTTACTCAAATTAGCAGGCATTCGCTATTTTGCGAGCACAAGATTTTTGGCCGCACTGACTGGTTCGCGCATGCGTACTAAAACCCATACGCATGCGCAGATGTGCGAACATCGCTCGGAGCGAACGAGCGGCCGCTTACCAGCGGCTCTGAATCAGGCCCTGTGATCGCCTATGCAGATACAAAGCCAACGCAGAGTGAGTGACGTCAGGTCAGCGTTTGGGGGTGGTGACGGGGGAGTGGTGGGAGAAACGCAGACGTGCCTGTCCGTTTGAACGCCGTTGCATGGGCGTGCATAAATTAGCCACTGCGATGGCATACGCAGCTTTTGTACTCACTGCGTGCGATTAGCAATTTCTGAGTAAGGTCAGACCTGTTGTAATTGTGTTTGAGGGGCTGATGTTACTCGATGTACCCAATGTATTTGCAGGACTGCAAGGTCTTACGGATGTGCGAACGCGGTAGTGGGCCTCTCTATGCCAGGTGAGCAGTTGCAGGCATTAGCAGCTGCGATTGTAATAGTGAATCAGGCGCTGAGTGCGTAGCTGCTTATGACATTGTATTACGGAGAGCAACCATGGAAAGAGCAGAATTGTCACATGTGAGTAAAGCTGGGTACACATAGCAGATATATTGGCTGATGAATTTATCGGCCAATATATTCTGTGCCCGTCGACCAGTGTGTACCAGCGATATGTCTGTGAACCACGTCATTCAGAGCCGATGACAAAATATATCTGAAGCTATATCTGTCTATCGTGCTGTGTACTGGCAGTCTGCCGACCCATTGCAACAAGGGCCGCGGGGAGGGGGGGCATGACACGAGCCCTGGCCAGATGATAGATGATGGTTGTTCAGTGTGTATGAACAACCAGCATCTGCACATATCTGTTCGGTGTGTACCCAAAACTCGGTCTTCAAGGCTAGGGCAACCATCAGGGGGGAACTGCCGGTACTAGAGTCCCGGGCCCGGACACTGGTAGAACGGGAGGGGGCCCGCGCCTGCTCCTACCACCGCTTCACATACACAGCCTGCATACCCACTCCCCCAAGGGACTTAGGAGCTCATTCAGAGTCAGTCGTGAGCGCTCACAACCGAATCGATGTTGCCCCACAGCGCATGCGCACGACAGAGCTGGCTCCGTCGTGTGCATGCGCGAGACCCGGCTAACGACGGGCGCGCCATCATTAGGGGTCTCGTAGCAGACGGGGCGAGCTTTCGATGTTGATTGACAGCTCGCCCCATTTGCTGGGCGGGCCGGGGGCGTGCCCGGCCAAACGGAGGCGTTCCAGTCGTAACGCTTGCCGTTTGGGGGCGGCCCCACTGACATCATTGCTGATGTCAGTGGGGAACTTCCTGCTCAAACAGAACAGGAAGCTCCCTGGGGCTTATGAGTGCCCAGACCCTACCCTAGGGTCTGGTCGTAAGCCCCGATGGTTGCGATGGTCTTGACCATCGCCCATGTCGGTTCGTTAGACCTGTAGGTGTTAACCCACAGCTTAACGATCGACAAGGAGGCGGCCGTTCAGGATGCAAGCGGCCGCCCTGATTCAGAGCGGCCGCTTGTATCTAACGACCGCCTCTGAATGAGGCCCTTATTCCCGTATTCATGCTCCGATTGCAATGGGGCGGAGCCAGTGCGGCAAGCCTAATGATGCGAGGTGCCCGCCCCCATTAGCAACCTGCTGTTGCATCAGAAGTATGTACAGTATGTGTCTATGTATGTATTAGAAATGAATGTATATATGTGTATGTATGGTTCATGACAGACGGTGTAATGTTTAGCATTACTGCCTCACAGCACTGAGGTTGTGGGTTCGATTCCCACCACGGCTCTAACTGTGTGGAGTTTGTATATTCTCCCTGTGCTTGCGTGGGTTTCCTCCCACACTCCAAAAATATACTGGTAGGTTAATTGGCTCCCTACAAATCAACCCTAGTGTGTGTGAGCATGTGATAGGGAATATAGATTGTAAGCTCTTCTAGGGCTGGGACTGCTGTGAATGGCCAAATATTCTCTGTAAAGCGAGATAATAATAATACAATAATGTATGTTAGTGTGTTTGTATGTGTTAGTATGGATATATGTGTATGTATGTTAGTGTATATATATATATATGTGTTAGTGTGTGTATACTGTATATTTGTGTTAATGTGAATGTAAGTGTTAATGTGTATATACTGTATGTGTGATATATATAATACATGTTTGCTATATACTTTATACAGTAAACACACACACGTTTGTGTATATACAGTCAGGTCCATAAATATTGGGACATTGACAGAATTTTCATATTTTGGCCTCTATTCACCACCACAATGGCTTTGAAATGAAACAAACAAGATGTGCTTTAACTGCAGACTTTCAGATTTAATTTGAGGATAATTACATCCAAATCAGGTGACGGTGTAGGAATTACAACGATTTCTATATGTGCCTCCCACTTTTTAAGGGGCCAAAAGTAATGGGACAAACTAAACAATCCTAAATCTAACTTTCACTTTTTAATACTTTGTTGCAAAACCTTTGCAGGCAATCACAGCCTGAAGTCAACAAAATAGCGAGCGCATATTTCGTTCGCTCGCTCAGACATAGAGGCGTCAACAGACCACAAAGAGCGAGCGCTCAATTTAAATAGCCGGCCCCTTTTTCTGAACGAGCGAGTGCAAATAGTGTCCGGCTCTGAATCAGGCCCAGAGATAGTACCAACCAATCAGCTCCTAGCTGCCATGTTACAGGCTGCGATTGAAAAATTACAGTTAGGAGCTAATTGGTTGGTACTATGGAGCTCATTCAGACCCGCTCGCAAGATGCGATCGCTCGCTGGCAAAAAGGGGCCGGATATTTAAATTAAGCGCTCACACTGCGTCGTGTATGGACGCCCACTGTGTATTAGCGAGCTACGGCAAATTGCGCTTGCAAGTGTCTGAAGACGCCCCCTTGCCACTCACAATACACGTCATCTTTGGGAAATGTTTGATTAATTGGGCCCATCGTGAGCCATCGGAGCTGCTCGCAGCCCTTGGGGTTGCCTTCCCCGCCGCATGCACTGCGATCAGTGCGGGCTGAATACATGCAGGTGACGTGAACAATGACGCTACTTTGCTAATTATGCACCCCTTTAAACTAGGGGTGAGCGGGTTCGGATTTCTGAAATCCGAACCCCCCCGAACCCCCCCGATCCGAGGCCGATCCGAGTCAGGCTCGACTTTTCCCGCCTGACTCGGATCTGAAATCGAGGCAAAACGTCATCATCCCGCCTTCCGGGTCTCGCGGGTTTTGGATCCTATATAAGGTACCCGCGTCGGCGCCATTTTCTCACTCGGCTGTGGACAGTGAAGAGGGAGGGTGGGAGTTAGGGCTGGCTGGGCTGTGTAGTGTAGTGTAATGTAGTGCAGAGTAGTGTTGTGCTGTGCTGCTGTTGTCCATAGGGGCTGTGTCCACTACTTCAAAGTCCATAGGGGCTGGCTGTGTTGTGCTGTGCTGCTGTTGTTAATAGGGGCTGTGTCCACTACTTCAAAGTCCATAGGGGCTGGCTGGACTGTGTTGTGCAGTCAGTTCTCCATAGGGGCTGTGTCCACTCCAAAGTCCTGTGCAGTGTCCCAGTCCTAAAGGGGTGCTGTAGTGTTGTCCAGGGGGTGCTCTGTCCATCACGGGTGCTCCCCCCAAGTGCTAAAAAAATAATATATTTTCTGTGTTTGTGAATTGTGTGCGCAGTAGCCGCACGTGCATCAACAAAGTAGTGCCAAGCGTGCGCCTGTGTCATAAGTAAAGGGCCGGCTGGCTAGACCGTTAAAGGGTGCTGTAACCCCCAAAGTACACTCCAAACCAAATAAAAAAATATTTTCTGTGTTTGTGAATTGTGTGCGCAGTAGCCGCACGTGCATCAACAAAGTAGTGCCAAGCGTGCGCCTGTGTCATAAGTAAAGGGCCGGCTGGCTTGACCGTTAAAGGGTGCTGTAACCCCCAAAGTACACTCCAGTCCAAACCAAATAAAAAAATATTTTCTGTGTTTGTAAATTGTGTGCACTGTGGCTGCACGTGCATCAACAAAGGAGCAGCGCCAAGCGTGCGCCTGTATCCCATAAGTAAAGAGCTGGCTGGCTCATTTCTTAAAGGGTGGTGTAACTCACAAAGTGCACTACTCTCCAGCAAAAATAAAAAAAATATTTTCTGTGTTTGTGTGCGCCTTAGCCGCACGTATATATCAATATAACATAAATGGAGGACCAAACTTTCTCCGATAAAAATAAAATAGGGAAAGATCAAGAACCACTTCCTCCTAGTGCTGTTGCTGCTGCTGGGAGTTGTTCATCATCCCAGAGAGGAAGTAGGAACACCACTACTTTTACTAAACAATTGACCCTCCAACAGTCCCTAGCGATGAGGATGAAGTACGACAGAAGTCATCCTGAAGCAAAACGTATAACTGAGGCCTTGACTGCTATGTTGGTGTTAGACGTGCGTCCGGTATCCGCCAATAGTGCAGTGGGATTTAGACAATTGATGGAGGTAGTGTGTCCCCGGTTCCAAATCCCGTCTAGATTCCACCTGCATCCTCAAAGCAGCAGCGACAAGCGTGCGTCTGTCTGTTAAAGGGTGGTGTAACCCTCAAAGTGCGCTCCACAAACAATAAAAAAATTCTTCTTTTTTTTCTGTCTTTGTGAATTGTGTGGGCTGTAGCCGCACTTGCATCCTCAAAGCAGCAGCGACAAGCGTGCGTCTGTCTGTTAAAGGGTGGTTTAACCCTCAAAGTGCGCTCCACAAACAATAAAAATATTCTTCTTTTTTTTTCTGTCTTTGTGAATTGTGTGGGCTGTAGCCGCACTTGCATCCTCAAAGCAGCAGCGACAAGCGTGCGTCTGTCTGTTAAAGGGTGGTGTAACCCTCAAAGTGCGCTCCACAAACAATAAAAATATTCTTTTTTTTTCTGTCTTTGTGAAATGTGTGGGCTGTAGCCGCACCTGCATCCTTAAAGCAGCAGCGACAAGCGTGCGTCTGTCTGTTAAAGGGTGGTGACACCCTCAAAGTGTGCTCCAGAAACAATAAAAATATTCTTCTTTTTTTTTCTGTCTTTGTGAATTGTGTGGGCTGTAGCCGCACTTGCATCCTCAAAGCAGCAGCGACAAGCGTGCGTCTGTCTGTTAAAGGGTGATGTAACCCTCAAAGTGCGCTCCACAAAAAAATAAAAATATTCTTCTTTTTTTTTTTCTGTCTTTGTGAATTGTGTGGGCTGTAGCCGCATTTGCATCCTCAAAGCAGCAGCGACAAGCGTGCGTCTGTCTGTTAAAGGGTGGTGTAACCCTCAAAGTGCGCTCCACAAACAATAAAAAAATTCTTCTTTTTTTTTCTGTCTTTGTGAAATGTGTGGGCTGTAGACGCACCTGCATCCTTAAAGCAGCAGCGACAAGCGTGCGTCTGTCTGTTAAAGGATTACATCGGTGACAGCATCCAAGTAGGCATGTCAGACAGTCCGTACCTGTACTGGCAGGAAAAAGAAGCAATTTGGAGGTCCCTGTACAAACTGGCTCTATTTTACCTGAGTTGCCCCCCCTCCAGTGTGTACTCCGAAAGAGTGTTTAGTGCAGCCGGGAACCTTGTCAGCGAAAGGCGTAGGAGGTTGCTTCCACAAAATGTGGAGAAGATGATGTTCATAAAATGAATTATCAACTCTTCCAGGGAGACCAGCCTCCAGAACGTACAGAGGGACCTGTGGTTGTGGATTCCAGCAGGGACGAATTAATACTCTGTGAGGATGAGGATGTACACAACACTGAAGAGGGTGAGGAATCGGTGGATGAGGAGGATGAGGACGACATCTTGCCTCCGTAGAGCCAGTTTGTGCAGGGACACATTAATTGCCAGCTTGTTTTGTGGGGGCCCAAACGAACCAATCATTTCAGCCACAGTCGTGTGGCAGACCCTGGCGCTGAAATGTTTGGTTTGTTAAAGTGTGCATGTCCTGTTTATACAACATAAGGGTGGGTGGGAGGGCCCAAGGACAATTCCATCTTGCACCTCTTTTTTTTCTTTGAATTATGTACTGTTTGGGGCCTAGTTTTTCAAACTGCCATCCTGTCTGCCACTGCAGTGTCACTCCTAGATGGACCACTCGTATCTCTTAGCATAGTCATCCAGCTACCTCGGCGCAACCTTTTGGATATAAAAACACTATTGTGAGGTGTGAGGTGTTCAGAATAGACTGGAAATGAGTGGAAATTAAGGTTATTGAGGTTAATAATAGCATAGGAGCAGAAAAACCCACAAATTCTGTGATTTTAGCTGTTTTTATGCTTTTTAAAAAAAAATACAGATCCAAAACACAAAACCCCAAACCCAAAACACGGAAGGGTGGTTTTGGCAAAACCAATCCAGATCCAAAACACTTATACCTCTTTTCCACCAAAAACCCAGGTCCGACCTGGGTTTTTGGACATGGTTCCAACCCTGGTCAGACCCAGGTCAGACCCATTTACACTGCACTTTCGATCTGGGTTACTCCCAGGTCAGCCCTGTTCACACTGAACTCAGGTCTGTCCTGCTAAACCTGGGAGGTCATAAAAAGTAGGAGGTGAATGCTCCACAACCACCAATCAGCTCATTTTAGGCATGACCCAAGTCAGATAACCCGGGTTGCACCGTTTACACTGCACAATTACCCGGGTCCATCCTGGGTCCAACCCTTGTAGCTACCTGGGTTAGATTGCTGGGTCACTTGACCTGGGTTATTTTTCAGGGACCTTTTTACACTGAGCGGCGACCTGGGTAGACCCAGCAAAAACCCAGGTTTTTGCTCTGGTGTAAAAGGGGTATTAGAAAGATCCAGATCCAAAACCAAAACACGAAAAGTGGCCGGTGCACACCCCTACTTTAAACGCCATTTTGGCGGGCAGACACGCCTGCATTCGCACATCCACTTTGCGGGTGGTAACAGGGGAAGGTGCTTGTGAACGGAGCGTTCACAAGCACCTTCCCCTGTTACCACCCGCAAACGGCACTATCTGTCACTCCATACTTGCCGACATTCAGCTCCCACCTTCCGGGAGGGAGCTGAATGCCTGCATTGTGTGGGGGGTGTGGCCGGGCTATGATGCCGTTTTGGGGGTGGGGCCGGGGGCGTGACCGCACGATCGCGTCATCGTGGCCCCGCCCCCTCTTCACAACCAGCTGGGTTTTTTACTATTAATCTGGGGGGGTAGGCGGCAGCCGGGAGGCTTGCCTGCCTTTCCGGGGGGTCGGGAGCGGCACCCGATATTCGGGAGGCTCCCGACCAAATCGGGAGGGTAGGCAAGCCTGTGTCACTCAAAGCAGCGACCTGATAGTGGCTTATGAGCTACCAAAATCATATCGCAACAAATGGCTTGCGCACGCGCACTGCGAATTATACACATGCACAGATGGGCCAGGTCCTTTATCTCTTTCCACTTTATCATCTGTGCGGCTCAGTTGCGCCAGGTGCCTCGTGCCATATAGGCCTATTGATTCTTGGTGCATGAGGACACAGGAAGACAAGGGGAAAGGTAGGGGGACGATTTGGGTGTCATCAGCATAGAGAAGACAATAAATATTGCTGCTATTATAGCCATTTTAATAATTACTGTAGCAATGCAGTGGTGTCGCTAGGGGGGGTGCAGAAGGGGCAGGTTGTACTGGGTGACACCATCTAGAGCAGTGATTTTCAACCTTTTTTAACTCGCGGCACACTACACAAGATTTTAAAATTGCCAAGGCACACTATCCGGTGATGCGGTGTGCGCGGACTATGAAAAAACACACTATATTAGTTCCCACAGGAACAAAACACACTACATTGGCCCCCACAAGAATGAAAAACACACTACATTGGCCCCCACAAGAATAAAACAATCCCATTGGCTGGCCTAACAGAAAAAAAAACCCACATTGCTCCCCACAAAAAAAACAACCATACCACATTGCGCCCCACAGAAAAAGAAACCTATGGCTGGCCCCACAGAAACAAAAAACAAAACAAAACACATTGTTCCCCACTAAATAGGCAAATATATGGCAGGATAACATATGGCTGGTTCTCACTAAAAAAAATGACATGACTGGTTCCCACGAAAAAATAAACTATGGCTGGTACCCACGAAGAAGAAAAAAATGTCTGGTCCCCACAAAACCCACATTTCTTCCCCCCTTGTCACTCACACTGCAGCAGGATCGCGTGTGGGCGGGCTTCCAGGCAGGCTGCAGAGCCTGCCTGGACAGAGCGCGGGCTGGCTGATTGGCGCAGGGCGTTGGCTGGCAGAGCGGGCTGGAGGGCAGTGGACAACGCGGCGTGTGTGACCTGTGATGTCGCATCTTTGCAGGTCACTACCTGGTCACGCCTGAGTCTCCCAGAGGAGCTCAGCGGCCCGGGATGCTGAAGTACAGTAAAATGTGCCCGGTGGCTCTGACAGCCCCGCGGTACACTTCACTACTGGCCACGGCACACTAGTGTGCCGCGGCACACCGGTTGAAAACCGCTGATCTAGAGGGTGACACCAACATAGCAGAGCATCTCTACTATTTTGGTGTCATCCCCTGAGATGGTGTCACCGAGCGCCGAGCACCGATGATGGGTGACGAAACTGCAAAACTGCACAGAACAGGTCCGCGAGGCCAATCCCCCTACCACGTGCTCGAGAGGTTCAGAGTGCTGCACTGGCGTCACCACATCCGGTGACACCACTGTAGCAGACGCCCATGATGTATTGCTGCTAACACTCAAGTTCAGCAGAGAAAACACAGAAGTACTATAGAAGTTTCCCAAACAACTGGGTGTGCTCGCTCACCCCAAAGCGAATGCACAAAGTGAAACGTACCGAACTGCCATTTCGGCAATTGTAGATGGTATCGGTATGTTTAGCCGCCGGATCAAATACCGACAGCGGCAGCCCGACGGGTCGGAATCCCGGCAGCAGCAGGTAAGTAGTCTAACCCTCCCCTCTGCTACCCTAATGGTGCCTAACCCTAACCTCCCCCCTAGTACCTAAGCCAAACCCCGTCTCCCCGCACCCTAAACCTAACCCTCGGGGGGGTGCCTAACCCTAACCCCCCCTAGTGGTGCCTAACCCCCCTTTCCCTACCCTAACCCTCCCGAGGGGTGCCTAACCTCCCCCTCCTGCGCGGCTTCACGCTAAGACACCCGGCATACCTTCGTTCAATAAACCGGGTGTCGGGATTTAGTAGTGGGACTAATTATAGGCGTCGCCTATCTTTAGTCCCATGTCGGGATGTGGCTGTCGGGATATCGGTGGGCGGGATAGCGCCCGCCGGTATCCTGACTACATCCCATTGCAGATGAGTACTGTATGTGGGCTTATGTGCTAGTAATTTGAGGGAGCCCTATTTGTAGTAAACTCCAAATGACTGTACTAAAACACATCTCCGTCCAGCATTGCACAATTGGCGCCACTATATAAATAAATGATAAAAAACATAAATAAATAATGCCTATTTTTTTTTTTTTTTATATGATTACCACCTGGATAAAGGGCATTTCTTTCAGCGAACCATATGTGAATAAAGGACTGCTGGGTCTAAAATCTATACCGTCCATTGATTCAGGACTCATTGCTACTTATTATTATTTATCGGCAGCTGTGAATTTTAATAAGTAACTTTTAATTTTTGTCTGTTATTGCTAATAAATGTTACATTTTAGAACATATTTAATTATTGTCGGCAGTTTTTCTTTTTATGTGCGCCCTCTGTTAGCAAGGACGTCTGCACACAGCGTCTCACCCATCCGTCTTTAGTGTATTTAAAGTCTCTTTCTTTGCATAGTTTATACTGAGAGATATTCTGCCATATTTGCAGAAGTACAATATAAATCAGAAAGTCTGTGTCCAGCACGCTGTCTCCTAATTCATGCTACTCGGAGGAAATTACCTGGGGTTATGACAGGAACAATGCATGAATCCGCATTCACCATGTATCAGGGGATTGCTTTTTTTACGGGAACAAAGTATAATGTTGCAATACTTTGAAATTGTTGAATAAAGAAATCTCGGTTTGTTGTTAGCGAGTAATTTATCATGTTGACGAATACAATGGGGGTCATTTTTAAAGCTTAAAAAAAAGCACAGAGGGTAAATAGTTTCACTCCCCAACGGTCCATCCACAAACGCTATGCAGATAGTTTTACTGTAGCTCAAACTTTTATGGTTACAAAATGTAGTCACCCCAGAGCAAACAGAAAATTTCACACTGTAATGTAGCATTTCGCATGCAGAAACACCCGCACTCACACATAGAACACAGGCACGCTGCATATCATTTTAATCAGCAGAAGCTGCTCATGCTATCTATTTGCACCGTTGTGCGAATAAGATGCATTTGAAGGTAAAAAGATGCACGGAAAGACGCTCGGTGCTACTGAGTCCCTCCACGGCATTGCGCGACTAGAAGGGCTGTTTAACGCACCAGGAGGCTAGATGTATGTGGACCCATCTGTACAGTGCCAGGAACACCAACAGCCGAGCCCGGGGGAAGAAGGGGGAGTGGCCTAATCACGGGAGAAAAACAAAACAGAAACCATTTTTGGAGCCCCACGAAGCGGTGCTGAGCACTGGGGAGGGGGGCGCTGTGAACCACTCAGCCAAGTGCATAACCTGTGAGGGGCACGATCAGTGTGATTGCTCTCTCCACAGGCATAGGAGACTGCTGTGGCTGCTGCTTAGCAGCGGCGAGCAGTCTCCCAGTGCAGCCCAGCATACAGCAGCGTGTGCTGGGCTGCTTTGATGTAAGAGGG
This sequence comes from Taudactylus pleione, assembly GCA_031769625.1. NCBI lineage: Eukaryota > Metazoa > Chordata > Amphibia > Anura > Myobatrachidae > Taudactylus > Taudactylus pleione. Next base: position 4,990,499 of record JAUIMM010000570.1, on the reverse strand, counting down.
AGGGGGGGTGGCACCGGACCCGGGCCCCCACTGGGACCCTCCACCAAGCCTGGGCCCGGGTAATTAGTACCCGCTCCCCCCCCCTCTCGGCGCCCCTCTACAGTACATACAGCATCACAGTGACCACCATACAGTACACACAGCATCACAGTGACCACCATACAGTACACACAGCATCACAGTGGCCACCATACAGTACACACAGCATCACAGTGACCACCATACAGTATACACAGCATCACAGTGACCACCATACAGTACACACAGCATCACAGTGACCACCATACAGTATACACAGCATCACAGTGACCACCATACAGTATACACAGCATCACAGTGACCACCATACAGTACACACAGCATCACAGTGACCATACAGTACAAAGACTCAAACTAATGTAGGCAACGCATTGCATTTTATGTAATATTTATAATATTATGTCATATTTAAACCGTTTCCCATTCAACCCCATAAATGCCATTAGACCATGACCACATGTCACTTTAAATATAATCAGACAACTTCACATATCCCTTAAATGCCCCCCAGACCTTTCTATATGCCCTCAGACTTCCCACATCCCCCTTGTAATGCACTTAACAGCTAATTATTTGATTGGTAATACGTGATAATGCGCAGCCAATCAGATAACAGTTTTCAGACACTGAGGCCGCTCCACGTCATTAATATCCACCAAGTGATTTCCCAAAATAGGGACCCAGGAGAGTACTGGGATCCCTCCTCCCCTTAGAAAGAAGCACATTGACAGCCATGATTTCAATCAGTCACATAGGTGCTGATTTTCAGCAGTGGGAGCAGTCAATCTCCCTGTACCCCCCCCCCTCCTAAAGCTAAATTGGGCATGTGAGACATATTTTCAATTTAAAAAAATCTGCCTACAAAAGTATTTACCCTTGATGAGTCTATTTACACTCGATAAGTTAGTCCACCCAGAGTTGGACTAGCTCATGGGACCAGTCCATGTATACTGGAGCAATGCTTAGAGGAGTTGGGTATGAAATACCGGCAGTAGGGATGCCCACTGTCAAAATGCTGAAAGCGACTTCCTGATGCTCGGTATCCCGACAAGGGATGGGTAAGTATACTAACCCTCCCCCTTTCTCCGCCTAACCCTCCTTTCTTGAACCCTAACCCTCCCCACCCCGCCCTGTTAGAGCCTAAACCTAACCCACCCTCTTAGTGCCTAGCCCTAATCCTCCCTGGTGCCTAACCCTATCCCCCCCTAGTGGTGCCTAACCCTAACCGATCCCCCTTAGTGCCTAACCCTAACCCCCCTAGTGGTGCCTAACCCTAACCCCCCCTAGTGGTGCCTAGCTCTAACTTCCCCCCCAAAGCCTAACTCTAACTTCGCTGTGGTGCCTAAACATAACCATCCCCTCTGCTGCTAACAGCTAAGATGCCCCGGTGTACCTTTGACTGGGATGGCGGCTATCGAGATTCGGGCATTGGGATTTAGAAACGGCGTCTGGATTTCGACGACTTTCTTTAGTCCCAACATCATTTCGACTGCCAGCATCCCGTCCGCCAGCATACTAACTAACTACATCCTGCCCCGCACTTGTAGTGTATGCGCTAGATTTACATCATATGTAATTACACTCACATACATACAGTATATACCATACTTGTAATAGGGGGGTAAGGCGCGCTCTTCTGTGGGAAGTAGGAGTGTGTGCTACGTGTGGGTGTGTACGGGATGTCTAAAAGAGAGACTGAGTCGGTAATGTTGGGTCAATAGCTTTATTTGAGTAGGCACAGTGCTGCTTGAGAAACAAATGACCCTGGGGTGTAAGGGGGTGTGGATGGATGCGTGCACGGGGGGGAAGGTGGGTGGACCCTTTTAGGGGGCTCCTTGCCGTGCAGTTCTTGACCAGCACGTAATCCCTGCTGGACCTTTGGTCAACAGTCTTATCGCCCGGCAATGTGGTAGTGGAGGGTGTGGTGGCGGCGTCCTGCAAATGTGCAACTTACCTACCGGTAGGTGCCTTGGTAGACGTTGCGATATGGAGATGGTGATCGGCAGTCTCTGGTTGTTGTGCAGCGTTGTGGCTGTAAACTGTTCTTTCTGTGCATGTCTCTTGGAGCGGTTGTGCCACGTGCTGATGGTGATGGTGGTGGCGTTCTTGATGGCAGACTGGAGATGTTTGCGTCAGCTCAGTGTCTGTACCCGGTAAGGGTGGGCGGACTGTGACGGGCTGGCGGCACCTGGGATCGGTAATCACGCTTGTGCCGAAGTGTAGGTACCGCGTGTGCCGGCGGGACGACCGGGGGTGGGAGTTTGTTATGGGTGCTGCTGGAAGCCGGGTGTGCCTGTCAGGGCCGCCATCAGGGGGGGACTGCCGGGACTGCAGTCCCGGGCCCGGCCTCTGGCTGAACAGGGGGGGCCTGCCGGGGCCCGTTTGCTATTACCGCCATTGCAGAGCCTGCTATAATGATAAGAAATGGTGCCCAGCCGCCGCTGCTACCGCCCACCAACCTGCTCCTCAGCGTTGGTGAATGGATAGCTAGGAGCCGGACTCTGGAGCTGGAGGAGGCAGCCAGGGCCCGCTCGGGCTGCTCCTCCACCAGCTTACATGATGGCAGGGCAGGGACGTCAGCGCACGTGACTTCATGACGTCACGGCGCGCAGCTTGAGGGCGCCACTGAATCCACAGCAGGAAGGTCAGTGACGCTTGCACATCTCCGGCGCCTGTTTAGTTGTGCCTGGTCTGCACCTTGTGACCCCATGGCTGTGTGTGACCCGGGCAGCATGCGCAGGTTCGGATTAAGGGGGGAGATGCGCGGGGGGGCGAGTATTCCAGGACCTCCTTCTCTCTGGGGCCCCCCAGCCTGCTCCAAAGCAGCTCTAGCGCTGCAGTCTGGAAACAATTTTGCTTATCTCTAGCCTCCGCCGCCCCGCGCTGCTGCTGGCGGTGGAGGCCGGAGACTAGCATGATCGGTCCCCTCCCCGGCCTGTGCAGTGGTTGGCACCTGACCTGTCAGCCTCCCCTACCTTCCTTCTCCGACGTTAATAAAGCGGCGCTGCGTCTGCGCTACTGATGTCAACGAGGAGCAGGACACTGGTGCTTGGGGACAGCTGGGAGCCTGGAACTCTTGGAGGACTGAGCTGAGCACAGCGCACCCCAGCCAGCAGAGGTAAGTGAGAAAATGGGAATCATTAAATATGTAATGAGGGGGGGTGAGGGGCATCATTAAATATGTAAGGGCTGGGGGTGAGGGGCATCATTAAATATGTAAGGGCTGGGGGTGAGGGGCACCATTAAATATGTAATGACTGGGGGTGAGGGGCATCATTAAATATGTAAGGGCTGGGGGTGAGGGGCACCATTAAATATGTAATGACTGGGGGTGAGGGGGTATCATTAAATATATAATGACTGGGGGTGAGGGGTATCATTAAATATATAATGACTGGGGGTGAGGGGTATCATTAAATGTGTAAGGGCTGGGGGTGAGGGGCACCATTAAATATGTAATGACTGGGGGTGAGGGGGGATCATTAAATATATCAGGACTGGGGGTGAGGGGGGATCATTAAATATATAAGTGCTGGGGTGAGGGGGATCCTTAAATATATAATGGCTGAGGGTGAGGGGGGATCATTAAATATATAATGGCTGAGGGTGAGGGGGGATCATTAAATATATAATGGCTGGGGGTGAGGGGGGATCATTAAATATATAAGGGCTGGGGGTGAGGGGGATCCTTAAATATATAATGGCTGGGGGTGAGGGGGGATCATTAAATATATAATGACTGGGGGTGAGGGGGGATCATTAAATATATAATGACTGGGGGTGAGGGGGGATCATTAAATATATAATGGCTGGGGGTGAGGGGGGATCATTAAATATATAAGGGCTGGGGGTGAGGGGGATCCTTAAATATATAATGGCTGGGGGTGAGGGGGGATCATTAAATATATAATGACGGGGTGAGGGGGGATCATTAAATATATAATGACTGGGGGTGAGGGGCACCATTAAATATGTAATGACTGGGGGTGAGGGGGTATCATTAAATATATAATGACTGGGGGTGAGGGGTATCATTAAATATATAATGACTGGGGGTGAGGGGCATCATTAAATATGTAAGGGCTGGGGGTGAGGGGCACCATTAAATATGTAATGACTGGGGGTGAGGGGGTATCATTAAATATATAATGACTGGGGGTGAGGGGTATCATTAAATATATAATGACTGGGGGTGAGGGGTATCATTAAATGTGTAAGGGCTGGGGGTGAGGGGCACCATTAAATATGTAATGACTGGGGGTGAGGGGGGATCATTAAATATATCAGGACTGGGGGTGAGGGGGGATCATTAAATATATAAGTGCTGGGGTGAGGGGGATCCTTAAATATATAATGGCTGAGGGTGAGGGGGGATCATTAAATATATAATGGCTGAGGGTGAGGGGGGATCATTAAATATATAATGGCTGAGGGTGAGGGGGGATCATTAAATATATAATGGCTGAGGGTGAGGGGGGATCATTAAATATATAATGGCTGGGGGTGAGGGGGGATCATTAAATATATAAGGGCTGGGGGTGAGGGGGATCCTTAAATATATAATGGCTGGGGGTGAGGGGGGATCATTAAATATATAATGACTGGGGGTGAGGGGGGATCATTAAATATATAATGACTGGGGGTGAGGGGGGATCATTAAATATATAATGGCTGGGGGTGAGGGGGGATCATTAAATATATAAGGGCTGGGGGTGAGGGGGATACTTAAATATATAATGGCTGGGGGTGAGGGGGGATCATTAAATATATAATGACGGGGTGAGGGGGGATCATTAAATATATAATGACTGGGGGTGAGGGGCACCATTAAATATGTAATGACTGGGGGTGAGGGGGTATCATTAAATATATAATGACTGGGGGTGAGGGGTATCATTAAATATATAATGACTGGGGGTGAGGGGTATCATTAAATGTGTAAGGGCTGGGGGTGAGGGGCACCATTAAATATGTAATGACTGGGGGTGAGGGGGGATCATTAAATATATCAGGACTGGGGGTGAGGGGGGATCATTAAATATATAAGTGCTGGGGGTGAGGGGGATCCTTAAATATATAATGGCTGAGGGTGAGGGGGGATCATTAAATATATAATGGCTGAGGGTGAGGGGGGATCATTAAATATATAATGGCTGAGGGTGAGGGGGGATCATTAAATATATAATGGCTGAGGGTGAGGGGGGATCATTAAATATATAATGGCTGGGGGTGAGGGGGGATCATTAAATATATAATGGCTGGGGGTGAGGGGGATCCTTAAATATATAATGGCTGGGGGTGAGGGGGGATCATTAAATATATAATGACTGGGGGTGAGGGGGGATCATTAAATATATAATGGCTGGGGGTGAGGGGGGATCATTAAATATATAAGGGCTGGGGGTGAGGGGGATCCTTAAATATATAATGGCTGGGGGTGAGGGGGGATCATTAAATATATAATGACGGGGTGAGGGGGGATCATTAAATATATAATGACTGGGGGTGAGGGGGGATCATTAAATATAATGACTGGGGGTGAGGGGGGATCATTAAATATTTCAGGGCTGGGGGTGAGGGGGGATCATTAAATATTTCAGGGCTGGGGGTGAGGGGGGGATCATTAAATATATCAGGACTGGGGGTGAGGGGGGATCATTAAATATATAAGGGCTGGGGGTGAGGGGGATCTTTAAATATATAATGGCTGGGGGTGAGGGGGGATCATTAAATATATAATGACGGGGTGAGGGTGTATCATTAAATATATAAGGGCTGGGGGTGAGGGGGATCCTTAAATATATAATGGCTGGGGGTGAGGGGGGATCATTAAATATATAATGACGGGGTGAGGGGGTATCATTAAATATGTAAGGGCTGGGGGTGAGGGGGTATCATTTAATATATAAGGTATTAGTGTGAGAAGATCATCAAATATATTATATAAGGGGTTAGGGGGAAGATCCTTAAATATATAATATATATATTAGAATAATCATATACTATATGTAATTTACTAATATATTATGAGTTGTTGGGAGTTGGAAAGACATAATCATACAATATATACGGGAAGAAGTGGGGGGGACAGTTACTACACATAGAATGGATTGTATCTTTGTGCGTGTATATATATTATATCTACAGTATGTATATGTTATGTGCCCCCGCTGATAGGACCTGTGCTGCTGCCTCATGGAGGTGTGATGGGAGGAGGCGTACGCACCACGGGCATGGTCAGGGGAGGTGGTGCAAGAGGGAGGGGGCCCCCCTGTCATAAGTGCCCCTGGCACCTTGAAGGCTTAAACGTCACGTAGCATGAGGTATTGTGGGCAGAGAGTAAGCAGTCATCCCGGGTCATACTGCAAGCAACACAGGGGCTTGTCCATTGGAGCTCGTGCTTCATGTACTGATGGGGGTGGAGGGTGCTGTCCGGACTGTGCCTTCGCCATGCACCTGTGTAAGGTGTGTGGTGGGTGTTGGGGAGGGAGTGACATTATTGCTGTGTGTGCATCTCTGATCTTTAGCCACTGCTGGAATTTGTTGCAATGGTTACTTGCAGCCTGGTGCTGTATATGTGTGTACCTTCCTGTGTGCAGGAGGTACATGTCTTTAGTACATGGGGGGGGGGCGCTAGGATGAAGCCCTGCCTAAGGTGTAGAGAGAGCTTGCACCGGCCCTGGCAAGGTCGACGTCAGAGGAGCCACAGACCAAGAGGAGCAGTCGCGTCTGCAGTGCTGGTGGTGGAAGAAACAGGATCCTTCTTAACGGAAATAAGGTAAGTGGTATAAATGGGCAGCAGGGCACACAGACTGGATTTAATAACGGGGAATGAGATGGTGAGAAAAAAAGGCTGCGCAGAAACTGGAAGTAATAACCTTGGGGGGCTGGTGATGAGGCTGGGCATTAATGAGGATGGTTAGGGACCTGCCTAAAGAGTTTACCTTTTTTTTTTTGTATGTATGGATAAGGTAACAGGGGGGGGGGCCCTGCCTAGTTTGTCTGTCCCGGGCCCCACAATTTCTGATGGCAGCCCTGGTGCCTGTGCCCGGGTAGAGGGCGGGTAACGGCGGGGTAGCGGCTCCGAGGTGTGGGAGGCACGCTGCTGGCCGGACCATGTGCCGCGTGTGCCGGCGGGGCAGACCGGTGTTGTGTCTGGAGGCTGCTCGCGGCTCCTGACAATGAGGTCACTTGGTTGCCACCGGAAGTGTTGTGTGCACAAGGCGGGGGTGCCGCTCGCCGAAGATGCTGGCGGCTCCTTGTGACGCACCACCCTGCGTTCAGCTGGGGGAATTGTTTAGCTGAGCAGAGTGCGGACTTGGATGAGTAGACGGTGGTAGATGTTAGTCCCAACATCATTTCGACTGCCAGCATCCCGTCCGCCAGCATACTAACTAACTACATCCTGCCCCGCACTTGTAGTGTATGCGCTAGATTTACATCATATGTAATTACACTCACATACATACAGTATATACCATACTTGCCTACTCTCCAGAAAGTCATCCTGGTCACTACTCCTCTTCATGGACCCATGACTTGCGGCAGAGCCTAATGTCAAGACGCACCTACCCCTCCCCCCACAGTCATCAGCTGCATCACCTCTATTAACTCTTCTGGAGGGGAACATTTTAAAGATGTCAAATATGGTATTCACACAACAAAGCCATAAGCACAAGAATTGTTTGTTAACACTTGTTTTAATAGTGACATAAGCAGTCTATATGAAGCTTGATATAACACTGCAGATATACTTTTTTGTAGAGATGTGCGCCGACCCTCGTGTTTTGGTTTTGGATCTGGATCTCCCCTGGTCTTGGATCTGAATCTGGTTTTAGATTTTTTTCCTTGGTGTTTTGTTTTTCGGTTTTGGATCTGTTTTTTTTCTTAAAATATCATAAAAACTGCTAAAATCACATAAAATGGGCCTGTTTTTGTTCCTACAGTATAATTAACCTCAATAACATTTATTTCCAGTAATTTCCAATCAATTTTGACCACCTCACAATATTATTTGCTTCATCTAGTTAAGGCCAAAAGGTTGCATCCAGCTAGCTGGCTGACTTAGCTAAGTGACACAGTGGGCGGCACTAACATGTGGCAGTTCAGCTTCCAATTTCCAACACGGACACAGTGTGTTATACAGTGTGGGTTGGATACACCAATAGTGCACTTACTGTGACAGCTGTGTCGGCAGAGCGGGGTTGCTGACGGTGTCCTCAGTACATGGAATGGCAGTGCTGGCAGTGTCCCTAGTGAAAGGTACCGGCGATGTCGGCAGTGCCAGGTGTGTCTTTAGTGCAGGTTTGCTGGCTGTGTCGGCAGTGCAAGGGTTGCTGACGGTGTCCTCAGTATGAGGAATGGCAGTGCTGCGGTACTGGCAGTGTACTCAGTGAAGGGTACTGGCGATGTCGGCAGTGTGGGGGTGCCAGCGGTGTCTTCAATGCAGGTTTGCTGGCTGTGTCGGCAGTGCAAGGGTTGCTGACGGTATCCTCAGTGCATAGAATGGCAGTGCTGTGGTGCTGGCAGTGTCCTCAGTGAAGGGTACCGGTGGTGGCGGGGGTGCCAGCGGTGTCTTCAGTGCAGGTTTGCTGGCTGTGTCGGCAGTGCAGGGGTTGCTGACAGTGTCCTCAGTACATGGAATGGCAGTGTGGGAGTGCTGGCAGTGTCCTCAGTGCAGGATACCGGTGGTGTTGGCAGAGCGGGGGTTCCAGCGGTGTCCTCAGTGCAGGTTTGCTGACTGTGTCAGCAGTGCAGGGGTGTTCTCAATGCAGGGTGCCGGCAGTGTCGGCAGCATGGGGGAGCCAGTGGTGTCAGCAGCGGTGCTGCCAGCTGTGTCGACAGTGGGAGTGCCTACAGCTGGTGTGTCGGCAGCGGGGGGTGCAAGCACTGGGGGTGACGGCAGCAGGTGTGTCGGCGGGGGGAACCAGCGCCATCTTCTTTTAGTTGTTTTTCCCCTGCATTCAATGGGCTTAACGCTGATTGGCTGAGAGCCGTGACAGACGGCTCTGCCAGTCAATTAGCGCTTTGCCCATTGAAGGCAAAGGGTTTATCAAAAATGGCAGCTCGAGGCAAAACCTCGAGATCCGACAGCAGAATGCAAGGTTTTGTCTCGGGAGAGGGACCCGGGGCAGGCAGGGAGATCCGAGCTTGAAATGCGGGTGGGTTCGGTTCTCTGATATCGGAACCCGCTCATCCCTACTTTTTTGCACACAAAGAGCCGTATTCAATTTGGGAGCGAAAAAAGTCCATGCTGGACTTTTTGCTCCACATCGCTGATCTTCCGGGGATAAAGTATCGGGCGTGTGTCCGCTTTATCCCCGTATTCAATTAAGAAGCAGTGAAAATGGGAGCCGGCAGAAAGGTATCGCTAAAAATTTGGGAATTTTCGGGTTTTGTTCCTAGGACCCCCCTAAAGATGTCCAGACATGGGGGTTCACTCTAGGTACCCCCGTTTAGCCCTGCAGAATGTGTTCGGCATTTTTAAATAGCCGCGGCAGGTGTTTTTTCCCCACATTAGAAGAAGTGATGCAGAAGAGCACTTAGGCTTATTTTTTCATTTTTTAAGTGGTCACATCAAATTTGGGGTACTTGAAAATGGGTACTAGCATATTTTTAAGTCTCTAAACTTGTAGAACACCCCCGAACCTATTTGGCTGTTTTTAAACACTGTTCCCCATTTCTTTTTTTAATTACCCCAAATTTAAAGTAAATTTGTTGGGGTGTCCCGTTTTTTTTTTTTTAACTTTATTTTACACAGTTCGTTTTAAGGGGTCATTCCCAAGGGTGCAGGCTTTTTTTTTTAAGCCTGCACCCCTAAACCCCAATTCTGCACTTTTTTTCGCCACCTATTCAGTGGTGAAAAGTTATCCCCGTTTTTTTTTTTCAAAGACTGTTCGAACCTGCGAAAAGTCTTTGAAATTGATTACGGGGATAATTGAAACATGCGAAAATGACGTCATCATCGATAATTTATCGACGATTTCGACTTTTCGCAGCCTAATTGAATACCCCCCAAATTCCTATAATCTATGCATGAACAATTAAGAGACAATTAAGTGGCTAATTAGTTCTGGCAACCATCATCATCTTCATCATCAGGATGTAATTGCACCAGCCCTAATTTGCCCAGAATAGATATGGCTACAGAGAGCCAGGTGAGTGCACCCTCGATGTGATTACTTGTGTTTGGCGCTGTTTTGTCCTTGTTTGGGTTGGTACACCAGCAAGTTCCTGACAGTCAGTGTGAACTCTGATCCCTCCCTCCTGTGATGCCGTTACCTGAGAGATCTGACACCTACTGAGCATTTCAGATACGGGACAACAAGTAGAATTATATAAAACATACCTCCCAACATGACCCTCTCCAGGAGGGACACCATGCTCTGGTCCTGGACTTCCCTGGTAAGTTATGATTGGTGGAGGCTCCAGAGGTGGGGCTGCAGCACAGTCCAAAATTCAAATAGGGGAGTCACACCAACTGCCAGTGAGTCCCAGCCAGTGATGTTTGGCAGCGTGTGAAATGACAGTTGGTGTGACTCCCCTATTTGAATTTTGAACTGCGCTGCAGCCCCACCTCTTACCAGGGAAGTCCAGGACCAGAGCATTGTCTCCCTCCTGGAGAGGGTCATGTTGGGAAGTATGATATAATAGATATATTCATAAAAAGACAGCATCGTTAGAGGCATGCAGCTATCGCATAAAGTCATACTTGTGAAGAGCTCTTTTCAGCTTGCTTGTTCTCTTATTTAATTATCATATCATTATTTACGACCAGCTATTTGTATAGCGCATACATATTCCGCAGCGCTTTACAGAGCATATTTGGCCATTCACATCAGTCTTATGGTCTTACTGTGAATTTAAACAACTTCTGTTAATTGAGGCAAATCCCTCAGACCTTATTTTACATTTCCCCGCTTTGTGGTCTATGTCAAAATGAACAGATTGGTAAAGATCCAAAGTCATGTCTACAGCAATTAGCGCTTGTCTAGTTGTCGGTTGCTTCCAATTTCTGATTAAGATAAATAATTGAAAGTAAAAGTCTGGTTTTACCAGAGCAGCGAGAAAATTTTGCTCTTATTTGTTTTTATTTCAAATCACGGGTGTGATCCAGGCTCTCGTATTAAAGCCGAACATTGGGACATTTGTGTATCCTGGGGCTATCTCACTGTCTTATTGACATTTATAGAATATTTGTGGGTGCTGTTAAATCTCGTGATACAATGGATTATCATTTACTACTGATTAGCACTTAGGGGCCTATTTGTCAACGAGTTTTATCATACGCAACGAGTTTTAAAACTTGCTGTGTAGGATAAATGGTGCTTCAGCCAATCAGCTCCCAGCTGTCATTTTTCAAACAGATGACAGTTGGGAGCTGATTGGCTGAAGCACCATTTATCATACGAAACAAGTTTTATCGCTCAGCACATAGTGGGACTGTATTCTGGGTATGTGATTTGGGCCCCTTTTGACCCAAGGGCATGGGTACACTACACACCCTGCACTTATTACAGATATTCCACCGCTGTTAGGTACATGAAAGACAGACAGACAGACAGAAATAATGGATTCCTGACAAATATTGTGAAAACAATTTGCATGATTTTTTTTATTCATCAAAATGTTCTCTCGTGTGCCATAGGCGTTTCTTCAAGGCAATAGTGAGGAAGGGAGGAATAGACTCATCAAAGAGTGAGACACATGAGTTATCTGAGAGCCCCTTTGGAACCTTTTCAGAAAATAAATCAGTCAGTCACATCAGTCCCTGCCCCAGTGGACCTTACAATCTATATTCCCTACCACATGCACACTCACATACACACTAGGGTTGATTTTTGTTGGGAGTCAACGAACCTACCAGTATATTTTTGGATTGTGGGAGGAAAGTGAAGCACTCGGAGGAAACCCACGCAAGCACAGAGAGAATGTACAAACTCCACACAGTTAGGGCCATGGTGGGAATCAAACCCAAGACCTCAGTACTGTGAGGCAGTAATGCTAACCATTACACTAATCATGCTGCCCAATTGACCTATCATAGGAGCATATTGGAATGTAAAGGCTAGATGGCGAGTGATAGTCACCCCAAATTATAATAACAGCCCCCACATTTAACAAAATGCCCACCATTGTGCAGATAGACGGACTGAGGAAGGTTCACCAGGCATCTAAAATGCCACAGATTTAAGCTGGTTGATCTTAGCATAGTGAAAAATGTTGAGCCTATTCCTGGACTCCTGATATTTGACTGGAGTCTGATTGGGCTATACGGCTCTCCTTGGAATCAAACTGATATTTTTTTATTTTATTATATTATATTAAAATATTGGTGGCCCATTGGTAGTTATGATTTACACTACTATTCATTTTATATCAGATTCTTAAGAAATGTCTATTTGTATATTAAACAGTCCATCATCTAATATATTGTATATAGTAGCGCTGGTTTCCTATCTATTAGCTATGGGAGGGAAGAACTGTACAGATGAAAAGAGGCTGAAGCTCCTCCTACCAAACCATTATGTAGGCCGATCTTATGTTCTTTAAGCACCTCTGAGTCAGGCCGATTGTATGCTGTGTGACAAGATCAGGGTAAGGATGCTGTCTCCTAAGGTAAATGGGTGCACTTTCACACAGCCGCCAATTAGTAGCACATCAGCCCAAGGTCTTGGCACAAGTATCTGCAGCTAGTTTTATTTTGCAGCAAAAAGATAACTATAACATAAAAAAAGCCTATCCTGTCCCAGCTGTAACCAAACAAATGATTCCCTACCTCAGCATGAAGGAACCTAACGTCCCTCTCACAAAACAACAGTATTTGCACAGTACTTACAGCCAGTAATCACAGTGACTCTCAACATCCTTTTCCCTGTTCCCCAGGTAGCGAGAGACCACCAGACAAGAGCCAGGAATCTAGGGAACACATAGCTCCCATTTACCAGTTTTATCACAGCTGATAAACAAGATTCTCTGTGCAAAATAATTTACACCTATACATTTTATTCACATATCTTGAAATCTAAAGTGAATATAAATAATATATGAATAGAATGTAAAGTCAAAACTGTTTTGAAAGCAAATGTAGTTGTGGAACATTAAAGTGAATTAAGTTGTTGAAGATAAAATATTTATTTAGATTTTGTTCATTCAATAACAAGAGTCACGGAAATCTACGTTACATCCTGACACTTGAAATTGTATTTTCTAAAGTGGCTTATTAGACGTGTAACAGCGGCTTCCGCCAGGTAGTGCCAGACGTTCTGTATAAGTCTCTGGGCTTTGGAACCTGACTTATTTAATAGCCTGGGATAAGTCCTCAGAAGAATACGCGTTTCCTATTCTTCTCAGCTTGGTCCGCCGTCATTACTATTTAAGTTATAGGATATGATTAGGTATGGAAGCAAAGTGCTTCCAGAATACTTATTTTTCATGAAACACGAACCGTATTTCTTGTGCTAATGTTTGAAGGAAGAATGTAGCTCATTACAGTGACTGGACAGGATCAGTGGACCTGTACGATTCCTGTAGGCTGCTCTTAGCTCCACTTTCTGCTGGGCAATGAGCTCATATACTATACAAAATGTTTCTCATTTAATGGATTTGTGGGAACTTCCCAGGCTGGAAACCTGCATTGTAAATCTGCCTTTGAAAAACACCAAAAATACACATGGCCTGTTTTAAAAGACTTTTGTAGTCCGTCTAATCTCTCGTATGGTGCTTGTTGGGCATTTTTTCCCCAATTTTATTTTGCCGTTGCAGGTGTGAAAGGAAACCGATATTAAAATATGTTTTTAATGATCTCTGGGTCTGTGGAATTTCTATCCATGTATTATGTAGCCGCGCTCACCCTGTATCTCGCTGACAGACGTGGGCTCGTTTCAGACATACACGTACAGATGGAGTAGTCTTTTATGTACTATATAACTTACATGAGAAGAAATGACATCAATATCAACGTTTTCTCTTTATCATGATGATAAGGAGCCGCCTATGAGATAAAGTGCGGGATGCATGATGCATTGCTTTCGGGATGCGATGCATCCCACTGGTCTAACGGTGGTATGTATGATGATCACCACAAAGGACCGCTCTCTCGGTAAGAGCGGTCTTTTGCGATGGAGGGACTTGCTCTGGATTAGAGCGTGGGTTCTCAACTCCAGTCCTCAAGTACCACTAACAGGTCATGGTTTGCGGAGTTCTTTAATCATTCACAGGCGAGTTCATCAATGTTGCTGGGTCAGAAATCATCCCACTGCTTCCACAGACAGAAATACCCATAACATGACCTGTTGGTGGCTACTTAAGGGTTGCGGGCTGAGAAACCATGGATTAGAAAAAATTTTCAGGACCAACATTCTACAATAGACATAGGAGCACATATTTATATTTTTAATACATTGTGGTTTTACTTTATTTCTTATTGCTGTATTAAGAAATTATAATTAACGGCAGGGGCGTATTAAGTGGCCGATGTATCATTAATCGCAAATCAGACCAGTAAATGAAAGACAATCTTATATTTTTTCCATCATACTGTATGTATCAATAGAGACCAGTTGTAAATATACTAAGCGGTAAACTAGTGTTTTGCGAAAGTCCCCTCCGACTCCTGTTATCTTACTGCATCTGTCTTTAGGCAAATAGTGTTATTCCTTCTCATGCACTAACCGTACTGTACCTCACGCATGCGCTCACTTGCATTTGTGAGGATATTTTAGAGAGCAAAGAGAAATATATATATATATATATATATATATATATACTGTATATTGTGAAAGAAGCACTCGTGAAATGGAGTGTACAGTACCTTTATCCAAGGTTTCTGACCTATGTCTTTTACGGGGTAGGAACCTTCCAGGTCCTGCTGGCCTACTTCCAGGTTCCAAACCCACAGTCTTAGGTTCATTCCACCGCCCAGCACCCTTCTGCCCTGCAACATTCTTACCAGTGATCACCGGAGATCGCCGTTGTGGATTTGGGGCTCGATGGTGCACAGTCAACAGTTCCTCAGCCGCCACATACCTCTCTGCCAGTTCAACCAATTGGTCTGCTGTTTTAGAGGTCCGCATGGCTCACCCACTTGCACAGAGTTGCAGGTAGAGATTGCAGGTATCGGTCCATAATGACCCTTTCCACGATCTGTTGTCCACTTAGAATCTCTGGCTGCAGCGATTTTGTGGTCAGATGGATGAGGTCATGCATTTGAGAGTGTGGAGGCTTTTCTGTTTGGAACTCGTTGGGCGCAAACAAACACTGTGACTCCCAATCAATCGAGTTAGGATTTCTTGTTTCAGTTTATCATAGTCTTTAGCGTCAGTCAGGCACAAGTCAAAGTATGTTTTTTGTGATTTTTCCAGACAGGAAGGGTGCCACAAGACTTGCCCACTGCTCTTTAGGCCAATTCTCTCTCTCGGCTGTTCTCTCAAAGGCAGTAAGATTTGCTTCAACATCATCACTCTGGGTCACCTTTTGCAGAAAGTGACATTGCCCGTATGGAACGAGTGTTTGGTGGACCATCAGTGGAAGCATCTCCAAACCGGGCTACTACTGTCTTCTTTTTTTGCTTTTTACTAGTTATCTTTATGATGTACTGTTTTCTGCTGTTAGAGGGAGTTTGTAACATGTCTAAGATTACTCCGTGTATCACATTGCTTATTCATGGCCATTTTTAGTGTACACTTGGTTGCCGTGGTGATGGATTCGTAGTGTTGACGTCATCTGTGGGCGCTACTCGCCGGGCTCCAGAAACCGCAGGCTCATGTGGGGATGGTGAAGGTATAAGGCATGTGTGTTTTGTATTTTCTGTTTTTTTATACCCTGATGACGATGCAATAAACTTAGCATCGAAATGTTGGTTAAGAACCTCTGTCTGTTATAATTATTTATATACCTGAGTGCTGCCGCAAGTGGTATTTTATATATATATATATATATATATATACACACAAATGTATTTTTTTAAGCATTGAACAATAGAAGGGAATATAAAATAAGGTAAGAATTAAATAAAAAATTTATGTGCAATTACTATATGTTTTATAGCCCAAATAAGTTTGCAAAATGTAAAAAATTATGACAGTTTATTATTAATTCCCGATTTTAAATAACATTAACGTTTCTTACATTTTAAACCCTCTACTTATCCAATCTCTGCCTTCTGACCATTCTGTCATATGGGTTCTGGACTATAGATAGACAATAAAAAAGTCGACAATGCCTTGATAGATACCAGATGTTAGACAGTCAATAGGTCGACTGGGACAAAAGTTGGACCGGAACAAAAGGTTGACAAACTAAAGGTCGACATGTAAGAAGGTCGACATGTACAAATGGTCGACATGGTCAAAAGATCGACTCAAAAATGGTCGACACAAAAATGGTCAACACTAACATCTGGTGTCTATCTAGCCATTTTTTACTGCCTATCGTTTAATCCACACTTCCATCATATACAGTATAGCATCCATGTGGTGCTAAAAATCTGGAGCACCTATTTGATACATATGAAAATGATCGCACTTGATATATACGTTTTAATGGTTTCCGGCAGAGTTATGAGAAATTACAAATGCAGATAGATTAAGCACCACATTCCTGCCATTATTATTGCTTTAAAGCATTTAATACATCTCGGCGATAGTAAATAATGCGATACAGACACGGAAATGGCTTTATGTGACTAATTATTGCAAAAAAAAACCTAAATACAAACCCTTTGATACACTGGCCTCTAAGTGAGGAGGGGGTCCATGTCCAGTCTCCATCCAGGGCCCCTCCTCTCTAGCCTGCGGCACAAGCTCTATGCCATAATGTACTGCACTGCACAGGTGTCCGGGAAAATGGCGCAGTGGACATTATGGGGCCTATTCATTAAACGTAAAAATTCAATGGAGATAATTAGCTTTAGAATACTCATGGAGTTCTAGCTAATTATAGGTGGAATTCATCATTCTACCTCTCCATAAGTATCTATTCCGAAAAGCTGTCATTTTTGCGATGACAGCTTTTCGGGAAATAGATACTTTTCCCTGCCTACACTACCTTATCGCATCTGGAAACAGTGCTAGGCATGCGCTGTTACATCTGTAAAACCAGCGCATGCGCAGCACTGCCTACAGATGCGTTAAGTTTCATTTTCCCGGTGATTTGAGCAGTGCTGCTACTGCCACACAGGGCTACAGAGAGGTTATATCATACTTGTCTACTTACCCGGACCTGCGGGAGGCTGACGATTTTTCGGGTAACCCTCTCCGCACCCCCGGAAGGGTAGGTACCTCTACCGCATTCTGCCAACTTCCTAGTAAAGTGAGCAGAATGGGGAGAGTTTTCCTGGGGATCAGTGGTTGGATGAGTAGGGGGCGGGGCTTAAAGACTCGGTAAGATGTGGTATTCACGGTAATTTACCATGAGGGGGCGGAGCTTCGTGGTGCAAACTGTTCTGCCTCGCCTCCATCACCGCCCACCAGCTTCTCCTCCCCGGCCTTCTCCCGGGACGGAAAACTTGAAATAGGCAAGTATGGTTAATATAAAAGAACATGGCTGTACGGGTGTGCACCGCATATCCTGCAGCCATTATAGATATGTTACTGATTATAGGGTCTAAAACTCGATAATTGATGAATATACCCCTCAGGCAGAAAGGTGCTGCCAACAGAGGGCCTGATTCATCTTGGATCGCAGTTGCTAATGTGTACGCAATTGGTCGATTGTTGCGTAATGCGCATGCGTATGCATCGCAGTGTGCAAACTCACCATTGCAAATGCACAGACACCACGCACTGCACGCAGGGCATTAGCAGATTGATTGACAGGCATAGAGCATTTGGGGGTGGAAAGAGGGGGTGGTTGGGGAAACACAGCCGTGTCTGTGCGTTTGAACGTCGTTGCATGGGCGTGCATAAATTAGCCTGAGTTTTCCACGTGACCTGGAAAGTTAGCAATTTGTGAGTAAGGTCCGACCTGCCGCAATGCTGGGTGTGGGTTTGGTGTCCCTCGATGTGTCCGATGTTTGGCGTAGGCAGAGGGCGTGTGTATGTTAACTGTGCAACGGCATTGCGAATGCAGCATTTGCATATATTCACCTAAGCAGAGGAGTAGCGTGGAACCATAGCACCCGGAGAAAGTGCATGTCATAGCGCCCCCCTCCCCTGTACTGAACTGTGCCAGTGTGGTATGGCCAGCCTGTGGGGGAACACTGGTGAAGAGAAAAACAGTAGTGACAGAATCATGTTGTGGCATGGAGGTTCCATTTGGGGAATAGTACCTGACATTAAGGGGTAACTGCTTTGGCACTGCTTTATTTATGTATAGCACCTAGGATCTGACTTTTATCTCCTTTGAATCATTGTTATTAGTTAATAGAGGAAATTGTATTATATATTCTGATCATTTAACTTAAATTGACAGAGTACATGTGCTAGAGTGAGATTCCACAGGGTGCACAGCATATTACTGCAATTACTGCCCCAAGCAGCTATCACTGGAGTGGGAACACCTATGGGAGGCTCCATTGTCAGCTATGCTCCTACTTCGCAAATATACATTGCACCTATATTAATGTGAGTACTACTAATCATGTTCTGTCTACCACCATTATTATTATTTCAGGTCCCCTAATACTTTTTAAAAGATCTTTTTAATCTCATACCTTATAATTGAAGTATAGGACTTTACCTCAGATGTGTCACTTTTAAGTCCATTGAAGCACAATGAATGAATGAGAAGAGAAGGATCAAACAGGGGAAGTGGAAAGGAAAGTGACAATTAGAGAGGGGTGGTGGCAGAAGCCAATAAGAAAGGAGAGGGTAGAGAGGGGAGGGAATTAAAGAGGTGAGAAGTGAATGTAATCAATCTGACAGGAAAGGGGAGGTGACAGAAGATGATCACAGAGGAGGGAGGGCCGGACGGGAGACAATCTGGGCAGCTTGAGGCAGCATGAAATATAGAAAGGGATCTCTGATCCGTAACTTATTTAGGATATAGAGCAAACAAACCGATATAAAACTAACAGGTGGCCGTCATACTATGCAGTGTCACATGAATTCAGGAAACACTGAATGGCGCCCTCTGTCCATTTTAGCGCCCGGTGCTCATGCTCCACAGGAACCACCCTCGCTATTCCCCTGCGCCTAAGACCTGCCTACAGAATTGCACACAAATTTGCAACTGCGATCCAAGCTGAATCAGGCCCTGAGTAATCACTTGCGACAACTGTAATATATTAATAGCGCCCACCCAACATTACTATAATATCCCCCACATACTTTATCGCCCCCCTACCCCAACATGGTACATCCAGCGGTAACCACTTTTTAATTATTGGGCAAAGTGAAAATCAGTCTTAGGCCCGTATTCAATTACAGGCGAAAAGTCGGCAAAGTTTTGCCTGTCCAACTTTCCGCCTCATTCGCCTGTTTCAGAGGCGAAATCGTTGCGTGCGTGTCCCTGCTTTTTGCCTTATTCAATTCCAAAACAGGCGAAAATGGAAAGTGGCGGATACGGAAAGGCGAAAAGTACTGAAAGAATTGGGGAAATCAGTCTGTACCCCAGAAAATGATGCACTAACATAGGAAGTCAATATAGATGTGTACTAATAGCCCTAATAAAACTATATTGCGTACTTAAGTTGTGTAAATTGCTTGCTATTAACGTCTTTCTAAAAGTGTTGAAGAATGGCATAAAGCTGTATTTTTTGGTGAAAATAAGTAGTCCAGTCATATTTGGGGTACTTGGAAATGGGTGCTAGCATAGTTTTATGTCTCTAAAGTCAACTTTGAAACAACGTGAAAAATGCACCTGCTGTATGCACCTGCAATCCCAAAAACACATGACCCATCCTTGCAGCCCCCCAAGAAGCCTATTTTGCTAGTTTTTATGCTTGTCCCCCACTTTTTACTTTTTCGCCCCCAAAATGACATGTCTTTTGTGTGGTGTTCTTAGGTTTTTTGGTATTTGTTTTGGCTGATTTGTCCTTTGGGGGACTGTCCCAATGGTTCTGAGTCGTTTCCCAACATTTGCACCCCAAAATAAAGATCTTGCAATTCTTTTCACCTTTTAGGCAAAAAAGACCTAGAATTGAATTAGAAGATAAGTCACGGACAGGCGAATAGCGGCAATAGGCAAAACTTTTTCGCTGATTACAGCTTTTTGCGTCTAATTGAATCTGTCCCTTAGCTGACAATAGGGTTTTTCACCATTTCCTCAATATGTACAGTATATTCATCGCCAGTTTTTAACTTTCAGATTCCAGTATATAAACATAAACATCGCTCGGACACAGATGATAGAATATGATAAATTACACATTGAAAGTAAAACATTTTGTGACATACAACACGGCCTATCTGAAAGGCCCAGAGATCTGTCTGTGTTTTCATTGAAGCTCGGTATCAAGTGTAACACATGTTCTGCAGTTTCATTAACACAAACTGGCACCTTAAGGTTACCATATGTTTCCCCCTCTGTAGATCTGCATTTAGCACAAATGTATATTTTCCACCATAAAATCCACTTTAAAATTTGGTCTTTGAAGTCCTGTTAGGAGAAATAACCACCTTGACACATGTTAATGGGCTTTGTTTTGGAATTACATACACCGCCTGCTCCTTGCGGAACATTTCTTTTTAACTATGTATGAAAATGAAGGGATGCAGGTGGTTTGGTGTCATTCTGTAACTAGATCTGTGTTACCATTCACAGTGCACAAGCCCATGTTTGCAAGGCTGAGTCAGGGACAGAACAGCACTTACAAGGGACAGAGGATATTGGGCCTGATTCAGCGAGGATCGCAAGTGCAAAATCGTATGCACCCGGTGCGCGTGCGCGAACCAGCCGCTGCGTTCTCAGTGACTACGCAGACCCATTGCAGTGTGATTGACGGGAAGTACTGTTTGGAGGTGGTGACAGGGGTGGGGGTGGTGCTTGCCGAAATGCAAGCGTGCCAGTGCATTTGAACGCCGTTACGGGGGCATGCATAATTAATCCCCTGTGGTGGCATACGCAACCTGAGCTCTAGATACCGACAGGAAGGTTATCAGTTTGTGAGTGAGGTCTGACCTGCCTTAATTGTGCGTGTGGCTCCGATAGTACTTGATGGTACCGATGTTTTTGCAGACTTGCAAGGTATTACGGATGTGAGTAAAGGGAAGTGGGCGTCTTTATGTTGTGCTGCGGCAGAATTGCGATCGCAGTCATTTGCATAATTTCGCAGCAGAACTGCGTACGCACTTGCTGCCGCGATCGCATCAGCGATCCTTGCTGGATCAGGCCCATTATCTACTGCTAAAGCCAGCTTACACTAATTCCACCAACGCTCGCAATACAGAGGCCAAAGACGGGCTACCGAATGAAAAAGCAAAACAAAGATAAAATAAATGATACATCTAAAACAAACAACAACAACAACAACAACAACAAAAGTGTCATATAAACATACCTGCCGACTTTCTGGCTGCTCCTTCCGGGAGGGAGCAGCCAGATCGACAGGACAGGGGGGGCGTGGCCGAGACCAGGGGGAGTGGCCGGCCAGGTGACATCACCTGTGGGCATGACGGGGGCGGAGTCACGTGATGGCGTCAGTTTGGCCCCGCCCCTGCTACACAATGCGATAAAATAGGCATTGTGAAGCAGGGGGCGGGGCCAAAATGACGCGAATCGCGTCACCGCCCCCCCCCGCTGCGGGGGCTGCAGGGGTTATAGCGGGGGGATAGGAAGGGTGAGCGGCAGCCGGGAGAATTGCCTGCCTTCCCGGGAGGTCGGGAGTGGCACCCGATTTTCGGGAGGCTCCCGACCAAATCGGGAGGGTAGGCAAGTATGCATATAAATGTGCAGGGCCGTAACTAGGGTGGTGCGATTAGTACCACTGTACACAGCGCAGGTTGCCCTGGGGGTGGAATCAGCCACCACCGCAATCTGCATTTGTAGAGCGCCCGCTGTGATGTTGTTACTAGTGGTGCGCCCTGGCTCCTTCCCAGCCCCCCCCCCTTCCCACTCGGTCAATTCTTTCTTGCTGTGGCGCTTCTGGGATTTGCGTTCCACTGTGGTATGCAAAACCGGAAGCGCCTCCTCTTTCCTGCATTTACGATTGTGCTGTTCATGTGCTGAGTCTGTCATTGCAGGCACTGCAGAGACCAGAAAGAAAGAGCAGCAAGGTGAGTACATCTCAGCCCCCTCTGTGTCTGCCATTCCCCACATCCTGATTTGGAAACTGATTCCTATTACATATGGTCTCAAAGTTAAAACAACTTTGGAAAGAGATCTGCTGTTGCATATGTTGTTGTTTTTTTTTACTTTGTCTTTGTTTTTGATCAGAGTATTAATATAATGAGATGTAGTGAAATAATTAGGTTAAAAGATTTACTATTTGTCTCCACATTTGTGCTTGCCCCCTCTACACCAGTCTCTCCCTGCCTCCCCATGTGTCTCTGCCTTCCCCTCCTCATCTGTTTCTGCCCTCCACCCCACATGTGTTTCTGCCCTCCCCTCCCCACCTCTCTCCCCGCCACCCCCACATGTGTCTCTCCCCCCCCCTCCCCACCTGTCTCTCCCCGCCACCCCCACGTGTCTCTGCCCTCCCCTCCTTACCTGTCTCTCCCCGCCACCCCCATATGTGTCTCTGCCCTCCCCTCCATACCTGTCTCTCCCTGCCACCCCCATATGTGTTTCATCCCTCACCTCCTCACCTGTCTCTCCCCGCCTCCCCCACATGTGTCTCTGCCAACCCTCCCCACCTGTCACTCCCCGTCACCCCCACATGTGTCTCTGCCCTCCCCTCCTTACCTGTCTCTCCCCGCCACCCCCATATGTGTCTCTGCCCTCCCCTCCTTACCTGTCTCTCCCTGCCACCCCCATATGTGTCTGCCCTCCCCTCCTTACCTGTCTCTCCCCTGCCCTCCCCTCCTCACCTGTCTCTCCTCACCTCCCCCACGTGTCTCTGCCCTCCGCTCCTCACCTGTTTCTGCCCACCTCCCCCACATGTGTCTCTGCCCTCCTCTCCCCACATGTCTCTCCTCGCCACCCCCACATGTGTCTCTGCCCTCCCCTCTTCACCTGTCACCTCCCCCACATGTGCATCTGCCCTCCCCTCCTCACCTATCTCTCCCTTCCACCCCCACATGTGTCTCTGCCCTCCCCTCCTCATCTGTCACCTCCCCATGTGCATCTGCCCTCCCCTCCTCACCTGTCTCTCCCTGCCACCCCCACATGTGTCTCTGCCCTCCCCTCCTCACCTGTCTCTCCCCGCCATCCCCTGACTGCTTAATCCCGGCAAGGGTTAAATGACAGGCGTCTAAATCTAGACGCCTGTCATTTTACCGACCGACGCCGGGAGACCGGCACCCGGCATCCCGATTGAAGGGATGCCGGGTGCCGAGCGCGGATAGCCACGGTCTAGGTTTAGGGTTCCTGGGGGGGACTTAGGGTTAGGCACCCCCTGGGAGGTTAGGTTTAGGCTAGGGGAAGGGGGGATTAGTGTTAGGCACCCCTGGGGGGAGGTTAGGGTTAGGCACCCCGGTTTAGGCACTTAGAGAGGGGATTAGGGTTAGGCACTGGGGGGGAAGGTTAGGGTTAGGCACCCCTAAGGGAGGGTTAGGGGGTAGAATTAGGTTAGAGAATACTTACCTTAGATGATCGGGATTTCCTCCTCTGCTGGGATGCCACTGTTGGGATTCCAACCGCCGGGCATGGGTCCAGCGGTAAATCATACCGATTCCTACCCCCACATGTGTCTCTGCCCTCCCCTCCTTACCTGTCTCTCCCCGCCTCCCCTACGTTTCTCTGCCCTCCCCTCCCCACCTGTTTCTCCCCGCCACCCACACACGTGTCTCTACCCTCCCCACCTGTTTCTCCCCACCTCCCTCACATTTGTCTGTGCCCTCCCCTCCTCACCTGTCTCTCCCTGCCACCCCCACATGTGCCTCTGCCAAAGCCTCCCCATATGTCTCTTCCAGTCTGCCCAACATGCCAACATGTATCTCTGCCAGCCCCATCACTATCTGTCTCTGCTTGACCCCCACATGTGTCTCTACCTGCACACCCTATGTGTGCCTCTGCTTAGGGTCCAGATCTGTGTAATGTCAGTGGGTAAGTAAATTCAATTGTATCGAACAATCAGAGGAGGAGGGCCCCAAACCAAAATCTTGCCTAGGGCACCATGATGTTAATCCAGGTCTATGAGGGAAATGGACCACCCGGGAGTCCTGCAGTTGCCTCTGACATTGGCCCATGGGTCTGTTGGTGTGGCCAGATTCATCCTGTCAGATCAGTCTTCTGTAGAGGATGGGGCATACAATGTGGGGGACAACATGTTCTATTTTTTTTCTGTGGGGAGTCAATGATTTTTGCCTGTGCATGTGTCTGAGTTGCACCGCACATACAATACTGAGCAAAAGCGAAAATGCTGCAAAGTAAGAATGCTTTCAAAAATAGAAGTGTTAATAGTCTATTTTTATTAATTAACAAAATGCAAAGTGAATGAACAGAAGAGAAATCTAAATCCAATCAATATTTGGTGTTGCCACCCTCTGCTTATAAAACAGCATCAATTCTTCTGGGTACACTTGCACACAGTTTTTGAAGGAACTCGGCAGGGTGGTTGTTCCAAACATCTTGGAGAACTAACCACAGATCTCCTGTGGATGTAGGCTTGCTCATATCCTTCTGTTTCTTCATATAATCCCAGACAGACTCGATGATGTTGAGATCAGGGCTCTGTGGGAGCCACATTATCACTTCCAGGACTCCTTGTTCTTCTTTACGCTAAAGATAGTTCTTAATGAGATTGGCTGTATGTTTGGGGTCATTGTCCTGCTGAAGAATTTTGGAGCCAATCAGTCGCCTCCCTGATGGTATTGTATGATGGATAAGTACCTGCCTGTATTTCTCAGCATTGTTTCCCAAATGCAAACATGATTAAGATGAATGGTTTGTCGATGCCATTCTACTGTACCTGTTTCAAACACTACCATTTAGAGTTCTGCATAACCCTAAGTGCCTAGTGCACTATAGACAAATTTGTATGAGGCTGTGATGCGAATAAGATGCATAATTTAGGAAAAAATAAGAAAGTCTGGAAATCGTTACCTGCGGCGGAGCATCTAAGTCTCGCCTTGCGACTCATGCCATATGGTACAAAAAGGATAGGTGTATAAGGACACATCTGTAGTGCATTCATGTCAGACCTCACGGAGCTTACCCAAATAAACAATCGACCCCGTCCTTCCCCCTTTTGATCTGGAATTTTTGTACACATGCATATAATCATGTGTAGTCAACATGTGACACTCCAGCTGTTGTGGAACTACACATCCCAAAATGCCCCGGGGAGAGATGTATCAAATATTCAACAGAGATAAAGTGGAGAAGTTGCCCATCCAACCAATCAGCTTCTGTCATTTTATAGACTGTGCCAGATAAATGATAGCTAGCAGCTGATTGGTTGCTACTGTATGAGCAATTTGTTTTCTTCTCTCTTAAATGTTTGGTACGTCTCCCTTTAGGAAGAAATATTGCTCAGAGAAATATACTGTATGTACCCTAAGGCACTGTCTGCCAATTTCCATTGCATCCCAGACATTGTTTTGGCTGGTTGTCTTTTTAATCTTTTAAAACTGAGCAGGTGGAGGAGGGTGACAGCATGTATTTTTCTTATAATAATATTAATAATAATAATAATAATAATAATTTTATTTATATAGCGCTTTTCTCCCATAGGACTCAAAGTCGCTTTACAGACATCAGAAAACATGGTACATTGTTTTGAAGCAGAAGACTGAGCTGGAGATAGGGTTAACATCCACTTGGGATTCCTCCAGACAGTCCGGAAATCATGAGCTCTGTCCAGAGTTCGGAAAGTGGGCAATCCCGGACGGTTGGTGTCTAGATATCACAGCCCTGTATGCTCAGCCTCCCATCTGCTCACACCAGTCTTAACAACTGATGATGAGGCAGCAGAAGGCTGAACTGGGCTATCTGATTTGGTTCTCAGTTAAACTCAGCAGCTGGGGTGATACCAACTGTTAAGCAACTGTTTGGGGCGAATTGTGACCACTTCAGTTCACACATTTCTCAGCAAATGGGAGAAAAAAACCTGTGGGTGTTTTGATTCTGAATAATAGAGCACGTAATATAAAGTGGACATAGTTGTCAGTGGTTGTCTCCGTTTGTGATCCTTGGTATGAGAGGCTCCTCTGTGATCACCCCCCCCATGATGTGGTGGTATGGCTCTTTGATCCTTGGAAGCAGGAGTGAAAGAAAGCAGATGTCACACGCCACCGAGACCCCAGAATCAGACCCCGCTGCTTACCTATCCGGGTGCTGTCCCACGGCGTTCCGACTCCCCGGCAGTCAGCTGTCATTTCACCTGCTCCAGTGCGGACCGCTGTTCTCTCTGCTTCCTTCCGGTGCCTGCACTCCGTCTGCCTCAGCATGGCTGGCCTCCACAAGTGTCTCCAGCCGCACTTCCAGAGTAGATGGGCGCAGCCATCTTGGTCCAGGACATGTGATGCTGTCTCCACCAATGGAGCAGCTCCACCTCTGAATCCGGCCAGTCAGCTCCCAGCAGCCTGTATAAAGGGACCTTCTGTCCCACTAGCAAGTTGCCAGTGCAACAGGACTTTCAGTCTGTACTGAGCTCCCTTACTGTGCTCCCAGTATACCTGCTGTATCCACAGTAGTCATACTCTGTGACTATCCAGCTGTCCTCCATTCACCTGGAGTCCAGTTACCTACCGGTCCTAACAAGTGACTATCCAGCCATCCTTCATTCACCTGGAGTCCACTTACCTACCGGTTCAACCGGTGACTATCCAGCCGTCCTCCATTCACCTGGAGCCCAGTTACCTTCCGGCCCTACCTGTAATCAGTTGAGCCTCAGTAACCACTCTTAGGCTCCTTCTGCTAATATAAATCCTACATGCGGAGGAACTTCATTAAAGCTAGTCTCCTCCAGAGAGCATCCGAGTCTAACAAGTCTGACAGCAGAGCTGAGAGATCTCAGAGCTAAACTGGGTACACACTATGCAATATGTTGCTTGTACAGCTGATAAACAACATATGGCACAGGGCATTGGCGGGTGTGTACACCCGATATGTCAGTGAATCCCCCCTTCCCCCACTGTGTGACACTGCGGCTCATGGGTGAGGACAGTACCCCATATAAAGGGTCATTAAGGGGCTTTGGCATTAGTGGCATATAAAGGGGCAAGATGGGGCTCTATCATATATAGGGACATGAGGGGTCTCTTATGGATATGAGAGGGCTCTGATGGCAAAGAAAGGGGCTCTGCCTGGCATATTTGAGGACATGAGGGAGTCTGATGCCATATAAAGGGGCAAGATAAGGCTTTGATGCTATAAAATGAGGGATGAGGGCCTCTGGCATACATAGGGGCATGAGGGGCTCTGATGGCATATAAGGTGCATGAGGGGCCTCTGACAAAAAAGTTGTAACTCTAATGCAGGGGGCATGACCAAAACCGCAACTTTTTTGTCAGGGGCCCCTCCTGGGAATGTCTGGGAATCTGAAAATACAAAGGTGGTAACCCTAGCTGGGTATTTACTATTTTCATTACAGGTCTCCCATATCCAAATATTCCAAAATACGGAATATTTTTAGCATGACTGAGATAATGAAACATTTGCTTTTTGTTGGTTCAATGTACACAAACTTTGTTTAAGGCACAAAATTATTAAAAATAAAGTCTAAAATGACCTCCAGGCTGTGTGTATAAGGTGTATATGAAACAGAAATGAATTTCATGTATGTGCACAAACATTGGTTGAGCCACAAAATTATTGAAAATATTGTATAAAATGACCTGCAGGCTGTGTGTATACGGTGTATATAACACATAAATGTATTCTGTGTGTATATTTGGGTCTCATTCCCAAGATATTTCATTATGGTATGCAAATATTCCAAAATACGGAATATTCCATTATCCAAAATACCGCTTGTCCCAAGCATTTTGGTTATGGGAGACTCAACCTGTACCAATTTGTAACCCAGGTGCAGACCAAGAGGGGAGAAGAAGATATTCATATTTGACAATGCAAATATGTGGGCTATGCGGAGTTGGACACACGGGTAATTGCCTCTGCTTACGGGCGTATCATTTACAGAAACTGCAGGCTTGTTGTACTAACGTATTCAAAAATAAAAATAAAAAAAATTTGCTTCGCCCGTTTAAGCTGTACAAAGTCAGCACAACCCCCTGGCAGCGAAAGGATTAACGCTACAATTTTATATACCATTATTCGGACTTAAGAGAGAGAAAAAAAAAAAACCTCAAAGTATACAGTGTGTCAAACATAGCGAAAATGGTTATTATTTATATGACACACCATTCCCAGCCATATGGAAAGTTGCAATAAAATATTATACCTTCTATATTGTTTTTTTTATGTGTAAAAATATGTTTTTATTTGGAGAGTTGAAGCTGTTTTCATTTATTGAAAATTGCATATTTAAAAAATGGCCCATTCTGGTTTGGGCCAAATGGCACTTTAATAAGCTGGCGGGTTTTTATCCAAGACATTAAAAATAAACCACTTGCCGCAATTTTTAAAAGATTTATTTAGGAAAAAAGTAAATGGTTAATTTCCTATTGTGGCCGTGGGGGTCAGGTCTGTCTTTGTAGATTGTTGGGAATGAGTACGGCAGGGTTAGACAGGAGGTTTGGAAGGAAAAGAGAGTTTTAGTTTCAGCATCCTGTTCTCCCAAGAGCTCCATTAAGGAAGGAGGAGTGCTTCCTGCAAACGTAGCCATCTGCAACAATCTGCAAGCAGCAGGAATCACTGCACTTATGGAGGGGCAGATAATTCAAGGTGAATAATCCACGGACAAAAAGGGACTTTCATTATCCCTCTCTTATCCAGCCTGCAAATATAATTAGTAAAATAATCCATTTGCCATGCGTGGCGCCCTCTGGCTTGATTCAAAGTTTTTACGATATTCCAATGTTTCCGGATTTGGACGAATATCAGCTGCGTCAGAATTAGCGCACAACTCTGAAGCCGGCCTATAGGGCTAATGCTGTCACGGCTGCGAGCTTGTATGCAGCTGCTATGCAAAGATTTGCAAATGGTGCAGCGGCCAGGAGAGGTACTGAAACGCCCACCTGCCGCTTTTGCAAATCCTGGCGTCTGTGTATACTGTCGGAGTATCTGCATTCAAACTCAGACTAATGATCTGCACCTAGCATAGGACTTGTGCAACTTTCATTGGTGCGACCGATGGTGGCCTCTAAAGACGTACAAAGCTTTACTGCAGCGTCTGTAGACACTGTAAGTGGCCGTCAGTCTTCGCACATTCGGACGCACAGATGTGCACAAGATAAGGATGTATCCCGCCCCTCTCGGCAGGACCCCCCCCTCAACAGACTCCGCCTTCAATAGGGATGCTTCCACAAATTTCCCAGGCTGGTCTTCCTTCCCAATCCGTCCCTGTTGTGACTTAGGGCAAATCTGGCCCTGATAACGCCTGACGGCCACATGGCAGCGGTAAACTGATTTTGCGGTCTTTGCAGATTTGGAAATGACCCCCTGTATACTGGAGGAAGAGCACTAATTCCTTATCGTTACACCAACTTTGCTGTCCATGGGCCGAACCTTTAGTATTTAAATGAAAAAGTTAGAGCGTAAAATGAGAACAAACAAATATAAGCTGAACAAGAAGCCAAGACCTATTGACGCCAGTAAGTGTCAGAAAGTTTTATTTTCTGGCACGAAAATATGTAAATAAGCTTCTTATGAAAACAATTTGTGGCCGGGTGGGAAGATTACTGGGAATCCTCGCTAATTATCTTGGCTTTATCTACGTCTTTAAATATTCAATCTGAAAATACAAAAATATTGTATCTTAGCTGCTCTTTGAATCCTAATAAATGAATGTTCACGGAGAGGGAGGCAGAGAAGGTGGAAATATCCTACAACCGATACAAAGTCTCTCTAGGGTCAGAAACACAGCAATATACAGTATAAGAATTATTAGCCATGGGTTGAAAGTTCAATAACAGAGAATGGACTGAATTGTATTCCTGTGCCTAGAAAAAACATTTTTTTTCTACTTATCTAATTATTTGAATCCCTCCTTTAATAGGTAACATCTCCAAATCGGACAGACTAAGAACTATTTTCCATACAGTATATTGCACCAATGAGATCTAAATATGATCAAACAACTGTTTGGATGGTGAATGAGTGAATTTACAGATAGGGCTGTATTTGTGCCACTAAATCTGTTGCATGTATGGTTAGTTAAAAAAGGCATTTAAAGTGTAATTTGCATGTCCCCATTCTCAATTCGAAATAAGGGATAATTACCTCATTTTTATAACTTTTTATTTATTTTGCAAAAAAAACAGTTGGATACAGTGCACAAGCGCGTACAGGTAATTGCAGAAAAGTAACAAAGTTAGAGTTGAGCTTTATGGTTTTCATGAACACGAACTTGAGGGTACTGAGTCGGTTCCCCAGCCAAATCTGAATTTTAAATCGGGGCAAAATGTCATAATCCCAAAATTGGATTGCATATAAATCCCTCACTGTCTACTTGCTAGTTTCTATTCCTCCCTGGAGCAGCTTTGCCTGTGTGGGTGGGTTGAAAGCACTGCACACCCCAAACCCCCCCCCCCAAAAAAAAAACAATAACCAGGTCTGGATATCTCAGCCTGGGTTGGTATTGGAAGTAGTGGTGGGGTTCCCCCTATTCTCCTAAAACCATCATCGCGCTGAACCAGCCGGGGGGACAACGCAATAGCAGGGAGACACACAGTTGGGGTCCCCCTGCTATAACATTAACCAGCCCCAAACTGCTCAGCCCAGGGCAGGAATTCCTCAGAAAGTGGGGACCCCAAAAATAAAATAGGGTCCTCGCACCCGGGGACACATCAGGTTCACTCCCATTGATATTATTGGTGAAGCGCTGATTGGCTAAGAGCTTGGGAGCCTCCACTCTCAGCCAACCAGCAATTCCCCATTTATGTCAATGGCAGTGACAGCGACTCATCAGTAATTTTGGGTTAGACACTGTACACTGTGTGCAGTGCGAGTCCGGTGGGCTCATTTGCAATGTGTTGGTAACCCGTATTATATTTTCTACTCGGCTTTTACTTTTAGGTTATTAGTTCTTGATTAATGAAAACATTCTATAGGGCCATACAGTTTATTAAACTGCCATCCTGTCTGCCTCTGCTGTGCAACTATGTTTCATAAATTGTGCTACAGTATATTCTCTTAAACTACCTGATGTTTGTGCCACTGCTCTGTCACTTAGTTTAGCCAACAAGCTCGCTGCAGCCTTTGGCCAATATTGGTGAAAACAATATTGTGAGCTGTGAGGTGGTCAAAATTGATTGGAAATGACTGAAAATTCATGTTATTGTTGTTAATAACACTGCAGGAACAAAAACAGGTCCAAATTACACAATTTTAGCTATTTTTAGCAATTTCTAAAGATGCAAAACCAAAATATATTGAGGGTGGTTTTGCTAATACTAGGGATGTGCAGGCTCGGTTCTACTCGGTTCCGTTCGGTTCTTTTTACCGGATCTTATTGGGTTTCAGCTGTCACGAGTTTTGGATAGCCAATAAGATTCGGTAAAAAGAACCGAACGGAACCGAGTAGAACCGAGCCTGCACATCCCTAGCTAATACCAAAACAAAACGAATATTTAGAACCAAAATGAAACAATCGGGAGTCTGCGCACATTTCCCAAAATACAGGATCTGAACAGTAATGGTAACATTGAAAGATATAGCAAAAAAGCAATTGGGAGGTCGAAGGGGTCAGTTGGGAAGGGTGAAGGGGAGAAAAGTTAGGTTACCACCTGTGTGTCAGAGAAGCGTAGACTGGATGAGGCTTTTTTGAGGAGGAGTGCTTTCATTGGGTGGGTGGAGGACATATCTCCTTGGGGAAAGAGGTGTAAGACATCAGGGGTAAATGTAATATGGTCAGAGTTTTGAAAATATTCAAGTGTAGAGCTATTTATGCGTATATATAGACACGCTTGTATTTATCAGAATAGTAAAAATGTTCCTTTTAGATAGAATGTGAGAATATCTTTACAGAATCATACAGTGTAGTTCAATGTAATGAATAAAAAATGTAATTCAATGCGATAAATAAATAAAATAAATATGTAAAATGACAATTAAAATGGACACAGTGATAAAAAGTAAAGACCGGCAATGTCTGACAAACTGTGGACTAAGGGCTTTATTTACGACCGCACGGCCGCCTCGATGTTTGTCTAGTGCGCATGCGCACGAGGGAGCCGGCTCCTTCGTGCGCATGCGTGAGACCCGCTACGACCGACAGCGCCGGTCGTAGCAGGTCTCTTTCCAAAGGGGGCGAGCTGTCGATGTTGATTGACAGCTCTCCCCATTTGGAAGGCAGGCCGGGGGGGTGGCAGCCCAAACGGAGGCATTCCCATGGGAACGCCTGCCGTTTGGGGGAGGCCCCACTGACATCACTACAGAGCCAGAAGCTCTCCGGGGCTTACGACAAGTGAGACCCTACCCTAGGGTCTCGTCGTAAGCCCCGATGGTCGCGATGGTCAATGACCATCGCGACCATCACCCTAGCGGTCCTTAGAGCTGTGGGTGTTAACCCACAGCCTAACGACCGAAACAGAGGTGGCCGGTCAGGATGCAAGCGGCCGCCCAGTTTCTGAGCGACCGCTTGCATCCTCCGACCACCTCTGAATGAGGGCCTAAATGTGAAACATAAAACAAAAGATGTTTATAGCTCCTTCAATGGATGTAAGTGTTTCAGTTCAGGAGTCCCGCAACTGTAAACTTTAGACTAGATCCGGAGCACTGGTTTACCCACCCTATCTTACCCTAACGGCAGCAAGGGCAGAGATGTGCTGGCAGCTGTTGGAGCAGGTTCATTCAGCTGTGCGCTGCGAACGTCCTGCTTCTGCTTCCTGCTTCTTATTACGTAATAAGTGTAGAGCTACCGTATACTCACACATTTTTAGAACTCACCCTATGTAATAGGGCGCGAGAAAATGCAAACTCGCATGTATCTCACACCCTTGCAACTTGCAATGGCCAAACTCACATCCCGATGTTTTGCCATTGTAAGGATACAACTTAGTCAATGTAATAGACGGTGAGTGTTTCACTCGCACACTATTACTGACCTAAGCCTGAGCAGGTCTGAGTTACACAGAAACATGCACAGATCAGTGAGGTCTGTTCATGCTTCTGTGTTACAAAAATAACAAAATGTAAACATTAAAAAAATATAAAAATAAACCCGCTGTGGGGTCCCCCCTAAAAGCACAACCAGCACCAGGTTTTTCTGAGCCGGTACTGGTTGTGGAAATATAGGGGGAAGAACATATGGTTCTCTGTATTTTCGTCAACTAGCATCAGGATAAGTGAGCCAGTCCTGGTTGTGGAGAAACAGGGGACAAAATTAATAGGTGTCCCCTGTATTTTTCACAACCAGCACCGGACTCTTTCTAGCGGGGGTGTAATGCCTGTAATGCCACAGCTGGGCATTACACCCCTGCTAGTAACCTGGTTAGTAACCTAGCTGTTCCCACCATTGAAGTTAATGGTGGGAACCACTCATTAGCTAAGAGGGATGGAAACTCACCTCTTTCAGCCAGTGAACAATTCAATTCAATGCATTTGTATGGGAAATGCTGTGGCTCAGTCCTCATTTGCATAGTACCATCCTTAGAGGATGGTACATATACATGTGGTCGGGGTTTCTCAGTTTGTTGTTTCCGAAGACACTGGATGCCTACATGGGCAGAAGAGGACCGGAACAAGGGGTAGGTGAGTATGGATTTTTTTTACAGGTGTTGTGGATGCTACATGGCCAAGAGGACATAAATGGCTACAGGGATTGTAGGTATGTGTGAGTGCATGTGAAATAAAATATTACAACCTTTGGTGTCTGCTTTCTGTGTTTATTTTAATATTTATTTTGCAGGTGAACTAGAGGTACCAGTGGGCCCTTATTGCCCCGCATGCTGGTACTTATGGTTCTCCAAATATCAGCATGTGGTGGAGGCTTGTCAGGACCTCTAGTTCTACTGTAAATTATTCAATCTATTTTGTACACAATCAACCTGACACCCACTGCCCAGGGGTGCCTGGGATAGCCCTGGGCTATCAGCCCAGGCCAGGGGTGCCCTGGAGAGGGGGAACCCCTTTATTGGGGTTCCTGGGCTGGGATGACTAGCGGTCAGGTGATAATGCTTTGGCCGGGTGACACGGTGAAAGGGACCCCGGCTGTGGCATTACAGCCCCACTAGAAAGTGTCTGTTGCTACTGTAGTTGTGGAAAATACAGGGGACCCCTCCTTATTTTACCCTCTGTATGTCCACAACTAGGACTGGCTCACTGAGCCCTCTGCTGGATGAAGAAAATACAGGGGAACCCTACTTTTTCCCCCCTGTATTTTCAAAACCAAGATCGGCTCAGAAAAACCTGGTGCTGGTTGTGCTATTAGGGAGGGACCCCACAACATTTTTTACATTTTACTGTTTTTTTTTAACACAGAAGCATGCACGTATCTCACTGATCTCTGCATGTTTCTATGTAACATTGCATGTCCTCGCACCCTACACAGGGTGAGTTCTTAGAAGCCGGGGTTCTTAGAAGCCAGGAATCTTGTATTTACCATCATGAAACGAGTTAGATCAGAAGCATAACTGGAACAAGGTAGATAGTACAGCGAGGAGGAGATTATGGCAGGAGACACGTTCCCAATGTAAGTGAAGGGCATTACAAAATGCAGGAGTCTGATTGTCATCAGCAGTTACAAGACACATGAAAGGTAATAGTAAAAACAAGTGGTTACTTTATATGTAGAACTGTAAATAGAAAACAGGTGTTAAATTATTAACCCAACAGTCAAATAGCACTGAATAAAGACTCAGGGGCCTATTCATCAACACTAAAATAACGTATTTAAGGACATTTTCCTTAATTAAGGTTATTTTAGTATTCATGAACACACTTAGCACAGGAGATATCACTGATATCTCCTTGCTAAGTCCCCCTGCGTTAATTTCCACACTCCCCATACATTAGTATGGGGATATGGAAATTATGGTATTCATCAAATTCCGAAAATTATGTATTTTCGGAATTTGATGGTGTTACTATCCGCCACTGTGAGGTGGCGTATAGTAGGTAACACTTACCTGCGGTCAGGTTCCCCGGCGTCTCCCTCCGTCTGCTATGCTGTCATGTGTTCTCCCCAGCAAAACACAATAAAGTTTAGAAAAAAAACAAAACTGTTATGGCTCATGTCAGGTTAAAAACATTGGAGTTTATTCAGATTTGGGCGCAAGTTGGACTCAACTGCGGCTTATAGTGTTAGCAGTACATGCAAAAATGACGTATCATAAACATAAGAAAGTGTAAGCTATTACATTACTTTTCACTCTATGCAGGAATGGGCTCTTATAGGACCTGCTGGTCCAGCTGGAGATTTTTTATACAAAAACAAAATCCATAAAAAAAGACATTGCTTATTAGTGCGATATCCGGCATTAAGGAATAACACTTTTCAGGGCTCAAATGTGAAGTGTGTTACATAAACTAATATGCCTCATATTGAAACTGCTATCCAAAAAATACATTACTAATAAAAATATATTTACTGGTACAAAACTCTACCTGCACTGTAGGAAAGGTCTAACTACTGTAATTGTAACCCCGGAATACTGAAGAAAGTTTAGGTGCAGATTTATCATGTGTTAATGTAGGGGCAAAGGAAGGATTTGGAGAGAGGGGTTTCCAAATGCTTTATTCAATGGCGAGTTTGGGCAGTTCATAGTGGCATAATTGGTACATAACAAGGTACAGACTGCCTCATACTAATACGTCAGACATATACAGGGCCAGCGACCACAGTAAGCTGTTAGATGTGGCTGTTGCGATCATGCACGTTATCTGATCCCAAACACGGGATTGTGCAAACTGTATGTTGTATCAATGTATATTTTAAATGGAAAATATGCTATTATCAAACTGTATGTCAATTGCAAGTGTGTAATTAGCAGTCCCAGGGGCAGATGTACTAAGCTCTGGAAAGTGATAAAGTGGAGAGAGATAAAATACCAACCAATCAGCTCCTGTCTTTTTTCAAACACATCCTGTAACATGTAGTAGGTTAAATAAACTCAGTTAGGAGCTGAGTTGCTGGTAGTTTACAACTTTCCAATTTATCACTTTCTAGAGTTTAGTACATCTGCACCCAGGCGCGTATTAAGAGTGTGAGGAGGGGGCCCCGGCTGGGGAGTGAACACGGGCCCCCTCCTCTCTCTCCAGTGGCCGCCGCGTACTGACAGCTTCAGTAGAATCCGGGCACTAGACTGTGCGCGGAGTCTACTGCGCTTGCGCAGGATACCGGGAAAGAGCATCCATTTTCTCAGCGATTTCCCTGCTGTGTATGCACAGAATGCCGGGAAAATAGCTGCAGCGGCCACTTTCCAGGCGTTCTGTGTACCGCCTCTCCAGCCGATGTGAGACTTCGGAGCGGTAAGTATTAAAAAGTATGAGTGCAAGTTGTTTTCAGCGCACATGGGCCCCTGGACCCAGGGGCCCATGTGCGCTGAAAACTCTGCATCCATTATAGATACGCCCCTGTCTCCCACCAGTCAATGAACTAAGCAAAGGGACTTCTGGATCTAGGCCCTCATTCAGAGCCGGACGCTCTGAGCAGAGCGCACGCTCTGAATGAGGGCCGTCCTCCATAATTATGGAGCGTCCTCCTGGACGCTCGTATAGCTGTGGGTCACCACCCACAGCCTATACGAGCGTGCAGGTTGATGTACGCGATGGTCTTGACCATCGCCACTGCGAGCCGGAGCCTGCGGTTGAGTTTCTCAACCGCAAGGCCCGGAGTGATTTTGGCTCTATCAGAGCCAAAATCACTCCCACTGACATCACTAGTGATGTCAGTGGGGCCGGCTTCTGACGGTAAGCGTTCCCTTGGGAACGCCCCCGTCTGGGAGGCACGCCCCTGGCATGCCCACCAAAGGGGGCGTGCTGTCAATCAACATCGACAGCATGCCCCCTTTGATCAGACACAACGAGCGAAGGAAAGTCCTTCGCTCGTCGCGTCTGGCGCATGCGCACGACGGAGCTCCCGCCGTCGTGCGCATGCGCAGTGCACACCATCGACCCACTTGCGAGCGGACAGCCGCTTGCGAGTGGGTCTGAATCAGGCCCCTAGTCTTTACACCTCACAGGAGGGAATCCAATTGAGGGCAGGAAATTTAAAAAACTCTGCAATGTGAGGTTTTTCCCACAGCCGCGGGGTTTTGCTATTCAGTTAGATGACTGAAAATGGGACACGGTGATGTCTATAGAAATCGTTGCGTCATTTTTCTCGCACCTCCAGAACACGTCTGATTTTTCCTAAAATCGTTCATTTTAGCAGAAATCAGTGGGACTTTCTCTAGTAGACCACCGGCAACACCCAAAGAGGACTATTTAAGCAATTAGAAATTTCCAATTCGCTTAATTAGTCCTTGAGTACTCACTCACCTTTTGCATCCAACATCAGGAGTTAGGTCTTCTGCAGCACGGTGAGTACGTGAGTGTGTGTGAGTGGTTGTAAATGTGTATGAGTGAGTGTGTGTGCATGAGAGTGTGTGTGAGTGACCCCTGGTGTGTGTGAACCCCCCCGCCCCCCGTGAGAGTGTATTTCCCCCTGTAGCCGGCGCTGGGACAACTACATCTCCCAGCAGCCCTTGCGCCTCCCAGCAGCTCCCAGCAGCCCCCTCCCCAGTGACAAGATGGAGGGGGGACCACTGGGAGTCGCAGAGACCACCGAAGACCCCCGGACAGGTATCATTTTTTTATTTTATTTTTTTTCTACTCTCTGACCACTTTTGTAAAATTGAATCAGGAGCGCATATACCAACTGTAATCCAAAATAGAGCACAATGTTATTTACCTCACTTAGGGCAGGATGTACTAACATTGTGCGGTACTGTGCATCCTGCCAGACAACGCATCCCTACAGATCGCATACAGTATATACTAACATATGCGATCAGTACCGCAAAGGACAGCTCTTCCAATAAGAGCTGTCCTTTGCAATCAGCGCTGTGCCCTGGACTTCCGAGTTTATGACCCAGCAGTCCATCTGCATATGCGCAGAGGGACGCGGCGGGCACGGGGCATGCTGAGAGGGTTCTGATCTAATCCCTACCAGCGCAATGCGGTAGCAGCCCATAGGTTTCTATAGGGTAATGCCAGCACAAGTTGGCATTATTCTCCGAATCAGAGCCCCGACGGCCACCCAATAGTACATATGGAAAATGCGGTACAACCCTGAAAATTGGGTTTTAATTGCATTTTTCATTTAGTACATCTCGCTATAAACCTTGCGCCCAATTGAATCACCTCCTTAGGCTGTGTGAGTGGGGCGTGTATGAGCCAGGAAGAAATCTCACCTAGTGTTGTGTCCATGGTCCTCGGGGTATATTTACTAAAGTGAGAGTTTTTAGAAGTGGAGATGTTGCCCATAGCAACTAGATTCTAGCTATTATCTTCTAGAAGATGCTAGTTAAATGTTAAGTAAAATTTGATTGGTTGCTATGGGCAACATCTCCACATGGTCCAGCACCAAATCAAATTATTTATGGTCAATGTAATGTAAATATGTGAACAAACAGAAACTCAAACCTGTCCACCTTCACATAACTGAGCCTAAGAATGACAGGTCAGCACAATTTATTTCACTTTACTATTTTACTACTTTTTTTTCTGAATTTCTCAATAACAAACTTAAACTTAGGGGTGCCATGAAAACTGATACTCTAGGGCGCTGTGACTCAAAAAAGTTTGTGAACCTCTGCCCTAGGAGTAGGAGTATATGACGTTGCAGACCACTGAATCCCAAATATTTCCTGCCAGATGAATAATGCAAGTCACAAAGCATTATGACAGGGACCCTGTTAGTTTGACCAATTAACCCTGTATTGGAAGGCCCAGGGATTCGTCTATTGATCTTAGGCCTTGCTAACCTGACAGGGAGACCCTGTTTAAGTGGAAACAAAGAGAGTTGGATGTCCATAAGAAATGCCACCCAGCAATCAACGTACATTTCTGGGGAGCAGCCTTTAGGCTGAGATGTACCAAGCTAACTTTCCATGATCTCCTGCACAACAGAGATATTGAGCCTTGTTGTAAGTGATCCGTATTCTCTGGTTCCTCCTTTTATTTTTAAATTTATTTTGCATGTTAATCTGTATGTCATTTTGTTAATAATTTTTTGTAACTAAGCCTTGGAATAATTTTTCTAGCCTATTCACCATGATTCTTATTGAACCTATGAGGCCCAGGCCACATTCCTATGTGTAATTTAATGTGAAATATTAATAATAGTTCAGGAAACGCTAAGAACCTGTGATCCTCTCTCCTGGTGGCAGTGAAATTTATGTGATTTATTGGTGATGAGGTGTGCACCGTCACCATCAGCTGGTTCAGGTTGCTGTATCTGAGAGCCAGCCGGGAGTCGTGACAGTGGGATTAGGGCCGGCCCATCTGAGCTGCATGTTCCTATTCTTTTCCTGCATGTGAGCATCATACCAAATCTCTGCTCTGTGGAGCACTGGAGTTTAGGGTAGTGGCAGAAGCATCATGCAAAAGCCCTAGACATAAATGCAGGGCCGCCGACAGGTGACGGGGGTGTGACCTAATCACGGGAGGCATGGCCACGCCCCCTTATAAAAAAATAATAATTTTTGCAGCGCTGCGCGCTGGGGAGGGGTGCACTTTGTGTTCCCCTCAGTCCGGCGCACAGCCAATGGGGGGCGCCATTAGCATGATCGCTCCCCCATAGGCATAGGAGACTGCTTCGGTTGCTGCTGTAGCAGCCACGAGCAGTCTCCCAGTGCAGCCCAGCACACAGCAGCGTGTGCTGGGCTGCTGTGACATAAGAGGGAGGGGGAGTGGTGTCGGACCCGGGCCCCTCCAGCAAGCCCGGGCCCAGGTAATTAGTACCCGCCCCTCTCGGCGCCCCTGCATAAATGTACACTTTGGTCTCCTTATACACTGGATGGTGTATGTAATGCAGTAATAATATTTAAACTATAGTCGGTCTTTAGAATTGGCTGTAAGGGATTGAGGGCCTCATTCAGAGGCGGTCGTAGGATGCAAGCGGTCGCTCAGAAACAGGGCGGCCACTTGCATCCTGAACGGCCGCCTCCATGTCGGTCGTTAGGCTGTGGGTTAACACCCACAGCTCTAACGACCGCTAAGGGAGATGGTCGCGATGTTCAAGACCATCGTGACCATCGGGGCTTACGACGACACCCTAGGGTAGGGTCTCGTCAACCTTAAGCCCCAGGGAGCTTCCTGCTCTGTTTGAGCAGGAAGCTCCCCACTGACATCACTGATGATGTCAGTGGGGACGCCCACAAAATGGCAAGCGTTCCGAAAGGAACGCCTCCGTTTGGCCGGGCACGCCCCCTGCCCGCCCAGCAAACGGAGCGAGCTGTCAATCAACATTGACAGCTCGCTCCGTCTGCTTCGAGCCCGCTAACGACGGGTGATCCGTCGTTAGCGGGGGCTCGCGCATGCGCACGACGGAGCACTCTCCGTCGTGCGCATGCCCTGTGGACCAACATCGAGTTGGTTGCGAGCGCTCGGCGCTCGCGACCGACTCTGAATAAGGTCCAGAAT
The DNA here is from genome assembly GCA_031769625.1 of Taudactylus pleione. NCBI lineage: Eukaryota > Metazoa > Chordata > Amphibia > Anura > Myobatrachidae > Taudactylus > Taudactylus pleione. The sequence continues at coordinate 4,949,789 of JAUIMM010000570.1, read as the reverse complement.
CTGAATAAAAACCCAAACTTTCTGTATCAAACATATTTATTTTCTATAAACATCCCATAATAAACACACACACACGTACGCACGCACTCACGCACACACACACATACGCACGCACTCACGCACACACACACATTATAACCAGTAGGAGACAGAACTAAGGGCCTGATTCAGAGCCGCTCGCTAGATGCAATCGCTAGCACGATGCGTATGCAAGTTGCGTAGGCACTGCTTCCGCACAGCAATGCATTAGCATGCCCGGTATTTCTTAGACAGCGATCACATAGTGTATGCAGACACCCACCAGCCTGTTTTAAGATGCCCACTTGTGCACGTCATGTCCAGGAAGTGTGTTCAACCATCGGTACATCGGATGCTATCGCAGTGCTTGAGGTTGACCATACCCTGCCACAAGCACTGCGAGCACATCAGTGTAAAAACAAGCCAGGTGACGTGTTCTATGACGCTGTCTTTTAATTATGCACACCTCTAAAACGCTTTTGAGATGCTCAGGCACACCTCCATTTGCACCTCCACTCCCCTGTTTTTAATGGCCAGCCCCTGTTACCACCTACAAATGGCTTCCCCTGTCACTCACTCTGCTGGGCTGTCTATGCGCAGAGAGCGAATGAATTGTGGACTTTTGCTAAGGTATGCGCATGCGCACAATGCATACCATCGGCAGCAGCGAGAGTATGCATCTTAGCGAGCGGGTCTGAATGAGCTCCTAAGCTTTCTAAGCACATATACTCCCACCTCATGGTATGACGCCTGTCTCTTCATTCTGGGGCTCTCTGGTCTCTGGTGCACAGATTGGTTTACAGATGCACAAAAAGTATTATATTTACAAACAAAGTGAACATTACAACTTTTCAAAGTATTTGCCAGAGGAGTCTATGCAAAGTTGCATACGCTCATAGAATTCAGTGAAGCAGCTGGACCAGTCCCAAGCAGGTGGGCCAAATGTAATAGGGTGAGAGTTTAGAAAATATGAGAGTTTAGCACTTTAGTCCGAGAATATGTAAACTCGCACGTTTTTAGACTCAAAGTCTCTCACAATTTAAACTTTCATCCAGATGTTTTCCCACTTTGAAGATAAAACTCGACCAATGAGTGAGTTCACTGCTAAACTCTCACTTTTTCTAAAATCTCGCCCTATTCCATTTGGCTCGGTTTGTCTTCTATATGCTGGATGAAGGTCTCTTCTGGCGACTCCAAAAAAAAAAAAAACTAAGCATCTTGTGCTTGATTTGTGGGAACATGAAGAAGTCGCAGGGGGCCAGGTTTGGGCTGGAAGGTGGATGACTAAGCTTCTGGATGCATTCTTGGACCAGAAAATCCACCACTTTGTGGGCAGGTGCATTGTCATGATGGAGAAGGGAACCACAAGTGCAAGTTACTGGATGGCATCTGGAGATGGATTCCAGCACTTGCAACAGACATTGGTTGGCGTACCATTCCCCAGTGACAGTGAGCTCCTGCACGAGTGGTATGGTAGCTACATGAACAGTCTTGGCCTCAAAACTAGCAACCATCTGTTTGGACATGCTGTGCTCACATTGGAACTTCTGTGGTGGCGCACCTCCAACTGGGGTCCACTGGGCCAACTGTTGTTTGGTCTAGGGGCGAGACTGTAAATCCAGGATTCATTGTCACTGATGATGACAGAGTTTGAGCAACCATCATCAAACCTGGCCAGCATGCTGCAGCGCCAAGTCACCCGATTCTCCTTCTGCTTCTCAAGTCACTGATGGGGCAGCCAGCATGTAGAAACCTTGCTCAGGCCAAGCTTTTCATGGAGTATCGAGTGGATGACTCCTGATGAGATGCCTATCTCCTTCTCTAACTAGGCCATGGTCAATCTGGCATCCATCTCAACTATGGCCCGCACGGCAGCAACATTGTCCTCAGTGATGGCGGACACAGGCTAGCTACTTCACTTCTTGTCTTCCAGGGACTGTCTCCCGTGCCAACATTCTGCAAACCACTCAAACACAGTGGTTCAGGATCATGCTTCCTCCCGAAAAGTATCTTGCAGTCAGTCAAAACTCTACTGCTAATGTGAAGGGGCTTAATAGCCCCCAGAAACTTGGTACACTTTTTGCCTCTCTTACGCTTAACCGGGGTAACTTGGTCTTCTTACAAGAAACTCATTCTTTGCATAGCTCTCATACAGAACTATGTTCCAAAGCTATTCTGCTCCCTCTGCTACAGTTCTTATAAATAGTACCCCTTCTGACCCGTTTTCTATTAGCATTGGTACCCTGCAAGGCTGCCCCCTGTCCCCTCTAATGTTTGCCTTTGTGATAGAACCACTTGTCTCTCAGATCAGATCCCACCCAGAAATATGGAGGGTCCAGGTGGGGAACTCTCATTCCAAGGTCTCTCTCTTTGTAAATGATATCCTGCTCTCCCTAACTCAGCCACTGATTTCCCTCCCCAACATTTTTACTGTTTTGCGGTCCTATAGTGCCGTTTCTAATGACAAGATGAATTATTCAAAATCAGAAGCCATGCTGCTTCTTGTGCACCCTCATAGTACTGAGGGTCTGCTTCAGACCTGGACGCAGAGCCGGGAACGCATGCTATGGCCGATAATCGCATGTTTGCGTATGCATCAATATGTGCATGCGCGAGTCACTTCCTGCACTCGGGAATTGGGCGCTCATAGTACACAGACTGGACACTAATTTGAGTGACAGATAGTGCCGTTTGTTGGTGGTAACAGGGGAAGGTGCTTGTGAACGTGGGAGTGGATGTGCGAACGCAGGCATGTCTGGGCGTCTAAACGGTGTTTTAGGGGTATGCATAATTAGCAAAGAAGCGTCATTGTACACGTCACTTGGTTGTATTTTAGACAGCACTGATCGCAGTGCTTGCGATGGGGTAGGGCATACCTCAAGCGCAGCGTGCAGCTTCGATGGCTCTCGATGTCACCAATTAATCACACACTTCCTGGAGATGATGTGTGCTAAGAGAGAAAGGTGGGCGTCTTTATACTGGCGTGCGTTCGCTCTGCCATCGCTCTCTAAGGCATAGAGGGCGTCCTTCCACCAAACAGTGCGATCGCAGCATTTGCATACCCGGCTCCTTTTAGCTGCATGAGAGAGCAGCTTAGCGTCCGGGTCTGAATCAGGCCCTGAGACCCTTAATGCCGATTTCAAATTTAAATGGCAACCCAGATGGATTTTTACTTAGGATTCTATCTCACCTCCCACTATGACCTCCTCTATCGCAAGAACTTCTCACCTCTTTTCTCCAAAATGCAGGATGACCTTGCCTCCTGGAACCGCCTCAGCATCTACTGGCTGGGCAGGATTATATCAGTTAAAATGAATATTATACCTAAGTGGCTTTACCTGTTTCAAACACTCCCTGTGGCTGTACCTGCCACCCTCCTCCATGACATCGAAAAAGCTCTGGTCCATTTTATTTGCAACCACAGACCCCTCTCTCCTCCCCCCCCAGATCTCGGCTAATATTTTGAAAAGACCAATAGATGCTGGAGGTAGGGGTCTTCCAGACTTCAAACTTTATTACCTAGCTTCTCACTTTTCGCAAATTGTTACCTCCTTCTCGCCTCCAGGGCCCACCGCCTGACTAGACCTAGAAGCCGCCTATATTATCATTCCTGACCTTATTCCCATATGGGACTTACCCCCTGCAAAACTCCCTATCACCTCCAAACTGCTTCCTACCCTCAAATGTAATATTTCTCCCTGGGATCGGCACTCACTTAAATTTAACCTTACCTCTCCAATCTCCCCCTTGACTTCCATTTGGTTCAATCCCATGTTCCCCCCTGGGTCCCTCACCAAGAGAGCGTATTTGTGGTCTAATGTAGGCCTCAAATTCCCTTTAGATTTTTCCAGACAGGGTCAATGGATGTCCTTGCCGGAACATCAACAGGAATGCCTATCTCAAGTTCTAAGCCCTTTTGAATTTTTACAAATCTGTCATGTTTTTGCACTCACTGCCCCCTACATTAGTACTTAGGGACTTTATGCCCTTTGAATACCTCTGCAAATATCGCCCCCTAACTAAAGGCCTGATCTCTCAACTTTATTCTATTCTCATTGATATAGCCCTCCCTTCCCCGAGACTTCATGAGGCTGAATGGGAAAAATATCTTGGACCCCCTCCTGATGAGGAGACATGGGAAGAACAGGGGCTTGCTAAATGCTCCATCTCTACTAAAATTAAAAAAACATCATATAACATTTATTATCAATGGTACTGTACCCCTACAAGACTCCACAAAATGTTACCCTCCTTGTCACCTGACTGCTGGCCATGGGGGCACTATGCTACATATTTTGTGGACATGCCCGAATATTATCCCATTTTTTTATCCCATTTCTTAGATTTGGTCGATGGTCTATTGAAAGCCTTTTTGGAATCCCCAGTAGCAAATGACCCCTGGGTATTTTTGTAATGCTACCCACCCCCAGACCTTGATACATTTTCAAGTAATTTACTTATGCATATTCTGTCAGTGGCCAAATCCCTGACTGCCCTTAACTGGAAAACTATTCCTCCACCATCCCTTTCTGCTCCTAAACATTTAGCATGTGGCTGCTAGGAGGAGATAACTTTTTATCTTCATAATAGGGGCCATGTTTTTACTCAAGTATGGGTTCCTTGGCTCTCTGCCAAACATAGACCTCCATCTCTCTCTACTCCTGAGAGCTAAACACCTGCGGAGACCCTTGGGTAGCTTAGGCTGTCTTCCCCATCTCAAACTACTCCCTTTAACATTACCAATTTCCCGACAGATTGGTCTGTAATTTTTCATTGAATATTTAGCTGTGGTCATCTTTTCCCCATTCCCCTTCCCCACCGCACTTATTCCCCTTATAACAGTCTGCGTTACAATTGTTGTTTTCTAAGTTTCTATTCACATTAATAATTTGGTCACCTATTTGTGCTATTATTTATCTGTGTTATTTTTTTTTATTTTTTTATTTTGGGCTGGATCATGCTGTGATATTTAATATTTGCTATATTTGGTTTTTCTGCTGTAAGTAACACAGCTTTAATGTTTATTTTTCTGATTTATTGACTGACCGCTCAAAATAAAGAATTATATATATATATATATAAAAAAAACCCTCTCCTGCTGTTGCAGAAGGAGATCATTACTCTCTAGTGGACTCTGTTGAGCTGAAGTGAACAAGCTGACTTCTTTCTTTGGTGTACAGTGCTGCTTTTATACCGTTCTGTGCTCTGAAATTTCACAAGAACTTTAGTCAGAGATTACAGTCCACAACCAGACAGTCAAATTTTGTCTACTCTACCTTTGCACTGCACATCCAGACATGTATTGTACACCCCTTATACATATTATAACTAGTAGGAGAGAGAACTAAGCTTTCTAAGCACATATACTCCCACCTCATGGCAAGACGCCTGTCTTCACATTCTGGCAGCTGCTCTCTGGTCTCTGTAGTCTGGTGCACAGATTGAGTGCTCAGACCCATATGCACAGCAAACTTGGTAGGAGAAACTGTTGCCAATGGGCGTGGCAGCAGCTCTGATCTGTCCCTTATATTGCATGTTGTGGCCACAGGGCTGATAAAATCGTATTATATAATATAGCCTTTGCAGTAATAATTTGAGCTGCTGGTCACGGGGGAGGTTCCGAGCAAACAGGAACCCCCCTTCGTTTGCCTATGTAATAGGTGTTTATATCATTTAGCCATACAATATGTCAGTTAGTGTGTCTGTGCCTAGGACATAAGACTAGTTTTTTTTTTTTTAACACAGTGATCTTGATCATTCAGCACTATATCGGGCTATGCAATGTGCTTGTGTGCAGCTGTGTTTTGTGTAGGTGTATTAGTTTTGGGTTTTAAAATGTATTCATTTAATTAATTAATCTAATTAATTAATCTATTGTGTTATTTATTTTTTTCTAAATATACTATATAGTATATAGTATATATATAGTTAAGAAAGTTTAAAAAAAAAAGAAAAAAATGAAAGAACTTAAACATTTAAAAAGGAAATTGAAATTTTAAAAGAAACGTACAAAAACAACAGTACAGCTCTGTAATAATAAAATGTAACGTTAAATTTAATTTAAAATAAATAATGTAATTTACATCGCATATAAACCTATCAATAAAGTTTGCAAATCAAACATTTAAGAAAAGCAAGCGAGGAACAAGGGTGCCCTTGATTTTTTTTCTAATTTTTTTTGTGAGCGTATGTTTTTTTTTTAGACTGACCGAAAAAATGTGAAAACCAAATTTAGCTCAATGTTATATTTAAAGATGCCAACTCATGAATCATATATGCATTAGCGGAAGATAGTTTATTGCATATATGCTGCGTTCGATTAAATGTTTCAATCTATAACTAATTCCAGATTTTGGGAATGTAAAGCCATGTTAGGAGATTTGGTAAAATAAATCCAAGCTTTACTGTAGTCCGCCACTACTGGCTCCTTTCTGTGAGTCCCAGAGCCAGTACCCTGACTTCAGCATCCCTCTATTTATTATTAGACATTCCCAAATGTTTATAGTGTCTCATATGTGTTAGTTTAATCAAAACAGTCTAAATTACACAAGCTAAACACATACACCATGCATGCTAATTTCGTTTGTAGATACAGTGAGTTTGCAAAAACAACCATTTGAATTTGGGATAAACTCAGTTCCAAGTTAAAAAAATAAACTTCACAACGGCGGCCAGGCTTGTGGGGCTCATGATGGAGATAGCCAATCAGCACATTTGGGTAATGAATACTGAAGCTTTTCCTTTTAGCCGAGATACGTTAGCAAATCCAAGCACGGGAATGGTAAATACGACAATGATAATAAAATAATATTTTTTTTCTTCTGATTGGGAGACTTAATTGGCTATCTGTACTTTTTGTTTACTGAAAGCTATAATCACGTTTGATAAACTGCTGTATCCATCGTAAACTCGATAACCACTGTCAAATCAGAATTCTATTGTACAATGGAATGATTGCTCAGTTACCTACAACAGCTTACTGATTGCTAATTGCTAAGGCCTTAAAAAATGTTGATGACCAAAGTCTTCGAGGAATGAGTACCACTAAAACATGTGGTTGCCTTACTCTATCTTTTTGTTTTCCTTTTATGTCACATTTTAGCTTTTGGCAATATACCTTATTTGTATTTTATTACCTTTTATCACGCTATATTACAGATGTGTCCACATACATCTAGCCTCCTGGCGTGTTAAACAGCCCTTCTTACAACTCGGTAGCACACTGTACTTTAGTGCGGCTCTTTTCCTTAAAATGCACCTTATTCGCAAAGCAATGCAAATAGGAAGCACGGGCAGCTCCTGCTGATTAAAATAATATGCGGCATGCCAATATTCTGTTGAATATTGGCATGCCGTTAAATGGCATGCTGTGAAATGCTAGGTTACAGTGTCACAGCCGTTGACACTGTAGCGCAGCATTTTGCATGCAGATACATCCACAGTCGTACACAGAATATAGGCATTCCAAATATCATTTCAATTAGCATATTCTGCTAGTGCAACCTATTCACATTGCTTTGTGAATAAGAAGCTTTTTAAGGGTAAAAGTTGCACAAAACACGCTTAGCGCTACCGAGATGCACAGCACTGTTGCGTTATGTGTAACGCAACTTGTAGCGCACGGAGGATAGAAGTACAGTGCATCCAGAAAGTATTCACAACGCTTCACTTTTTCCACATTTTGTTATGTTACAGCCATATTCCAAAATGGAATAAATTAATTTTTGTCCTCAAAATTCTACACACAATACCCCATAATGATAACGTGTAAAAAGTTTTTTTGAGATTTTTTTTTGCAAATTTAATTAAAAAACAACACATGTACATAAGTATTCACAGCCTTTGCCATGAAGCTCAAAATTGAGCTCAGTTGCATCCTGTTTCCACTGATCACCCTTGAGATGTTCCTGCAGCTTAATTGGAGTCCATCTGTGGTAAATTCAGTTGATTGGACATGATTTTGAAGGCATGCACCTGTCTATATAAGGTCCCACACTTGACAGTGCATGTCAGAGCACAAATCAAGCATGAAGTCCAAGGAATTGTCTGTAGACCTCCGAGACAGGATTGTCTCGAGGCACAAATCTGGGGAAGGGTACAGAAAAATATCTGCTGCTTTGAAGGTCCCAATGAGCACAGTGGCCTCCATCATCCATAAATGGAAGAAGTTTGGAAGCAGCAGCAGGACTCTTCCTAGAGTTGGCTGGCCATCTAAACTGAGCGATCGGGGGAGAAGGACCCTAGTCAGGGAGGGGACCAAGAACCCGATGGTCACTCTTTCAGAGCTACAGCATTCCTATGTGGAGAGAGGAGAACCTTCCAGAAGGACAACCATCTCTGCAGCAATCCACCAATCAGGCCTGTATGGTAGAGTGGCCAGACGGAAGCCACTCCTTAGTAAAAAGCACATGGCAGCCCATCTGGACTTTGCCAAAATGCACCCGAAGGACTCTCAGACCACGAGAGACAAATATTGAACTCTTTGGTATGAATGCCAGGCGTTATGTTTGGAGGAAACCAGGCACCGCTCATCACCAGGCCAATACCATCCGTACAATGAAGCATGGTGGTGGCAGCATCATGCTCTGGGGATGTTTTTCAGTGGCAGGAACTGGGAGACTAGTCAGGATAGAGGGAAAGATTAATGCAGCAAAGTACAGAGACATCCTGGATGAAAACCTGCTCCAGAGCGCTCTTGAAATCAGACTGGGGCGACGGTTCATCTTTCAGCAGGACAATGACCCTAAGCACACAGCCAATATATCAAATGAGTTGCTTCAGGACAACTCTGTGAATGTCCTTGAGTGGCCCAGCCAGAGCCCAGACTTGAATCCGATTGAACATCTCTGGAGAGATCTGAAAATGGCTGTGCATCAACGCTTCCCATCCAACCTGATGGAGCTTGAGAGGTGCTGCAAAGAGGAATGGGCGAAACTGCCCAAAGATAGGTGTGCCAAGCTTGTGAGATCATATTCAAAAATACTTGAGGCTGTAATTGCTGCCAAAGGTGCATCAACAAAGTATTGAGCAAAGGCTGTGAATACTTAGGTACATGTGATTTCTTAGTTTTTTTTTAAATTAAATCTGCAAAAATCACAATTTTTTTTTTTACAAATTGTCATTATGGGGTGTTGTGTGTAGAATTTTGAGGACAACAATGAATTTATTCCATTTTGGAATAAGGCTGTAACATAACAAAATGTGGAAAAAGTGAAGCGTTGTGAATACTTTCCGGATGCACTGTATAAAGACCTATCTGTATATAACAGAAAAGTTCTTACAGAATTGAAAAAAAAAATTCTATGCTGTTTATCAACCATATAACAAATACATTGTATATGTAACAAATATAACTAAAACACATAAAAACACCACATCACAGAAATAAATGAAAAAGTGTAAAGGAAAGGAGGCATTTTTATTTTTTATTCTAAGTGAAGATTATACCCACGGTATTAGTTAGGTTTATTTATTCTATTCAAAACAGTTATTGCGTATTTCGCTTTCAAAACAAATGTTTAAAAAGTTAGGTGTAAGTGTATGTGACGTATGCCTGACATAAACCATACGCTGCAGACCTGCACTCAGTATGTTATTCGTCCAGCTTTGCACAGACGTGCAACTTTTTTCCAAGTGAGCTCGTTTTACGTCTTTTAGACACAAATGCGATTAAACTCATCATCAGCCCCTCTGTTTAACTTTGTGTTCCTTGTTAAATACATCATTATTTGTTTAGGTGTGTACACACATAACGATGTTAGTAACCAACGATTTTAGTGAACGATTTTCGTTCAGATTTTCCCTTGAAAAAGTGAACGAAAATCGTTCACTAAAAATTGTTGGTTACTAAAATATTGAACGATTTTCAAAAACGATGAACAACGAACGATTTTTTAATCATGCATACAGCGAATGTAAATCGTTCATCGTTTATCGTTCATTCTGCACAACAGAAAATCGTTTGTTGGACAGTCAGAATGGACGATGAACTACAAACTACAAATGTGAATGCGCATGAACGATTATCGTTCATCGTTATGAACGATTATCGTTCATCGTTCAGCTTAAAAAGAAGAAAGATTTTACAAACGATTTAACGATAATGACGTCGTTATAGTTAAATCGTTCAAAATCGTTCAGAAAATCGTTGTGTGTACGCACCTTTAGGCTTCATTTTACATTGTATATTAAACTTCCAAAAACCCTAATAACATAATTTACTTAAGTTTTCTACTTGACCCACAGACCAACCTCTTAACCGCAATGATGGTCGCCTCTCACAGTGCGCAAGTAATAGAAGGACACTTTAATTGCTATAACATCAGACAAAAGACTTTACAACACTGGGGGATATGTATCCAGCCTTGGAGAGAGATGAGGTTGAGAAGTTGCGCAGAGAGACCAATCAGCTTCGAATTGTCATTTATCTAGCACAAGTCTTTGAAATGACAGTTAGACCCTGATTGGTTACTTTTGGACAACTACTCCATTTTATCTCCCACCGTGTCTTGATACATCTCCCCTACTGTGAGAATACTTTTCCTAGAATTAGAATCAGAACTGGGTTTTTCCGCATCAGTTAGGTCTGAAGCTCATTGTCCTGTTAGTAACACAGACGTCCCGCGGTTCAGTTGTGTGGTAATGAGTTTATTTTGCTGTTGACATAACCGCACTTCCGTCATCGTTCTAGGTTATGTTAAGCGGGGTCTGCAGTGGAATATTTTCAAATGAAAATATATACCACATTCTTCTAAATTCCTGAGAGGCCCCTTCATGTAAGAAGACAATATTTCATCCCCCACTTCGGACACATAGATCTTCTAGTGGATTGAAATATATGTGTTTGACATGTATGTTGCAGAGGGGAAGTTTGCTGTCCAACGTTCGGTCCACTTCATAAAATAAGCAGGCTCAAACTCCGTCTCATATCTCCAGAGGCAGCTGAACCTCTGCTTGTGTCAAAAATGTCTTATTCACTTCTCGTTCTGATGTCTGTTGTTACCCAGCGCTACAGGGAAATGTCCCGGAGCCTGGCATATTAACATATAGGTCAATATATTTACATTTTTAAATATTTCTGGGCTTTTTCCCATAAGTTCCGTCAGAGGCCTTTTTTTATAGTAAGACGTTTGCTCTCTATTGTGTTTCAAGGGGTGGAAAATGAATATTTGGGATGGAGTTCGCGGCCCAAATGCGCCATCCCTCCCATTGTTTACTCAACTCATAAATGATGCTCAACCAGTATGTAAGGAAATTATTTAATTAACTCAGTACCTGTGAATGCATTGGTCACACAAACAGTTACATTGGCTACAAAATGAAATGCGCTGGGGTTTTATTTGCGCACATTTGGCAGTTAGAGTAGTTCGTATTTGTGACTGCAACAAAATGTTTCACTAGTTTAAAGAAAAGTCATCATTTGAGAGAAAAAAAAATAATATGGGGTAATATTTATTTATTTATTTATTAACAGTTTCTTATATAGCGCAACAAATTCCATCGCGTTTTACAATTTGAATTAACATTATACTGTGTTGTAAAAGACATACATACATACATAAAAGACATACATAAGGGTAAGAGGGCCCTGCTCACAAGCTTACAATCTAATATTAATTTATACTCTAAAATATTGCAGGTAAGATAGAAGATTATTCTTCTCTGAGTCAGTGAGTTCGGGTGTTTCCATATTTCGTCTGTAGCAAAAGATACATTTTAAATAACGGCCATTTTGCTGCGTATTACAGGAACAGGACTAGAGATATGCGCGGAACCCCGTATTTTGGTTATGGAAAAACCTCCCTCAAATGTTTTGGTTCGTTTTCGTTTTTAGAGACAACAGCTAAAATGATGTCAATATGGACCTGTTTACATGCAATCCAAAATCCGAGATCCGAATTTATGGGTAGACAAGAACTGGGATTTGGTTCTAATCTGAACACCAAAAGTGATCCGAGCTGGGACCCGATTTAACTGGGGAACCCCAAAGTTTGTGTGCGTTCATGTTTTCAGCAAAACCGAACCGCTTATCTCAAAACAGTCCTATAACTGACCACAGTTTGACGGTCATTTCAAGGTCTGTTGGTATTAGTGGCATTCACACAACACTATGCCTAATGTATAGATTGGGGCACTAGAGAGTGAACTGCTCCTAGAAGGTCACCCATTAGTGATTTAGGGCCTGATTCAGACCCACTCGCGAGCGGCTGTCCGCTCGCAAGTGGGTCGATGTTATGGACTGAGCATGCGCACGACGGAGGGAGCTCCGTCGTGCGCATGCGCCAGACGCGACGAGCGAAGGAAAGTCCTTCGCTCGTTGTGTCCGATCAAAGGGGGCGTGCTGTCAATGTTGATTGACAGCACGCCCCCTTTGGAGGGCGTGCCGGGGGCGTGCCTCCCTGACGGGGGCGTTCCCACGGTAACGCCTCCCGTCAGAAGCCGGCCCACTGACATCACTAGTGATGTCAGTGGGAGTGATTTTGGCTCTGATAGAGCCAAAATCGCTCCGGAGCTTGCGGTTGAAAACCTCAACCGCAGGCTCTGGCTCGCAATTTCGATGGTCGCGATGGTCTCGACCATCGCGGCCATCACAAAGCACGCTCGTATAGCCTGTGGGTGGTGACCCACAGCTATACGAGCGTCCTGGAGGACGCTCCATGAAAATGGAGCCCGGCCCTCATTCAGAGCGTGCGCTCTGCTCAGAGCGTACGGCTCTGAATGAGGGCCTTAGTTTTTTAGAGTGAAACAACTTAGTGAAATTCTCAGCTCCCTTGAGCTCAGGGCACAAAGGTCCTGATTCAGCAGTGATAGCAACTGCGATTATGCACGCAATCGGGCGAATATTGCGTTCTGCGCATGCATATGCATCGCGGTGCTCGTGCGCGAACACTTCACTGTGATTGGGACTGTGATCGCAACGACTATGCAGGCCCATCGCAAAGTGATTGACAGGAAGTACCTTTTGGGGGGTTATTGGCAAAACACAGGCGTTTTCAAGTGCATTTGGACACCGTTTAAGGGGGCATGCATAAATTAGCCACTGCGATGCCATACACAATTTGTGATGCTGCGATGGTACTCAGTGTTACCGATGGTTTTGCAATCTTGCTAAGTATTATGGATGTAAGGTAAAGGGGGCATCCTTATGTTGTGCTGCTGCGTACGGTATAGCAATCGCAGACATTAGCATATTTTCGCAGTGAGACTGCGGGAGTAATCGCTATTGAGATCGCCGTTGCGATCCTTACTGAATCAGGCCCAAAGCCATTTAAGAATCATTAATATTATAAAATCCCAGACCTAGAGTTATATCAGTCAGCGTGTTTAGTTTCACAAATTAGTGACTGGTTTCTTCCTCCTAACACTAAACCCTGGGTTGACTTAGAAAGGGCACTATTGAAAGAGTATCCCTTGGTGGACTTAATTTGGACACCCAAACAAATGCGTCCCCTTTCGAATAATACACCTAGGGCCATATTAGACTCCCTCAAAAGCTGGGACGACATGATATTTCAATCTAAATGTATCAGATTACCGGCTAAATCCTTATCTTTAGCCGCTATAGCACGCTTAATCCCTGATCTATCGGTGGCGATCTGGCGTTCATGTGGGATTGAAACTATCGCTGACATTTTGGGTTCTTCCTCTCTAATCCCGTTTTCTCAAATTCAATCCCAATTTCAGTTAATATAATAAAGGTATGTGGTTCCTTGGAGTTGCCTTCGGCTGATATCTTGGCTAAATTAAAAAGGGGTAATTCTAAAGGTACTATTGGTTTTTGGTACTCCATGTGTCTCGAGGCTTGCCCCCCAGTTAAGTTTAAGTCCCAAGAGCAATGGGAGTCTGATCTTCAGGAGTCTTATACTTCCCTGCAATGGGAATCTATTTTCACTACTGCTCACAAATTGTCCAAATGTTATAATCATTTAGAATTACAGTATAAAATACTCCATAGGCTCTATTTCACTCCAGCCAAATTACACGTAATATGGCCATCGCAATCAAAATATTGCTGGAGGTGTAATACGAATGTTGGAGATATATTTCATATTTTTTGGAGTTGTTCTCATATTCAGGCTTTCTGGAAAGATTTATTTGATTTGATTTCCAAGGTATTAAAAGTGAATATCCTGCCATCCCCCTCTTTGGCGTTATTGCACGTTTATCCTGTAGGCATGGCCAAAACTGACTGTTACTTAGTGGGGCATGTTCTCATAGCAGCCAAAACAGCAATAGCACAATTATGGAAATCATCTTCTCTTCCTTCTATTCATAAAATTATGCATAAGGTACAATTCGCATTTTTGATGGAGACTGTAGACGTTGCATATTCCACGTCTGCTGTTTCGACATTGAGGTTATGGTGTAAATGGCAGGAATTTGTATCTGTTGGCAAAGGTGCAGACCTTATGCTTGGAGATATACCTTCTGTATAAAAAGATTTGGGGTATTGGTCTTTACTGGGATTTAGGCATTTTGATTATGACATATTTTATATGTACTGTATATTTTTGTGAACTGTGGTACCTTTTATTTTATTTTATTTTTCTTTTTTCTTTTTGTATTATATTTATCTTTTTTCCCCTTGTTCTAATTTCTTTTTATATTGCTTACTTATTTTATGTCATTTATCTGCAACCATTATAATTGTAAGTAATGTGTTTTTACTTGTGTTTTTATTTTATTTTACTTTACTATTTTTGTATTTGTGTTTTTCTTGTTGAAAAATCAATAAAAATTTATTGGAAAAAAAAAAAATATTATAAAGTGGAGTTTGCAAACATTGAATTCTAAAGGATTCTATGGGGTAAATTTACTAAAGGTCGATTTGCAGGTGGATTTGACGAGTGATTTAGCTCTTCTCAAATCGGCTCAAATCGAATTCAGACAAAACCACTTTTGTACAGTACATTTAGGGTTGGGCTGCAGTTAGGGTTAGGACTTAAATACTGTGAAAACATTACGTTAACATGCTGGGGCCACATCGACACATGTCGACATACAGTCCATTCTGCGGTGTCCTGCTAGTGCCGTCTGACATACTGGACTGCAGCACAGGCTAACGGCCGGAAAAGCTAATGAGGCATGGAGCCTGAGAAATAACATCGCTGCCCAGACGAGATAGCCGGAGCAGCCGAGGAGATGCGTGCTGTAATCAGGACCACCAACACAACAAGCAGTGTGGTAATGACTGGTATACCATCGGAGAAGTGAATACTACAGGCAGGGCCGGATTATAGGCAGGGCGACAGGGGCGGTCGTCCCGGGGCCCCCACACATAGGGGGCCCCCACACACTGTCCCCTGCCACTACTACTAAATACCGGCGGAGTACAGCATTTAGCTGTCTCCGCTGCGGTCATCCTCGGCAGTCAGTTCCTATGGTGACTGATTGCAGCCGGACAACCCGTGAGGCCACGCCCCCCACCTGCGAGGCCACACCCCCTAATTTTTCGGCACGCACAATGAAGTAAGTGTACCTGTCCTCCCGACCCGGGCCGCACCATGCGATGTCAGGTAAGACGCCACTGACTAAAGGGGCAGCATTCCTGCTCCACCAGTGCAGCACTATGACATTAACTATGCCGGGGGGGATCGACTCAGGGAGCCCTGCAACCTGCTATGGCTCTGCACAGTTGTGATATGTGTAACTACAGTAATACTATTATTACACCTAAGCTGTGTTATCAGTGTCCCTGATACTACCCAGCAGCTTCCCTTAGTATTCCTGCTACTATCAATACCTCTGAGCATCAGAGTCCCTACTTCTAATACTAGTATCAAGCTATAATTTTGTGTCCCCACTACTACCTCCACCTGATCTGGTGACTGCAGCCGGGCAGAGCTGAGCACTTGAACTCAGAGCGCGGCGAGCAAACTGTGTGGTGGGCTGTACGGCAGTGCCGGCGTGACGTCAGAGGTCACACCGCGCAGCCCCACTCCAACCCACTCCATACTTGCCAACTCTCCCTCATTGTCAGGGAGACTCCCTGAATTAACAGCAATCTCCCTGTCTCCCTGAAGAGTCTACCAATATCCCTCATTTCACCTTACCCCCATTATGACACTGTTATATAAAAGAAAAAACAGAGATATATCCATTCAAATGGGATCATTAGTATAATTTCCCTGCATTGGTTATAAGGTACAATGATCCCTATGGTTACATATCTATTTTCTGAGAAGTATCAGTGCGTTTTCATCAACAAGTAGATCTTACTAACTGCTTTGGGGCTCATTTACATGTGGATGTAAATCAATTTTATTACACGCCCCTCAGATGTAGCAGTACATGCCCACTTTACCACCACACTCATAGGTGCTGCTTTCACAATCTCCCTGAAATGCTTTTTCAAAAGTAGGCAAGTATGACCCACTCCCTCAAAAGCCGCGTCTGAATCCTGCCTAAAGCCCACCGACGTGAGAAGACAGGAGCTGCACCTGCTGCTGCAGGTCACTACTGTTGTGTTATATCCCTGGCCCCCTGCAAACTGCAAGTTTTCAAGGAGGGTGAGTCAATTAATGCTTTTTTTCTCTAAGTGTGATGCTGCTGGGCTGGTTGTGAGGGCACACTATTAAATGATATATATATACTCTATATATATATATATATATTATACATGGCATGCACACACAACATATCTGTGTATATCTATCTATCTATATATATATATATATATTTATATTTAATCTTTGATCACTAATGGGGGCCCCCCACAAGTTTGTTGCCCAGGGGCACCCACAGGCCTTAATCCGGCCCTGACTACAGGGAAGATTTAGCTCTGGGTGCAGTGTTGGAATTGGGTGAGCAGAGGATCGGGGGAATTACAGCCGGGAAAACAGCTAATTGCTGGCACCTGCACCTGATAGTACACAAACCCCACTCTGCTATATGAATCCCAGCCTCCCTACACTCCTCCCATGTAATATTTGGAGCTGGATACTTTCAATAGGTTTTATACCCTATATACTGTGTATATATATATATACTGTATATATATATATATATAGATATATATACTCGACAACTATATAATTCAGAAAGATACAGAATTAGCAAATTAGCCACTGCGATGCCATATGTAGCTTGGGCTTGCTGTGCCTGCGATGAGGTTAGTAATTCCTGAGTAAGGTCAGACCTTGTGCAAGTGTGCGTGAGGCTGCGATGGTACTCCATGTTACCGTTGGTTTCACAGTCTTGCTAAGTATTACGGATGTATGTAAGGTAAAGTGGGTGTCCTTATATTAGGCTGCGTATAGCGATTGCAGACATTAGCATATCTTCGCAGTGAGACTGCGTGCGTAATCTCTATAGCGATCCTTGCTGAACCAGGTCCTCCACGTAGGATTTTGAACTGCATCGATCTGCTAAATAATACCAACATATGCTCTTATGAACTAAGGGCCTGATTCGAAGCCGCTCGCTCTGACAGAGCGCTCGCTCTGAATCAGGGTCGGGCTTTTTTTTTTGGATCGGCCTCTTGGCCGCTCGCATAGCTGTGGGTGTGTGTGGGCGAGTGGCCATGATGATGGTTGCGATGTTCAGGACCATCGCGACCATCGGGCTTGCGACGAAAACCCTTGTGGTAGGGTCACGTGGCTGCAAGCCCCAGAAAGATTTTGTCTCTAACAGAGCCGGAATCTCTCCACTGACATCACTCGTGATGTCAGTGGGGCTGCCCCAAATGGCAGGCGTTCTCATGGGAACGCCTCCGTTTGGGCAGCCAGCCCCCCCAGCCCGCACACCAAAGGGGGCGAGCTGTCACTCAACATCGACAGCTCGCCCCCTAAGGACCTCAGGCCCTAAGGACCTCATTCAGACCCGCTCGCTAGATGCGATCGCTCGCATCCAGCGTATGCAAATTTTTCAAAGTGACGTCATGGCAGGCGCTCGCTCGGAAAGGCATAAGCACACCCACTTTGGCTGTGCGAGCGATCGCATGGTGTATGCAGACACCCACTAGTGTATGTAGAGACGCCCACTAGCACACGTCATCTCCAGTAAGTGTATTAAAACATTGGTACATCGAGCACCATCGGTAGCGATCGCAGCGCTTGTGGTTGCCTTACCCTGCCGCAAGCACTGCGAGGACTTCAGTGTAAAAAACAGGCATGCGACGTGTACTATGACGCTGGCTGTTAATTATGCACTCCACACCCCCCTAATTAGTGTCCTGCCCCTGTTACCACCCACAAACGGCCTGTCCTGTCACTCATTTCACTGGGCTGCCTTTGCTGGGCGAGCAAGCGGACACGCGCAGAACAAATCGTGCGCTAACCATTGGGCCGCTTGCGAGCGCACAGCGCTCACGAACGCGTCTGAATGAGGTCCTAAGTGAGAGTAAAGTGCTTTTAAGTTTAGCAGCCTTCTGAATTATTGCTCTGCGTACTAAACTGTTACAAATTAGAGGAATATACAGTATGTTACATTCTTTCAACTGAGCCATGACTGCATAAATTGTTACATTCACTCTTGAATACAGATTTTATGTGTACTGTATATGCTTTTAATGTCTATTAAATGAATTAACTATGAGTTGTAATATATATATATATATATATATATTTGAATATTCTAAACATAAGCGCTCCAACTTAAATCTATCATGTCAATATTCTGAATGCTGACTTTCCATACCACACTCCTAGTAAACAAAAATCATGACTTTATAGCCTCATAATTGTATTCAGAGTAGCACAGACATGTGACGCACTTTAACTGGAAATACTGATATAGGGGGTTCTGCTAACCTGCCACCCTAATGGGGGAGATTTATCAAAGCTTGGAGAGAGATAAAGTGGAAAGAGATAAAGGCCTGATTCAGACCCACTCGCGAGCGGCTGTCCGCTCGCAAGTGGGTCGATAGTCCGCACTGCGCATGCACACGACGGAGGGAGCTCCGTCGTGTGCATGCGCGAGACGCGCCGAGCGAAGGACTTTCCTTCGCTCGGAGTGTCTCATCAAAGGGGGCGTGCTGTCGATGTTGACTGACAGCACGCCCCCTTTGGTGGGCGTGCCTGCCAGACGGAGGCGTTCCCAAGGGAACGCCTACCGTCTGAAGCCGGCCCCACTGACATCACTAGTGATGTCAGTGGGAGTGATTTTGGCTATGATAGAGCCAAAATCACTCCTGGCCTTGCGGTTGAAAAACTCAACCGCAGGCTTTTGCTCGCAGTTTTGATGGCCGTGATGGTCAAGACCATCGCGACCATCATCCTGCACGTTCGTATATGCTGTGGGTGGTGACCCACAGCTATACGAGCGTCCAGGAGGACGCTCCATATTAATGGAGGTGGGCCCTGATTCAGAGCGAGCGCTCTGGTCAGAGCGTCCGGCTCTGAATCAGGGCCAAAGTACCAAAGAATCAGCTCCTGTTACTTTACAGACTGTGGGCCTTATTCATCATCGGGAGCCGTAATACCCCTGATGATTAAGTATTCATCTCTCTGTGGGGGTTACTTAAGTATCCAACTCGCAGCGGGGTATACTTTACACCAGAGCAGTTCATCATTGCTGCGATGCAGGGACAGCTGCTCACAAAACCAGCTGTCTCCTCCGTTAGTAGCGCAGCTACAGAAGTAGCTGTGTTACTTACCTCACCCAAGGTCACGCATACGCAAAACCGCTGGGGAGGTAGTGAGGAGGTGGCGGAGGGATCCCTCTTCGCATCCCCGGAACTCCTTCCCGTAGGAAGGAGCAGGGATCCAAGAACAAGCACCGTCTGAACATGGCACTTGTTCTCCCAAGCAATCTCCAAAAACTTTCAGTTTTCAGAGTTTGCTGAATATCAGGTGGTCCATATGGGACCCCTGATGATAAATGGCCCGGTAACTTAAATATGTGGACACTCACATTTCTGCATGGTTACCGGGTCATTTATCATTTGATGAATAGGACCCTGTGTTTGAAAAAATGGTAGTTAGGAGTGTTAAGCCTCAGATATGACTCTATAGGGTATTAGTCCTGCAACAGCCTTGAGAGCTGGTACGTTCTTGGCTAGATGCGGTTGTGGAGCAGCTTTTAGAGCTGAGATGACTTAGCTGGCTGTGGCCTGTGGGCTTTAAGATGAGATGCGGCCTTGGGTCGTGTAGCTGCCTTGAGGGCTGGAAGTGCCTTGGCTGCTCTAACTGAAGACTGCTGGAAGTAGGTGTTTCCCGTACTGAGGACGCTGAATAGCAACCTATGCTGCCGGGTTGACACAAACGGCTGACGCTGGAGTGTGGCCTGTGCCGCCGGGTTGACACAAGCGTGAGTATGCTGGCTTGCGTACTGAGGATACTGGAGTGTGGCCTGAATGACACAACGGCAGGTAGATGGTATGCGAACCGTGCTGCCCAGATGACACAAACGGCAGGTATGCAAGACAGGCAGGAGTACTGGACACTCGACTGGATTACAGGAGAAAATGCCAGAACCAGAAACACATGAAACGCTATCACCGGCATCGCAGCAGCGTTCACAGCAGAAGGACATAGATGCAGGAGCCAATCCGGATCGACCCCAGAATGATGGACAGGGTAATTGGCATTACCAATGTGCCTGTCTAACAACTAAGCTGAACGGACATAATCACACAGGTATTTTCCTGGGTTTTCAATTAATTACTTACCTTGGGGGGGCGTGGCCTGATCTTTGAGGAAGATGGACGCTTGTAGCCTGAGCTCCCACTGACTGAGGAGATTACTTGGCCCAAGGCACATATTGGTGGCTGATTTCTACTCCCCTTACTCGCTAAGAGATCACTCATCACCGGGCGCGCGAGGTCCGCGGAATCGGGCAGTGAGTATTAACGTTGTCGCGGGTTGCGGCCTCCGCCCACCTTGCAGACCACGGCCTTGATTTCCGGCCGCGTCTAGTCGGGACTCACGGCTATCACACACGCCGCATACCAGGGTCCCCCCCCGCCCTCCGCCCTGCAGCGATTCGCCCGAGACTTACCTCCACCTTCTCGTGGCGGTCCTCAGGATCCGGAGCTGCCCTCCGGACTGTATTGCACAGGGGAACTGTGAGGAGACACCGGCGCCATTTTGAGAAGCGCTATGAGCTGTGCGCTGGTCGCAGCTCGCGGCTACAGATCTCAACACCTGGAGAAGGGGGATTTATTAGTCTCTCTACTCTTCCTATTTTAGAGGCAGACTCTGACCATATCTGCTGGTCAGTGTCATTATCCTCATATGGTGCATGCTGTTTACCCTCACACCCAACCTGCTACACATTATACAGACCTGTTTATTAATTCCAGTCATGTAGTAAACACTTTCTACTAATCCTGAGCCTCCGGTGAGATATGGCATAGTTCTATTTTATAACTTCACTGCCACCCCGACCATATATTAATCACCTTTTTAGGTATCTGTAACCCCCCCCCTCTTTATTTGATACATCTCTTGCCAAGTGTCTCCACTGTATGGAGAAATTTTTCCCTCCGCTGATGCCAGGAAAATCAGGTCAGAAACAACGGGGAGACAGACGCAGAGATTCCACCATGGCCGCTGTTATTGAGCCGCAAGTGAATGATTCTAACTTACAAGCTTCCGACTTGATCGCTACTAAGCCTATATATTCCAACCCCGAACAGCCTTTAAGTTATGCAGCAATGGTGCAGGCTATAAAAGACACAATGGGTCCGATGTTGCAAGATCAAGCAACCATCTTTACACAGGCTATTGCAGACATTAAGTCTAATGTTGCACGGGTGGAAACTCTTGTGGACACAATTGAAAATAGAGTGGGGGTCAACTTCCATGACATACAAACCCTTAAAAGTAAATGTGAAACGCTGGAAAAATCTAATTATCAACTATGCAATAAGATCGATGACTTAGAAAATCGTTCCAGGAGGAACAACCTGCGACTAGTGGGACTTCCTGAATCTATCAAAGGAGCTGCCTTATACCATTTTTTACGTCAGACCGAGCGCACCGCCTAGGGCCAGTCAGAGATACAGGTTCAAATAGACCTAGAGTGGTCATCTTCAAATGCTTAAATTTTGCACATAAGAAAGCCATCTGGTCACCTTCTCGCCGCAAGCGCAATCTAATGTGGGAAAACACCAAGCTATTTTTGCTTCAAGATTATTCTACCGAGGTCACCAGAGCCCATAAAGAATTCAATCCAGTATGCTCTTGGCTGATTAAGGATGGTTGCGCTATTGTTCCCTGCATGCCTTAGATTGTTTGATGGCTCCTCATATCAAGATTTTTCCATTGCAGCGGATGCGATGGCATTCCTATCGGAAGAGGGTGACGCTGCTCAAGCAACCCCACCCGTCCACTCTGCCTCTTCAGTGGGGTGACCTAGAGACTTTCTTCAATATGTCAATGAAAGGTGCATAATGAATATGGTAATTACTACGATTTTCATAAATGTTTTTTCTTTTACTGGTCGATTTTAACGCTCTTCTAGCTATTTATGTTAAATTCAACACCTATATCATAGGGCCGTGGCAGGCTGAAAGTATAATATGTTATATTGTTTTTTCTGTTCTTTTTCTATTTCTTTGCCTGAGGTTTTGGGTATTGACGCTAATCATATCAGAGGTTTTCATGCATTGCCTGAGGGCTTCCGTTATAGATTACCTCCCTTTGGAGGGTAATTATATGTATCTTTATTTTGTTATTTTTTTGAATGTTTTTTTTTTCTTCTTTCCCCCCCTTCTCTTCTCTTTCCACTTGCTAACCCACCCCTCTCCCCCCGACTTGATGAGGATGATGTACTTAGTATGCAACATGAATCTTTTAAAAATATTCTAGAGTTTATTACTGCTAATCTTATATATGGAATAATATTTGGTAGTGCTGCTAGTGTGAGACCTGATTTATCTCCTACACAATGGACTCACTGAACATTGGCTCGTGGAACCTGGGTGGGTTGCATTCTCCTATTAAAAGGAAAAGAGTGTTTACTTATATTCGCAAACTACGCATTGACCTGATGATGTTTCAGGAAACCCATCTATTAGACCCTGAAATAAATAAACTGAATATGTTCCAATATAAAGTTATGGCCTATGCCTCTTTTACTTCCAAAGCAAGAGGTGTGGTAATATTAATACATAAAAAACACTCCTATGTGATACATTCATCTGTCCTGTACCCAGAGGGTCGTTTTGTAATAATTGATGTGACTATTAATGGTACTAGATACAGATTGTGCAATGTTTATGCCCCAAATGTATATAACAGACCTTTCTTCCAAAAAATTCTTAATAAACTAATCTCGCCTCCTGGGACTAAGCTTGTATTGGGAGGAGATTTTAACATCATATCGTCTCCAATTCTAGACAGACAGACAATTAGGACCCGTCCAATTAAACCTCCTAAACTTGGTATTTCGGCCTTTGAACAACAATTAGATCTTCTAGACATATGGAGAACGCTACATCCACTAGAAAAAGAATACACATGTCTATCAGCTGCTCATGGCTCTCTTTCTAGAATCGACTATTTGTTAATCTCGACTAACCTTTTTCCTAAGGTACAAGAGGCGCATATTGAAACAATCTGTATCTCTGATCACGCACTAATTCGGGTCACTATTAATGAAGAAATTGACAAAGGTCCTTATAGACATTGGAGATTTCCCACACACTTGGTCAACTCAATAGAGTTTAGATCCATGCTAGAGTCCACCTGGCAAAACTATAAAAATAATAATGAGGAACACAGGCTCACGAACCCTACCCTGTTCTGGCAAGCGTCCGAAACAGTAATAAGAGGCGAAATAATATCATATGTAAAACAACATACGAAGAATTATTATAATAATTACCATAAGGCCCAACGAGAGCTAACTGACGCTTTCCAAACATATAAATTGACACTCTCTCCCATACACAAAAGAATTTACCTAGATAAAAAATTGACTTTTGATTCTATTGTGTCAAACTACCATGATAGATCACAATATGTCTCAGATTTTAAATTCCACAAATTCGGCAACAAAACAGGACGTCTACTTTCCAATTTATTACGTGGCCCTCGTACAACAAATATCATTCAATCCCTAATAGACCCAAAAGGTAATAGAATTCACACAAATATCCGAAACTATTAGGACATTTTATTCAGAACTTTATGCAAACAGTCAAATAGATTACACACAAAGAGATAGATTCTGGGAGCAATTACACTTACCCCAGATCAGTCAAGAAACTGCAGAAACTCTATGTACCCCTATTACGATACCGGAACTCTCTAGAGCTATACGCTCTCTCAAACCCAATAAGGCTCCGGGACCTGATGGCCTTACTGGAGAGTATTTGAAAATTATCTTCCCCCAATGTGGAGACACTCTATTAGAAATGTATAATGATATACTTCAAAATAAGACTTTGCCACTTTATTTTAACAGCGCTATTCTTAAATTGCTCCCAAAACCAGGAAGAGATCCTGAACAACCAGGGTCTTACAGGCCTATCTCTTTAATAAATTCAGATTATAAACTTTTTACAAAAATGTTGGCAGATCGTCTTAAGCTATGCCTACCAGCGGTAATACATACAGACCAAACAGGTTTTATCATGGGTAGACACTCAGTAACCAATATTCGGAGAGTTATTTCGATTATGCAGGGATTAGAACTCAGGGAGAACCAGGGGACGCCTTTGCTTCTCTCTCTGGATGCCGAAAAGGCGTTCGATTTACTAACCTGGGATCATCTTTTTGAATCTCTAAGACGTTTTGGCTTTCCTGATAATTTTATAAATTTAATTTCAGCTATTTATACTAGTCCAACAACCCAGATAGCCTGCAACGGTTATCTGTCTCATCCTATTACGATAGGCAGGGGGACGAGGCAGGGATGCCCGTTGTCCCCCTTGTTGTTCGCATTAGCACTGGAGCCTCTGGCGGTCACTCTGAGGAATGATGAGCAATTCTCTGGTATCAAGATAGGAACAGTGGAGTCCAAGTTGGCTCTATTTGCGGACGACATGTTGTTATTTGTCTCCCATCCAGAGACTTCTATACCCTCAATTTTAGAAAATATTGAACGCTTTGGATCCTTCTCGGGATATAGGGTAAATTTTCACAAATCTGAGTTGTATTTAGGAACGGATCCCCCTTCTATCCTTCCCACTGTTTGTTCCCAATTTTTAAGATCGCAGAACACTTTAAAATATTTGGGAATTTACATTCCCGAAATGACTACTAAAATATACAACTGTAATTTTTCCCCAATACTTTCGAAAATCAATAAGCAATTAGAGGATTGGCGTGATCTTCCCTTGTCACTGATGGGAAGAGTGGCGGTCCTGAAGAGTATAATCTTTCCCGAAGATTGCTTATTTGATTCAAATGCTTCCTATTGCCCTTACCCAAAACGATATTAATGCTTACTCAAAAGCAACCTCCAAATTTTTGTGGCGTGGCGGAAAAACCAGAATAGCTCTAGCTAAGCTTCAGGGCGACAGGAGGAGGGGTGGTTTGGGTATTCCAGATCTGAAGGACTTTTCAACAGCTGTATTTTTTAGATATGTGTTAGATTGGTGTTTTGGACGTAATGTCTATACGGATCTGTCTTTAGAAACAGAACTACTTTCTCCTTTTGCTCCAAGTGCCCTTTTACACACACCTAAACCCAAACTCCCCAATCTAATTTTAAATAATATAATTTTTCGTGACACCTACAAGGCGTGGTGGAACATCAACTGGAGACTCAACCGAAATGCCTGCTCTACTAAATACAACACTCTTTGGGATAATCCTATGTTTAGCCCAAGTTTAGATAACTCCCACTTCCTTGTTTGGAAGGCTAAAGGTCTTGAGAAAGTCAAAGATGTTTTTGACCCAGGGGTTCACTTTTCTTCCGTTTCAAATTCTTAAAGATAAATTTAATCTCCCTAACTCGCAATTTTTTATGTATCTCCAAGTCAGACATTTTATTCAACATATGTCTCCTGCTTTTACAGACCCAGGTACAAAAGATGCATTAGATTCCATATTTACGTTCACAATGCAAAATAATTACAAAAATAAACTTTTGACAACTGAATTCACTTAATCTAAAGCAAGCTCCCTATGGCATAAATGCGCAGTGAGATGGGCAGTAGATATTCCCACAATAAATTCTCCTGAAATTCTTTTAAGTTATTATGAGACCACCTTGAAAATTTTACACTCGGCGCATATATTTTACAGAGTAGCAGAGCCCATATGGTATTAGATGAGACAGGACAGTGTGTGAAGTGCAAAGCCTCTAAAGCCACCTTCTGGCACAATATATGGGAATGTGGGCACATCCGCAAATTCTGGGATAAACTTATGTGCTTTATAAATGATTTGCTATCACTACGTCTACTAAAAGATCCCTTAGCTTTAATTTTTGCGAATTTTAGTAATTGGAATGTGTTCCCACATAATAACAAAACTGTAATTCCGCTCCTTACGACAATAGTGACGATCGCCAAGAAAGCGATTCTCATAAATTGGACGGTAAAGACCCCTCCTTTTCTTGGGGATGTTAAACGTATGATACTTCAATTACTCTATTTTGACCGGCGTGATACTCTCCCGGATATAGAGAAAGGTATAGAACGTTTCCAGAGAAAATGGGGTTTTTATATTTCACATTTGGATAGTACCACGCAATCCCATATTAACAACATTTTTGAAACCACACCATGGTACTTGCACCAAAAACTGGTTTAGCTCATATATTATGTCTGTTTTCCTTGAGAGATTTGGAAGAATTTTGTTCAAATTTTCTGTATTAAATTATTAAAAGGTCTTTACTATAGAAGACTCAGGGGGTCATTCAGACCCGGTCGTTAGCGCCGATGCGCTCGGACCGGGTCGATGGCCCCCCCACAGAGCATGTGCACGATGGCGCCGGCACCGTCGTGCGCATGCGTGAGACCCGCTACGACCGACAGCGCCGGTCGTACCGGGTCTCGATCCAAAGGGGGCGAGCTGTCGATGTTGATTGACAGCTCGCCCCGTTTGGAAGGCGGGCCAGACGGGGGTGTTCCCATTGGAATGCCTACCATTTGGGGGAGGCCCCACTGACATCACTAGTGATGTCAGTGGAGAGCTTCCGGCTAAGACAGAGCCGAAAGCTCTCCGGGGCTTACGACAAGGGAGACCCTACCCTAATGCCTCGTCGTAAGCCCCGATGGTCGCGATGGTTTTGACCATCGCGAACATCACCTTAGGCGGTCGTAAAGCTGTGGGTGTTAACCCACAGCCTTACCACCGCAAAGGAGGACGTCTTGAAAATTAAAGAGGTCCTCCCTTCATTCAGACCGACCGCACGCTCTGTGCGACCGGCTCTGAATGAGGTCCTCAGTCTTAGAGACACTAAGAAATACGGGTACTTATCCCCCCCCCTCTATTCTATTCCCTTTCTTTCTTCTTCTTCATTATATATATTGTCTATTTATATTTACTTTAGTTTTTATACTATTGTATTATTTTGTATCATTTAGCTGAGGATATAAATTGTCTTTATCTAATAGAATACCAGAATCTGGAACCTTGAAGTTCTCAATCATTACAGTTTTTATGTGATTTTTGAGATTGGAACTTCTTTTAGAGTTCCTTATTTTTTGCATTGTTTGAACTCATTTGTAATCAGTCTGAGATACTTGGTAATAACTGTTTATTTCCTGGTCGACTTTTATGTCTTTATGTCAATGATCAGTATGTTTGTATTTACTCAGTCATATTTAATGACTCCTTTCTGTTATACCTACACGAGTATTTTGTTACTTCTTTGTATTTATTTTCCTGTCTGAAAAACTAAAATAAAAAGATATTTGAAAAAAAAAAAAAATTACTCTGGTGGACAGCTGAACTTCTCTATTTTTATTTAGTTCAATATGAAGAAGTCATTGATGTGCTAAATGATAAGTGATTATTAATATAATTATTTTATATATTTTATGTTTATGATTAAATATTTTTTATGAATCAGATTTGCATGTTTTCAGTTATAAAAACACACTTTTTTAATATATATAATTCAGTGAACCTGCTTTTATTCCCCTTTTCTATTAGAGCTGCCGTTTGTTCATTTATAATTTTCTAGAGATTTGGGACAGACTATCCCATTCAGCTCTTTTTGAATTGGGGATAGTTATCTCTCATAAGCGCCGGGGGAATACTATTGTTATTCCCTAACCCCCCTCTTAGTGCCTAAACCTAATCCCCTTCCCCGCAGCCTAAACCTGTCTCCTGTGGGGGTGCCTAACCCAAACCTCCCCCCGGGGGTGTCTAACCCTAACCCCCTCTTCCCCGCAGCCCAAACCTAACCCTCCCAGGAGGGTACCTAACCCTAAGTCCCCCGGGAGCCCGAAAACCTAACCTTCCCCGCCCCACGGCTGTCCGCCCCCGGCTTACCTTCGCTCGGTATGCCGGGCGTTGGTCTCCCGGCAGGGCGTATCTATAATGGGTGCAGGGTGTGCGGGGAACACGGGCCCCTGGGTCCAGGGGGGGCCCTGCACCGAACACCCTGCACCCATAGTATTACTTACCTCTCCGGAGTCCCACGTCGGCGCAGGTGTCCAATGCTGTAAAACGACTGGAAAATGGCCGCAGTGGCCATTTTCCCATCGTTTGCGCATGCTCAGTACAGGGAAAATGGCAGCCGCGGCCATTTTCCCGGTGACCTGTGCATACACTATAGACTCTGGGCACACTCTAGTGCCCAGAGTCTATAACTCCGGCGCTGGCCGCGCACAGCTCAGTGCGCTGCCGGCTGCCGGGCGGAGAGGAGGGGGCCCGTGTCGGAGACTGACTCGCCCCTGACTCCCGCATAGGTCTAATGACAGGCATCAGGATTTCGATGCCTGTCATTAGTACCTTGCCGGGATTTGACAGTCAGGACTTTAATAATATCACTTAATTTACTGTAAATTTCAAGGTGACAAATGTAGGCTCGGGCCAGAGGCTTGTGGATAAATGTCCACACTTACTGTACATCACACGTGGATATTGAGGGACTGCTGGCTATTTTATATAGTTTTAAAGGTGTAGAAAGGCAATTTGTTTAGTTCGTAATCCTCAATCTGTTCAACGGTTACATAAATACACTGAGTGCAGAAAATGCAGATGAGGTTTTGGTGATGTTTGCAATCACACAACATCACGTATGTGTGAGCTATAATTGTGGTTTAAAAAAGCCCTATATTGATTTGCTATCTGATTATTTAGTGATCCTCAAGTCCAGCCTTTTTAAGGACCACTCACTGGTATACTGTACCCTGGCATCACTGGGCCTCATAGCAAAATTCACTTTCAGACCACTCTCTGGACTTCTACCCCGTGAGTGCTCAGAAGTGTTGAGCTGGAATCTCAGAAGAGTATCCCACCATTGCCGAGCCCCTAATCTCCAGGGCTGACAGCAGCCTGATGCCCTGCAATGGCGTTAGTTCCACCACTTGGGCACCACTGTAACTAGTTAAGCTAGTACATAATTCTCCAAGAATTTCGCTAGTTGGACAGTAGGTCTAAAATAGACCATGAGAACAAGGAGACATTGGGGTTTCTCTCCCATGTGTCAATGCCATGTGTTTGATTGTTTCCATCACTTTTTTTGTTACATTGTGCTTATGCATGGAAGCAGTTCCTATACACGGAAACCTAGGGGTGCATGAATCAGGCGAATATACAAAAAAATTAAATGCACTATGAAATGACCTGTGAATACAATTGAACGGCCCTATATATATTGTGCACGTTGGCCAATGTGAATAGACGATATGTCTTTGAACAACGTCGTTCACAGACATATCGCATCGGCTGTGCAGCACAGCCAATGGGGCCCTCGGCAAGAGGCAATGATGGTTGTTCAGTGGGTATGAACAACCATCATCTGCTGATATATCTGCAGATGTATCTTTCATATGTGTACCCACCAGGGACGGACTTGGGCTGTATATCAGCCCTGGCAGTCCACCCTGTGCACGCGGGCTCATGAAGAGGGAGTGGTTTGGTTTCAAGGGGGGCGTGCAACGAGTCCCGGGGGCCTGGCCTTGTGGCACACCCCCTCTCTTCCCAGCCCACTGCCGCCATCCCTTCC
The DNA here is from genome assembly GCA_031769625.1 of Taudactylus pleione. Taxonomy (NCBI): domain Eukaryota; kingdom Metazoa; phylum Chordata; class Amphibia; order Anura; family Myobatrachidae; genus Taudactylus; species Taudactylus pleione. The sequence continues at coordinate 4,919,753 of JAUIMM010000570.1, read as the reverse complement.
CTCCCCCGGAGCTATTAGCACGTACCGGCCCTGAGACCATCGGCCCTTCTGGCAAATGCCAGATGGCCAATCCGGCCCTGGTACCCACCTTTAGGGGCTGATGCTGAGCCAGCCTCAAAACGAGTGTAAGTTACACCCAAATATAGCACACACAAAGTGAGCATCTCCCATATGCCTAGTTCCAGCCGCAATCAAAACGCGGTACTCACTTTCAGGGTAGCAGAAGGAGTTATGATCCCTTATGACTGAAATACGACCACATACAGTATGTGACTAACGCATTTCATCTTCAACTTTAAAAGTTTAAACCTCTCTATCTTGCATATGTAAGAAAAAAAACACATTTCTTAAAACACTTGCAGAAGTCTATTATTTGCAGATGATGGGAGCAGCAATCAGTTCAAGTGGGGCATTCTCAGTCGGCCAATTACTACTGGACTGTTAGATCTGACAGCTGTCATCACTAGTATCAACCTGTTTTCGCACCCGCAAATGGTCTGTTCAGGGTGTGTTATCATCTTTTCTGAACTCTGGATGTGAACTTGCCTTACTGTACATTGCCTATTACCGAATGTCCTCACCCCAGGTGGTGGTGAGAATTGAGAGTGGGGGGGTTCAATCTAGCTATTGTACTGTTTCATACAGCATGGACATGGATATAAGACAAAGGGAAGACTAGGTAGAGCTTCCCACTTAGTAACGTGCCCCTTATATCTATACTCTCTGTAATTGCTTCCAGTTGATCCTCGGTCGTATTAAATGATAAGTAGGTGCGAATGATCCCACTCTGATTTCATCATGTTTTATAGGTTTTATCTACTGTACGTTTGTTTTCATAAATCAAAAGTGAATCCGGCTGCAGAAGAGCCTAAGAATAGAGCAGGATCCTGACATGTTTTAGCTACTTCTGACAGGTAGAAAAACACATTTTGAGCCAAAGAAAAGATTTGTGATTCGAAACAGAGAGACAAGCCTTAATAAAAGGGAATGTTCATGCATTGTAGCGATGTTCTATTTATCTGGCGTGCATCTGGGTTTATCAAAGCCTGCTGAAACTTTAAGTCATAAAACAAAGGTCCTTAATGTTGTTAAAGTTCCCGGAGAACTTATTTCAATCTCTCACAATGAGCGAAAATGAGTTTGTAATTTTGTAAATTAGAACCACGTTGAGCTGTGTTTAATGTTACAACAAACATTTAGTTGATATATTCAAAGGAAATTAATTTGGCCAGTACATTACATAATAGTATTTTCCAGTAATTTATATATGAATTGAATACATCTTTGCTCAGGGAAACGATACCATTTTTTGTGCGTTTTTTTTTTCAAAAACAAAACATTTTCTTGTGTTTTATTATTTTATATTTGTATTATCATCTTCAACTGCATGAAAATGTAATGTTTAACAAGTCTTAAGCCAGCCATACACGGTGCGATTTGCACCTTGCGACGTGACGGGGGATCCGATGGCCGACATATCGGGCGGTCCCCATACACGGTGTGATCGGGTGGCTGACCGCCCGATATGCCAGCAACCCCCTCCCCCACCTGCATAGCGCTGCATGGGATCGCACATCGCAACCCCAGATCAACTGAACCTGCAGTAAGATCTGGAAGTGCAATGTACGACCACACGGGTGCACGCATTGGCCCTGATTCAAAGCCGGATGCTCTTTCAGAACGTTCGCTCTGAATCAGGATGTTTTTTTTTTTTTTTGGAGCCGGTCTCCTGGCCGCTCGCTAAGCTGTGGGTGACCACCCACAGCTTTTGTGAGCGGCCAGGTGATGGTCGAGATGGTTGCGACCATCGCGACCATCGGGCTTGCGACGAGACCCTTGTGGTAGGGCCTCGTTCCCACAAGTCCCAGTGAGCTTCCTGCTCTAATAGAGCAGGAAGCTCAACTACTGACATCACGAGTGATCAGTAGGGCCGCCCTCAAACAGCAGGCGTTCCTTCGGGAACGCCTCCGTTTGGTCAGCCACCCCCCCTCCCCGCCTACAAAACGGGGCGAGCTGTCGATCAACATCGATAGCTGCCCCGTCTTGTTGCGAGCCCCAGAGCGAGTGATTTCTTGCTCTCTCCGGGGCTCGCGTGCGCACTGCCCGGCCATCAACCCGCTTGCGAGCGGGTCTGAATCAGGCCCACTATCCGGTATGATGCCCATACAAGGCACAATATAGCAGCCAAATCGTACCAATCCATCAGATCGGCTGATTTATCGCACCGTGTATGGGCACCTTTACACTGTGCAGTTTATTAATGTACTGTATGCACATTTGCAGTATTGCATTACAGTATGTGATTTAACATATGCATATATTTTATGTTCAGGCAAGCCATCAGAAGTGTATAGGGCAGTGGTGGCAAACCCTGGCACTCCAGCTGCGGTGGGACTACATATCCCAGCATGCACTGCCAGAGTTTTGCTATTAGGGAATGCTAAAACTGTGGCATGGCATGCTGGGATATGTAGTCCCACAGCAGCTGGAGTGGCAGGGTTCGTCACCACTGGTATAGGGGGTACCAGTTTAGGGGGCCTATACTGATGTAAGAGCCCAAACTAATGTTAGGGGCCCAGAATGACCAGGGTCTGTTGATGAACCAGGTGGCAGCCACACAAATGACTTCTGTTAGCGTTTGCATGTAAGGGAATTAACAGCAACAGTCAGTGACAGCGTGGAGGATTCTCAGTCTGTAAATGTAGGGGGAACATGTGGGGAGGTGTCTGATGGGCATGTAAGGGGGAGGTCAGCGGACATGTGGGGTAGTAATATAGGCGTGTAAGTGGAACTTTGATGGACATGTAAGGAGCATATGTAGAAAAGTCTGATGGGCATGTAACAGGTATGTGGTGATGTCTAACGGGCATGTGGGGAGGTCTGCTGGGCATGTAACAGGCATGTGGGGAGGTCTGATGGCAAAAGAGGAGTTCTAATAGGAATGTATGGGGTAGAAATGTGGAGATGTTGGGTGGGCATGTAATTGCATGTTGGAAGGTAACATAGATTAACTGTTTAATTTGCACTGGGTCCCACAAGTTCTGATGGCAGCCCTTCATACTAAAGTGATCTATTGGTGTATTTTATGAGTGCAAGCTTTGAGGGTTAGAATATAAGACTTCATAGTGCTCCGTAACCATTAGACATGAATCCATAAAGCTGTTGGCAGGACATACACCTTGACACGATTGGCCGTTTAGGGTATAATTGCGATCCATTCTTGGTTTGACAAAAAAAAAATGTTGTCCAAGGAACGATTTCCCCCCGCATGCTGCTCACACATATAGGGGGACAGGTGTACATGGTCAGTATGGCGACTAATGCCTTAGCTCTGTTTTTTAAGGGAAAGTGGCAAAGGTTCAGGATTAGATTAAACAGTTTGTGTTACACCCCTTGTAATACTAGAGAGTTGTGCTTCAGGGATGTAAATTTTCGAACAGTCCCCCGCCCCTGCCAAATGAAGCAGCCCTTTGCGCTGAGTGTGCCAAATTCCTTGTTGCACTGTGGTGTAAGGGGCTACATAGCAAGGTTAGGGGGGTTTCGTTGATAATATAGCCTACAATACCCCCCATTCTCAGGGCCGGTGCAAGGTTTCTCGCCACCTTAGGCAAAACTTCAGCCTACCAACCCCCCTTTCCCAAACCGCCACAATACCCACTTTCCAGCCCCTGCAGATGAATGTGAGGAAGCGTTGTCTTAAAAGTTCCACAGCCACCACCTGAACTTAGTACAACAAGAACGTCTCTTTGAGACAATCATAATATTGTGATAGGCAGACTCTGTGTTGATCCCCAGGTCCCGGGGCCCTAGGCAGCTGCCTAAAGGTAGAGCCGGCCCTGCCCATTCTGTTCTACATTGCAGACCCCCTTTCTCCAGAACACATAAGTGCCACACTTCAGTACATCCAAAATCAGACATTAAGCTGCCTCTGGAAAAGTCTGTTTCTAGTGGGGTTTTTATTTCCTCATTACAATCTTGCTTTCCCCCGGGCTGTATTGTCTAAGGTTTTTTTGGTGATTATTATTTTTTCATCACCATCTCATAATTGTGGTTGTTTAAGGACCGCATCGCAATATTAACTGGGAGCGACTGGGAATCTGTGGGATACACATGGTGGAAGAGGGTGCCCAAGGGTTACTTGTACATAAGGCTGCTGCAACAAATATTGATGCACATCATCATAACTTCACTCTATTTCCACAGAATTACTACATAATCTGTCTATTGCCCATATGCTCCTATCTTATCACCCTGTGTTTCTTTCTTATCTATCTATCTATCTATCTATCTATCTATCTATTTATTTGATATCACTTTGATAAAAGGGATGGTATAGTAAGTATATATATATATATATATATATATATATATATATATATATATTATATATAGAGCAAAAACGACCGGCACTCCTGGAGGGATAATATCACAGCTGGCCCGGGTTCCCCTCCAGAGATAAACTCATATCTATATACTGTATATATAGCGTATATATAATTTAGAGGTCCACTGGAAGTCCGTAAAGTTTCCTTTGGTTTTGCTGACTGTTGAGAACGCTGCACGTACAGATTGGATGCTGGATTGTGTTGATGGACTAAGACACCACAGAACATTCTGTACATCTTGATTTGAAACATCTCTCTGCGTGGATTACACAGGGGAACATTACCAACAGTACTAGGTCATCTAAATAAGATCTGGAACCCGGCCAGGGTTTAATAAGCTGCTCTGTTTTATATAGAACTCACAGTTTAGTGCATTTGCTGATTAGGGGAATACATTTGCGTTTCTAATTATGTGCTTAGCTATTCACACCTTCTCTCAGATCTCACTTCTGAGTATCTAGGCTATTTATTATTGAAGCCTTCTACAATCATCTGTGGGAACGGCTCTTAAGCTGCATACACACGGGACAACTTAAAGAACCATAGATATCGTTGATAGATTTCCCTCCAACTTTCTGTAGTGCAGGTCAAACGACTTTGGTTGTACACACTGATCGATATCTATGATAGATATATCAGTGAAGCCATCTTTCTAGTTTTTACAGGCAAATCTTGACAAAATCGTCCAAGTTGGCCTGCATGCATGAAAGACCATAGATATCGTTATCGTTCATGCCGGAACGCGCATCGTTGGTCGTTTTCAGGTTGGTGACTGCAAAAAGTGAACGATATGAACGATATCGTTCAAATCGATCATAAAAGTCGTACCGTGTGTACGCACCATAAGATGGCTGACAACATCTTTAGCTTGCAATCAAGTAGTAAGTGTTAAGCAATGCTGGACCCGGGGGTGGTGGCCTCTCCTGTCTGCGGTCGGGCATGGTGTCCTGGGTTCCTAGATGTTTGCTACCACAGCTTCATTCTGTATAGTCGTGGGTGCGTGACTTTGGGGTATATTTACTAACGTGCGGGCTTACAGAAGTGGAGATGTTGCCCATTGCAACCAATCAGATTCTAGCTATTCTAGAATGTGCTAGATAAATGATATGTAGTATCTGATTGGTTGCTATGGGCAACAGCTTCACTTCCATAAACCCGCACTTTAGTAAATATACCCCTCTGAGTCTGATTACAAGGGAAAGGTGAGTGTTTCTTGGTAAATTGCGTAACCAATGCAAAGCCAGCTTAGATTATTTCACTTATATGTGCCAACAAATGAATGTTTTAAAACAAAACTACATATCCAAAGTTCATCATACAAAATAGGGATGAGCGGGTTTGGATCTAAGAGATCCGAACCCGCCCCGAACTATGGGGATCCTAGGCAGATACGAGCCGGCTCGGGTTTTCCCACCTGACTCGGATCTGAAAACGAGGCAAAATGTCATCATCCCGCTGTCGGATTCTCGCGGGTTTTGGATTCTATAAAGGTCCCGTGATCGACTCCATATTTTCATTCCATAGGGCTGGCTGGCTGTTGTCCTGTCCAGGGCCGTAGCTAGGGTAGTGCGGCCGGTGCCATCACACAGGGCACCACAGGTCAGGGGTAGCTGTTTGGGCCTGTCAAATTTCGGTTTATTATCATTCTTGCTTGTAGCTTCCTTTTATTTCATCCCCAGCATCTCCTGGCCTCTCCTATCTCTTCCCTGGCCCTTCCCCATGAGGCCATTCCCATTTTTTGGGTGCATTATATCCCTTTGAAAAATGAGGGGGGCGACAATGCTCTTTCTGGCACAGGGCACCAAAAAGTCTAGCTATGGCTCTGGTCCTATCCATAGGGGCTGGCTGGCTGGCTGTAGAGCTGTGTTGTCCATGGGGTGCTCTGTCCTTCAGGGGTGCCCTTCACCCACCCCCAGTGTGAAAAAAATAAGTTAAAAATTTGTGTGTTAGCCACACTGTGCTGCTGTCTGTCAAGGGGTTCACCCCAGTGTTAAAAAAACAAACAAAAAAAATTTTTTGTGTGCGTGTTAGCCACACCTGTCATCGGCGTAGGTGCGCAGGGGTGCTGTGCTGCTGTCTGTCAAGGGGCTGATGCAGCCAAAAAATAAACAATTTTTTGTGTGTGCGTGTTAGCCACACCACCAGTAAAAATTGAAAAAAAAATTTTTGTGTGTGCGTTAGCCACATTTATCAGCAACGTAGGTGCGCAGGGGCGCTGTGCTGCCTGTGTCGATTATCAAGAGGCTACTGCCTCGTTCGGGTGCTCTCCCTCCCAAGTTCCAAAAAAAAATTAATTAATCAATCAATCAATGTGTTTTTTTTTCTGTGTGTGCGCGTTAGCCATGGCATTACAAACACTTCTGCTGAGATTGGGCCTCTGTCCCTGTACAGGTTGGGAAATGCTTTTTCATGTGGAAAGCACTACTAGAAGTCTTCCTGGTCCCCTTCTGGGATGAGAAAATCCACTCCCAGCAGCAGCAGCAGCAGCAGCAGCCATGCTCAAGGATTATTCTGTGGCAAAGACTGATGTGAGTGTATAATTTTTTTTTGTAAATGCCTCCTCCCCTCCCCTTCTCCCTCATAAATTTTATTCAGAATCAAAAAACTAAATTAAATTTACTACCAATCAACCCTTCCTGTCCCTGCCCTGCCTTCAACTACATACATACTCCAACTCCCTCAGGCCTCTCTTGAATAATAAAAGTGTTTCCTGATGTGCCATGTTTGAAGTTGAACTGCCATGTGTTTGTGGCATCCACTGCTGCTTAGCTTAGTCAGCCAGCTAGCTTGGTGCAAATTTTGGGCCTAAACTGGATGAAAACAATATAGTGAGCTGTGAGGTGGTCAAAATTGACTGGAAATAAATGTTATTGAGGTTAATAATACTGTAGGAACAAAAACAGGCCCATTTTATGTGATTTTAGTGGTTTTTATGATTTTTAAAGAAAAAATCCAGATCCAAAACCAAAACCGAAAGACAAAACACGGAGCAGGGACCTCTTCCCTCATGTGCTTCTCTTTACATTTTCTTCTACTCTCTACTCCCCATTAGGGCACCTAACACGGGACCACCAATTCCCGGCAGATTATTGTGAGTGCTTTAATCACTATTTCAGCAATGTATATAAGTTGTGTCCTTGTCCTGTACTGTATGTTACTTGTTTCTTGTTCACCTTTTAGTTCTATGTACTATGTAAGGCGCTGCGGAACACTTGTGGCGCCATATAAATAAAGGATAATAATAATAATAATAAAAGGTGAGGTTTTGGCAAAAGCAATCCAGATCCAAAACCAGGGGAGATCCAGATCCAAACCAAAACCAAAACACGGGGGTCAGTGCACATCTCTAATACAAAAGAACTCACTTGTTTTGCCTCTTGTGCTTTTTGGAACACATAAGAGTTCTATGGTAGCAGACTTCAAAATGATGTATGGTATACTATAATGATTACATCTATATAGAACTGGGACTACAGCGGATATTTGGAATATTTGCTAGTTTTAGTGAGGGAGTAAACCCTAAATTTCCTATTTATACCTGTTCTTGCACACGGTACGTTGCCAGACCATTACTTGTCCTCCAGCATCCCTGGTTATAGTTTGTCTGTATCCAGCATCTTGCCTCCAGAGTGGTGACCCGGATTTCTTCTTGTTCCTTTTGTCTTCAGATTTGGTTCCGTTTCTGTCTCTTGTGTTGAGAAGACATCAACAATACCAGAGCCATAACTAGACTTTTTGGTGCCCTGGGCCAAAATGAAAATTGGCAACCCCACCCTCCCCTCTCATTTTTCAAATAGGGACATAAGATGCATGCCCGAAAATGGGGTGTGGTCTCATGGGGAAGGGGCATGACAAATGATGACAGGGTACCGATCCCGTTGTACTACTGGTATCCAGGTGTCACTGCCAAGTACAGTGTGAATCCAATGGCTGCAGTGATGACACAATAATTATGTAGTATACCTCACCAGCTCTAGATGTAGGAGAGCGCCCATCAGAGCAGGCCTGGAGCCGGCAGTGTAGATCACTGACTGAATGTATAGAAGGAGCGCTGCTTGTAGTGTATATGCAGCGGGGAGATCAGTGTATGGACCCTGTGCTGGGCAGCTGAACTCACTGGCAAAGGTACTCGAGGTGTTCTGGTAACATCTGGGACTGGAATCAGTGGCTGTGTTCAGGGCTGCCATCATAAACTGTGGGGCAGAAAACTCCATGTGTATGGTGTCTGACTGCCATGTGAGAGGGGAATCGCCGGATGAAATACTGATGCTGAAAGACCAAAGTATGGAGATCCCGACTGGGGCAGGTAAGTACCCTAAACCTCCCCTAACCCTTCCTTAGTGGTGCCTAACCCTAAAACTCCTGGGGTGGTGCCTAACCCTAACCCCCCCTTCCCGCACCATAAAGCTAACCCTCCTGGGGGAGTGCCTAACCCTGACCTCCTCCCAGTGGTGCCTAAGCCTAACCCCCCCTTCCCCTAGCCTAACCCTAACCCTCCCTGGGGGGGTGCCTAACCTTAATCTCCCCGGGGGTCCCTAAACCTAACCCTTCCCCCCACAGCTACGAGCTAAGAAACCCGTCTTACGCTGACTACACATGTGCGGCCGCCATTGCAGGGGGAGCCCTCTCCCAGTAAGTTTTGTGATGTGTAGCCTATAGGCTACAATGGGCTAACGCCATCTTCAGATGGCGTTAGCTGCAGGGGCCAATATCTGGAATGCATCGCATTCTGGATGTTGGTAAATCCGGCATCATCGCATTCCCCCTTAGAAACCTATAGGGGAAGCGGCTGCCTGCAGGAATGTAGGGATCGCGGGAAAGCTATTGGAGATACAGTACCTGCTGCGGTCCCTCCTTCCTACATCTGGGGGAAACTTTATATTTGCGGTTAACCCCCGAAAACAGGTGTTTTCTTGGATTAAGCCACAAATATGCAATGAAAAATGGGCCCCATTGTAACATCTGTGGCATCACAATGTGGTGGGGGTCATACTGTATGTGACAAGAGGTTGGAAAGTGATGGTAATAGGTGACAATTGGAGAAGGTTGGCATGAGTGACAAGATACAGGGTTTGGGGTATATGAGAGTGGGGCTGGGAATTTAAATGGGTGACAATGAGATGTTGGAGGGGCATAACCTGACCCAGGAACAGCAGAGGTGCGTGCGTCACAACTACGTGAGTCTATGCTACATGTCAGGCACCTGGTGCAGTGTTTAGCAAAAGTTGATGGAGTCTGCACTAATAACATTGAATATACAAAATAGTAACATACAGTAAAGAGATAATTAAAGTAATAGTACAGAAACCAACGTCATGGTCTTAGCTACTACAATATTTGTAAGACTCTAGAATGGTGGTGCTACCAGGTATTTTTTGTGAATACCACAATAATACAGTTCAAAGAAGCAGAAGAACAAAAAAAGGTGTCTTTTCCTGGTGCACTCTTGGAAACATTTTTTTAGATATATTTATCAAAAAGTAATAAGAACATAATAATATAAACTTTTATCAGATACAATTGATTAAAAAGAGGTAATATATTAGAGATTTACCCATGCGATCACAAACACATAACAAAAAGGAAATAATATCAGTACAGTCAGTACACATCCAAATGATTTAAAATTATATTATTGGATGTATCACCTCTTAATAGTACTGTAATTCAGAATAAAGGCGAAAATTTGTCACTCTAACACCTTCCCGGTTATATTTACTAGAATAACCATTTATTCAATCAAATAATAGGGAAGAGTCATAGATAAGAAAAAAATTCCCTGCACAGGCAGGCCAAGTGGACTATTTTTTGGGGCACTCTTGACTGATAACAAGTGAAATAGTATTTGATATGATGTATAACAATTAAAACATCAATTTTATTACTCTGCTCAATAAAATATTAGTGTCGTAAAACACTGTAATACGAAACAACACATATGACAATAAACATCCAATAATCTAAAATCATCAATCACAAACCTTGTCTGAGGAGATAAAGAATAAACTATAACAGGAATAAAGTGGGTGAAATTATTAAGAAATGGCCATCTCATGTGTATAGAGATGATGGGATGCTAGCAAGCACAGGAATTAAATCATGGGTCACAATTATAAAAATCACATTAATTATTGTGTCTCTCACTGGTAGTACAAAAAAATGTGTATATCTCAAACCAAAATGTTTTCACATATCAGATATTATTGTCGGTACAAAGACGTATCCAATGCACATCATAAAGATAAGATTCTAATGAATCATACCAGTGTCTAAAGAGTTACCATGGGTCATCAGATAGTCAAAATTAATTAAAGCAAAATACCTTACAAAGTGGAAAAATGTGTAATCAACAGTACACTTATACTGTATTATACCACTAATATCAAGTGGTGAAACCTCACATCTTCTATTGAGAAACAGTTACCAATTAATCACAATTCATTAATTGACCATTGCATAAGCATTTAGGAAAAAATGTCAGTTTTTATATATCACTATTATTAATTAGTGAAACTTAACATTTGCCACTAGTAACCAAAGTACTGTACTTTATATTATTGCATAAGCATGGTCTCATCAGGCTTAATAGAGTAACTGTATATCATGTGTGAAATATATCCCAGGTTAAAGAAAGGAAAAAAGCAAAAAAGTAAGGCACATAGAGTGTCTCTCCACTTCTGCTTTCACTCAGAATAATGCAAGCCGGGTGATGAGAGAACTATATCAATTATAATAAAAAATATAATAAAAAATAGAAAAAATGTGAATGAAGTGTAAAAAATATGTGAGGATTAATATGTCAAAGAATACACCATTCAATAGGACTATTACCAATTATTATTTTTTACACTTCATTCACATTTTTTCTATGTTTTATTATATTTTTTATTCTAATTGATATAGTTTTCACATAATTTTCCTATCAATTTTTCCTTTATAATTGTGTGGGTATTATTCCCTCTTCCTATCAGGCTAAGTGTTAGGTGCACTGTCACTGTTACGGCACAAATGCCCAGGCATGTTAGTGTACACATTTATACCACCATTAGGGTGGCTTATATATTCACATGTATCATGTATGATCACTTTGATATAGATTAAGTTCATTTATTACTCACATATTTATTATTCACATCATTATACCATCAATTTATACACTCATTCCATTTGGATAATTTTGGTATCCATGATACTACGATTGGCGTTAACATGATATAGTGGATTTCGAATTTCAGATATGTATATGTGTATGTATATACACATATACATATTACTAGATTTGTGTTTTACCCCCACACCTTTAACATCTTCTATTGTCTGCCTGTACATTTTATTATTGCACTAGTGATGTCTCAGAGCCACTTGGGGGCTACCAATACACCATCAGATGGGAGAGGTTTTCTTAATATACAGCTACCATTAGGTGACATTCTCAGTTTCAGTGAATCAGAAGCTGAAAATTTGTATTTCAAAGAAACCCTTTTAGACACTGCGGGTACACTATCTACAGATGAACTGTTTACACAGATTCTCAAATTATAGAAAAAAGAAATCGATTACCACTTGCATGGGGTCACATTATCAGATTATCATAAAGAAAGAAAAATTCCCAGAGGCTTCAGGGTTAAGAATGTTCCCACTATTGACCGTAACAACGTTGATTTCTGTAAAAGATGGGTATCAGTGTTGAACAAATGTTCGCTGGACCTCATTTTATTAGTCATAGAGGAATCTAGCAGAGAACTTAGTATTATTCGTGACAAAATCAAATCTTTTGACACCACATATAAACCTCATCTTGTCAATGACAGTTCCAACAACTGGCTTGACAAGTTAAACACCCAAGTTGAGGAATACAAAAGGGAATTAATTAAATATAAAAAAGAGAGGTTAGCCAAGGTGAATACTGACTACCAGGAACAGCGTGTATATTCCTGGGTAACAGGGAGAACCCTTAATCCTAAATTCCAAAGGAATCGCTTTAGGAACCCCCGACGACCTTTTGATACAGAAGGGTCCAGTGGTGCCAATTCATCACAAAGTGACCAGGATCTCCCCTCCTCTGTACTCCCAATCACACAACGTCCCCCTTTAGGGGTAGCCACGCGAGCACAAAAAGGAAACGATCCCGCACTCGACGTGGCAAACAGGGGTCGAGGCAGAAGGGTGTACAAAAAGAAAACGTAATCATTAATTTATCTTCCCGAATTCTTACCATGGCAGAATCCAAATTATTACAAAGAGGCCTTACATTTATTCCCACATGTACCTTCAACAGCTTCCATTGGAAGAAAGATCTATGGAGATTAAACAGGAGTTTGAAACTCAAGGAGTTCTTTAGCAACTCGGAATCCATATCCACTACAACACCCAGTTCACTTTTTAAAAAAGCCTCTTCCTTTGATCCCTCTTCTAATAATGCCTCTATTAAGAGTTTTATTAGAATGTTGGATCATGAGGTAAGTTCTCAATTTAAAGGGGTGACACCAGTTCGACACAATTTATCCAAGGAAGAATACAATGCGTTGATCTCTCTGAGTAAGGATAATTCCATAATTATCCGTTCAGCTGACAAAGGGGGTGCCATTGTTATCCAGAATAGAGCCCAGTACAGTGGTGAAATCTATCGGCAGTTGAATGATGACAATACATATATTCCTCTTAACCATGATCCCACCCTGTCCTTTAAAAAACAACTCGATGACAGGCCCATGAACAGGGTCATTTTAACAAGGACATCAAGGAGTATCTCACAATAGATAAACCCGTGGTTCCATTACTGTACACATTACCCAAGATCCATAAATCAGTTTCTACACCGCCTGGCCGTCCCATAATCTCAGCCAGAGATAGCCTTTACAGCAACACGTCCAAATACTTAGATTCTTTTCTACAACCCCTCATTTCCCTTGAGCCCACATTCTTGAAAGATTCAAATACTCTTTTGGAGAAACTGCATAGCTTGAACAATCTACCACATGATTTATTACTGTGCACTATAGACGTCAACTCACTTTATACCAGTATACCACAACAGGAAGGTTGTGAATATATGGGTGCCTTTCTGAGATCACACTCTAAATACAAGGGCCCCAACATAGATTTTTTCCTGTGTCTATTGAAACAGACTTTGAACATCAACTATTTTCTTTTTGACAATAAGTTTTTTCTCCAGAAGAAGGGTTGTGCCATGGGACCACATGTAGCACCTTCTTTCGCCAATATTTATGTTTTTTGTTGAAAAAGAACTTTTTCTCCAGAATCTGGATTTCAACAAGTATTTAATTTTTTTTGTTCGATATATCGATGATATATTGGTTCTGTGGTCCGGCACCGAAGTGGAATTTACCACGGTCATGTCTAAGATCAATACCATGCATCAATATATTACTTTCACTTATGAACAAAGTCACAGCAATGTGCATTTTTTATATATAAATATTCATTGGTCTGGCACGGATTTCGAGACCTCCATTTACCATAAACCAACTGACAGTAATACCTTACTGCATGCACAGAGCCACCATCCCACATCATTGAAAAGGAGTCTCTCATATTCTCAATTTTTGCGTGCACTGAGAACTACCAGTGATCCCGTTCGAGCTGAACAAGAAATTGATTGCATGATAACCAAATTTGCACAACGTGGGTACAGACTTAAGGATCTTATTGCGGCCAAAACCAGGACATTATCAGCACATGGTGCGACAGACAAAGCCAATAAATTAACAAGTAATAAAACAGATACGATGTTATTCGTTAATCAACACAATGTTGCCAGCAAATTCATCAACTCTACTGCCAAACGTCTTTGGCCGTTAATCAACACTGACAATTCCATCAAGTCGTTAAAAAATTCAAGGATTATGCTGGGCTACAAACGAGGGAAAAATCTGAAAGACTGGCTTGTACACAATGACATTAACTTTGGTCCCACCATTCCTGAACAACATTTTTTATCCAAGAAACCAGGGTGCTATCGGTGCACTGGTTGCACGACATGCAGTTTCATGGAAACTGGCCCAGATGTGGTACACCCACACTCGGGGAAACGCTTCCCTATCAGACATATATTAACATGTACTTCCAAATGTGTGGTGTATATGATTCGGTGTCCCTGTGGACTGGCTTACATCGGGAAGACTACTTGTACTGCCAGAATTAGAATGGCACAACATCGCACGGCAATTCGCCAAGCATTAGAAGGAAAGGAAATAGACCAACCAGTGGCCCGTCATTTCAAGAACTTTCGACATTCATTATCCACCTTGGTGTACAAACTAATTGATCATGTCCCCATCAACAAACGAGGAGGTGATAGGGACAAGAAACTGTTACAACTTGAAACCTTTTGGATACATAAAATGAACACTATATCACCATTTGGTCTCAACAAACAACTTTCCTTTTCCTGTTTTTTCTGAGGACTTCCAGCGACCATCGTCATACAGTGTATTTACACTTACACTTACAGGGTATCGGTTACCCACTTCTCTGTTTTCATCAGTGTTCTGGTTATTTTACACTTTTGCATTCTCCATTTTGATTGTTCTCTTTGAGATGCTATGTGGTATTAGTTTGTTTGGATCCATCCACTGTGTGTGGATACGTTGGTGTCTCGGTCTTTGGCATATGCAGGACTATCACAATTGGATTTATTATTCTTCTGCTACAGCCACACTACACTGGATACGCCTTATGCCGTCTGATCTTTGAAGCTAGGCAGTGTAGGCCAGGTTAGTACTTGAATGGGAGACTGCCTAGGAATACCTGATGCTGTAACATGGAGTTATCCTTTTCTGACGTTTGTCCATTAGCATTTGCCGTTACTTTTTTTCATCCATTCACACAGTTGATGGACCTTATCAGATTCATCCACTTGTTAATTTTTTGTACCATGTGCAGGTGTACCGCACAGTTCCGTTTAAGATCCACCAGGTCATATTTCATGGTTTATTTGCCATTGTTTAGTGGCTCATCACTCGTTACATACCAGCTTTATATGTTTCATTTTCTTCTTTGCATGGTTAGAACCATTCAACAGCATGCTTCAAGGTTTCCCATGATCAGCTCGGTCATGTAGAGGTTATTTTATCTTAAGGAGTCTACTTATTGATTATTTTCTTTATTCCAATATATGCATTTTTTTATATTAATTGCTTGGTATTACATTTGCTTGTGTGCTTGACATCACCTTTGACCTTTCAGATCTGATTGTCAATGTTACAAGTGTTATATGTTACTCACCTGCCATTATTACTTGTGTTACATGTTGTGCATTTTTCATGTAGCACATTTACCATATGATAATATATTGTAGAGAAATTCTGTTGTAATAACCCACATGTATCACTATGTCATTTCTTTATTCACATCTGTTTATTATTATATGTATGCCGCTGTTCGTTTTGCCATATCACCGTGGTTTATTGTGCAGTTTATCATTGGGTCTGCCTTGTTACATCTGTGGCATGCTCTCTCCCCAGTGCGCGCTGACAGCGGCGGGGAGTGCAGCATGCTTTTGTTGCCATGTTTGTGTATCAACACTGGGTTGCCCTGGTTACTTACCATGGTAATCACGGTGGGCGTGGCTGCATCATTGTGCAAGCGCCCTGTCCCGACTTGATGACGTCATCAACGGCGTGGTGAGCGGTGCACATGGTCACTATGGGATGTCACTGGGTATAAAGGTATGCACTGTATCTTCTATCTGTAGTTCTTGATAAAAGTCGCCAGACTGAAACGTTGAACTTTGACCTTCCTGAGTCGTGAGTCTTCTTTATCAAAGTCCTGTGAGTGCCACCGTTATTTCTATATATGTGTATGTATATATATGTATGTATGTATGTGTGATATACGTATTTTGTCTTGAGAGATAAAGGTCCATTATACTATTAACCTGGTTTTCTATCCTTAAAGTTCATATTAATAATATTCAGATTGAGACTAACTTATTCTCTTTGGTTATTATTGTTTGGTTATTTTTTGATTGTCTGACAACCTGTTTGATGTCCAGCGACAGGTCATTGTATTTGAGACTTAAATTCATATTTCTCATAAGTTAATAGTTATACGCTTTATATGCCAGCAATTGAGTAGGCATTTGATTTCCGTCCAACGTATGTATAAATGATATTTAGCATAAGATTAGCACAGTCATTTTGTTTATTATGGTCGTTCTCAGTTAGGATTGGCAGCAATATATGTCAATCAATATTGTCTTAGACTGATTGGTTGTTCATTGACCAGCATATTACTGGCCACAGGATCCTTCAATCATTCTAGCTGGATCCTGATTCACCAGCTAGCAGGTAAATACTAACTCATGGTATCAATGAATCACTGGGCATTCCTTTGTGTGAACAAGCCTCCGGGCGAAACGCGCGTCATATGATCCGACCAGCTGACTGTCTGCACGTGACCGCTATCGAGCGGCACCTCACAGACGCCGCACTTTCCACACAGAGTTTTTTTGCAGCTGATCGGGGGTTTTGTATGCAGCACAGTACAGGCAATCTCTCACTGGCACAGACACTTAACCAGGTATTTTCTATCCCCTCCGATGGTGGTCTGACTGATCTGGGGCGCATTTGGGCTCTGCAATGCTCTGGTAACAAAGCTCACCTAACACCCACGGATCCTTAACAGACAACATCTGGCTGTTGTTTACATAGACACAGGTCTCCCCACTCTCTCATCACTCGGCTTGCATTATTCTGAGTGGAAGCAGAAGTGGAGGGACACTCTATGTGCCTTAATTTTTTACTTTCTTTAACCTGGGATATATTTCACACATGATATACAGTTACTTTATTAAGCCTGATGAGACCATGCTTATGCAATAATATAAAGTACTTTGGTTACTAGTGGCAAATGTTAAGTTTCACTAATTAATAATAGTGATATATAAAAACTGAAATTTTTTCCTAAATGCTTATGCAATGGTCAATTAATGAATTGTGATTTATTGGTAACTGTTTCTCAATAGAAGATGTGAGGTTTCACCACTTGATATTAGTGGTATAATACAGTATAAGTGTACTGTTGATTACACATTTTTTCACTTTGTAAGGTATTTTGCTTTAATTAATTGTGACTATCTGATGACCCATGGTAACTCTTTAGACACTGGTATGATTCATTAGAATCTTATCTTTATGATGTGCATTGGATACGTCTTTGTACCGACAATAATATCTGATATGTGAAAACATTTTGGTTTGAGATATACACATTTTTTGTACTACCAGTGAGAGACACAATAATTAATGTGATTTTTATAACTGTGACCCATGATTTAATTCCTGTGCTTGCTAGCATCCCATCATCTCTATACACATGAGATGGCCATTTCCTAATAATTTCGCCCACATTATTCCTGTCATAGGAGTTTATTCTTTATTTCCTCAGACAAGGTTTGTGATTGATGATTTTAGATTATTGGATGTTTATTGTCATATGTGTTGTTTCGTATTACAGTGTTTTACGACACTAATATTTTATTGAGCAGAGTAATAAAATTGATGTTTTAATTGTTATACATCATATCAAATACTATTTCACTTGTTATCAGTCAAGAGTGCCCCAAAAAATAGTCCACTTGGCCTGCCTGTGCAGGGAATTTTTTTCTTGTTTAAAATATCAGACTATTGGGAGCACCACCAACAATTTCAATTGAATAAAAAGAGGGGTATTCCCTATTATTGTTTATTATAGTTGGTCAATTTCCGTGTATCTAATATTGTAATCATATCCATAATTACACGTACTAATTCTCTTGTGCAGAATCCTTCCCAGTTCCCCATACCCCCCCTTTTTTCACAAGTCATAGATACCCACAATGATTTTAAGCATTCAATGTTAATCTAGAAATATCATATTATTAAGCAGTCGAAATAGAATATCATTAAGGAATATAGTTATGGACAATGAAAAGACGTAATAATTTGTTGTCCTTCTACACATCTGAAAAGACCTCGGTTAATATAACCATGAAAATACTGAACTGGATGATCGGTAATAATGACTCAAATTTTCACAAGGTCACCAATCCCGAAAACAGATAAATTGCATACACATCAATGAAACAATTAAGTTCCATACAAATCAATGAGATGTAACCAAAAATTTTTTAAGATGACCTCTCTATGCTTCCTGAGTGTGTTGGCCACACCCCTCACATGCTGGCCACACCCCTCAGGCTCCAGCAGCTCACTCTGGTCCAGGACGGGTTTGTTGTAGGCTGTGCTGGCTCCTTGCTACACCATTGCTATTATTAATAAGGATGTTAGGGGGCACATTGAAGTTCTTGAAGCCGTCACTCAGCCTGTTATCTAACATACATCCCTATGTACTAGATTGTGTCAGTCTATAATCATGGCCAATGCCTTACACTCTGCACAGTATCTCTGCGCTAATTATTTTTGTTTCCAGTACTTGACATCGTGGGATCAATGTGTTAGCGCTGCTTGAAATTTCTGTAGCAAATATGTTTTCAGTTTGAAATTTTGGTATTGCTAATTGCCCCTATTCCGCCCCCCGTGACACATTTTTCATCCTGCAATGATGATTATGTCCCTGGTGGGACAGAAAGTCTATATCTCTTCCCTTACATAGTTTTATCTCAGTCTGCTGACCTTATTTGAATTATTCTATTACCCAGCTGTATATTCAGATGAGCGTCGGAGTTCACAAATTGTTTAAATATGTCCGGTTTATTTTCTGTATTTTCTTGCAGTCAGATATAGTAATTAGCTCCTGTCTTTCTCGAACTTCATTGGATGCTTAATACTCATTGTATGAACATTTTTCACTCAAATTAATGATGACTGAGCCCATAGAGAAATTTGCTATCCAGGAAGTTCCAAGCTTCAGGAATAAGCAAAATAAAAACATGTTGCTGCTTAGTAATAGTTTCATACACAGATATATGACCACCGAGTGTTTCCTACAGTCACCGAGAGGAGCACTGCTGCACACGTTAATGAGGAAAGCTTAGTCATACAGCCAGATATGCCCGAATGTCTCCTGCTACAGTCACTCCAAAGAGCACTGCTACACAGGGTAATGATCGGAGGAATGTTATACACACATGCTCATAGTGAGCCTGCTCCTACAGCTACAAAGAGAATCACTGCTACACAAGGTAATAAGGAGATCTGTCATACACAGAGACATGATCACAGTGAGCCTCCACCTACAGTCACTGTGAAGAGCACTGGTACACTAGGTAATGAGGAGAGCTATCTCACACACACATGATCACAGTGAGCCACCACCTACAGTCACTGTGAAGAGCACTGCTACACTAGGTAATGAGGAGAGCTATCTCACACACACATGATCACAGTGAGCCACCACCTACAGTCACTGTGAAGAGCACTACACTAGGTAATGAGGAGAGCTATCTCACACACACATGATCACAGTGAGCCTCCACCTACAGTCACTGTGAAGAGCACTGCTACACTAGATAATGAGAACAGCTATGTCACACACACATGATCCCAGTGAGCCTCCACCTACAGTCACTGTGAAAAGCACTGCTACACTAGGTAATGAGAACAGCTATGTCACACACACATGATCACAGTGAGCCACCACCTACAGTCACTGTGAAAAGCACTGCTACACTAGGTAATGAGGAGAGCTATCTCACACACACATGATCACAGTGAGCCACCACCTAGTCACTGTGAAGAGCACTGCTACACTAGGTAATGAGGAGAGCTATCTCACACACACATGATCACAATGAGCCTCCACCTACAGTCACTGTGAAGAGCACTGGTACACTAGATAATGAGGACAGCTATGTCACACACATGATCACAGTGAGCCTCGACCTACAGTCACTGTGAAGAGCACTGCTACACTAGATAATGAGAACAGCTATGTCACACACACATGATCACAGTGAGCCACCACCTACAGTCACTGTGAAGAGCACTGGTACACTAGATAATGAGGACAGCTATGTCACACACATGATCACAGTGAGCCTCGACCTACAGTCACTGTGAAGAGCACTGCTACACTAGATAATGAGGAAAATTATGTCACACACACATGATCACAGTGAGCCACCACCTACAGTCACTGTGAAGAGCACTCCTACAGTCACTGTGAGGAGCACTGCTACACTAGGTAATGAGGAAAATTATGTCACACACACATGATCACAATGAGTCTCCACCTACAGTCACTGTGAAGAGCACTGCTACACTAGATAATGAGGACAGCTTTGTCACACACACATGATCACAGTGAGCCACCACCTACAGTCACTGTGAAGAGCACTGCTACACTAGGTAATGAGGAGAGCTATCTCACACACACATGATCACAGTGAGCCACCACCTAGAGTCACTGTGAAGAGCACTGCTACACTAGGTAATGAGGAGAGCTATCTCACACACACATGATCACAGTGAGTCACCACCTACAGTCACTGTGAAGAGCACTGCTACACAGGGGCAGAACTATGGGAGACAATGGAGGCGTCTGCCACCAGGCGCTAGCACTCAAGGGGCACATCCTCCATTGCCCATAATATATTCACCCCACTTAGGGCTGTAAATATGTTCCACCACAGTAGCAGTCTTACAGTATCTTGACTCAAACTTAGTCCTCAAAGCCCCCACATCATTTGGTTTTCCCCTCCACCAGGGATATCAGGAGGGCTTCCCACCCCACATCAGATGGCTTTCGCCTCAATCAGGAGGGCTCTGAGCCTTATGCTAATTGCACTATACAGGTCACTATCTTATCTGTGACTAACGCATAGCTGTATATACCTGAAAAAGGGTGTTTTTGGGGTATATCCTGCAAATTTAGTAAATATGTCTAATAGAAACAAATTCACATATTCTATATTAGTGTTTTTGTGCGTATAGAGAATATGGTGCATACCTGTCTATGTTCCCTTTTTTTGTAGGGGGGGCACCAAATTATAACTTGCCTCCGGGCGTCTGGGGTGAACTTACGCCACTGCGGCTACACTAGGTAATGAGGACAGCTATCTCACACACACATGATCACAGTGAGCCACCACCTACAGTCACTGTGAAGAGCACTGCTATACTAGGTAATGAGGAGAGCTATCTCACACACACATGATCACAGTGAGTCACCACCTACAGTCACTGTGAAGAGCACTGCTACACAGGGGCAGAACTATGGGAGACAATGGAGGTGTCTGCCGCCGGGCGCTAGCACTCAAGGGGCACATCCTCCATTGCCCACAATATATTCACCCCACTTAGGGCTGTAAATATGTTCCACCACAGTAGCAGTCTTACAGTATCTTGACTCAAACTTAGTCCTCAAAGTCCCCGCATTAGTTGGTTTTCCCCTCCATCAGGGATATCAGGAGGGCTTCCCACCCCACATCAGATGGCTTTCGCCTCCATCAGGAGGGCTCTGAGCCTTATGCTAATTGCACTATACAGATCACTATCTTATCTGTGACTAACGCATAGCTGTATATACCTGAAAAAGGGTGTTTTTGGGGTATATCCTGCAAATTTAGTAAATAGGTCTAATAGAAACAAATTCACATATTCTATATTAGTGTTTTTGTGTGTATAGAGAAATATGGTGCTAACGATACTGGATCAGAACCTCTATCTACACCTTCCTATACCTTCTAATGTCCTGCCTATACCTTCTAAAGATGACGCTAATTTGCGTACGCAGTCATACCGTAAATAAAGACTTAGACGTGGAATCTGTGGTTCCAAAACACAAGTGTTATTCAGGTAAAAGTTCAGACAGTTACACGCAATTGATCCATACACAATTTAGGTGCAAAAGGAAATTATACAGACCCAAGTACAGTATACATACGCAGCGCTTCCGGACCCGGAGATAGGCATCAGCAAGAGACCCCTAGTCATACAGCATTCAGCACGAAGACTAAGAACCAGCATTCGAGCACACATATTTATACCCCCCCCAGAATAAACAGGACAATAGGGAAGTTTGTTGCTGATGTCATTGGTTCCCAGGGGAGAAGCATCTGTTACAGAACATTTAACAGGCTGGTTCAAATAGACTCTCCCAGCCTCTAACAGCTGGGGATCTTCCTCTTCACACCCCCTGCAACATTCTAACAGTTGTTCATGAAATATACATTTTGTTGCTTGTAGGCTCTGCGATCCATAACTTGAGTTTGCATGATGCGACCTCCCCACCGATAACACCGGAATACTGTAAAAAGAGTACGCATCAGTACAAAACCAAACACGACTTGTTTAGCATGTATAATACCTTAGTTATCAAATACCTTTATTTCTCAGCATTTAAACTAACTGAACCAACTTAAATCATACACTTTAAAGCTTATTGAACCTTATGTGTGAATATGTAATGTGTGGGTATTCAGGGTTTGATATAAGGACGCTAGTTAACTTGGGGCAGATGCGTGCGCATAAAGCTAATAAAACAGCGGTTTCATACAAAGTCCTATGCATTCGCTAATATGCGACTAGTTAACAGCGCAATTGTGCGTATTAATGTGTGTATGAGAAATGGTGAAAAATGCAATCGCATGGTGCTAATAGTATCATCGCCACATGTACTAAACTGTGAGTTTATCTAAAATGCCGCTTAGGCGGCCATTCACAAAATGGCGTCTTGCGATCTCATTTCCAAGATGGCGTCTTGCGGCCAGTCACAAGATGGCGTCGTCGCGATTAAATTTTAAACTTATTGGCTGAACTTGTCTCAGCCAATTATTCAGCTTCGACAGTCACCCTTTGATAGCAAACAACATGCTATCACAATCTGCTATTAGAATTTAATTTAGGCTTACATTTACATATTATTTGGTGTTATTATGGGATGGCACAAGGTGGTTCTTAATCCATCAATAATGTGTCTCTGGGTGGGGACATGCAGTAAAACTACTATTATACGCACACCGCGGATCTTGGAAGATCATGTGAAAGGTGTGGGAATGCACCAGTCTTATAAAAGCAGTCTTGAAGGGGAATTGAGACTTTACATTATCTGAGGTGTTCTATAAATAACATTTCAATAATACATTCTATGCATGTCTAAATATAATACATCAAACGACAGTATTTCCAAGTTCAGGGTTGTAATGCAGTTCTGTATTTACCTCGGTATTCATACTGGCCACCATCATGATTTCATTCTTTCGTTTTACTCTATTTTTACATTTTCAACACTTCAACACAATAGGAACACACCGGACACATATGCCAATTGTTATGATGACAATTAGTATAAGGATTAAGAATTTGCCTATGCTGGCGATCACTTCCTGGACCCATTCCCCTAGACCTGAGAACCATTTCATTGAGTTCAGCCATGACACCCATCCTTCTATCTTTTCCCCTACTTCAGCCACTGAAGCATTATGGTTCTTATGAAATTCCCATTATAGCTGCAGAATTTCATCCATCTTCCGGTCTATCACCTCCTTAGGGTCGCTGGTATCATTGGTGACATAGGTGCAACACTAGTCTGTGTTGCACCAGTTCTTTCTTGTACGCTTGCAATTCTCTCCCTGTATACCTGAATGTGTCATCGTACATCTCGGTGATATTATCTATCAATTTGGCAAGTTCCTGGATATATCTAAAATTTAATGTACCCCGAGCGATCCTGGTGGGGTCCAAAGCGACCAGAACTTGAAAGCCAGTTGTCTCACTGATTAACTGAGTGGCTTTATGTATATCACCAGGTACCATATTTCTTTTGCCTCTGTGTTCATATTGTGTGTGAAGATATGGTGACGGTGTGTTTTTATGTATACCCAGCATTTCAACACGTGTGAGGGTCATAACTTCTGGGACTATTCTTCCCAGGTAACACAAACCTTCGGAACTCGGGGAGAGCCATTTATACGCTTTTCTTCCACAGATGAAATATACATTATCAGGGAGAACATAAGGAATGGTATGCATCATTATCATTAAGCACCTTTCCCTTGCAAACAATCCTATTTCTGGTTCCTCCATCTGGTACATGCAAGTTTCTGACTGTATTATTTTAGCACAATAACCATTTGGCACCTTACCAATAATTTCTTTGGTGGAACTCAATGTATACCGATACCTAAAATGTTTCCCACCAGACTTAATGGAGCGCAGCAGATCATGGTTTATGGACTCATTTTCAGCTCTTTGTGAGAAGGTCATCGTCTGATTATTCCCCGTCACTTCCCAACTCCCGGGTTTATTGGGGTTGGTTATGTTTAGACACAAAAGTGATCTATCTACTTGGAATTGAAGGAGTTTGAAATGAGGTGGTTTGGATGAGAGGAATTTTCCATCCAATGTTTTCCCTTTTTGTAATTCTAAAATTTCCATGATATTCAGCGGAAATGGCACCAACCCTACATTATGCTGTCCCTGTGGCACATGTGAACACACCCAGCAATCAGTTTGATTTAACACTTTGCCTACCATGCTATGATAATCCGCTAGAGGATACCCACCCCAGTACGGATTATATTTAGGTTGGCACCATAGGATACAGTTCTCATCAACTAGGGACCCACAAAGCTCACAAATACAGGAATCTTCAGACAATAAACCTCCACACCTTCCCCGAGTAACCGGAATGACAGCTCTCTTAACAATAACAGTACTAAGATTGGACAGACACTCCCCTGATTGGCATTGCACTCCTCCTGATTCCACTCCATCAGTACTGCCATCAGCTCCCGTTTCCTCAATCGGTCCCCCATCACAGACACTGGATATCCCCTGGCTGACCAGGATGGTGAACACTCTAAAAGAGAATATGAAAATGAACACAGCAGGCCCATCCATTGTTACAACAAGACCTGCAAATTTCTCTCAATTCAGGTATCTCACTACAACCTGTTCAATCCTCCAGGAACAAGCTCGCGATCGACAGGTCCACGCTCTCAGCTTTGTCTCCGACTTGTTTCTCCACCGGCTGATTGACCTTTTTGCAGTGAGTGGAATGGACCCAGGTATCTCTCTCGGCCACCTTCAAAGATGTAGCACTTGTCAGCAGCACCTGGTACGGACCTTCCCACCGATCAGTCTAGCAACCTGAACGCAAGAAATTTCTGATCATTACATATTCTCCTGGTTCAACATCATGACAGTTCATTCCAGGCATGTCATTAGACAACAATTTCAGTTTCTGCTGCTGTTGCTTTAACTGCTTACTCATTGATATAAGATACTTCACAGTTACCTCGTTGTTACCCTTTAGATCTTCCTGTGGACTTATAATCAAATGAGGTTGTCTACCGAACAATATTTCAAATGGGGACAGATTCAGAGGAGGTCTAGGAGTGGTCCTTATGCTATGTAGGACCAAAGGTAATGCTTCTGGCCATCATAGTCCAGTCTCTGTTATGATTTTACTTAGCTTATTTTTTATAGTCACGTTCATCCTCTCTACCGGTAGGGGGTGTGAAGTCGGCTATTAATACCCATCAGCTTACACATATTTTGAAAAACATCACCTGTGAAATGGGTACCCCTATCACTCTCGATGATTTTTGGGATACCGTACCTGCATACAAATTCCTGAACTATTTTTTTTGGCAGTAAATGCAGCAGTATTAGTGGCCGCTGGGTAGGCCTCAACCCAGCTAGAAAATACGTCTCTGCACACTAATACATACTTAAGGTTCCTGCAGGGTGGTAATTGGATGAAATCAATTTGTATCACCTGGAAAGGTCCATCAGTCGGTGGAATGTGGGATGGTTCGGTAGGGATCACTTTCCCTATGTTCTTTCTCAAGCAGGTCAGACAGGACATTGCTATCTTCTCTGCTTGTGAAGAAAAACCTGGCGCGCACCAGTATGCCCTCACCAACTTGCACATACCCTGTTTACCCAGATGAGTCAGACCGTGTGCTGCCTCAACCAGGCTGGGGTAATATGTCTTGGGGGCTACTGGCTTACCATGTCCGTCCCTCCAGAGCCCAGAGGACTCTTGCCCACATCCCTTGGACTTCCAAATGGATTTTTCCTGAATTGAACACAAATTTTGCATCTCAATTAATTTCAGCAAATCAATAGTTTGGAATGACATAATTGTTTCAGTTGGAGAAAACATTTTTAACCGTGCTGCCCATTTTGCAGCATCATCAACTCTGTTGTTGCCCAGTGACACCGGGTCATCCTCACATGTGTGGGCTTTGCATTTAATTACTGCCACTGCTTTGGGCAGTTGGATTGCTTCTAAAAGATGTTTTATGTGTCGGGAATGTGCAACTGGTGTGCCTGCTGCTGTCATAAAATTTCTCAGATGCCATAGAGCCCCAAAATCGTGCACCACCCCGAACGCATACCTTGAGTCAGTGTAAATGTTAGCAGATTTGCCTGCTGCCAGTTCACATGCTCTAGTCAGTGCTACTAACTCTGCCACCTGGGTTGAGTGAGGAGGACCAAGAGGTTTAGCTTCTATGATGTCTGTGTCATTTACAACAGCATAACCTGTACATAATTCACCTGTGTCTGTTTGTCTATGACAACTCCCATCCGTATAAAAAGTTACATCCACATTCTCTAAAGGTGTGTCATGTATGTCAGGTCTAGCAGTAAAGGTCTACTTCAGATATGTCATACAATCGTGCGAATCATTATGTCTGCCGAACTCACCTCCCGCCAGCAACTCCTCTCCTTCCACCTTTTGTACATCATGTTGTACATATGGTAGGTATGTTGCTGGATTCAGCGTACTGCAACGTTTAACAGTAATATTTGCAGGAGTGATTAGAGCTAGTTCCCATTTGTTGAACCTAGCCGAGGAGACGTGTCTGGTTTGAGCTGAGTTCAACAGAGCAGATACAGCATGGGGAGTGTAGACAATCATATCATGGCCCAATACTACGTCCTCACTTTTACTCACCAATAGAGCGGTAGCTGCTACACTTCTCAAACAGGTGGGGAGTGATCTTGCTACCGTGTCCAATTGGGCACTGTAGAATGCTACGGGCCTACTGGCATCACCATGTTTTTGTGTAAGGACACCTGCAGCACAACCATCGGCTTCCGTACAATACAAATCAAAAGGTTTTTCATAATCAGGTATTCCCAATGCAGCAGCTCTTGTCAGACTGTCCTTAAGATTAAGGAAAGCCTGTTCTGATTCCTTTGTGTGTATGACACGATCGGGCTTTGAGGAAGAGACTAAGGACCTCATTCAGAGTCGGTCGAAGCGGCCGCATGGAAAAAGGGGCCGGATATTCAAATGATTCCCTCGCAAGTTGCATCCCTAAGTTCGGATCGGTAGTTGGCCGACCAAGGGGAGGAAGCGGTCGGAAGCCAAAAAAATACGCCCCCTTCTCGTACGCTTTGCACGTCATCTCCGGGCATATAAGGATTAATCAAGACCATCGGGAACCATCGGAACTGGCTGTAGAGCTTAAGGTTGACCATACCCTCTCTTAAGCTCTACGATCATGTCAGTGTAAAAACCTCCCATGTCACATGTGCCATGACGCTACTTTGTTAATTATGCACTCCCATAATCCGTATGCACTCCCATAAAACGCCGTTCGCATAATGAGGCACGCCTGCGTTCGGATCTCCACTCCCCCGTTTTCAAGCACCTTCCCCTGTTACCACCCACAAACGCCTCCATCTGTCACTCAAACTACCGACCTGGCTGTGTTCAAGGAGAGAGAAATTTCTGATTGTAGTGGCTAGTTTGCGCACACGCGCATTGCGAACTTTACGCATGCGCAATATAGCGAACATCGGTGGCGTACGACCGTGCGGCCGCTTCGACCGACTCTGAATGAGGTCCTAATTCCTGTAAAGGTAAGGCCAAAATAGAAAAACCTGGTATCCACATTCTACAGTATCCACACATTCCCAAGAAGGTACGAATTTGCTGTTGATTCTGCGGCAGTGTCATGTTTTGTATGGCCTGGATTCTATCTGTTGTGAGGTTTCATAACCCCTGGGTTAGGCAGTGTCCCAAATATTTTACTCTGGATTGGTATGGCTGAAGTTTGTCCTTAGCCACCTTGTGTCCTGTTTGTGAGAGATGAAGTAACAAAAGTTTAGTATCATTCATTTCAAACATGACATAAACGAGTCAGAACGTAGCAATAAATCGTCCACATATTGAATTAGAACAGATCCATTGGCAGGTTGAAAAGATTGTAAACAATCGTGCAATGCCTGGGAGAAGATACTGGGGCTGTCTATGAAACCTTGGGGTAATCGTGTCCATGTGTATTGTAAACCTCTGTATGTAAATGCGAATAGATACTGACAGACAGGATGGAGAGGCACAGAGAAGAAAGCAGAACAGAGGTCAATGACAGTCAAATGGGTTGCATTTGGTGGGATCTGCATCAAAATGACAGCTGGATTTGGCACTACAGGGAATTGGCTCTCTACTACCTTATTATAACTCTAAGGTCTTGTACCAGCCTATAACCCCTCCCACCACTCTTCTTTACCGGGAAGATGGGACTGTTGGCTACACTAGCTGTACGGACTAAAATTCCCTGTTGTAATAATCGCTCAGTTATTGGAAAAACCCCTAATTCTACCTCCTGTTTTAGTGGGTACTGTGGAATTTTTGGAGCTTGCCTTCCGTTTTTTAAATTTACCATTACTGGGCTTACATTTGCCATTAATCCAGTGTCCTGTCCATCTTTAGTCCAAAGGGAATCTGGAATTAGGGACAACATTTCATCTACCTGTGATGGAGTTTCTTTTAAAACTGTAGAGTGATAGATTATCATTTGAGGAGTGTCTAACATATCCCGCACCTCGTATAACATTCTCTCTGGGATATCTAAAAATACACCATCAGGGGTGCAATATATAACACATCCCATCTTACATAACAAGTCTCTGCCCAGTAGGTTAGTAGGAGCCGCAGCAGCCAGGAGAAAAGAATGCCTGGTATGCAATGGCCCAATAGTAACCTCTGTGGACTTTGTTAAAGGATAATATTCCACTTTACCTGTTACATCCATTGTTGGTACTGTCTCGTTGGTCACCTGCAAATTAACGGGAGATTTTATCACCGACCTGGTCGCCCCTGTGTCTACAAGAAAAGGATATTCAGTACCAGCTACATCAACCATCATGACCGGTTCTTCCATAGTTCTTCCCGTTAACCTGACCATCTGTAGACTACAGGTATGACCTGACCCCTAGCGTTGGCTACCATTCTCCAATAAAGCATTTATGGCTACAATTGGAGCTGGTGCCTGCTGAACATTTGCTGGCCTCTGCGCATATCCCTTATGGGGATATCTAGGTCTTCCCTGATGTGGGATCCCTACTCCTTTTACTGTACAGTTTCTACTTAAGTGTCCTGTTTGTTTACAGATAAAACATGTTCGTGTTTCGGGTGAAGACGTGGTGTTGTGAGGTTTGCGCAGAGGGTAAAGGTGGTGGATATGGGTAAGGATAGGGAGGGTAAGGGTATTGTGGGGGATAAGAAGTTGGTGGATAGCCTGAGACCTGTGGGTGCATCGGGTTAGTGGGATAGAGTTGTGTTTGTTGTTGAGTGGGGTTAGTGAGAGGACATACTTGTTCAGACGTGAGTGTGTGTGCAAGTGCAAGTGTGTCTGTTGGCTGTGATGTTACCGTCATTCCCTCCAGAGCTTGTATACTGACAGCCATTAGTTTTTCGCTCCGGGCTTCTCTCTTTTTGGAGATGTTTTTATCATGTTCAATGGCGGTTTCTATGAGGGTATCTATTGTGAGTCCCCGCCAGCCAGGCTGTGAGGTCTGAACCCGAGTTTTTAAACTCTCTTTCAGACTGTCCACAAGTACTGTGACTATCATCCCCCGGTGGTGAGTGCTATCTTTAATATCCTCTATCCCAGTGTAGTGGTGATAGCTTGCAGAGCCCGATCACAATAATCTTCTGCAGTCTCGCTCTCTTTCTGCTTGATGGTGAAAATTTTGTTCCAGTTAACTACTACTGGAAAATAATGTTAATGTATACAATCCGTGATAAATTTTGTCACGTCGGTATTGCGTGGCAGACAGGCCCTTAACACCACACGCCAATCTTTATTAGTGGGTTCATGTGAACTACCCGAATTTCTCAAAAATCTTTGACATTTGGCTAATTCCTTTTTGGGATCGGGGAAATCATTTATGATGGAATTTAGTTCTGCTCTTGTCCAAGGACAATGCATTACTACTTCCCTCTTGGGCACTATACCATTTGCGTCTGCATTTCCATTTGGAACAGTTATTGTCCGAATGGGATGCAGACCGGCAGCGCTGCTACCTTTGACCTGATTACCTGGCTGGGGGTTTAGTCTGCTGCTGCTACGCATGGTATGAACAACTTCCTCTACAGGTGCAGAGGGCATTAACACTTCCCTTGCTGTTACCGATGGAGATGGAGGCACCACTCATGATTGCGGTGATGCAGCATCTATCATCTGCACAGCATCTGAAATGGCAGACATTACAATAGGCTCATCATCCGTATCATGAACATTTTCTTTATAGTTGCCTAAGAGAGGGTACAAGTTGCTTGTTACATTTTTATGGGTATTTTTGGTAACTGTACTTGCACCTCCATCCACATAAGGTCAGGTGAGCGTGAACAGCTGGCAATACTCTCCACGATCCTACCTTGCCGCCAGTGCGCGCCATTTTGTGGCTCGTCCGTATTGCAATTCAGCGTTGCGGATGCATTTTCTGGCAATGTGCTTACGACGCTAGTTTGCGTCATTTGCACATTTTTAAGCCACGCATCCCCTTCATGCTGCCACAGTTTTAAACATTCTAAATATTTAACCTTTTTCTCTCGGGAGCGCATCAAACTGATGTGATCCCAGACATTGTCTAACACATTTTTATCAAAACTACCAATTCTGGGAAACGGTCTAACACTCTTCCTCGTCATATTAAACCATAAATCACAATACCTTATTGCATAAGTACCGTACTTGGTATGCATGATACGACGGGCCGATCCGATCGGCGCCTCCATTAGCAGCACATCATTGCCTAACATCTCTACTGTTTGCGTGGCTCCCATTCTGAGACAACTCCTATGCTTTTCAATTAAGATTTAAACCGGTGAAAGACAATCAAGATACTTTCACTTACCTGTGGACGATTTAAGTCGGCGGCGCCCACACACCTGGATAAGATTTAGTAAGGCAACTTCCACACCTGGATAAGATTTGAGAAAGGCAACTTCCACACGCGGATAAGATTTAGTAAGGCAACTTCCACACCTATGAGAGTTTATATGTCAGTTACTCTCACGCACCTCTCTACAACAAAGACAACATGTACACCTGCTACTGTGTATAGAACGGTAAAGCTGCTTACCGAGCGGCTAGACTAACCCTTGCACCTAGCCCTTAAGGATCATACGATACCCTTAACTTTGCTCAACAAATATTCACTGTTACACACTTTTTTCCTGCGCAGAAAAATACACGTTAACCCAGATATTGGTAATAAAAAAAAAAAAATGTAAACCTCAATGGCTTTGTTCAAACACGTGGCAGCACAACCGGAAGTACGTATACGCTATTGTGTGACCAGTCGCACACACAATAATGTGACTACCACACAACCGTATAATGGCTTTTTAACTGCATACGCAAAAGTGTGTCTTTGCTGTGCGCAAACCTGCGACTTAGCCACGTACTCAGTACTGCGATGCCCCTTTAAACGTAAGGTTCTATCAACAGAGGAAAACAAACTTTTATCCTCTCTTGTCCCTGGATTCTGGTCAGCTTCCTTGATTCACACGGAGATGGATAGCGATCATTCAGCACAAAGCGGTTGCAGGCAAACCCTGCATGTGGCCACTCCACCCTTTGCTGAAATATCGATAGACGTATGTACCGTGTGAGCAGGTAAGTGACTTCACTACGAGCCCCCAACTAACGATACTAGATCAGAACCTCTATATACACATTCCTATACCTTCTAATGTCCTGCCTATACCTTCTAAGGATGACGCTAATTTGCGTACACAGCCATACAGTAAATAAAGACTTAGACGTGGAATCTGTGGTTCCAAAGCACAAGTGTTATTCAGGTAAAAGTTCAGACAGTTACACGCAATTGATCCATACACAATTTAGGCGCAAAAGGAAATTATACAGACCCAAGTACAGTATACATACGCAGCGCTTCCGTACCCGGAGATAGGCATCAGCAAGAGACCCCTAGTCATACAGCATTCAGCACGAAGACTAAGAACCAGCGTTCGAGCACATATATTTATACCACCCCCAGAATAAACAGGACAATAGGGAAGTTTGTTGCTGATGTCATTGATTCCCAGGGGAGAAGCATCTGTTACAGCACATTTAACAGGCTGGTTCAAATAGACACTCCCAGCCTCTAACAGCTGGGGATCTTCCTCTTCACGCCCCCTGCAACATTCTAACAGTTGTTCATGAAATATACATTTTGTTTCTTGTAGGCTCTGCGATCCATAACTTGAATTTGCATGATGCGGCCTCCCCACCGATAACACTGGAATACTGTAAAAAGAGTACGCATCAGTACAAAACCAGACACGATTTGTTTAACATGTATAATACCTTAGTTATCAAATACCTTTATTTCTCAGCATTTAAACTAACTGAACCAACTTAAATCATACACTTTAAAGCTTATTGAACCTTATGTGTGAATATGTAATGTGTGGGTATTCAGGGTTTGATATAAGGACGCTAGTTAACTTGGGGCAGATGCGTGCGCATAAAGCTAATAAAACAGCGGTTTCATACAAAGTCCTATGCATTCGCTAATATGCGACTAGTTAACAGCGCAATTGTGCGTATTAATGTGTGTATGAGAAATGGTGAAAAATGCAATCGCATGGTGGTAATAGTATCATCGCCACATGTACTAAAATGTGAGTTTATCTAAAATGGCACTTAGGCGGCCATTCGCAAAATGGCGTCTTGCGATCTCATTTCCAAGATGGCGTCTTGCGGCCAGTCGCAAGATGGCGTCTTCGCGATTAAATTTTAAACTGAACTTGTCTCAGCCAATTATTCAGCTTATACAGTGCATACCTGTCTATTTTCCCTTTTTTTGTAGGGGGGGGGCACCAAATTATAACTTGCCTCCAGGCATCTGGGGTGAATTTACGCCACTGCTGCTACACTAGGTAATGAGGAGAGCTATCTCACACACACATGATCACAGTGAGTCACCACCTAGTCACTGTGAAGAGCTCTGCTACACTAGGTAATGAGAGCTATCTCTCACACACATGATCACAGTGAGCCACCACCTACAGTCACTGTGAAGAGCACTGCTACACTAGGTAATGAGGAGAGCTATCTCACACACACATGATCACAGTGAGCCTCCACCTACAGTCACTGTGAAGAGCACTGCTACACTAGGTAATGAGGACAGCTATGTCACACACACATGATCACAGTGAGGCTCCACCTACAGTCACTGTGTAGAGCACTGCTACACTAGGTAATGAGGAGAGCTATCTCTCACACACATGATCACAGTGAGCCACCACCTACAGTCACTGTGAAGAGCACTGCTACACTAGGTAATGAGGAGAGCTATCTCACACACACATGATCACAGTGAGCCACCACCTATAGTCACTGTGAAGAGCACTGCTACACTAGGTAATGAGGAGAGATATCTCACACACACATGATCACAGTGAGCCTCCACCTACAGTCACTGTGAAGAGCACTGCTACACTAGGTAATGAGGACAGCTATGTCACACACACATGATCACAGTGAGGCTCCACCTACAGTCACTGTGAAGAGCACTGCTACACTAGGTAATGAGGAGAGCTATCTCTCACACACATGATCACAGTGAGCCACCACCTACAGTCACTGTGAAGAGCACTGCTACACTAGGTAATGAGGAGAGCTATCTCACACACACATGATCACAGTGAGCCACCACCTATAGTCACTGTGAAGAGCACTGCTACACTAGGTAATGAGGAGAGCTATCTCACACACACATGATCACAGTGAGCCTCCTCCTACAGTCACTGTGAAGAGCACTGCTACACTAGGTAATGAGGAGAGTTATGTCACACACACATGATCACAGTGAGGCACCACCTACAGTCACTGTGAAGAGCACTGCTACACTAGGTAATGAGGAGAGTTATGTCACACACACATGATCACAATGAGCCTCCACCTACAATCAATGGACCTGATTCTGAGTCAGACGGTAGTCTCAATGCAGACGGATCCAACGTACAGTATGTGCAAACGGCGCATTCCCTGTAGAGAGAGACTGCAGCATGCATAAGTGCTGCTCTATGTACAGTATATGCACACAGACGAAGATGGAAAGAGCAGGTGACTTGATCCATCCGATGAAGGATCACTCTTTCCATTAAATGGGCTTTTTCTTGGGGGGCAACTGAGTGGGTAGCAGTTCGCATGGAACTGGTCAATCTCATGGGAGTGAACAAAGTCTGGATAGACCCTGAGCACTGGTATTTTTTTTAAAGATTCAAGAAATGATTTAACCACCTCATTGTGGGCCTGATTCAGAGATGTACGTTCAGCCGAGGATGAACTCACATCTCCGATGTTGAAGGGTCTGCGTCTGCACAGGATCCGTTCTGCAGAGAACAGGTCCTGCGTTCTCGCTCGCAAACCCCCCCAAGCCGCAGCACGTCAATCATTATTGACGTGCTGCGGCGTTTGTGGGGCAGAGAAGGGGCTTGCCTGGGCACCGTTCCCGGAAAGAGAGGCGTGTTGCTTTAGTTTTCTGGGAGGGACGAGGACACAGATTCCAGGCCTCCTGCATGATCAGACACTAGCCAGGCTGCTGGAGTCTTCAGCTCCCACAGCCTGACCACAGACGATGGCTGAGATGGTAATTCCAGCCTGCGACATCACACGCAGTGCTGAGAACGCAAACGCAGCAAGGAGTCTGATACCTCCTTCTGCATTTGCATCTGAGATGGACGGATTTGCGCAGCGGCTTGTGTGCGTCTCTGCAAAGCCGTCCATCTCTGTATCAGGCTCTGTATTTTTCTGCAAGGAAATAAGGGAAATCAAGAAAATGTTTTTCCTTTTTTAGCATTTCAAAGGTGGAGGTGCTTCCAAAAGAGCCTAAACAAGTATACCGATCAGACAGGAGCAGAAAAGACTCTAGGGCACTCTTTATTTCAAATATATATTTCATTGGGTATTATATTAAGAGAATAAATAATTATCATATCAAGAAATTCACTAAATTTGACGTACCAGACTTACACGCATGAAAGAGTAAGATCTTGGGATAGAAAGCCTTATTCAGCAGTGCGCGCTAATGCGCTGCTGAACGCAGATTCCCAATGGTCAGGAATCTTCCTAGGCGCCGGACCCATACTGGGCATGTGCAGTACGGGGGGGGGGGGGGTTAAGGGAGGAGGCCAGGATCTCTCACATTTTTGAATGTGCACACTTTTACCGTAAATCACAAATGTAATAGGGTCCCATTTTGAATCGCATGGGAGTTAAAACTACGGGAAAACTCACACTTTGTAATGCCACTTTCATTGCAAGGTGCGAGTAACACAGAGGCATGCACAGATCAGTGAGATCCGTGCATGCTATTCTGTTGAAAGTGTAAAATTAAAAAAAAAAACGTTGTGAGGTCCTCCCCTAAATGCACAACCAGCACCAACCCTCAGGTTACTCAGGATGCCCGGTAAAATCACGCTGCCAGGGCCACAGAAGCCAAGGATGCAGCCACTGGCTTCGGCATGACCAGATAAAGGGACCAATATACCCCCCCCCCTGTTTTTTGCCCACCAAACTCCAACAGCATGTCAGTCATTCTGCGACTATGGAGCACTGCGACCAACGTCTCAGAAACAATTCTGCACATGCGCAGTGTGGCTCCCACGCATACACAGATCTGAAAAAACATTAGAGAATTATATAAATATTGAATTTGTGGAAATCTCTGTATTATGCTGGGCATACACGGCCAGATAAAATGTCTGTCAGACCGACAGACATTTTATCTGGCCGGCTGCCAGCCGCAGATGTCGCCGGCATACACTGTGAGATTTCTCTCACAGTGTATCAGCCCGACATCCGCGCTCCGCCCCCGGGGGAGGAGACATGTCTGTCTGTCGGACGCAGCTGGGCATACACTGCCTGATGCGTCCGACAGTTTACTGGGAAATATCGCATCGGACGGGCATGCTGGACAATCCGGCATGCCCGACCGAGCAATATTTAACCCTCGGTCGCCCCCCACACGCTACAATTATCGGGCGATCCACCGATATCAGGCGGATCGCCCCGATAATTGTAGCGTGTGCGGCCAGCATTAGTCATTTCATGCACCTGATTTGCCCCAAATGATACGATATTATTTATGTATAAAATGAAGAAGTCAGTTGCGGGAGGAAGATCTGAACGGACTAATTCTATGTCCAAAAATTTGATCTAATTTCGCAGGTTACGATATTTAAAAGGGTTTTGAGAGGAGGACACGCAGGGGCATATTTATAATGCGTGCAGGGTGCTCGAACCGCACACCTTGCTCCCATATTATACTTACATCTCTGGAGTCCCACATCGGCGCCAATGTCAGCACTGTAAAAACGTCTGCAGAATGGCTGCCGTGGCCATTTTCCCGTCGTTTTACGCATGCGCAGTACAGGGAAAATGGCTGCCATGGCCAATTTCCCAGTTACCTGCACATGCGCTATAGACTCTGGGCACATTCTAGTGCCCAGAGTCTATCAGTGCAGCGCTGGCCGCGCTGCGCTCAGTGTGCTGCCAGCCGCCGGACTGAGAGGAGGGGGCCCGTGACAAAGACTGCACACAGGCCTTCTCCTCCTCTCTAGAAACGCCCCTGAGGACACGTTATCAAGTTCATTAAGTTATATAGTGTCAGCCGGACCCATTTGGCATATTTCAGCAGGGCGTAAATAGGGGTGCACCCGCAGTGCCTCCATCCAGCCCTGGAGGTGGCACCATCACCACCCCACAGAACCTGCATTTGGCTTGCAGAGTGCCGTTCTAGTAGAGCTACTGCAGAGCCACCCACAGTAGCCAAAGGACGCACCAGTTGGCTCAGCAGCAGAGCCTGCAAACGTTCCACTGACTACTGATTGGTATAGCCAAATAAGGCCCTCATTCAGAGCCGTACGCTCTGAGCAGAGCGCACGCTCTGTATGAGGGCCGCGGTCCATAATTATGGAGCGTCCTCCTGGACGCTCGTATAGCTGTGGGTCACCACCCACAGCCTATACGAGCGTGCAGTTTGATGGCCGCGATGGTCTTGACCATCGCGACCATCGCCACTGCGAGCCGGAGCCTGCGGTTGAGGTTTTCAACCGCAAGGCCCGGAATGATTTTGGCTCTATCAGAGCCAAAATCACTCCCACTGACATCACTAGTGACGTCAGTGGGCCGGCTTCTGACGGTAGGCGTTCCCTTGGGAACGCCTCCGTCAGGGGGGCACGCCCCCGGCACGCCCACCAAAGGGGGCGTGCTGTCAATCAACATCGACAGCACGCCCCCTTTGATCAGACACAACGAGCGAAGGAAAGTCCTTCGCTCGTCGCGTCTGGCGCATGCGCACGACGGAGCTCCCGCCGTCGTGCGCATGCGCAGTGCACAACATCGACCCACTTGCGAGCGGACAGCCGCTTGCGAGTGGGTCTGAATCAGGGCCTAAGTCTCAATTATTATTGTTTTGAGGTGCAGGCATTGGCAAAGGACTACAAGTGATCAGTAAAGTACTTGGATATACTCAAATATTAGAGTGTATCTAGGTTAAAGTTAGATATATAATAGGGAATATATTTGCACATTTAATCACAGCAGAAATAACATAACAATGTTCAGAAAAGTGGATTTGTTTCTTTAGCTTAGAATGTTACAAAAGCACGCGAATGCTAGAATAAGCATGAGAGGACATAACCACCCTGTTTTTTATTGTGCTAATACTGGTTAAAACTGGTTTGGGGGTTGCAGTCTTGTTATAGGTTAGGTTAGTGGGTCATTCAGTAGTGACAGCCTATCAGGGACCTGTTTGGGCGGGCTCTGTTTATGAATATTAGGGCGCTGGGAGGAGTCAGCTTTCTCTTTTCCAGTTGTGATCGTCTGGATAAGTACCTCAGTGTCAAAATACTTATTACTTATTATTTCCACTGCTTGATTATTACCTTTATTTGCTATCCCATCCATATTCTGCCCTCTCCTGTCTCTCATCTCCTCTATTAGTTCATCCCACCCGTGTACCCACCCCCCCACGCTCCTCACCTTTCCATGCTGGCTCTTCCCCCACTGCATCCTTTCTGATACCCCCTTCTGAGCACCCTCCATCATGCCGCGCCCGCGCCGCAATGCCCCCCCCCCAGCGGCTGGCCGATGCAGCCAGGCCGCTTGCAGTGGCGCCGCTTCCCCTTACACGCGCGGTGCGTGCACTGCGCCCACGCATGTCATCACGGGTGCCGGCGGCGCCCGCTTCCAGCGCGGGCACCGGCATCCTCGCGCCCTCACCGTCGGGCCTGCAAGGGCCCGCGGTGGGGGCCCTTCCCCGAGCCCATCACAATCACCAGGGGTTGGCGGCGGGAGCGTTGCCACGGAAATCGCGGCTCCCGTCGCTGGCCCCACTCAGATGGCGGCGGCGGCCATTTTAGGTGAGCAGGGCCTGCAGAGCCCTGCGTTAATGGCCGCCGGCCGCCAGGACTCTGCTGGCAGCGCGGGGATAAGGGGCTTTGTGCCCTCACCGCCGGGCCCCCAGGTCTGGGTGGCTTGCCGGGGGGGCCCTTCCCCCCATGCCTTTAATATAACAAAGGCTGGCGGTGGGAGAATCGCTGCGGTAGCCGCGGCTCCCGTCGTTGGCCCCGACCACATTACGGCGGCGGCCATTTTAGATGTGCAGGGCTTGCAGAGCCCTGCGTTAATGGTCGCAGCTGTCGGGACTTGGGGAGGGCGGGTTCGCTGACCCCAGCACCCGGCCCCGCATGCATTGTTACCCAGGCGCCTGCAGAGCCACAGCATTTGCGCAGCCCTTTTTCAACTACCTCCACTGCTTTAGGGGCAGGGAGGACGGGGCGCAACACCCCTAGCAGAGCACAAACCCCCTCGGATAATGTGCTTTTCTCCAGCCCCGCAGGGTTGCAGGCTTCCCCTATTAGGCGTAGTGCTGCTGCGGATGGACACGGCAGTGTCTCCGCTCGTAGCACCCCCATTACGCCGCAGTATGTGCTACCTCTCGCGGCGCCATTGCCGCAGGCGCCCAGCATTGCGTTTTATGGCCCTGCGCGGCATAATTTGCCTTTGCACAGCCCGGCATTGGGGGCGCAGTGGTCCCCTTATTTTGCTCAGGGCTTAGCGCAGAAAGTGGTCCCAACCGTCCCTCCAGCGTATCCGCAGCAGTGCTTCGACCCGCGGCTGTCTCAGGCGGCGGGTCAGTTCATGCACCAGGTGATGCCGCCCTATGCGGGACAGCAATTTTATTCTGCCCCTTCATGGTTCCGCTTGCAGCATCCGGTTTCTCACCAGGCGCCAGACTATGTTGTCAGGCAGGACCCAATTCAGCAACCCCCTCTGCCAGCGGCCCCTCCTCCGGTTAGGCCACCCACCCCCCCATGCTCAAGCCACGCGCAGGCGAGGGCTTCCCCATCCGCAGTGGTCCCGACCCAAGCCCCCGCAGCGGCCTCTGTGGCACACGAGATTGTGTCTAACACTGTTGTTACAAGTCCACAGGGTCCATCTGCTTCGGCCGTCATTGCTGGTGATGCTGTGTCTACAGAGGATGCCCAGCCGTCGTCAAACCCGAACGTGATGGACATGCCACGCGGCGCAAGTCAGGAGGCGGTTTCCGCCGTGGCGTCAGCTACCCCATCGACTTCCGGAGCAGGTGAGATACCATTGCACCACAGCCACATAGATTTGTCACACTCGGAGGATTCCTCCGACTCTTCCAGTAGATAAACCGCGTAAGCTAATGCGCTATTTCATTCAGCAATTGAAAGGGAAGCGTAAAAGCCAGAATAGAGCGCGTAGTTCTGCAGGCAGCTCGGTTCCGGATGCGACGGGTGATGCCGTACACTGCTCTAACACTGCCATTTTAAGAGGCGTTAGGTCGAAAGTGAGGGAGCGTATTAGAAAGGGCAAATACGTAGACATGTTTGCCATTACGCATGACGCCAAAAAAGCTTTGGATACAGCTAAATCTGGGGGGGCAGCAGCGGAGGAGGCGCGGCGCAGCTACGCCAATTGGCTTTGCGGGATGTATATATTTGCGGCTTGCTACACTGAGACTAGGCCTGCCGAGTTTCTGAACATCCTGAAGTACTTACACCTCGTTCACAGCATTCAGTTGTCCGCTAGGCATAATGTGTGGCGGCAATATGACGAGGCTTTCCGTAAGAAGCAGGATGGCCAGAAAATTCTTAGCTTCGGCTATAAGGACGTGGAGGTCTGGCTTGAGGTCACTCAGCAGAACAAACCCACCACGGAAGCACCAGTGGGCCGTAAGCAGCCCTTTGTTGCCCGCCCAGGTTTCAACACGGCAGGAAAGGGAAAGTGCTTTGCCTTTAATAACGGGCAGTGTAACAGAGGAGCAAGCTGCCGTTTTAAGCATGTCTGTCTGTCGTGTGGCGGCAATCACGCAGTTAAAGAGTGCAGGCGCACAGGTGGGCAGGCAGCGGGACAGGGCGAGCAGCGAACTGCTAAATAGAGCCGCTTCGCCAATACAGTTAGATGTGTTGGAGCGGTGGTTGGGCCGCTACCCGCTTAGGGCGGAAGCAGCCTTTTTATTGCAAGGTTTTCAGGAGGGTTTTCGTTTGCCAATAGTTAGGTCAGTTGCAGCGTTAGCAAAAAGGAACCTTAAATCGGCTAGGGATTATCCTGATATTGTGAGAGCCAAAGTAATGGCGGAGGTGGAATTGGGCCGCATGGTTGGCCCTTTCTCATCTCCTCCTTTAGTGGATTTGTGCATTGCTCCCTTGGGAGTTGTGCCCAAGAAGGAGGTGGGTAAATTTCGGCTGATTCAGCACCTGTCCTACCCGGAGGGAGGATCAGTTAACGACGCTCTGGACCCGAGGGACTGCAGCGTCACTTACCAATCTTTCGAGGACGCCCTCCGGATAGTGCAGGGGTTTGGTAGGGGAGCGCTATTGGCAAAAATAGACTAAGAGTCGGCTTTCAGGTTACTTCCATTGCACCCCGACTCTTTTAGGTTCATGGGTTTTAAGTTCGAGGGTTCATATTTCGTGGACAAATGTTTGCCAATGGGTTGTTCCATTTCCTGTGCCTTTTTCGAGTGCTTTAGCTCATTTTTGCAATGGTGCGTTCGAGTGGGATCGGGAAAAACTGGGATAGCCCATTACTTAGATGATTTTTTATTAGTTGGTCCAGCTGATAGCGGTGTCTGCAGCGAGTTGCTTTTATCAGTTCAGGCTCTTTTTCGCGTTAAGGGCCTACCACAGTTTTGTCCTATTTAGGTATCGAGATTGATACCGTGATGGGTTTATGTCGATTGCCCCAGGATAAAGTCAGTAAGATGCGGGAGTATTTAGGGCTCTGCCTCTCTGCAAAGAAAATTTCATTGAGGCAGTTGCAGTCGTTACTCGGCCTACTTAATTTTTCTTGCCGAGTGATTCCTATGGGTAGGATCTTCTGCCATCGGTTGGAGAGGGCCACGGCGGGTGTAAAAAAGGCGCACCATTTAATTTGTTTGACTAGGGAGCTTAAGGAGGACGTGCGTTTGTGGTGTGCCTTTTTACGGGATTTCAATGGTGTGAGGATTTGGTTACCCGAATTGGTGGCCAACTCTGAACTCCAGCTTTATACGGATGCGTCCGGAGCTTGCGGTTTTGGGGCATTTTTCGAGGGGCAGTGGTGCGCGGAGCCATGGGCGAAAAGCTGGCAGGACGCCGGTTTG
The DNA here is from genome assembly GCA_031769625.1 of Taudactylus pleione. Taxonomy (NCBI): domain Eukaryota; kingdom Metazoa; phylum Chordata; class Amphibia; order Anura; family Myobatrachidae; genus Taudactylus; species Taudactylus pleione. The sequence continues at coordinate 4,877,521 of JAUIMM010000570.1, read as the reverse complement.
ACATCTAATATGCTCCTTTTGGAGCTTTTCCCGATTGTGGTGGCAGTAGAGATTTGGGCTGCGCAGCTTAGCAATCGTAGCATAAGTTTCTGGTGCGATAACTTGGGGGTAGTCCAGGCCATTAACAATCAGAGGTCAGTCTGCCCTCAGGCTCTCAGTTTACTGAGGCATCTGATACTTTTGTGTCTAAAGGGGAACATTGATTTCAGGGCTCGGCACGTCCCTGGCGTTGAGAACGAGATAGCGGATGCTTTGTCTCGTTTTCAATGGACTGGGTTCAGGGCATTGGCGCCTGCAGCCAGCGCCCAGGGCTTACCTTGTCCCGCTCATGTCTGGCAGATCATCGGGCCGGCATCGATGGACTCGCATTGAGAGCTTTGGCACCGAGCACCTTAAAGTCATATACGGCAGCGTGGGATTCGTGGCTGGCTTTCTTAGCTGAAGTAGATCGGGGTAAGAATATTGAGGATAGCATGTTGCAATTTGTTTGGAGGTGGCACGAGCGGGGCCGGTCTAAGGCCGCAATGTCCGGCGCCTTAGCCGGCATCTCGTATTTTTCGCGCTTGCGTGGTTTGGTAGACCCAACCAAGTCGTTCCTTCTGGCCAAGGCTTTAAAAGGTTGGGCTAGAGAGCAGGCAGGGCCAGGTGACTCTCGGAGGCCGGTTGACACCGGTTTGTTGAGAAATCTGCTGGTGGCAGTAGCAGGAGTAGCCTTGGGACAGTATGAATCCTTTTTGTTTCAATTAGCTTTTGTGTTGGCATTTTTCGGAGCGCTGCGGGTAGGCGAGTTGGCGGCCGCTAGCAAGAGAGCAACAAGCTCGGGGATTCTTTTGAATAACGTGATGGTTAAGTCGGATTTGATCTTGCTCAAAATTCAAAGATCAAAGACCGACCAATTAGGTAGGGGACATTGGCTGTCGATCCCTGCGCATCCGGACCCGAGCATATGTCCAGTAACCATAGCTAGGCATTACAATTCTCAGCGTCGGCAAGGCGGTTTGCAATGGCTAGTTCATGAGGACCTTTCGCCACTGACACGTTTTCAGTTTTCTGCAATTTTTAAGCGGTGTTTGGTAGCGCTTGATTTGCCGGTTGAGCTTTACGGCACACATTCGTTTAGGATTGGCGCAGCTACTTGTGCGGCAGCAGCGGGCTCTTCCAGCGACGCAATCAAACGGTTGGGTCGTTGGAGGTCTTCCGCTTATAAAGGTTACGTGAGAGGTGACATGCTGCCTAATTAGACAGCGCATCTGGCGAGTTTGTTTTTTGGGAAACCCAGTGCCTTAAGCTACCCGCCGCTAGGGGGGATTGGAGTTCTTTTCACCTTTTGCCCTCCATTGAGGTTTTGGTGTTGTTCACCTCCATCTGGGTCACTCAAATAACTCAGTTTCCCCGACCTTGTTGTTGGTTACTTGAAATTCGAATTAAAACTAACGTTCTTTTAAATAATTTCCCCTTACAGGTTGTGGTAGGGTGTTTGATAGGGTGTGGATCGTAGGCCATTCATATGTGTTTTGGGCTTGCAGGCACCCCCTTGCTTGTGATAGCCCCGGTAATGTACGCTGGATCGGGGTGCGAGGCTTTCGTTGGAGTGGTCTGTTGCCTCTTCTTTGGGAATCAGAGAAGAAATGGGGTGCCCCGGATTGCTTGATCATCCACTTAGGCGGCAATGATTTGGGCACTTGTAAGGGTGTTGAGGTTATCCTGGCCATTAAAAGGGATTTTCAAATAATAGCCGAGCGTTGGCCGCAGGTGCATTTGGTGTGGTCGGAGGTTATTCCTCGTAGATTTTGGCGAGGGGAGCAAGGTGGCGCAGCTTTGGATAGGGTGAGGAGGAAACTGAATGCCGCTGTGTCTCGTCATGTAGAGGGTCTGGGAGGGCGTGTCATTAAACACCCCCGTATACGTTTTGAGGAGGTTGACTTCTACAGAGAGGATGGAGTGCATTTGGCAGGAGAAGGTTTGGCATTGTTTGTTTCGGCTCTTTTGTCGGGCATTGGTAGAAGTTAGTGGTCCTGTTAGCTGGTGGCGGTTCGTTGTCTAGGGACCTTGTTTTGGCGGAAAGCAGTGCTCCTCGGCGGCTCAATTTACTGCAGCTGAACTTGGCTAGCATCCCCCCTTTGAGAGAGGCGAGTCGATTGCTGCCTTAGGGGAGGACCAGGTCTCCATCTTATGGAGGGATCAGCACTGTGCTAGATTAAGGGGGGATGGTACTACTCAAGGCAGCTCACATCGGGTGGTGGATTCTCCACCTCCTTCTTAGTAATACTCTTAAACGGGCTGTAGTCGAGTTAGCACTGCTTTTTCGCCACCATGCTCGATCATTACAATTTCAATTCCTAATCTGATTTCAATAAATTTGGCTGCGACCTCTTTTTTGCAAATCTATATCGTTGTCAGTGTCTTTATTTTAGTTGGATAAGTTTGATTTAAGTATGGTAGAATAATAAAACTATGGGTGACTTAAAGCACGCGAATGCTAGAATAAGCATGAGAGGACATAAGCACCCTGTTTTTTATTGTGCTAATACTGGTTAAAACTGGTTTGGGGGTTGCAGTCTTGTTATAGGTTAGGTTAGTGGGTCATTCAGTAGTGACAGCCTATCAGGGACCTGTTTGGGCGGGCTCTGTTTATGAATATTAGGGCACTGGGAGGAGTCAGCTTTCTCTTTTCCAGTTGTGATCCCACCTACCCACCCTAGGTTTATTGAATCGGCTTGGGCCGATGTGTTTTGTTGGAATGTTGTTATTATTTGTTTTTCTTCCAACAGGGGAGGCGCAGCTGGCGGAAAGCAGTGCTCCTCGGCGGCTCAATTTAGTGCATCTGAACTTGGCTAGCATCCCCCCTTTGAGAGAGGCGAGTCGGTTGCTGCCTTAGGGGAGGACCAGGTCTCCATCTTATGGAGGGATCAGCACTGTGGTAGATTAAGGGGGGATGGTACTACTCAAGGAAGCTCACATTGGGTGGTGGATTCTCCACCTCCTTCTTAGTAATACTCTTAAACGGGCTGTAGTCGAGTTAGCACTGCTTTTTCGCCACCATGCTCGATCATTACAATTTCAATTCCTAATCTGATTTCAATAAATTTGGCTGCGACCTCTTTTTTGCAAATCTATATCGTTGTCAGTGTCTTTATTTTAGTTGGATAAGTTTGATTTAAGTATGGTAGAATAATAAAACTATGGGTGACTTAATGATTTGCCGGCATATGTGTGTCACTTAGCATTCTATTATGGTGTAGTCTTCTTTATTTATTTTGTATTTACTGTATTGTCATTAGCAATAACAAATAAATTGAAAGCTCCAGAAAGTATAGTAATCAATTTCAAATTAATGAAATATGAATTAAATAAAATATATTACAAGGAAAACGTCCCTAAGTGCAAGGCTTGATATGTCACTTAATAATATAAATTCCACCCTCCCCCCAAATTACCCATCGTACTTTATTAATGTGCTCAGCTGCTAAATACTGTAGAAGGAAAAACAAACCCAAATAGCACAAAGACAGTTATATGACATTCTCTCTTTCAAATTTGGCGAATTTGCCAATCTTGGTGTTCTCAGGAAAATGCCGAACGTCCTGCACGGTGTAAGCACAACCCCCACCTGTGGATGTTGGGCCCTCATACCACCCTCATGGAGTCTGTTTCTGACTGTTTGAGCAGACACATGCACATTTGTGGCCTGCTGGAGGTCACTTTGCAGGGCTCTGGCAGTGCTCCTCCTGTTCCTCCTTGCAAAAAGGCGGAGGTAGCGGTCCTGCTGCTGGGTTGTTGCCCTCCTACGGCCTCCTCCACGTCTCCTGATGTACTGGCCTGTCTCTTGGTAGCGCCTCCATGCTCTGGACACTACGCTGACAGACACAGCAAACCTTCTTGCCACAGCTCCCATTGATGTGCCATCCTGGATGAGTTGCACTACCTGAGCCACTTGTGTGGGTTGTAGACTCCGTCTCATGCTACCACTAGAGTGAAAGCACCACCAGCATTCAAAAGTGACCAAAACATCAGCCAAAAAGCATAGGAAGTGGTCTGTGGTCACCACCTGCAGAACCATTCGTTTATTGGGAGTATCTTGCTAATTGCCTATAATTTCCACCTGTTGTTTATTCCATTTGCACAACAGCATGTGAAATTGAATGTCAATCAATGTTGCTTCCTAAGTGGACAGTCTGATTTCACAGAAGTGCGAATGACTTGGAGTTACATTGTGTTGTTTAAGTGTTCCCTGTATTTTTTTGAGCAGTGTACATAGTAATGTAGATCTAAAATAATGAATAGTAGAATCACTGCTTTACACTGTAAAATATGGGTGGGTAGTGGTGCCCACCCCTAAAGGATGTGAATTTAAATTAAGCCATTTTAACTCAAGGATGAGATATTGTTGTCATTGTTGTTTTTGTCTAATGTTCCTTTATGTAGCAGATAAAATTACATAACCGTTTTGCATTTGAAAATAAATAATCTGAACATTTGTTGACCAACATATAAGCAATTATGACTGGACCAAATTGTAACCAATCAGAGTATTCAACGGACTAGAGTCTAGACCAACCTGCAACCAATCAGAGCATTCACAGGACTAGACGAACCTGTAACTAATCAGGACATTCACAGAACTGGACCCCCATGCAACCAATCAGAGCATTCACATGACTGGACCACCATGTCACCAACCAGAGCATTCACAGGACTGGACCACCATGTCACCAACCAGAGCATTCACAGGACTGGACCACCATATCACCACCCAGAGCATTCACAGGACTGGACCACCATATCATCACCCAGAGCATTCACAGGACTGGACCACCATGTCACCAACCAGAGCATTCACAGGACTGGACCACCATGTCACCAACCAGAGCATTCACAGGACTGGGCCACCATATCACCAACCAGAGCATTTTCAGGACTGGGCCACCATATCACCAACCAGAGCATTCACAGGACTGGACCACCATGTCACCAACCACAGCATTCACAGGACTGGACCACCATGTCACCAATCAGAGCATTCACATGACTGGACCACCATGTCACCAATCAGAGCATTCACAGGACTGGACCACCATATCACCAACCAGAGCATTCACAGGACTGGACCACCATATCACCAACCAGAGCATTCACAGGACTGGACCACCATGTCACCAACCAGAGCACTTACAGGACTGGACCACCATGTCACCAGACAGAGCATTCCAAGAAGTGGACCAACCATTAACCAATCAGAGCATTTACAGAACTTGTTACCAATCAGAGTGTTCACAGGGCTGTACCAACCTGTAACCAATCAGAGCATTCACATAACTGGACCAACGTGTAACTAATCAAAAACGTTCACAGGACTGGACTAATACAGTATGTAACCAATCAGAGCATTCACAGGACGACTAACATGTAACCAAAAAGATCATTCACATGACTGGACCAAGCTGAAGCTAATCAGTGCATTCACAGGCCCTGTCATGGTTTGAAATTGAAGCTTCTGCCCCTGAAGACTGCTGCTCTGCTGACTAAGCTGCTATTCTGGGTGTTGGTCAGCTCCCTGCCTTCACTCTGTGTTCTATCTCAGTTTTTAACTGTTATCTTGTTGTTCCAGTATCTTCTAGTTCCGCCCCTTGACTTCCTAGATAAGCCTTTCCTGTTCCTGTCTTCCTTGCCAGATTATTATGCTCCTGCAAGTAATCTAGTTCCTGTTGCTTCATTCTGTATCTTATTATCTACTATTAGGACCAACTTAGAATGTAAGCTGTTACGAGCAGGGCCCTCTACCCTTTTGTGCTTCTCCCTACTTCACTTTCATCTACTTCTTACTCCCCACTAGGGCACCTAACACTTGGTTGCTTATGCTCTGTTGCTTATGTGGGAGTTATGGTCGCTAATGTAGCAAAGTATATTATCCATGTCCTTGTCCTGCATTGTATTGTATTGTACTGTAAGTCACTGGTCATCTATTTGTTTATGTACTTTGTAAGGCGCTGCGGAACACTTGTGGCGCCATATAAATAAATGATAATAATAATAATAACTTGTACCAATCAGAGCGTTCATAGGACTAGACTAACTTGTATCCAATCAGAGCATTCACAGGACTGGACCAAGATGTACAGTAACTAAACATGGCTTTCACAGGAATGTACCAACCTGTAACCAATAGGGGTGAGCGGGTTCGGATTTCTGAAATCCGAGCCCCCCTGATCCGAGGCAGATTCGAGTCAGGCTCGACTTTTCCCGCCTGACTCGGATTCTGAAATCGAGGCAAAACGTCATCATCCCGCCTTCCGAGTCTCGTGGGTTTTGGATCCTATATAAGGTACCCGCGTCGGCGCCATTTTCTCACTCGGCTGTGGACAGTGAAGAGGGAGGGTGGGAGTTAGGGCTGGCTGGGCTGTGTAGTGTAGTGTAGTGTAGTGCAGAGTAGTGTTGTGCTGTGCTGCGCTGTGCTGCTGTTGTCCATAGGGGCTGTGTCCACTACTTCAAAGTACATAGGGGCTGGCTGGACTGTGTTGTGCAGTCAGTTGTCCATAGGGGCTGTGTCCACTCCAAAGTCCTGTGCAGTGTCCCAGTCCTAAAGGGGTGCTGTAGTGTTGTCCAGGGGGTGCTCTGTCCGTCAGGGGTGCTCCCCCTAAGTGCTACAAAAAAAAATATTTTTTCTGTGTTTGTGAATTGTGTGCGCAGTAGCCGCACGTGCATCAACAAAGTAGTGCCAAGCGTGTGCCTGTGTCATAAGTAAAGGGCCGGCTGGCTTGACCATTAAAGGGTGCTGTAACCCCCAAAGTACAGTCCAAACCAAATAAAAAAATATTTTCTGTGTTTGTGAATTGTGTGCGCAGTAGCCGCACGTGCATCAACAAAGTAGTGCCAAGCGTGCGCCTGTGTCATAAGTAAAGGGCCGGCAGGCTTGACCGTTAAAGGGTGCTCTAACCCCCAAAGTACACTCCAAACCAAATAACAAAATATTTTCTGTGTTTGTGAATTGTGTGCGCAGTAGCCGCACGTGCATCAACAAAGTAGTGCCAAGCGTGCGCCTGTGTCATAAGTAAAGGGCCGGCTGGCTTGACCGTTAAAGGGTGCTGTAACCCCCAAAGTACACTCCAGTCCAAACCAAATAAAAAAATATTTTCTGTGTTTGTGAATTGTGTGCGCAGTAGCCGCACGTGCATCAACAAAGTAGTGCCAAGCGTGCACCTGTGTCATAAGTAAAATGCCGGCTGGCTTGACCGTTAAAGGGTGCTGTAACCCCCAAAGTACACTCCAGTCCAAACCAAATAAAAAAATATTTTCTGTGTTTGTGAATTGTGTGCGCAGTAGCCGCACGTGCATCAACAAAGTAGTGCCAAGCGTGCGCCTGTGTCATAAGTAAAGGGCCAGCTGGCTTGACCGTTAAAGGGTGCTGTAACCCCCAAAGTACACTCCAAACCAAATAACAAAATATTTTCTGTGTTTGTGAATTGTGTGCGCAGTAGCCGCACGTGCATCAACAAAGTAGTGCCAAGCGTGCGCCTGTGTCATAAGTAAAGGGCCGGCTGGCTTGACCGTTAAAGGGTGCTGTAACCCCCAAAGTACACTCCAGTCCAAACCAAATAAAAAAATATTTCCTGTGTTTGTGAATTGTGTGCGCAGTAGCCGCACGTGCATCAACAAAGTAGTGCCAAGCGTGCACCTGTGTCATAAGTAAAGGGCCGGCTGGCTTGACCGTTAAAGGGTGCTGTAACCCCCAAAGTACACTCCAGTCCAAACCAAATAAAAAAATATTTTCTGTGTTTGTGAATTGTGTGCGCAGTAGCCGCACGTGCATCAACAAAGTAGTGCCAAGCGTGCGCCTGTGTCATAAGTAAAGGGCCAGCTGGCTTGACCGTTAAAGGGTGCTGTAACCCCCAAAGTACACTCCAAACCAAATAACAAAATATTTTCTGTGTTTGTGAATTGTGTGCGCAGTAGCCGCACGTGAATCAACAAAGTAGTGCCAAGCGTGCGCCTGTGTCATAAGTAAAGGTCCGGCTGGCTTGACCATTAAAAGGTGCTGTAACCCCCAAAGTACACTCCAGTCCAAACCAAATAAAAAAATATTTCCTGTGTTTGTGAATTGTGTGCGCAGTAGCCGCACATGCATCAACAAAGTAGTGCCAAGCGTGCGCCTGTGTCATAAATAAAGGGCCGGCTGGCTTGACCGTTAAAGGGTGCTGTAACCCCCAAAGTGCACTCCAAACCAAGTAACAAAATATTTTCTGTGTTTGTGAATTGTGTGCGCAGTAGCCGCACGTGCATCAACAAAGTAGTGCCAAGCGTGCGCCTGTGTCATAAGTAAAGGGCCGGCTGGCTTGACCGTTAAAGGGTGCTGTAACCCCCAAAGTACACTCCAGTCCAAACCAAATAAAAAAATATTTTCTGTGTTTGTGAATTGTGTGCGCAGTAGCCGCACATGCATCAACAAAGTAGTGCCAAGCGTGCGCCTGTGTCATAAGTCAAGGGCCGGTTTGGACATCAGGTCCGGACTGAAGGACGTGCCAACAATTTCTGACAAGTCTACTGTCACTGCATATGATACTGTCCTCAAAGCAGCAGCGACAAGCGTGCGTCTGTCTGTTAAAGGGTGGTGTAACCCTCAAAGTGCGCTCCACAAACAATAAAAAAATTCTTCTTTTTTTTCTGTCTTTGTGAAATGTGTGGGCTGTAGCCGCACCTGCATCCTTAAAGCAGCAGCGACAATCGTGCGTCTGTCTGTTAAAGGATTACATCGGTGACAGCATCTAAGTAGGCATGTCAGACAGTCCGTACCTGTACTGGCAGGAAAAAGAAGCAATTTGGAGGTCCCTGTACAAACTGGCTCTATTTTATCTGAGTTGCCCCCCCTCCAGTGTGTACTCCGAAAGAGTGTTTAGTGCAGCCGGGAACCTTGTCAGCGAAAGGCGTAGGAGGTTGCTTCCACAAAATGTGGAGATGATGTTCATAAAATGAATTATCAACTCTTCCAGGAAGACCAGCCTCCAGAACGTACAGAGGGACCTGTGGTTGTGGATTCCAGCGGGGACGAATTAATACTCTGTGAGGATGAGGATGTACACAACACTGAAGAGGGTGAGGAATCGGTGGATGAGGAGGATGAGGACGACATCTTGCCTCCGTAGAGCCAGTTTGTGCAGGGACAGATCAATTGCCAGCTTGTTTGTGGGGGCCCAAACGAACCAATCATTTCAGCCACAGTCGTGTGGCAGACCCTGGCGCTGAAATGATTGGTTTGTTAAAGTGTGCATGTCCTGTTTATACAACATAAGGGTGGGTGGGAGGGCCCAAGGACAATTCCATCTTGCACATCTTTTTTTTCTTTGAGTTATGTACTGTTTGGGGCCTAGTTTTTCAAACTGCCATCCTGTCTGCCACTGCAGTGTCACTCCTAGATGGACCACGTGTTTGTGCCGCCCACTCGTATCTCTTAGCATAGTCATCCAGCTACCTTGGTGCAACCTTTTGGATATAAAAACACTATTGTGAGGTGTTCAGAATAGACTGGAAATGAGTGGAAATTAAGGTTATTGAGGTTAATAATAGCATAGGAGCAGAAAAACACACAAATTCTGTGATTTTAGCTGTTTTTATGCTTTTTTAAAAAAAAAATACAGATCCAAAACACAAAACCCAGAACCCAAAACACGGAAGGGTGGTTTTGGCAAAACCAATCCAGATCCAAAACACGAAGAAAGATCCAGATCCAAAACCAAAACTCAAAACACGAAAAGTGGCCGGTGCACACCCCTAGTAACCAATCAGAGCACTGTTTGGACTATTAGCCTGATAGAATTATATTTTTATAGATCTACAAAGCTCTTTTTGCAAATCAGAATAATCAACATGGATGCATCATCTACAACATCGGTGATGAAAAGCATCTCTTTTGGAACATGCCTTTGCAAGCTTTTGTCAGGCCATGCGTAGACCTATAGTTTTATACCAGCTCATGTGTGCTGGATAAGCCTAGCCTACAACAGCAGCACTACACTGGGCCAGTGGGTGAGCATCTGAAAACAAAACCCTCACCTAGGATTCGTTTTAGATAATAACAGATGATCCAGCTCCATCTACAACGATCACACTTTCTTAAATGTGGACATTTTAGTGCCTGAAGTCTCTGCGTTTTATAATATGTCACTGTAATTCTTTACAACGTTAAAAAACACAGATGTTTGAAATGTTAAGTTTTACGGTGCGCTTCTATATCCATTGTGTAAAACACATACAAGACAAGCAGATGACTGATGTTAGCAATTCCCCTGGACCTGGAAAGGCAGCGGCTTGTATAACCCCAACGGGAAGCTAAGCACACAATGGATTTCTGGAGCCTTCAGCATGCCCAGGAGACAGATTACATAAAGGAAAGCACACCAACACCTAAAGAGTATATATGCAGCAGCAAAACAATGCAGACGTTAGCTGTGGAGGAAGAAATGTACATTTTTCTCACAACAGTGTCATTTTTTTTGTTTTTCTACAAGTGCCCAGTAAAACACATGATCCTATGTCATTCTGTATCGAGAACCTAAATACCCTGGATATTATAATTTCTTTGATGCCATCTAATCCTGCAAGGTGCTGCCTCGGCTATTATATGAGATGTGGGTATTAAAAAATGAGACTGATATGTTTAATTATATTAAGTATATTTTATCTCCCTCCCCCTTCTATGTGCTCCCCTTCTGCACCCACACACTGCTGCATTCTTATTTTCCATTGGTCAAAGCCGGGCTGTCGCTCATTATCCGTCAGCTGTTTCAACAGCACCGTTGTTTTCTTCTTTGCCTCAGTAATTGATGCAAAACTTGGTTCCCTTGAGTACAGATTTGACTTTAGGGAAAAGAAAGAAGTCACACAGTGCTAGGTCTGGCGAGTATGGAGGGTGTCCTAGCACTGCAATCTGTTTCTCGGCCAAAAACTGCTTCACAGAGAGAGCTGATAGAGGATGAAACCGTTTTTCCACAACTCTGGACACTTTTTGCTGATTCTTTCCCGCAAAGTTGCTAGGACAGTTTTGTAGCAAATTAATGCTGATTCACTGTTGCACCAACTGGTAGCCAGTCTTCCAAAATAACACCCATGATATCAAAGAAAACAATTATCATAGCTTTGAATTTGGATTTACTTTGACATGTTTTATTCGTTCTTGGTGATGACGGTGTTTTCCAGGGCAAGGACTGGTGTTTTGTCTCAGGATCGTACTGGAAGATCCATGTTTCATCACAGGATATAATTTATCTAAAAAAAGTTCAAAATTGTCTGTACAAATTTGTGTTCGATTTTCTTCTGCTCGGCTGTGAGAAGCCTTGGAGCCATCTTAGCACTTACCTAACAGTTTCTTAGTCATTGTATACCATTTCTGCTATCATTTGGATGTCGACGGACAATTCAAAAATGTTCAATTTTTTTTTCCACATTATCATTTCTTGTTGATGCGCAAGGTCTTCCGGGATGTTCATCATCTTCTACATCCTTACAACTGTCACTAAATCTTTTGTGCCACTCAAACGCATGTGCACGTGACATACAATCTGCCCCGTAAGCCTTGGTTAGCATACGGAAAGATTCGATGGGCATTTTTTTCAATTAAACTAAAAACTTTAAGTCAACAACTAAGGCCCTCATTCAGAGCCGTACGCTCTGAGCAGAGCGCACGCTCTGAATGAGGGCCGCCCTCCATAAAAATGGAGCGTCCTCCTGGACGCTCGTATAGCTGTGGGTCACCACCCACAGCCTATACGAGCGTGCAGTTTGATGGCCGCGATGGTCGTGACCATCGCGACCATCGAAACTGCGAGCCGGAGCCTGCGGTTGAGGTTTTCAACCGCAAGCTCCGGAGTGATTTTGGCTCTATCAGAGCCAAAATCACTCCCACTGACATCACTCCCTCCAGTCAGGGAGGCACGCCCCCGGCACACCCACCAAAGGGGGCGTGCTGTCAATCAACATCGACAGCACGCCCCCTTTGATCAGACACAACGAGCGAAAGACTTTCCTTCGCTCGTCGCGTCTGGCGCATGCGCACGACGGAGCTCCCTCCGTCGTGCGCATGCTCAGTGCAGAACATAGACCCACTTGCGAGCGGACAGCCGCTCGCGAGTGGGTCCGAATCAGGGCCTAAGCATTTTTATGATGCTCAGGAAAAATACAACTTCTTCCAAAGTTGTTTGACAGCAAATTATCTGTGTGAAAGGGGTGAAACTTGCAAAACCATTTGGGGATAGTCCAAGTTCAATATTCCCCCACTCCCTTTTAACTCACGGAGTATGGGCTATATTTAAGTACAGTACAATAGCCACACCACGCATATCCTGTGACACAAGCCTTTTTGTCAGGGCAATTTCTGTGATGCTAAATAATCGGGTACTAGCTATTTTATTAAGATTTGAAAACTTCATTTAAAAATGTTGAAGTATAGATCATTGTGAATCTCCAAAAACTGTAGTTTTTATAGTGCCCTGGGTCAGTGTCCCTGTTCACTCTAAGCTTAGCGATCTGGATGTGATAAGAGTTAAAAACTTAGCATATTATTACCATTGTTCAGGGTTGCACTGAACAGCAGTATCAGTACTTAATAATGAGATGCGCTAGGGTCAGTTGCTCGCCATCTCTTGTGGACTGCAATAGTTATAGAACAATGTGAATAATGATAGCACTAAAAAAAATGCACTAGAAATATATTCAAACAGGATACAAAAACCAGTGTATCACCATATTAAAGTATGCACTTTGTTAAATATAAAATATCTCTGGATACAATATGGAAAATTCTTACTGGAATTTTCAACATGTCGAGTAAAAAATGCGTTAGTGATTAGAGCCAAACATTATGAACATACAGTATGCCCTAAAATTAAATGTCTCTTTAGGAGAATTGCAGGCATAAATGTTATAGTGAGGACTATAGACCTTGTAAGGAAACAGGGTAAATGATATCTAGCCAAGACAATTCCAGATAGGTCCATGTAACAGTAGTAGAATACCAATAAATGATTAACGCGTTTCACCACCATGGATGGGCAGTTTCTTTAGAAGGGTACTCTTTGTTCACAACAGAAATCTCATGCCAACAATATTAATAATCAATTAATAATCAATCACAGCTATGATATATAAGGTTGAATATAAATGCATTCTCCAAAACCGTACTATCAACATAACACTTTCTCATTCAGTCGCACACAGATGTCGCATATTATTAATTAATCAGCACAGTCTCCTGGTGTGTGCTAGTCGCTGACGCTACCAGAGTTGCCTGAGACCTGGTGGCTCACTCACACAAGTATATATTACGCTGCATAGTGTATTAAGGCTAGATGAGCAAGGTCACATCTGTACATGATGGGTTGGGAATGGGATGCCGGTACTCAGGATCCCGGCGGTCAGAATCCTGACACCGGCATCCCAATAGGGTTAGGATACCGACACCTTCCCCTCTCCCTACACCTAACCCTGCCTCCCTGGTGCCTAAACCTAACCTGCCCCCTGGTGCCTAGACCTAACCACCCCCTCCCTGGTGCTTAGTCCTAACCTCCCCCTCTCCGCACCCTAAACCTAACCCTCCCCCCCTTAGTGCCTAACCCTAACCCTCCCCCTAGTGCCTAACCCTAGCCCCTCACCCCACTACTTACCTTCAGGATCGCGACTGGTTGAGATGCCGTTGGTGGCATTTTGACAAGTGTTGGATTTCCGGGTCACCATTCTGACCGCCAGAATCCCCGCGGTCATGATTATGACTGCATCCCGTACATGATACCTGGTTCACACATTCCTACAGTAAATCACATGTCTTTCCAACTCATATATAAATAGCCATATACAAGCAAATATGTTTGCCCCTTCCTCAAGACTCATTTTATTGAAAAAGTGATTTATCAGATGTCTCTTGTGATGTACAGTATCTCTATGTACATTTATGAAAAAGTTTGCTCATTATACAGTATTAATGTAGACCTTCAGGTAAGTTTAAAAACATGTCTTTGAAGTAAAAGTATTCTAATTAATATTTTTTCCTTTGGCATTATAATCACAACGGGTGCTACAACATAACCCACTCGGTACGCACTGTCATGTGCAAACAGGGACATTCTGTAGTTGCGTATTTACAAAGAATCCTCAGAAATATTCCAGCATTAACACAGTATAAAAGCATTTTTCTGGTCATAGGATGCTACCGTGATAGCTGCCCTCGGGTTCTGCTCCCGTGGTCCCGCTGCCTTATATAAATATCAGTCCCTGTCATAGCATTGCAAGAACTGAGCTTTTTTTTTTATTTAACTTCGCAGTTTAAAAAAACATAAATAAAAAAAAAAATTATATATATATATAATATATATATATATATATATTGTATATACTGTATATAATGTCATAATTAAAAGCACGGATATATACTTCACATGGGTGACAGTGCTGATTAATTCATTGAAGTTTTTTTTTTTCTTGTAAATCCTCTTTTGCAAATTAAATATTTTAGGATATTTGTATGTGGGGGGTTTATTGTTTTAATGGATTCTGTGATTTAATTTTTAAACAAATATTTTGGAGTACATCTAGGATTTCCGATTGCTGAAGTTGTTTTGGCACTTCACAAATAAATAGGGCATGCAAGATTTACTCACTCAATTAAAAGGATCTGTATCCCTAAACTGTATATTTATACAATGTAATGGGGCATAAATAGGAATTAATTCTATAATTGCGCGCTCATTAGGGATTATATTTGTAACGCAGAAAACAAAAGATTATTTACAGCTACAGCAACAGTTAAAACTGCCGGGGAACCAGAATTATTCTCCCTAACAACGAATCTGGCTCCCCACCAGGTATCTGTACACTCAGTCTATACATTACATGTACAATTTCAAGATTAATCCTCTCGGTAATGGACAGGACAGGGTAAGAATTATTGAACATGTTTTTGTTATCAATAAAAAACAGATTCCTTTCTTGGCTTTTTATTGAAAATGGCTGTAAATATTCAGTTTGTATTGTTATAAAAATAGAGAGAGAGATTGATTTGCAAACTGTTTAATTGTTTCCATGAGGTAATCATGGTTTGTATATATCAGTACCAAGGAACTTATACTCCAACAATACTCTTATTAAGTCATATAAATGTAAGGTTATTAGTACCTGATGAGGAGAGTCTTCAGAGCACTCTCCTCAAACTCCTCAAGAACTTCTTTAAGACGGTCTCCACTAGCGATCGTCCAGTCGTGCGACACAGATCACATGTGGGCACCGAGGAATCTCCCTTGACGTAATAGAAAGAAGACTATGGGTATTTCCGTCCCTCTCTGTTCACGGCTGGGCACCATTACTTATAGTGGGGGAACCTTTCTTAGAGTAGAGCGGATGATCATCCCTGGCACACTTGGCATTAAGAGAGGAGGCGGCCTGTGATCACTCCCCGCCTGGGGCCCCCTTTTCTCTCTCCGGTGGCCACCGCGGACTGACAACCTCAGTAGACTCCTGGCACTAGTCTGTGCCCGGAGTCTACTGTGCTTGCGTAGGTCACCGGGAATATGCCACGGCAGCCATTTTCTCTACGATTTCCCTATTGCGCATGTGCAAAACGCTGGGAAAATGGCCATGGCGGCCACTTTCCAGGCGTTTTGTATATCGTGTCTTCAGCCAACGTGAGACTTCGGAGAGGTAAGTATTAAAAAGTATGGGTGCAGGATGTGCGGTGTGGTCCCGTACAACCTGCACCCATTATAGATACACCCCTGATCCTGAGTCTCGTCTGCTGTGTAAGGTTTCGCACACTAGGTGATGCAACAACATTATACCGAAGTGTATGGAAGGTATGCATAGAAGTGCAGCTGACCCTGGCCCACAGCTCTACCCAGGGCTGCTGACAGCTCTGCCGGGCCCTGGTACTGGGAGGGGGCATGGCCACTCAGGAAGATGTGGCCAGACTCCCTCCTAATAATATGTTCATACCGACTTACACCGCACAGGGGTTGGTGTTTGTGCTTGGCTGGGGAGACAGCCTGCTGCAGCAGCAGTCAGTCCTTTCTCTCCCTGTCCCAAGTACAGCATCCAGTTACAGTGGTTGGGGAAGAGGGGTAGCAATACCCGGACCCCTGCCAGGCCCATCCAACAGGCCCAGGTAAAGAGTACCTGCTCCCTCCCTCTCTGCGCCTCTGGCTCTACTTGGGTGATCAGCATTCAGCATTGGAAACAGTACATATGTGTGTTAAGTACAGTACCTATTGGTCAATCTGAGATGAGTATGTAGATTGTTATAATGTAACAGTGTCACGCCTTACTGAAGGGCTCAAAGTGGTGGTCCTGGGTTACTGAATAATCAGTGGCGAGGGGCCTGGATGTTCGTTCTCCCCATCCACAAGTATCGGATGTTGGCGAGACCTGACCAAGGGTGCAGAGTCTAACCTGCTACTCTCTAGCAAGGTGTTCTGACGCACTGCTGTACCAAGAGGTGGCACTTGGAAATAGCACACAGGAAAAGGTATTCTGTCACACTGATGCACAAAAATATGACACTGGTAAATAGCACACAGCCAAGGTGTTCTGTTGCACTGATGCACAAGGACATGACACTGGTAAATAGCACACAGGCAAGGTGTTCTGTTGCACTGATGCACAAGGACATGACACTGGTAAATAGCACTCAGGCAAGGTGTTCTGTCGCACTGATGCAGAAGGATATGACATTGGTAAACAGCACACAGGCAAGGTGTTCTGTCGCACTGATGCACAAGGATATGAAACTAAATAGCACACAGGCAAAGTGTTCTGTCGCACTGATGCACAAGGATATGACACTGATAAATAGCACACAGGCAAGGTGTTCTGTCGCACTGATGCACAAGGAGATGACACTGGTAAATAGCACACAGGCAAGGTGTTCTGTTGCACTGATGCACAAGATTTTATGACACTGGTAAATAATCACTAGAACTCAGTACATAGGAAATGTACAGAGTATACACAGGAAATACCACTTGGAAGAGTCTCTGGAAGATTGCATGTGAAGCCTGGAACGAAGCAAGCAGCAAACAGCAACCATCTGGGATTAACGAAGTTGATCAGGCAATTTCCTGTTCACCTGGAGTCCTGTTTATACCCCCAGGTAGCTGTCCATTGGATGAGCAAGTCAGTTGAGAACTGACACAGCTACCACCGGATAAGGATCTATCAGGTGATTCAGCCAAGATGGCTGCAGCCATGACCATTGCCGCAGGAACCCTGATATGGAGGATTGCGTGACAGTCACCTGTGCCCCGGGGAGAATACTCAGCAAGTTACCTACAGCTGCACCTGACGTCTCACTGCTCTCGCTAATGAGGGAAAGCCGGCGATGTGGTAGGTAACAGCCGATCCCAGGCAGAATCCCTACAGTACCCCCTCCTGTTAAGGTGAACTCTGGACACCAATAGAGGTTCGGCTGGAACTTCTCAGATAAACATGATCAGCTATCCACCACGAAAAGTGAATATCTTCCAGACAATCCTCCAGAAATGAAAGCTTCCAAAAACCTTGAAAGATCTTCACTGGGAGTACAAGGAAACACAAGTTTTGAAAGATTTCTTACTTGAAAACACAAGAAAAAGAATTTTCAGATGTCTTCCCAACTCTCGTATCCCAAAAAATTATTCTTATCTTCAGGGTCCATAGACCATTCATCTTCACTATAGATGGAATTTTCATCATCCACAAAGTCTTTGGTAATGCCTAAAAAGGAATATTTTCAAGAAATGAAGCACACAAGGATTGTGTACAAGTACAGCATCCAGTTACAGTGGTTGGGGAAGAGGGGCAGCAATACCCGGACCCCTGAAAGGCCCATCCAACAGGCCCAGGTAAAGAGTACCTGCTCCCTCCCTCTCTGTGCCTCTGGCTCTACTTGGGTGATCAGCGTTCAGCATTGGAAACAGTACAAATGTCTGTTAAGTACAGTACCTATTGGTCAATCTGAGATGAGTATGTAGATTGTTATAATGTAACAGTGTCACGCCTTACTGAAGGGCTCAAAGTGGTGGTCCTGGGTTACTGAATAATCAGTGGCGAGGGGCCTGGATGTTCGTTCTCCCCATCCACAAGTATCGGATGTTGGCGACACATGACCAAGGGTGCAGAGTCTAACCTGCTGGGAGGTGTTCACCAGTGACCCCTCCAAGCGGGATATGGGCTTCAGCTGCACCTGGCAAGCAGGTCGTGGTCCCCTGGTCAGAGATCCGATGCGAGTGGGAATAGAGAAAGACACACCACTATGGCCCACTGGTAAAATAATCTCTGTACAAATAGTACAAAGCAGCACACTGGGAAAGCTTCCTGAAGAGGCACTGTGAGAGTCCAGAGTAAGAGAATCCACTGAGGAGTACTGTAGGTTGTGCAGCTAACACTGGAGGGAAGTGAGGATATGCTGCTAACACGAGGGAAATTGAGGATATGCTGTTGTCAGTAAAGGAAGAGTGGTGATTGCACCAGTTTGGATGACGTGGTGTCTCTACACTGAGTTGAGTACAAAATACACAACGTGCGACTTCTGATGCACTGGTGCACCAAGAGGTGGCACTTAGAGTTGCACACAGACAAGATGTTCTGATGCACTGCTGCACCAAGAGGTGGACCCTGGAGTTACTCTCTAGCAAGGTGTTCTGACGCACTGCTGCAACAAGAGGTGGCACTTGGAAATAGCACACAGGAAAAGGTATTCTGTCACACTAATGCACAAAAATATGACACTGGTAAATAGCACACAGGCAAAGTGTTCTGTTGCACTGATGCACAATGATATGACACTGGTAAATAGCACACAGGCAAGGTGTTCTGTTGCACTGATGCACAAGGACAAGACACTGGTAAATAGCACACAGGCAAGGTGTTCTGTCGCACTGATGCACAAGGATATGACACTGATAAATAGCACACAGGCAAGGTGTTCTGTCGCACTGATGCACAATGATATGAAACTGTAAATAGCACACAGGCAAAGTGTTCTGTCGCACTGATGCACAAGGATATGACATTGGTACACAGCACACAGGCAAGGTGTTCTGTCGCACTGATGCACAAGGATATGACACTGATAAATAGCACACAGGCAAGGTGTTCTGTTGCACTGATGCACAAGGATATGACACTGGTAAATAATCACTAGAACTCAGTACATAGGAAATGTACAGAGTATACACAGGAAATACCACTTGGAAGAGTCTCTGGAAGATTGCATATGAAGCCTGGAACGAAGCAAGCAGCAAACAGCAACCATCTGGGATTAACGAAGTTGATCAGGCAATTTCCTGTTCACCTGGAGTCCTGTTTATACCCCCAGGTAGCTGTCCATTGGATGAGCAAGTCAGTTGAGAACTGACACAGCTACCACTGGATAAGGATCTATCAGGTGATTCAGCCAAGATGGCTGCACCCATGACCATCACCGCAGGAACCCCGATATGGAGGATTGCGTAACAGTCACCTGGGCCCCGGGGAGAATACTCAGCAAGTTACCTACAGCTGCACCTGACGTCTCACTGCTCTTGCTAATGAGGGAAAGCTGGCGATGCGGTAGGTAACAGCTGATCCCAGGCAGAATCCCTACAGTACCCCCTCCTGTTAAGGTGAACTCTGGACACCAATAGAGGTTCGGCTGGAACTTCTCAGATAAACATAATCAGCTATCCACCACGATAAGTGAATATCTTCCAGACAATCCTCCAGAAATTAAAGCTTCCAAAAACCTTGAAAGATTTTCACTGGGAGTACAAGGAAACACAAGTCTTGAAAAGATTTCTTACTTGAAAACACAAGAAAATGAATTTTCAGATGTCTTCCCAACTCTCGTATCCCAAAAAATGATTCTTATCTTCAGGGTCCATAGACCATTCATCTTCACTATAGATGGAATTTTCATCATCCACAAAGTCTTTGGTAATGCCTAAAAAGGAATATTTTCAAGAAATGAAGCACACAAAGATTTAGGATCTGTGGACTTCCCAATCTTGAGAAGGGAGTAAGGTTGTGTATTCTATTTTAGAGTTTGAAGGTGCTTGAATATTACTTTCTGAGGTGATTTGCTCAAGAAATAATTCCCTGCTGAACAAAATGTCAATCAACTCAAACAAGCCATCCTCATTAATAATTTTGACCCCAAAACTCTTTGCTATCACTCGCCTGGATTTTCCACCGTAACGGCCCATAATAATATAATTGATTTTACTGCAAATCTTCCCAAAAACTTTGCCTCCATAATTCTCTATTGACAACTTGGCTTCATCATTCTCAATGGACTTCAAGACTCCCGCAATTACAAAGGTCAAGCCCTTCAAGCAATTATCTGTCCACAGGAGACTTTTCTTAGTGCTAAGAACTTTAGCTGAAGAACTGGTATTAACTATAGAAGAAGGTGAAATATCTGATTGTGAACATGAAATTTCCTTGGTCTTTAACGTGGAAGCTTTTTCCTTTCAGAAATGTAGGTACCTCAGATGTTATAGTTAAACAGACGGGAATGGACAAGTCAATTGAAGATGGCAAGTCAAGAGTCTCTCTGGCTGTAGATGGGTTAGACATCTTTCCTTGGTTCCAAGATCTGGAGATCTTGTTACAGGACCCTAGTCAAAAAGTTGAACCTTCTTTAGCATAGTAGATTTTGACTCTTTGCCCGAGACTGAGGGAACTGTGACTGCAGATGGTGAAAGAGAAAAACTAGAGACATGAGCACTAGAATGCAGACCCTTGGTATCAGTATGAGGCTGATGAATGGTACAGTCTTTTATAAAATGGTCAGAGTTCCCACAATATAGACACAGATGAAACTCCCTATGTCGTTGGCATTCAGCCTCAGAAATCTTAGGATGTGGGAAACTTTGATGTGTTACTTTATTCTGAGCAGAGGAGGGTTTAAGAGGATAAAAGGTAACTCCAAGAAACTCAGGAATAACGTGAAAAAATTTTGTGAGAGAATCTTGTCTTTGTTCCAAAAGTCGCTGAAAGGTAGACAGATGTCCGGGCTTAAAGACACTAGAAAACTGGAGGGGCTGAGGAGAAAACTTCGGAAGAGACGACACAGGAGGAAGTTTCTCAACGGACGTTGCAAAAAATCTAGGATTCACTAGGCTAGAGTGGACTTAATTGTAGTTAATTGACTCATAAGTGTCTGAATACTCTGTACCAGTAGTAAACAGCAGCAGGTGTTTCCATTCACCTGCAGGAAGATGCATTCAGCAGAATAGGAGGAAGCAGACTGACAATGTTGATTCTCCTCCTTCCTTTGCTTTTTAGGGTTTTCTCAATGCAGCACAGATGGTGTAATGGTTAGCATTACTGCCTCATAGCACTGAGGTTGTGGGTTCGAGTCTCAACTGTGTGGAGTTTGTATATTCTCCCTGTGCTTGCATGGGTTTTCCCTGGGTGCTCGGGTTTCCTCCCACACTCCCAAAATTTACTGGAGGGTTGATTAGCTCCCAACAAAAATGAACCCTAGTGTGTATGTGTGTGCACATGTGACAGGGAATATAGAGTGTAAGCTCCACTGGGGCAGGGACTGATGTGAATGGCCAAATATTCTCTGTAAAGCGCTGCGGAATATGTGTGCGCTATATAAGTAACTGGTAATAAATAAATAAAACCTCTGTTTGTCCATGTTAGCCTCTGTCCCCATGTGCTAACACACACACACATCCTGTATGTCTGTATGCACATCTCTCTCCCCTTCGCTTTCTAACATTCTTGTCTCAATCTCGACCCATGTCTGCTCCCTCCCCCTGATGTTTATGTATTTCTGTCCCCCTCTTATTACTCCTTTGTGTGTACATATATCTCTTCTATTCTCTCAGCCCATCTGTACATCAGGGGTACACAAAGCATCTTTAAATTCCCTAAAACCCTCTCCTAACCTTACAATGACATTCTCCTTAAAATGTGTGGGGCTCACCGATTGCCGATTCTGACCAAAAAGTGATAGGAATCAAGTTGGATTCCACCCACCTATTAGGGGGTGTAGATTGCTAGTGTATGGTAACAATAAGCTGATTTGCAGACTGTTACTAGTATTTTACTAGTAAAATGGGCACTTTTATGATTCACAGATCTGATCTTTGGTTTAAAGCATACTTGCCTACTTTTGTAAAAGCATTTCAGGGAGATTGTGAAAGCAGCACCTGTGACCGCACGTAAAAGTGGGCGTGTACTGCTACATCTGAGGGGCGTGTCATAAAATTGCAGTGCTCAATCAGAATACAGACTGGCCAGGGCTGTTGGAGACATTATTAAGCTGGGTACACACTGGCCCTGATTCAGAGCCGGACGCTCTGACAGAGCGCTCGCTTTGAATCAGGGCCGTCCTTCCTGATTTTAAAGTGGCCTCCTGGCTGCTCGCATAGCTGTGGGTACCACCCACAGCTATAGCGAGCGGCCAAAAAGATGACCATCGCGACCATCGGGCTTGCGACGAGACCCTTGTGGTAGGGTCTCATCTGCCGCAAGCCCTGGAGTGCTTTTGGCTCTATCAGAGCCAAAACCACTCCCACTGACATCACTTGTGATGTCAGTGGGGCTGGCCCCAGACGGTAGGTGTTCCAATGGGAACGCCTCCGTCTGGACAGCCACGCCCCTGGCACGCCCACAAAAGGGGGGGTGCTGTCACTCACCATCAACAGCACGCCCCCTTTGTAGCGAGACCCATAGCGACGGCTTGCCCTGATCCACATCAGAGCGATATATTGGACACTAGATCATATAGTGTGTACCCAGCTTTACTTCCATGCAAATTGACACATCAAATGAAATGTTGTACAGCCGTAAATGACCCGGGTGCTAAGCTGCGCTCTCTCGCAGCCAAAAGCGGCCGGGTATGCAAATTCCGCGATCGCACTGTCTGGTGTAAGGACACCCTCTATGTTTTAGAGAGTGACGGCAGAGCAAATGCACGCCAGTATAAAGACGCCCACTTTTCTTTCTTAGCACACGTTAGCTCCAGAAAGTGTATGATTAATCGGAACCTTCGAGAACCATCGGAGCTGCACGCATCGCTTGAGGTAGGCCCTACACCACCGCAAGCACTGCGATCACTGCAGGCTGAAATACAACCAAGTGACGTGTACAATGACGCCTCCATGCTAATTATGCACACCCATAAAACGCCATTTAGACGCCCAGACACGCCTACATTCACAGCACCACTCCCCCGTTCTCAAGCACCTTCCCGTTACCACCCACAAACGGAGCTATCTGTCACTCAAAGTAGTGTCCAGCGTGTGTACTACGAGCGCACGATTCCCGGACACAGTGACTGGTTCGCGCATGCGCATGCGCAGACAGGCGAATATAGCCATAGCGTGCGTTCGCGGCTTAGCGTCCGGGTCTGAATCAGGCCCTTTGTTCTTTATCCCGTTGCCCGTCATTGCATTATACCTGTGCTATCATTTACCTCTCCTGCCTGCATCACTTTTTTATTTGGTTACCATAAACAGGCCAGTTGTAAAACTAAGCTTTATATAACTCATCACTTTCCATTTTATTGTTTGCAAAGTGTCACTTTAGTATTAAAGTTTCCAATACATGACATTTTTAATCTTATTATGCTACAAGGATGTCATAATCAGTGGTAGGCAGACAACACAGATACCATGTCAGCAGATACTGTATATACAATGCTATTTTCCTATATTTTAGTCCTGTGGGAAAGAGACAGGCAGCGTGAAACACTGGCCCAGCTCCAAATCACACTGTGCTTTTTATTGATAAATTCCATTATTCGCTGTAAGAATTCTAACGCTCTGATTCTTTGTCTCTCATCATTGTTACAGAAGAAGCAGGAAGCCGTTATATTACTGTTAGCACAGTCAGTGTGCGCTACACTAATATGTAATGTGGGCAGGTGGCACGTCCTTCAGAATTCTCAATGATATCGGGCTGATAAGTGCACAATGTGAGTTTTCTTCTGATCACTGGACAAGGAAAGGAGGTTTATGTTCATTAAAGTACACTAAAATCCCCACCACATGACAAAGAAAATTCCTAATTTCTATATAAACTGAGAAACATTTGACAGTGTGTTTGGATAATATCACATTCGCCGTGCCCTGAAGCTGACAAGGCTTCCCCCAGGCTCCAGTTCATATGATGTGGGTGTATACCTGTCCTGTGGAAGGTTTCACAATAACCAATGTGGACTTAGGGGGTCATTCAGACCCGCTCGCGAGCGAAGTTCGCTTGCAAGCGGATCGATGTTTGGCGAATGCGCACGATGGAGGGAGCTCCGTCGTGGGTATGCGCGAGACCCGTCGAGCGACGAGAAATACGTCCCTCGGGGTCTCGCACCAAAGGGGGCGTGCTGTCGATGGTGACTGACAGCACGCCCCCTTTGGTGGGCGTGCCGGGGGCGTGGTGGCCAGACGGTGGCCATGGGAACACCTACCGTCTGAGTCCTGCCCCACTGACATCAGTAATGATGTCAGTGGGAGTGACTTTGGCTCTGATAGAGCCAAAATCACTCCTGGGCTTGCGGCAGCGAGACCCTACCGCAGGGTCTCATCGCAAGCCCGATGGTCTTTGACCATCGCGACCATCATCATGGACGCTCGCATAAGCTGTGGGTGGTCACCCACAGCTATGCGAGCGTCCATGAGGACGCTCTAAAAACAGCTAGGAGGGCCCTGATTCAGAGCGAGCGCTCTGGTGAGAGCGTTCAGCTCTGAATCAGGCCCTTATATTATACATTAATTACAGCTGTCATAAAAAAAAAGTAGAAATAGAAAACTACTCCTGTCGCATTTTATAAAATCACAGCAGCTGTTTGCCTGGTCAGAATTCTAAAGTCGGTTATACTGCGAGAGTAATGGTGCATAGTTACACATGTAGCGATCATCATGCACCCTCCCTGGTGTTCTGGATGATATCGATCATCCAGCACACCACCTACTTTTCCGACGACTATAGTGACCCGCGATCATCGATATCAAGCAAGTTGATCGGCATGCACGGCCGATGGACGATATCGCTATCGTCCATACGTGGTCGCGCATCGCTGGTCGATGGTAAGTTGGTAGGGACCATTTAAATGACCGATTTGAATGATAACGGTAACGATATCGTTATCGTTCAAATTGATCATTTAAATCGCTACGTGTGTATGCACCATAAGAGGCTGATTAATATCTGATTAATATCATCTTTCCTTCTGAGCTATAAAATAATGAATAACTTTATTAATATTATTATGCTGCAATAAAAATGTATTTCAGTTTTGTGATTGTTGCCCTTTAAATATCTTTAACATAAGTCACTGGGGGTCATTCAGACCCGGTCGCAAGCACCGATGTGCTCGCAACCGGGTCGATGGGTGGCCCTGCGCACGTGCAGCGGCCGCACTCCACGTGCGCAAGCCACGGAGCCAGAGAGAAACTCTCTTGCTCCGGAGCTCGCTACAAAAGGGGCGGCTGTCGATGTTGATCGACAGCTCGCTCCTTTTTGTAGGCGGGCCGGTGGGGTGGTTTACAAAACGGAGACGTTCCTTTAGGAACGCCTACCGTTTTGTGGGCGGCCGCACTGACATCATCAGTGATGTCAGTGGGGAGCTTCCTGCTCGATCAGAGCAGGAAGCTCCCTGGGGCTTGCGCGTGCCCAGACCCAACCTTAGGGTCTGGTCGCAAGCCCTGATGGTCGCAAGCAAAGCTGTGGGTGGTAACCCACAGCTTAGCTTGCGACCAGGAGGCCGCACCAAAAAAACAAGAAGCGCCCGCCCTCATTCAGAGAGAGCGATCGCTTCTAGCGACCGCCTCTGAATGAGGTCCACTGTGTTATTACCACTCCATCTGGGCCTATTGAAATTGAATCATGGATCACATATATGGGGTCTATTTATCAATTAATGTTTGTGGGATATACCCCAAAAACCCACATTTTCGGGGGAGTACCCACAAATAATAAGTACAGTATGTCTCAAATGTATCTACTGGGAACTGCAGCAGTAATTGGAGATATCTACTGCAATCCCCTGTTTTCTATGGCAAAGGCAGCCCGCACTTTAATCTGAACACTCCTATTGGAGCCCTTGTCCCTGCATATGTTTTTGAATACATTTGGGTGATCTTTAATATATTATAGCTGCAGTAAGCGGCCACAAGTAATTAAGTCACCCATAGTTTTATTATCTTCACACCACTCTTAAACTATAACTAAATAATAAATAAAGACGCGACAACTGTATAAATTGCAAAAAAGAGGTCACAGCCAAATTTATTAATACGAATTAGAATTAGAAATCAGAATTAAGCCTGGTGGCGAAAAAAGCAGTGCTCAATCGGTCTACAGCCCATATAAGTATTATTTACCAAAATTGGGGTGGAGTTTTCACCCCGTGCGCAAACCATCCTGGGTAGTACCACCTCCCCTTAACTAGCACAGTGCTGGTCCCTCCTTAGAATGATGACCTGGTCCTCTCATAAAGTAATGACCGACTCGCCTTTCTCAAAGGGGAAATGCTAGCCAAGATCTGTTGCGCTAAATTGAGCCGCCGATGAGCACTGCTTTCCGCCACACAACGTGGACCCTGACCACGTCACGCCACCAAAAACCTCTAGGATGCCAATAAAAACTATGCCAAACATGACAAAATGGCTGCGACAAATAACTCTAAACCCTCGTCTGTCAGGTGAACCCCATCTGGCCTATACAAATGCTCCTCCTCGTGACGTATGCATGGATGCCTCACTACAATCCCATTTAAACCAACTATATACCTGGATACTGCAGCATTCAACTTCCTCCTAATCCGATCTATAGCAGGCCCAGTGTGCGTACCACTCCAAAACCTCCGTGGAATGACCTCTGACCAACAGAGCTTAACTTGAGGGCAACGTTCAGCAATCACCTTCATATCCCTCTTAATGGCAATGATCAATTCCACTCCTTTACCGGTACCGAGATCATTACCGCCTTGATGCACCACTAAACAATCCGGCACACCCCACTTACTCTCTGATTGCCAAAGAAGGTCCAACAGACCATTCCACTTAAAACCTCTCAATCCGATCCAGCGGATTCCGCAAGGACCTGACCTGGCACAAGGGTGTCTACTTGCCCAGAAAACAAAAGAGTGTCCTACAATCCACACCCGATAATCTCTTCCTAAAAAACCTGTAAGTGTGAAGTATATAACAAAGCATTAGTAACTGAAATTCATTAATATGATAAAACCAAGGCAGGGGAAAATCGAGTTAATTGGGTGACCCAGATGGAGGTGAACAACACCAAACCTCTTTTTACTTTTGAGGGCAAAGGTGAAAAGAACTCCAAATCCCCCCTAGCGGCGGGTGACATAAGGTCCTGGGTTTCCCAAAGAACAAACTCGCAGGGAGCGCAATTACTTTTGCAGCTTATCGCTTCTTATATAGCTTTTAAATGCAGAAGACTTCCACCTTCCCAAGCGCTTTATCGACTCAGCAGAACAGCCTGACTCTGCCGCACAGGTCGCTGCTCCTATTCTGAATGAATGAGTGCCATATAGCTCAACTGGCAAACCTAGAGCAACAAGGCAATCACTAGAAACTAGGGATGTGCAGGCTCGGTTCTACTCGGTTCCGTTCGTTTTTTTTTACCGAATCTTATTGGGTTTCAGCTGTCACGAGTTTTGGATAGCCAATAAGATTCGGTAAAAAAAAACAAACGGAACCGAGTAGAACCGAGCCTGCACATCCCTAAAACACTCGTAAACTGAAACTTTGAAAGCGGGGAAAGATCCGCGTGCGCTAACCATTGCACCCCTCCCTTAGGCCTGCGCTGGTTGTAACTATTAGCCAACGCTACCGGGCATATGCTCGGCTCCGGGTGCGACGGGACAGAGATCCAACGCCCCCTTCCTAATTGATCTGTCTTTGATCTCTGTATTTTAATAAGAAGCAATTCTGGTTTAATTATCACATTAACTAACATAGGCCCTCATTCAGAGCGCACGCTCTGAATGAGGGCCGGTCTCCATGAAAATGGAGCGTCCTCCTGGACGCACGTATAGCTGTGGGTCACCACCCACAGGCTATACGAGCGTGCATTTTGATGGCCGCGATGGTCGTGACCATCGCGACCATCGAAACTGCGAGCCGGAGCCTGCGGTTGAGTTTTTCAACCGCAAGCTCCGGAGTGATTTTGGCTCTATCAGAGCCAAAATCACTCCCACTGACATCACTAGTGATGTCAGTGGGCCGGCTTTTGACGGGAGGCGTTCCCGTGGGAACGCCCCCGTCAGGGAGGCACGCCCCCGGCACGCCTACCAAAGGGGGCGTGCTGTCAATCAACATCGACAGCACGCCCCCTTTGATCAGACACAACGAGCGAAGGACTTTCCTTCGCTCATCGCGTTTGGCGCATGCGCACGACGGAGCTCCCTCCGTCGTGCGCATGCTCAGTCCAGAACATCGACCCACTTGCGAGCGGACAGCCGCTCTCGAGTGGGTCTGAATCAGGCCCATAATACCTGAAGTAACGGATTTCTTATTAACAGCTGTTAACTCCCCAACCCTTAACGCCCCCAAAAATGCTAATGCAAAAGCCAAACTAAACAAACAAGCCTCAAAATCATCTTTTGCTATACCCGATACAGCCACCACCAAGTCCCTTAGCATCCCCGTGTCAATGGGCCTACGGGAATCACCCGGCTTCAACTGTTCCTTTGCCCATCCCTTCAATGTTTTAGAGATTACAAAATACTTGGTGGGGTCCAACAAACCCATTAAGCGAGCAAAATCTGAAATTCCTGCTAATGCGCTCGACATGGATGACTTTGAACGTCCGCTCTCATGCCAGCGCCAGACAAACTCTAACATCAAATCCTGAACACTCTTACCCTCTTCTGCGCCAGAAATGAACGCCTGCCACTCGCTCCAGACTGCCGAGTAGGATCTCAAAGTACCAGGAGCCAGTGCTTTTAAAGCAAGTCCTATACTGCCGGCCTTATGATCTGCCAAACATAATCAGGACAAGATAAACCATGAACCGCCGCAGAAGGCGCGAGCGCTCTAAATCTCTCCCATTGAAAACGAGATAATGCATCCGCAATCTCATTTTCAACTCCAGGAACATGCTTAGCCGTAAATTCAATATTCATAGACAGACAAACAAAAATCAAATGCCTAAGAAGCCTTATTACTTGCTGGAAAACTGACCTCTGATTATTGATGGCCTGCACTACCCCTAGGTTATCACACCAAAATATGATTCTACGATTACTAAGCTTAAAAGCCCAAATCTCCACCGCCACCACAATGGGAAAAAGTTCCAGTAGGAGTAAATTACCTGTCAAGCCCTCAGCGCGCCACGATTCTGGCCAAGCTTCCGCGCACCATTCTCCCTCAAGGAACGCTCCAAAACCTATAGACCCTGACGCATCCGTATAAACCTGCAAATCATTAATAGATACTGGCGGCAGCAGCCAAATTCTTATCCCATTAAATTCGCGTAAAAATTTCAACCAAACCTTAAAGTCATCTTTCATTTCTTCAGACAAGCGAATCATGTAATGGGCCTTTTTAACACCTGCTGAAGCTCGCTCTAACCTCCTGCAAAAAACCTTACCCATTGGGATGACTCTACACGCGAAGTTAAGTAAACCTAACAAAGATTGCAGCTGCTTCAAAGAAACTTTTTTAGCTGAAACTAAACTGAACAACAAATTATTAAGTTTTTGCACCTTATCAGCTGGCAATCTGCAGAGGCTCAAATCAGTATCGACCTCAATACCCAGATAAGACTATCTGGTAAATGGCCCTTCCGTCTTTTTCTCAGCTATGGGTACTCCCAAGACCGAGAAAAAAGCTTGCACCGAAAAGAGAAGTTCAGCGCACACATCACTATCACCCGGACCTACTAACGAAAAATCTTCCAAGTAATGCGTGACACCTGCCTGATTTGTACCAGCCTGAATACACCACTGTAAAAAGGAACTAAAACATTCAAAAAAGGAACATGAAATAGAGCAGCCCATAGGTAAACATTAGTCTACATAGAATAAACCGCCCACTTTAAAACCCATATAACGAAAGGAATCAGGATGAAGGGGAAGCAACCTAAATGCAGACTCACTATCTATTTTGGCTAACAAAGCCCCCTTTCCAAAACCCTGCACTATACTAAGGGCATCCTCGAATGACTGGTAAGTGACGCTGCAATCCGCTGGATCTAAAGCGTCATTCACCGAACCACCTTCCGGGTAAGACAGGTGTTGAATTAACCTGAATTTCCCAGGTTCCTTTTTTGGTACGACACCAAGAAGTGAAATACAAAGATTATCTAGTGGATTATCTACCCAAACTAACCTCTAAGTTAATCTTTTTTGATAACACGTCTGGAAAGTCCCTAGCTGATTTCAAGTTCCTTTTAGCCACTACTAAAACTGGACGAACTAACGGCAGCCTAAAAACTTCCTTAAAACCTTCGATTAAAAATTTTGCTTCCTCCTTTAGAGGATAACGATTCGCCCAACGCTCTAAAACTCTGACATTAATTGGCGACGCAGCTTTACTTAGGATTAGGACGCAGTTCTCCCTTCCCCCCTGCACCTGGGCGACTGCATACCCTTGACGGGTGATTACCCCCGCAGAGGATGCAGACATGCCTGTAACGACAGCTTGTCCCTCTAGTGCACTGCGAGTTGTTAAATGCATAACACTTCCCTCTACCCGCAGTGTTGAAACCTGGTCGCGACACAAAGGGCTGTTTACGCCCCACTGGAGCTTCGTTAGTAGGTCGCGTATGCTGCGTGACCTCTAACCACACTTCAATAACTTTAAAACCAAAATTAAAAATTTTTTGGCCATCGTGCTTTTTCCTAAAAAGCTCATCATATTGCCTCCATACATTGACCCTAGCAGAAACATACATGCCCTGTACTAAATGCAGATATTTTAATATATTTAAGCACTCCGCTGGCCAAGTTTCTATGTAACAGGCCGCAAAAACAAACACCAGAAAGCCAATTCTGGTAACTCCTTCTAGCCTCCTCCGCTGCAGGCCCCCAGCCTTAGCTAAGTCTAAAGCTTTTTTAGCATCGTGGGTTATTGAAAACATATCCACATAACGACACTTTCTAATCCTCTCTCTAACTTTAGACTTAACCCCCCTTAATATCGCTGTATTGGAGCAATGGACCGTATCACCCGATGCATCCGGAGCATAACTGGCTACGCTACCTGCCCTTTTAGGGGTCTTGCCCTTTCCCTTCAACTGCTGCACGAAATACTTCATCAGCTTGCGTGGTTTTTCTGCGGAGCTGGATGAATCAGAAGATTCCTCCGATCGCGACAACAAAGCCCTAACATTGGGCATAATATTTTTCTCACCTGCTCCCGATGTGGAAGGGACCAACGACTTGACCGCAGATTAAGAGGCCTGATCCTTGTTGCACGGCTCGCCCACCGCACTTTGACATGCCAATGACCGATCCTCAGCGCCCGTGGAAGTAGATGCCGACACCGCTAGTGCTGAATGAAGAGAAGGAGCCTGCGAACTCAAAACAGCAGTATTAGAGTCTATAACATCTAAAACATTTGTATCGACTAATGGCACTGACATAATCTGAGGTGACGCAGAAACGGGGGGCTGCGCTGGTGGTGCCTGCCTAGGAATGGGGGGTAAAGCTGGTGGGGAAGCAAGTGGAAGGGGAGGTTGCAACCTCTGCTGCTGACTACCCTGTTGCCCATGCATGTAACGCACCTGCTGTGCATATGGATTAAATTGCAAAGGAGCCGCAACATAATTTTGAGGAAATTGACCGGCTCCTTGCATGAATTGAGGGGGGCACAATTGTTGCATGGGCCCTGTAAATTGAGGCTGTATTGGCTGATGCCCCAAACCTGGATAAAAATAAGGGGGCCAGTAGAAACCCTGCACAGGCATCCCCCCTTAGACAGAACTTAATGCCTGCATCCCACCTTGATTATCCACTGAAGCTAGTGGAGAAGGCATTATAGGTGGGACAAAGTTAGGGATCTGTGTCCCACCAAATGGGTTAACCAGCCTACGGAGTGAGCCTGCAGCCGGTGAAGCCTGACCACTACCTATCTGATCCCCTAACTGGCCCCTGGGAGAGGAATGCCCACTGCTGCCAGAAAGTGAATTCAGGCCCCCAGCTCTTAGAGCCGTGGGGGGTGAACATGAAGAGGTTAAAACCTCACTTATCAAAATGGCGTCCGCGCTCTGGTGGGCGGGGCTTATCGGCGGAGCCGAGTGAGAGTCTCCCCCGGCGCTGGCAATGCTTGCCTGCGACCCGGGAGTGCCTGTAACACCCGCCGCTCCCCTCGCCAGCCACGCTTGCAGGCTGGAAGGAGAGGGAGACGGCGGGGCTGACCTGAACCATGCGCAGCCGCCGCGGCGGCTGGCAGAGGGCCGGATCCGGCGCGCTGCAGAAGAGGCAGCCGCAACCGTTAATGGTCTCGCTGCCTCGACTAAGCGGCGGGGAGGAGGAGCGCTGCGACGTGGATGGGGCATTATAAATGTAAAACAACACGGAGACAAACTAAAACAGAAAGGGGGGGGTGTTGAAGGGGTGAGGTAAAGCAGGTGAGGTGGCTAGGGAGGATTGAAAAATGGGCTAAAGGAATACAAACAAAAAGAGAAATTAGAGTAGATTATGAAGGGAAAGATATTAGTAGTTAAGAAAAGAATGTAAGAAAGAAAATAGGGACAGAAAAACCACACAAAATGGCTGCAAATACAGTATCAGCAGATACAATATACTTATCCGACTGGATCACAATCTGGAAAGAGGAAGCTAAACCCCTCCTCCAGCCTTTATATAGCAATACTAAACCCCGCCTAAACGGAGGCCTAATAGGATAGCCATTTTGATTGACAACCAATAAACACCAATTCCAAACTATCAACATTAAACCAGCCCTAACCAGTTTTGCTCCAATAAAAAACAGGGTGCTTATATCTTCTCAAGCTTATACAAGCATTCGACTATTTTATAATTCTCAGGACAGTCCCTGAAAAGTGGGACAGTTGGGAGTTACGCATAGAAGAGCAGCTGCTCCATTTGAGGAGCGCAAACCCCACCCCTAGCTCTACCCAGGGCACCCGACAGCTCTGCCACGCCCTGGTACTGGGAGAGGCCATGGCCACTCAGGAAGGCGTGGCCAGAACCCCTCCTCCTAATATACACAGGGGGGCTTGTGTAGTTGACTGGGGAGAGAGGCTGCAGCAGCGGCAGTCAGTCCTCTTTCTCCCTGCCTGAAGTACCACATCCTGTTACAGGGGCTGCAGGACATGGACCCCCGCTGGTCCCCTCCAGCAAGCCTGGGTAAGGAGTACCTGCTCCCTCCCTCTCCGACGCCCCTGGCTCCCCTCGGGTTCAGCATTGGAAACAGTACAAATGTGTTAAGTACAGTGCCTATTGCTCAATCTTATTTGAGCATGTAGATTGTTACAATATAACAGCAGCAGGTGTTTCCATTCACCTGCTGGAAGATGCATTCAGCAGTATAGGAGGAAGCAGACTGACAATGTTGATTCTCCTCCTTCCCTGCTGTAAGTAGAGGTAGATTTGCTTTTTAGGCTTCTCTCAATGGAGTACATACGAATTACCGCCTGACACAAGTCCGGCAGTTCAAATCCCGAAAGCGGCAGGCCGACATGGCTGAAAATCCTGATCGTCCGCAGGTAAGTATGAACTAACCTAACCTAACCCCCTAACCCTAACCCTCCTTAGGGGTGCCTAATCCTAACCTTCCCCCCAGTGCCTAACCCTAATCCCCCCTCTAAGTGCCTAAACCTAACCCCCCCTTCCCCGCCACCTAAACCTAAGTCCCCCGGAGGGGGGTGCCTAACCTTAACCTTCCCCCGGGGGTGCCTAACCCTAACCCTCCCTCCCCCTAGCCTAACCTTAACCTCCCGGGCGGCTGCCTAATCCTAAATCCCCCCCGGGAGCCCTAAACCTAACCCTCTTCCCCCGCGGCTTTCCTCAGCGGCGCCCGGCATCCCTTCGATCGGGATGCCGGGCGCCGGTCTCCCTTCGTCGGTAAAATGACAGGCGTCTAAAATTAGACGCCTGTCATTTAACCCTCGCCGGGATAAAGCAGTAGGGAAGCCAGCTGTCGGGCTTATGTCATCCGGCTTCCCGATTGCATACCCTCTCAATACCTCTATTTCCCCATGTATGCCTCTAACCCCAACACACATGCACACGCATGCACATACACACGCACACACATCTTGCATGTTTGTATGCACATGTCTCTCCCCTTCACATGATTCTTCTTCAAATCTCGCCCCATGTCTGCTCCCTCCCCCTGATGTTTATGTATTTTTGGGCCTGATTCAGCAGGGAACGCAGTTGCTTATACGCATGCAATCGGCCTCATAGCGTGTGCTGAAGTAAGCAATTCCCGAGTGAGGTCTGATCTGCCTTAACTGTGTGTATGGGACCGATGTTACCGATTGTTTTGCTATGTTGGCCAAGTATACTGATGTGAGTAAGTGGAAGTGGGCGTCCTTATTTTAGGCTGCGATCGCAATGCGAATGCAATTCTTTACATATCACCGCTGATATTAGCAACTGTGTTGTGCATATAAGCAGAATAGCGATCCATGTTGAATCAGGCTCTTTGGGCCTGATTCAGACCCACTCGCGAGCGGCTGTCCGCTCGCAAGTGGGTCAATGTTCTGCACTGAGCATGCGCACGACGGAGGGAGCTCCGTCGTGCGCATGCGCCAGACGCGACGAGTGAAGGACTTTCCTTCGCTCGTTGTGTCTGATCAAAGGGGGCGTGCTGTTGATGTTGATTGACAGCACGCCCCCTTTGGTGGGCGTGCCGGGGGCGTGCCTCCCTGACGGGGGCGTTCCTAAGGGAACGCCTACCGTCAGAAGCCGGCCCACTGACATCACTAGTGATGTCAGTGGGAGTGATTTTGGCTCTGTTAGAGCCAAAATCACTCCGGGCCTTGCGGTTGAAAACCTCAACCGCAGGCTCCGGCTCGCAGTTTCGATGGTCGCGATGGTCAAGACCATCGCGGCCATCAAACTGCACGCTCGTATAGGCTGTGGGTGGTGACCCACAGCTATACGAGCGTCCAGGAGGACGCTCCATAGTTATGGAGGACGGCCCTCATTCAGAGCGTGCGCTCTGCTCAGAGCGTACGGCTCTGAATGAGGGCCTTTATCCCTTTCTTATTATCCCTTAGTATGTGCCCTTAGTATGTGCATGTATCTTAGAGGGGTATTCAATATGAAATGTAAACTTCGCTGTCGAAGTTTACGTTTCATATCGGAGCTTTTACCTGCGTTAAAGTATCGGGCGCGCGCCCGCTTACCCTCGTATTCAATATGAAACTAAAGAAAACGGGAGCCTGCGAAGTGGGATTTGCGTAAAGTTACGAAATTTTCCTTAAAAAAATTGTAGGACCCCCTAAAGTTGTAAAAACATGGGGGATCACTATGGGTACCCCCGTTATAGCCTTTAAATGAAAGTCGGGGATTTAAATAGCCGCAGCAGGTGTTTTTTTCCCGATATTGAAGAAGTGTTGCTTAAGTGGTCCCATCAAATTTGCTAGCATACTTTGATGTCCCTAAAGTAAGTTTTTAAAAATTCTGCATTTGTGCACCTGCCGCTATAAATCTATTCTAGAAAACACCTGCCGCATACATGCAGAATAGCCCTGAACCTATTTCCCTATTGTTTAACAATTTTTTCCCATTTTTTTTTCACCCCAATTTTGACATTAATTTTTTGGGGTGTCCCTATATTTTTTTTTTACTTTTTTTGACACAGTTCTTTTTTAAATGTCATTCCCAGGGGTGCAGGCTATTTTTTTTAAGCCTGCATCCCTAAACCCCAATTCTGCACTTTTTTTCGACACCTATTCAATGGGGAAAAGTTATTCCAGTTTTTTATCAAAGACTTTTCGAACCTGCGAAAAGTCTTTGAAATTGAATACGGTGTAAAACTAAAACCTGCGATAATAACGTCATAGGTGCGATATTAACGCAAAAGCAGAGTTTTCGCTTCCATATTGAATACCCATGATAGTGTTCACTCTAGGTCCGGCGGTCTATTTACTAAGGGGAGAAAAGGGGGAAAACGCTTCTCAGTGGGCACGATGTAAATAGCGCCGGGAGATAGCTCCCGGAGCTATTCTATTCTGCACGGTGTTTAGTCGGAGAATGCCCATTCTCCCGACTAAACACCCTGTTTAAGGCGCGAGAACCGGCATTCCCCGACCTAACTTCCCAACGCGATGCTGTTTTCCAGGCGCAAAGGGCAGAAAACAGCCTCGTGCCTGGACTTTTGTCGGATTTCTGCTCGCAACCCCGGAGGGGTGCGAGAAGAAATCCTTAGTCGGGCTTAGCAGCGCGGTGTATTGATTAGCTCCAGGAGCTGATTCCCGATGCTATTCGCTATTCGCGCAGAATAGAATCGAGCCCAGTATGTACTAAGGGGATTTTCTCTGCCTGCAGCCTGCCAGCGCTCAGTGCAGCCTACAATATCACACTGCACCTGGGGCACTTAGTGCTGCCATAGACCTCTATGGCAGCGCTAAGTGTCCCAGGTATTACTAAGGGGAGAGGACACTTACCGTCTGCTGACTTCTCCAGCGCTGATATCGCCTCCTGTAGCTGGCGATTTCTGCTTCTCCTCACTGGAGAAGCAGGATTTGAGCTGTGTCAGTTTGGCCGTTTGTAAATAAAGTTTGTTGAAAAACAAAAAGTGCCGCTGCTGCTGCCGGTCGGAGTTGGCGAGTCACACAGGGCTGTCAGGGGAAGGAGTCTCAGCTGTTACCACCGAGGGGGTGACTTAACGTTCAGTAACTATTTAGTAACAGCTGCGTTAGCCAGATCCTATTTTGCAGCGGTAGCAGGTGAAGCAGGTGTGGCATTAACTCCTGAGAAGCGCTATGTACAGGGATTTTCTCTGCCTTTAGCATTTTTCCCCCTTTTCTCCCCTTAGTAAATAGACCCCTCAGGGAGCGCCGTTGTGAAGGAGCTGCGCCGTCTGGCTGTAGGGAGGACCGGTGTCTGCATTCTGGGCAGCGCAAAAGCTGGTAGGTGGCAGAAGAGCCGCAGCGTGGGGTGAGGCACCATGGTTTACTTTCTGCATTCTCTGGCTAGCCTTTATTTAAAAATAAAAGGAAAGGGGATTAGACTCAAGTCCCCCCCTTCTTATATGGTCTTATTTCTTAAGCTCAGTGGGCTGTGTTAGGGGTTAAATCCACTGGAGTGCATGCTCCCCATGTTGTAAATGGGACCCCTAGTACACTATCCCTCGGGGGTGCGTGGCCCAGGTAATCAGGGTACATACTGTAGTTATCATTCACTTGTGCTGTTGCTTAAAAAGTTATTTATCTATGAAAAGTATTCTGTGACCAGTGCTGTGGGTAACTTTCATACTGGCTTAAAAGTAATTGCAGGACAAAGAAGTCTGTATTACTGTATTCCTTGGCACGGGATGTAGTTTGGAAGCCGACGGTCTAAATGCCGACTGCCGGGTTCCAGACTTTGTAATCCCGGCATGGTACTAATGACAGGCGTCGAAAACTCGACGCCAGTCAATAACCATACGCCGGAAGACCGACGCCCGGCATACCTAATGAAGGTAAGCCGGGCACCGGGCGCAGACAGCCGTGCAGGGGGGGGAATTGATTTAGGGCTCCTGGGGGGACTCAGGGTTAGGCAACCCCCGGGAGGGTTAGGTTTAGGCTAGGGGAAGGGGGAGGTTAGGGTTAGGCACCCCCCCGGGAGACTTAGGTTTTGGCTCCGGGGAAGGGGGGGGTAGGTTTAGGCACTTACAGGGGGGGATTAGGGTTAGGTACTTGGGGGGAGGTTAGGCACTTACAGGGGGGATTAGGGTTAGGCACTTGGGGGGGAGGTTGGGTTAGGCACCCCTAAGGGAGCGTTAGGGTTAGGGGGAGGGAATTAGGTTAGCGATACTTACCTTAGGGACGATCGGGATCTTCAGCCTTGTCGGGCTGCTGCTGCTGGGATTTGAACAGCTGGCCATGCGTCCGGCGGTAATCCCTACTACACCCCTTGGCACTTCTCTTTTGGGTAATGCTTGGCTCATACATGCCTACCCTCCCGGTTTTCGCGGGAGGCTCCCGATTTTTCGGGTAACTCCCCGCACCCCCGGAAGGGTAGGCATTTCTCCCGCATTCTGCCTACTTCCTAGTGAAGTGGGCAGAATTAGGAGAATACCCGCAGCAATCGCGGGTCTCCGTGAAGGGGGCGGGGCTTAAGCTGTGATTCTGCATGAATCACAGCATTTGGCCCAGCCCCCTATGTAAATTGTGCCCAATCGCGGCAATTTTACCGCAAGGGGGCGGGGCTTAATGACGCGAATTGTCAAGCCCCGCCCCCGTCGGCCCCCTGCTGCTTCTCTTAAGGTGCCCACACACATAGCGACATTTTACACGATTTGGCCGATTTAGACGAATCGTGACGACAAATCGGGTAAAAAAAGTACAAATCGTGAGTTTATACTCACGAGCACGATGCCGATGCGCGGCCCCGCTCATCGTATATCGCATCTTCTGATCTGCCGTGCTGTAGGGCAGATTAGCCAACCATGAACCCGATGGACGCCGATCGTGAGTGTTTTTTTCCTCACGATGAATCGTACGATTCATCACACAATGCAGAATTTGACTGACAGAAGCCTGGACACGCCCCATCGCCATCTTGTGCAGCATCGTGTATGGAGCAAGTCAGTCGCACTTTGGGAGCCTGCACACTATATTTTTGTTTTGTTGGATATTTGGTGAGTATTTGTACAGTTTGCAACCACACTGACCACCAATATGTGCTCCCCACTGCCCACCAATGTATGCCCCCAGGCAATAAATGCATGACCCAGCCACCGCCCGCCGTATTGAGGCGGGCGGTGGCTGGGTCATGCATTAAGCTCCCCCACTGCCCACCAATGTGTGCCCACAGGCAATAAATGCATGACCCAGCCACCGCCGGCTGTATTGAGGCGGGCGGTGGCTGGGTCATGCATTAAGCTCCCCCACTGCCCACCAATGTGTGTAATACCTCAAATAAATAAATAAACACGTTTTTTCCAAAAAAACACCATACATTACATTTAAAAACACACATTATTTCAAGCTGGGGGTCTTCTACCTTTCGGTCTCCAGCTGTTGTGGAACTACAGATCCCAGGATGACCTGCCACCCACCTTTGAAACTATTTTTAGGGCATCCTGGGATCTGTAGTTCTACCACAACGACAGGCCCAAAGGTGGAAAACCCATACTGTCTAAGAAAAACATTATATTACCAAGCAATAAACACATAACATTCCTGTAAAAGAAAACATGATTAGAATACCATAACAAACCTTTAAAAACCTGTAAAAAAGAAAATATTAAAACATTAAAAATGTGAACTATAACAACATTACATTTTACAGAACTATATACACAAATATTTAAATGTCCTTTTTTTTCTTATTCATAGAAAATGTCCATGGATTCAGAACGTGAATTCGTTACAGGATTCATTGAAATCCTGCACTCGAAAGAGTGTCTGTGGAAGATCAGTTCTCGGAAGTACCACAATAAGTCGCAGAAGTTGCCCGCACTCGAGGAACTGTTGGTGTATACAAAAAAATACATATCTGATGCAGACCTGAAAACTGTACGGCAAAAGATACAAAATCTCAGGACAGTGTACATCAAAGGAAAAAAGAAGGTGGATGACTCCAAAAAATCAGGAGCGGCTACAGATGAAATATATACTCCTGCGCTGTGGTACTACCAAATGATGTCATTCATCAGTG
Organism: Taudactylus pleione; assembly: GCA_031769625.1. NCBI lineage: Eukaryota > Metazoa > Chordata > Amphibia > Anura > Myobatrachidae > Taudactylus > Taudactylus pleione. The sequence goes on along the minus strand of JAUIMM010000570.1, from coordinate 4,837,767 downwards.
AACAAGAGCCTCAAAGGGAATCAATCATCTTGATGTCTGAGCGTGAGGGAGATGAGGAGGTTGCAGAAGTCTTGGTAAGTAGTGACACAGTTTAAACCAAAATCCTTAATGTTTTTGTTGTTAAATCCCAAATGTCCAATTTAGTCAGTAGTTCACAGATAGTCCTCCTGCCATGGTACAGCACCTGCTCCATTGAAATAGGTCATGTACTCCTCCCTCACTTCTTTGGCACGTGCGGTGGATGTTGTTGTAGTTGTTGGTGCAGACACAGATGTCAAATGTTCAATGTCCTCCAGGGGTCCTACATCTTCTGGTCTAGCTGGGACTGGTCCTCGTTGAGTAGATTTTCTTCACAGAAAGTTGTGCAGCACACAGCACGCCATCACGACCCAGTCTATCTTCTCCACATGTAGATTGATGGTGGTGTGGAAAATGCGGAAGCGGTTGCTCATTATTCCAAACGCATTTTCCACAATGCGCCGTGCCCGGGATATACGGTAGTTGTATATCCTTTTCTCTCTGGTCAGGCCCCTGTGTGCAAATGGCTTCATCACATGTTCATGTAATGCAAAAGCCTCGTCTGCAACGAAAACGTAATATAGGCCGTGCTTTGTCTGGTCCAGTGAGGGCAGGTTGAGGGTTTTGTTGGCGAGTCTCTGGTAGAAAGCCGTCTTTTTGAAGGATCCACCATCTGAAGCACGCCCATTCTTGCCGACATCCACAAACAGAAATTCGTAGTTGGCATTCACCACTGCCATGAGAACGATGCTGAAGAATCCTTTGTAGTTGTAGTAATATGATCCGGTGTTGGCAGGTGGGTTGATGCGGATGTGTTTCCCATCGATGGCTCCTCCGCAGTTAGGGAAATTCCAACGTTGTTCAAAATCTTCCGCGATGCTAGTCCACTCCTCCACGGTGTTAGGAAACTGTAAAAATAGGAAAAAAGATGTTAAAACATGACTATAATATTTTTTATATCTTTTTTCCCTATATAGACTCCCACCCAAGACCCTGATTTAACATCCACACCGGACCTCAGTCTGCTCGGTGGCGACAGTGATCCGGAGAATAACACACAAGTGGAAACTCCACTTCCACCTGGATCCTCATCTTCGCAACAACCCCAAAAAAAAAAAAAAAAGGCAGAAAGGAGAATTTTACAGAACGAGAGGACCATTTTTTACAAAACGCAGAACGGCTGCTGCAGAAACCCCCAGATGCAATTGATGATTTCACAGCTCATGTGAACAGCACATTGAGAAATTTGGATGCAGATATCCCAAAAATTTTTTTACGGTTAAACTACGACCTCTTGAGTCGCTGTATGAGCAAAAATATCTCAAATTCGACATACATTGCAGATCCAATGCTATTTTCCCCTGCCCCAAATAGGTATGTCCGCCCCCCCCCCCTGCCCAGTTAGATATTACTCCCCCACCAAGCACCCCAAGCACCAGCACCACCTTGTATAATGCTCTGCTGGATGCAGCAGATGAGTCGCCCCAATATACAGAGATGTAAATTTGTTCTATATTGTAATATCACCAAATTTTATGAATTCCAATCGGTGCTGCTGCATGGGATAGGGTGGTGATGACGCCATTTGAACAAGGTCACTACGCACATGGCACAAGTACACATAGCTGGAAGCCGGGGCCACAATGTGTACTTGTGCCATGTGTGTATTGGCCTGTTCAAACTGGCGTCTGACCCACCCTATCACATACAGCCGGCTACCTATTGGGATTCATTAAATTTGGTGATATTTAATTTGGTTGTTTTCTTGTCTTGATTTTAATGTCACCAAATTTTATGAATTCCAATCGGTGCTTGCTGCATGGGATAGGGGTGGTGATGACGCCATTTGAACAAGGTCACTACGCACATGGCACAAGTACACATAGCTGGAAGCTGGGGCCACAATGTGTACTTGTGCCATGTGTGTATTGGCCTGTTCAAACTGGCGTCTGACCCACCCTATCACATACAGCCGGCTACCTATTGAGATTCATAAAATTTGGTGATAATGTTCTTTTGTAAAGTTGTAATAAAAAAGTATTTTGCACACAGTTTAGTGCACACTTTCAGTTGCCTGCAGGTAAGTGCACATTGTATTAAAAGAAGGCAATGTCTTGCTTTATATGTTGAGTAAAAAATAAATATAAAAATGTTTCTTTGCACAAGAAACCAATGGGTGGTGTTTTTTTTTAGCTTACCTTGCAATGCTGGTACTGTAGCACTTTTACTATGTCTTTGAAGGTCTCCGTAATGATGACGCCCAAAGACTGAGGTGAGATGAGTGTCCCAAACTTTAGGTCTTCCAGTGACCTTCCTGTAGCCAGGTATCTCAGGGTAGCCACCAGTCTGTCTTCAGCAGGGATTGCCCTCCGCCACCTTGTGTCCTGTCTCTTGATGTGGGGGGTCACCAGATGCAGCAATTCTTGGAAGCTGGCGTCATCCATGCGCAGGTAGTTCCGATAGTCCTCCGAGTTGTTCTCCTTGATCTCTATCAGCAGGGACATGTGAGAGCGGGTATCCCTTTGTAGCAGCCACTCCTTGGTCCAGCATGCTCTCGTCCTTCTTCGCTGGGCCCTCTTCCTAATCTCCCGGGCCCCGGCTTCAGCGACCAACACTTTATACTGATAGGGACGCATCAGTACAGAATTCAGGAACAGGATAGAATGCAGGTAGGTAGCACACACTTGCAGGTAGAATAAACTTTGTATAAGGCAAGCCAAATACAAAGAGCACAGTAGCAATGTACAGGATTCAGCAGGAATACACCTAGCCTCATCTAGTAGCAGAGCAGAATGTACACAGAGTTTAAAGTGTTCCTGCAGTTTATACTCCCTAGATAGCCCCTCCCATTGTTATGGCTATTTAAATTTCCCACCAATAGTCAAGAGCCTGTTTTTTTTTTTTTTTAAACTCACGATTTGTTATGTCCAATCTCACAATGCGTACGATCCGATAGATCGTGAGATCGTAAGACAGATTGGGTGTCTTTTTTCCCAAATCGTGATCACGATGGCAAGGGAGCTCCCGTGAAAGTTCATGAGGAAATTGGCCATAAAATCGTATCGTGAGCACATCGGTATATGTGTGGGCACCTTTACCCGGGCTTCTCCTGGGAAGAGAATATTAAGGTAGGCAACCCTGGCTTGGCTAATGGTACTACCTGTTTGACTGTTGGTCATGGTAATCAAACGTTCACATGAAGGTCTTGATTAGCCTAAAATGTGTTTTTTTGCCCGCCGTAGCCTTTACTGTTATTAACGCTAAGTTAACTTAACATACCTGTCGCCTGTGAAGGCTACGTTTGTAATTGTGCATTTCTTGGAATATCCTGTGCAATTTAACTGGGTACTTCTGCCCGCCATGGTGCTCAATTATTTCGTGTTCCATCTGGAATTTTGCAAGTGACTTGTTGCTAAAGGTTTAATATTGTGTATATTTATGCACGCTGCAGCATCCGCTATCACTTGCATGTCTAAGTTCATAAATGCCTCTTTACTACATATATCAGTTAAGTGCTTATTGGTTGCTGTCCTCTGAGTCTGACGGCATATTGCTGGTCTGGAAAGCATATCGTTCAGGGGCGTATCTATAATGGGTGCAGGGTGTGCAGGGCACACGGGCCCCTGGGTCCAGGGGGGCCCCGCACCGCACACCCTGCACCCATAGTATTACTTGCCTTCCCGGAGCCACGTAGGCGCCAGTGGCGAGCTGGGCCGGTGGACAGGGTGCCATGTGCCCCCCAGGCCGCAGCGTCATGCGCGCCACGCGCCGCGGGCAGTCTGTGTCACTGTGACACAGACTGCACAGCGTGTGTAACGCTGACCGGACGGAGTTCGGTCAGCGCTACACAAGTGACAAACACACAGCCGCCGGCACCGGCAGCTGTGTGTTTGTTTGGATCAGCAGCCAATGAGAGTCTGTCAGACTCTAATTAGCTGCTGCTGCGCCCACTGCAGGAGCCGCTCCATCTTCCAGCTCCCGCAGTGGGCAATGGGAGAGGCATCATGATGTCATGATGTCTCTCCCATAATGCAGAGTGGCCCGGCCCAGGAAGGACAGACGGAGGAGCGGATGGCGACGGCGGGAGCGGGGATTCAGGTAAGTGGTTTTTTGTTTTTTTTTTACTACGTGTGTCTACTGGGGGGGAGGCTGGCACTACAAGGGGTAGACCACTACTGGGGGCACCACAAGGGGGGGACTACTACTAATGGGGGCAATACAAGGGGGGACTACTACTACTGGGGGCAATACAAGGGGGGACTACTACTACTGGGGACACTACAAGGGGGGGACTACTACTGGGGGCACTACAAAGGGGGAACCACTACTGGGGGCACTACATGGGGGTGGCACTACAAGGGGGGACCACTACTGGGTATTATAACTGGGGGCACTTCAAGGGGGGGACTACAACTGACTACTACTGGGGGCACTACAAGGGGGGGACTACTTCTACAAGGGGGGACTACTACTGGGGCACTACAATGGGGGGACTACTACTACTAGGGGCACTACAAGGGGAGGGGACAACTACTAGTGGCACTGTATAGGGGGGAGGGGACTACTACTAGGGGCACTGCATAGGGGGGAGGGGACTACTACTAGGTGCACTACATAGGGGGGCCACTGCTGGGGGCTCTATAAAAAGGGAAATACTGGGGGTACTGCATAGGGGGAGACTACAACTGGGGCCACTATTTAAGGGGCACTGCATAAGGGTTACCATTATTGGGGGCACTGCATGGGGTGTGGACTGCTACTGGGGGCACTATATAAGGAGCACTGCATAGGGGGTACCACTACTGGGGGCACTATATAAAGGGCTTACTACTGGGGGCACAAGGGGCACTGCACAGGGGGGACCACTACTGGGGGCACTGTATAAGGGGGTCCTCTCCTGGGGCACATTGGGGCACTACATATGGGCACCACGACGGGGCTGTCCCTAATCTTTATTTTTACTTTAAATTGATCCCATATGGACCCGCCTCCTCCCTGGAACACTTGAGGGGGGGTGCCATAGCACGCACGTTCTTCGGGCACCCTGACTACACGCTACTCGTCTGCCAGGGCCGCCTGCATGCATTTGCCCCCCAGGGTAAAAGTTGCCTGCCAGCCCCTGGTCGGCGCGGGGTCCGGTGCTGTAAAAACGACTGGAAAAGGCTGCTGCAGCCATTTTCCCGTTGTTTGCGCAGTACAGGGAAAATGCCCGCTGTGGCCATTTTCCTGATGACCTGCTCTATAGACTCTGGGTGCAATCTAGTGCCCAGAGTCTATAACTTCAGCGCTGGCTGCGCACAGCTCAGAGCGCTGCCGGCCGCTGGACAGAGAGGAGGGGGCCGTGTCAGAGACTGCACACGGGCCCCGTCCTCACTAGAAACGCCCCTGATATTGTTATATACAATGTATAATGTGTCTTTGTGTAAATGTTGCTGGTTGTTCTTGTACGCCCAGCAATGTGAAATACAGCTTGCCCTTCCAACCCCCGGGGCTACTCCTATGACCCCAGTATTGCCCTTGGTGTCTTACAAATGGATGTTGTTAGGCCAAAGCTGTTATTAGTGCTGAACCCCAAAAAGCCTCTTCTGTCAGAGGGCCTGATTCAGATCCGCTCGCGAGCGCTGAGCCGTCGCTCCAGGTCTCGCACCAAAGGTTGACAGCACGCCCCCTTTGGTGGGCGTGCCGGGGGCGTGGCTGCCAGACGGAGGCGTTCCCATGGGAACGCCTACCGTCTGAGTCCGGCCCCACTGACATCAGTAGTGATGTCAGTGGGAGTGATTTTGGCTCTGATAGAGCCAAAAGCACTCCTGGGCTTGCGGCAGCGAGACCATACCGCCAGGTCTCGTCGCAAGCTCGATGGTCGCGATGGTCATGACCATCGCGACCATCTTTTTGGCCGCTCGCATAAGCTGTGGGTGGTCACCCACAGCTATGCGAGCGGCCAGGAGGACGCTCCATTTTTAGGTAGGAGGGCCCTGATTCAGAGCGTCCGGCTCTGAATCAGGCCCTGAGACTGTTAAGCTTGCTATCGCAGAGACTGCATCTGTTTATACACTGTGTGCATGCTAACCCTGTACCTTGGAAACAAGCTTAGCACATAGCAATCCGTTTCGTGTCAGTTTGGGGTTTGGAAAGTGCAAACTGTATAAGCTTTATTTTAGCACCGGTCGTGTATTCCTGTATTTCTTTGAATGTGTATGTTCAGCTGAATGGCCAATATTGACTCTGAATCATTTTCGTCACTGGGTTTGCACATTTTATTCTTCAAATAAACAGCTTGCCTCTCATGGTCATACATGCCTACCCTCCCGGTTTTCGCGGGAGGCTCAGGATTTTTCGGGTATCCCCCTGCACCCCAGGAAGGGTAGGCACTTCTCCCGCATTGTGCCCACTTCCTAGCAGAATGGGGAGATTTTCCACGGCGACTGCGGGTCCCCGTATAGGGGGCGGGGCTTAATGACGCAATTCTTAATGAATCGCGTTACTTAGCCCTGCCCCCTATGTAAATGTGCGCCAATCGCATGATTTACCACAAAGGGGGTGGGGCTTAATGGCGCGAACCATCAGGCCCCCCCCCAGTCGCAACTCACTTGCTTCTCCTCCCCGGACATCTCCCGGGGGGGGGGGGGGGAATGAAAGGTAGGCAACTATGGTCACGGTGTGTCTCTGCTGCTGGTCTCAAGAAGAAGTAAATCCGTCAGCCAGCGCACCTTAAAACCTGGTATACTACTATGCTACATATGCACACAGCATGAGGTTTTACTGAAGACACAGCCTAGGGGAGGCACTAGGAAGTCCCACACTAGGGCCCGAGATTACTCTCTAAAGCCTTGTCTACAACACTTACAGTATGTCTAGCACACAAAGATGCAAATCAGTGCCATAAAATCCAACTTCTGCTTTAAAAAACAATAGCAATTAAATAATATACAATATTTCAAGTCCTTCTTTCCTTAACATCTTCTCTTCCCCACCCTGGTCATTTAACCTCCCAGCCGTCCACTCCGCTGGAGGAGAACGAGGGGTCTAGTTACTAAGCAGTGTTAGGAGACAGAGTGAAAAGTGATAAGAAAGTGATAAGGTGCCAGCCAATCAGCTCCCAACTGCCATCTCACAGGCTGTGTTTGAAAAATGACAGTTGGGAGCTGTTTGGCTGGCACCTTATTACTTTCTTATCACTTTTCACTCTGTCTCCTAACACTGCTTAGTAAATAGACCCCTTAGTCTGCCGCACAATGTGAGTGGATAGCAGAGACTATGCTGAGTATAGCACACATCTTAAAACTGATGACAGTGTCTGCTGAGGATAGCACGCATCCAGGAACTGGACTGGAACAGATACACAGGAACGCTGAGCCAGGATTCAGGAAGCAGGTATCATGAAGAGAAGTTGTTCTGGCTATGAGTCCATTCCCAGTCCAATTAAACAGGATGCCCTCGTCAGGCTGAGAGGAACAGTTGAGCAAGTAGTGGAACCTGGTTGGTGGGATTCAGTCAGGTGACAGCAGCCAAGATGGTGGTGCCTATGCTCCGCTAACATGGGAGAAAAATCCGGAATGGACGCCAACCACCCTGCATGTTGACAATCACACGACTCAGGGAAGTTTCCCATGGCCACAAGGGACATGGTTGGTTGTGAGACTGCACCACCGGAACTGGTAACGGAGCCCTTAACCCCTATATGTGACAGTATGGGCTATAGCAGTAATAAGAGGATTTCAATGGTAGATGTACTTCCGCAATACTTGGAGAGGCACTTAAAAATAAAAGAAGCCCTATCTCCCAGGAATGGAAGACCTTTGTATTGCCACCTGCAGGTTAAAAGTGGTACTGTAGTTTGTTGACATATCCTTAACATCTTTTGGACAATAATTTCTTGGAGCTCCAGGTACCTCCACACCTAAATCCGCCAGTGGCCTAGCCGGAGCAGTGGGAGACCGTTCCCTTGCACTACAAGCACTTGTACGGAAAGACGTATGTTTAACCTTCGTCAGGGAGTCTGCGTCGTTCCCCATAAAAGTTACCTTCCCATCCCAGTGCAGCAGCCAAGCGTAAAATGATTAAACAAATGGAAACACACGCCCCAGTGAGTGCGGGGATTTGCTCTATAATCCAAGCAAAATAAATAAATTCATAAAAATGGCACAGATGGCAGCTGCTTTTAATTTTCGGACTTTGGGATGATTAGAAACAGGACCGGCTGTGATAAGATATGTAAGCTGGGCAGACTTGTATAGTACCAAACATTTCTCATATGATGTAGGAAAAGGCAGAATGAACTGCAAGTGACATCATCATCACAATGTATATTTATGTTTGAACAGAGCCATAAAGAAGATATAGATGTTATTTATTGAGTGTTGGCACAGATGTATTGATTTTTACTATTTAAATACAATGGAAAACAGCAGTTTTTATCTCTGCAGATATTCACCTTAGGCCCCAGTAACCCTCCGGCTGAATGTGCGGGTACACGTTAGGCTGACAAGGTTTCTATAGGCTAGAAGGAGATGGCAGGAGAGTGAAACATAGTAGGACTCCTGTAAGGAAGTGTCCAATGATGTGGACATGCTAATTATAGGGTCAGATGCCCTACGTGCGCTAATGCTGCCGCAGCTGAGATTTTGGCAACCGTGGATGTGTGTGAAAATATGCTAATGCAACAGCGGCAGCTACTTGTACTGTAACGCCCACCTGGGCCATCGCAGCTGTCCACGATTGTGTACACATACCATACGCATCATCAGATGCAGATTATACAAACATTGACTGCCTGAGTGAGTCTATGGTCACTCAAAATGGCCACCGGAGCCAAGTTTCCTGCATACAGAATCACAGTCGGTGTCTGGGTGCACTCCGCGAAAACTGTCACTACACACACGGATTTTTCTCCCAACTCCTTGTTACCTCCCACAAAATGGCCCCTGTCTGTGAATCACTGTGAATAAATCCTCTAGGCTAGCGTAGTCACAATTCAATCGCCTCTTGTGGCTATTGCGGCCAGGGCCAGATTAACAGTGGGGCGGATGGAGCTACAGCTCCAGGCCTCCGCATAAAAATAGACCCATTGTCATGGCAGCATGATTGTGACCAGCCACCAGCTGCCCACATGGTCGGCCATAAATCATAAATATTAAAATTGTATTTCTAATTTTCTCACAAAATAATGCAATTTTTCAATTTTTATGTATTTAGGGAGACAGAGGGCGGACATGGCACTGACCACACCCACACAGCACTGACCATGCCCACATGGCACTGACCACACCCACACAGCACTGACCATGCCCACATGGCACTGACCACACCCACACAGCACTGACCATGCCCACCTGACACTGACCACACCCACACAGCACTAGTCATAGCTCCTCCTCTTCTCGGTATAAATCCTTGAACATTTTCAATCCCAGGCCTATGCATCCTTTATCCAGCCCTGATTGCTGCTCTGACGCAGGGGCAGTGAGCCGATAATTGCTCAACTGCGTGAAGATTGCCATAGCGTACAACGATTTAAAAGCATAATGAATTGGCAGAATTTTGTCAAATTGAAAAATATTTTCATGCCAACATTATAAATGTTTTAATTTTATTCTACCGTGGGCATGAAACTGGAATGTGAATAATATTTTTCATTGCCATTTGTGCGGTTTTTCTTCCTATATACAGCAATAAACAGTTAAGAACAAGGGGAAGATTGAGGATACAGCGTAATATATACTGTAGTTATCTCTTATGTCTGTCAGTAAGGAACAGTGTACAAGAGTCAGCTATGCATGGTGATAATTTAATCACGTTGGATCATAATAACAATGTCGAATAAAACAATCCAATTTCAACAAACATAAAATGAAGTAAAAATGCCAAAAAATACATATCACTGGAATGGAGAATCCGCTCCAAAAAATTATAACTGCGCTGTATTTGTTTTGTTAAACAGCAAGGCTACAGGTCCTTAGCGGACATTTCAAACTAAAAAAAAAATATAGAAAAATTGTAAAAAAAATGAAATTAAAAAAATCACTGCACTCAAAATAGAACATATTAGAAAATTGTGCCAACAGAATACGTGTGCTGTAACACTGCAAACAAACATAAAATAAACAGAAATACTGTCAATTTCAATAGGTTAAAAAAATGTAAAAAAAATGTCAGTGTAATAGGTTGCTATGGGTTATAGCTAGGGGTGTGCACCGGCCACTTTTCGTGTTTTGGTTTTGGATCTGGATCTTTCTTCGTGTTTTGGATCTGGATTGGTTTTGCCAAAACCACCCTTCCGTGTTTTGGGTTCTGGGTTTTGTGTTTTGGATCTGTATTTTTTTGAAAAAAAGCATAAAAACAGCTAAAATCACAGAATTTGTAGGTTTTTCTGCTCCTATGCTATTATTAACCTCAATAACCTTAATTTCCACTAATTTCCAGTCTATTCTGAACACCTCACACCTCACAATAGTGTTTTTATGTCCAAAAGGTTGCACCGAGGTAGCTGGATGACTATGCTAAGCGACACGAGTGGGCGGCACAAACACGTGACCCATCTAGGCGTGAAACTGCAGTGGCAGACAGGATGGCAGTTTGAAAAACTAGGCCCCAAACTGTACATAATGCAAAGAAAAAAAAGAGGTGCAAGATGGAATTGTCCTTGGGCCCTCCCACCCACCCTTATATTGTATAAACAGGACATGCACACTTTAACAAACCAATCATTTCAGCGCCAGGGTCTGCCACACAACTGTGGCTGAAATGATTGGTTCGTTTGGGCCCCCACAAAACAAGCTGGCAATTAATCTGTCCCTGCACAAACTGGCTCTACGGAGGCAAGATGTCATCCTCATCCTCCTCATCCACCGATTCCTCACCCTCTTCAGTGTGTACATCCTCATCCTCACAGAGTATTAATTCGTCCCTGCTGGAACCACAGGTCCCTCTGTACGTTCTGGAGGCTGGTCTCCCTGGAAGAGTTGATAATTCCTTTTATGAACATCATCTTCTCCACATTTTGTGGAAGCAACCTCCTACGCCTTTCGCTGACAAGGTTCCCGGCCGCACTAAACACTCTTTCGGAGTACACACTGGAGGGGGGGCAACTCAGGTAAAATAGAGCCAGTTTTTTAATTGTTTGTGTAGCACACTTTGAGGGTGTCACCACCCTTTAACAGACAGACGCACGCTTGTCGCTGCTGCTTTAAGGATGCAGGTGCGGCTACAGCCCACACAATTCACAAAGACAGAAAAAAGAAGAATATTTTTATTGTTTGTGTAGCACACTTTGAGGGTGTCACCACCCTTTAACAGACAGACGCACGCTTGTCGCTGCTGCTTTGAGGATGCAAGTGCGGCTACATCGCACACAAGTCACAAACACATTAAAAAAATAGTTTTTTATTTTTCGGAGCACTTTCAGAGTTACAACACCCTTTAACAGACAGACGCATGCTTGTCGCTGCTGCTTTGAGGATGCAAGTGCGGCTACAGCCCACACAATTCACAAAGACAGAAAAAAAAAGAACAATATTTTAATTGTTTGTGTAGCACACTTTGAGGGTGTCACCACCCTTTAACAGACAGACGCACGCTTGTCGCTGCTGCTTTAAGGATGCAGGTGCGGCTACAGCCCACACATTTCACAAAGACAGAAAAAAAAAGAACAATATTTGAATTGTTTGTGTAGCACACTTTGAGGGTGTCACCACCCTTTAACAGACAGACGCACGCTTGTCGCTGCTGCTTTGAGGATGCAGGTGGAATCTAGACGGGATTTGGAACCGAGGACACACTACCTCCATCAATTGTCTAAATCCCACTGCACTAATGGCGGATACCGGACGCACGTCTTTCACCAACATAGCAGTCAAGGCCTCAGTTATACGTTTTGCTTCAGGATGACTGCTGTCGTACTTCATCCTCATCGCTAGGGACTGTTGGAGGGTCAATTGTTTAGTGTAATAGGTTGCTATGGGTTATAGCTAGGGGTGTGCACCGGCCACTTTTCGTGTTTTGGTTTTGGATCTGGATCTTTCTTCGTGTTTTGGATCTGGATTGGTTTTGCCAAAACCACCCTTCCGTGTTTTGGGTTCTGGGTTTTGTGTTTTGGATCTGTATTTTTTTGAAAAAAAGCATAAAAACAGCTAAAATCACAGAATTTGTAGGTTTTTCTGCTCCTATGCTATTATTAACCTCAATAACCTTAATTTCCACTAATTTCCAGTCTATTCTGAACACCTCACACCTCACAATAGTGTTTTTATGTCCAAAAGGTTGCACCGAGGTAGCTGGATGACTATGCTAAGCGACACGAGTGGGCGGCACAAACACGTGACCCATCTAGGCGTGAAACTGCAGTGGCAGACAGGATGGCAGTTTGAAAAACTAGGCCCCAAACTGTACATAATGCAAAGAAAAAAAAGAGGTGCAAGATGGAATTGTCCTTGGGCCCTCCCACCCACCCTTATGTTGTATAAACAGGACATGCACACTTTAACAAACCAATCATTTCAGCGCCAGGGTCTGCCACACAACTGTGGCTGAAATGATTGGTTCGTTTGGGCCCCCACAAAACAAGCTGACAATTAATCTGTCCCTGCACAAACTGGCTCTACGGAGGCAAGATCTCATCCTCCTCATCCACCGATTCCTCACCCTCTTCAGTGTGTACATCCTCATCCTCACAGAGTATTAATTCGTCCCTGCTGGAACCACAGGTCCCTCTGTACGTTCTGGAGGCTGGTCACCCTGGAAGAGTTGATAATTCATTTTATGAACATCATCTTCTCCACATTTTGTGGAAGCAACCTCCTACGCCTTTCGCTGACAAGGTTCCCGGCTGCACTAAACACTCTTTCGGAGTACACACTGGAGGGGGGGCAACTCAGGTAAAATAGAGCCAGTTTTTTAATTGTTTGTGTAGCACACTTTGAGGGTGTCACCACCCTTTAACAAACAGACGCACGCTTGTCGCTGCTGCTTTAAGGATGCAGGTGCGGCTACAGCCCACACAATTCACAAAGACAGAAAAAAGAAGAATATTTTTATTGTTTGTGTAGCACACTTTGAGGGTGTCACCACCCTTTAACAGACAGACGCACGCTTGTCGCTGCTGCTTTGAGGATGCAAGTGCGGCTACATCGCACACAAGTCACAAACACATTAAAAAAATAGTTTTTTATTTTTTGGAGCACTTTGAGAGTTACACCACCCTTTAACAGACAGACGCACGCTTGTCACTGCTGCTTTAAGGATGCAGGTGCGGCTACAGCCCACACATTTCACAAAGACCGAAAAAAAAAGAACAATATTTTAATTGTTTGTGTAGCACACTTTGAGGGTGTCACCACCCTTTAACAGACAGATGCACGCTTGTCGCTGCTGCTTTAAGGATGCAGGTGCGGCTACAGCCCACACAATTCACAAAGACAGAAAAAAGAAGAATATTTTTATTGTTTGTGTAGCACACTTTGAGGGTGTCACCACCCTTTAACAGACAGACGCACGCTTGTCGCTGCTGCTTTGAGGATGCAAGTGCGGCTACATCGCACACAAGTCACAAACACATTAAAAAAATAGTTTTTTATTTTTCGGAGCACTTTCAGAGTTACAACACCCTTTAACAGACAGACGCATGCTTGTCGCTGCTGCTTTGAGGATTCAAGTGCGGCTACAGCCCACACAATTCACAAAGACAGAAAAAAAAAGAACAATATTTTAATTGTTTGTGTAGCACACTTTGAGGGTGTCACCACCCTTTAACAGACAGACGCACGCTTGTCGCTGCTGCTTTAAGGATGCAGGTGCGGCTACAGCCCACACATTTCACAAAGACAGAAAAAAAAAGAACAATATTTGAATTGTTTGTGTAGCACACTTTGAGGGTGTCACCACCCTTTAACAGACAGACGCACGCTTGTCGCTGCTGCTTTGAGGATGCAGGTGGAATCTAGACGGGATTTGGAACCGAGGACACACTACCTCCATCAATTGTCTAAATCCCACTGCACTAATGGCGGATACCGGACGCACGTCTTTCACCAACATAGCAGTCAAGGCCTCAGTTATACGTTTTGCTTCAGGATGACTGCTGTCGTACTTCATCCTCATTGCTAGGGACTGTTGGAGGGTCAATTGTTTAGTAAAAGTAGTGATGTTCCTACTTCCTCTCTGGGATGATGAACAACTCCCAGCAGCAGCAACAGCACTAGGAGGAAGTGGTTCTTGATCTTTGCCTATTTTGTTTTTATCGGAGAAAGTTTGGTCCTCCATTTATGTTATATTGATATATACGTGCGGCTAAAGCGCACACAAACACAGAAAATATTTTTTTATTTTTGCTGGAGAGTAGTGCACTTTGTGGGTTACACCACCCTTTAAGAAATGAGCCAGCCGGCTCTTTACTTATGGGACACAGGTGCACGCTTGGCGCTGCTCCTTTGTTGATGCACGTGCAGCCACAGTGCACACAAGTCACAAACACAGAAAATATATATTTTTTTTGTTTTGGAGTGTACTTTGGGGGTTACAGAACCCTTTAACGGTCAAGCCAGCCGGCCCTTTACTTATGACACAGGCGCACGCTTGGCACTACTTTGTTGATGCACGTGCGGCTACTGCGCACACAATTCACAAACACAGAAAATAATTTTTTTTTTGGTTTGGACTGGAGTGTACTTTCGGGGGTTACAGCACCCTTAACGGTCAAGCCAGCTGGCCCTTTACTTATGACACAGGCGCACGCTTGGCACTACTTTGTTGATGCACGTGCAGCTACTGCGCACACAATTCACAAACACAGAAAATAATTTTTTTTTTGGTTTGGACTGGAGTGTACTTTCGGGGGTTACAGCACCCTTAACGGTCAAGCCAGCCGGCCCTTTACTTATGACACAGGCGCACACTTGGCACTACTTTGTTGATACACGTGCGGCTACTGCGCACACAATTCACAAACACAGAAAATAATTTTTTTTTTGGTTTGGACTGGAGTGTACTTTGGGGGTTACAGCACCCTTTAACGGTCAAGCCAGCCGGCCCTTTACTTATGACACAGGCGCACGCTTGGCACTACTTTGTTGATGCACGTGCGGCTACTGCGCACACAATTCACAAACACAGAAAATAATTTTTTTTCTGGTTTGGACTGGAGTGTACTTTCGGGGGTTACAGCAACCTTAACGGTCAAGCCAGCCGGCCCTTTACTTATGACACAGGCGCACGCTTGGCACTACTTTGTTGATGCACGTGCGGCTACTGCGCACACAATTCACAAACAATATATTATTTTTTTAGCACTTGGGGGGAGCACCCCTGATGGACAGAGCACCCCCTGGACAACACTACAGCACCCCTTTAGGACTGGGACATTGCACAGGACTTTGGAGTGGACACAGCCCCTATGGAGAACTGACTGCACAACACAGTCCAGCCAGCCCCTATGGACTTTGAAGTAGTGGACACAGCCCCTATGGACAACAGCAGCACAGCACAACACAGCCAGCCCCTATGGACTTTGAAGTAGTGGACAACAGCAGCACTACACTACACTACACAGCCCTAACTCCCACCCTCCCTCTTCACTGTCCACAGCCGAGTGAGAAAATGGCGCCGACGCGGGTACCTTATATAGGATCCAAAACCCGCGAGACTCGGAAGGCGGGATGATGACGTTTTGCCTCGATTTCAGATCCGAGTCAGGCGGGAAAAGTCAAGCCTGACTCGGATCGGACTCGGATCGGACTCAGATCGGGGGGGCTCGGGGGGGTTCGGATTTCAGAAATCCGAACCCGCTCACCCCTAGTTATAGCCCATCACTGCTCTTTCCACCAAGAGCCGGACCATCGATACCTCCAAACTGTCTCAATTTCAGTGGGACAGTCCCTATTCAGGGCTCTGGGCCTGATTCAGACCCGTTCGCTAGCAAGCGATTACTTGGAGCTAGCGATGTTTTGCAATATGCGCATGCATCGCAGTGCGCGTGCGCGAATTAGTCCGAGCGATCGGGAAGCGTACACTCGCCCAGCATAGACAGCCCAGCTGAATGAGTGACAGGTCAAGCCGTTTTGTGGGTGGTAACAGGGGCAGGCCACTGGAAACGGGGGAGTGGAGTTGCGAACGCAGGGGTGCCTGAGCAACTTAACGCCGTTTCAGAGGCGTGTATAATTAACAGCCAGCGTCATAGTACACGTCACTTGGTTGAATTATACACTGAAGTGCTCGCAGTGCTTGCGGTAGGGTGTAGTCAACCTCAAGCGCTGCGTCCACTTCCGATGGAACCCGATGTACCGATGGTTGCATACACTTCCTGGAGATGATGTGTGCTAGTGGGCGTCTAAAGACAGGCTGGTGGGCGTCTTGCATACACAGGGTGATCGCACGCCAAGACATAGTGGGGGTGCTAATGCCTTGCCGTGCGATCGCCTGCCGTGCCATCACTTAGCCAAATTTGCATACGCTGGGAGCGAGCGTACGCATCTAGCCAACGGGTCGGAATCAGGCCCTCTGTCCCATTGTCAACTGAATTGTGGCAATTGCCGTGCAGTTGAGAGGTATAACCGTCACTTCTGGTCCTGCATAGTATTATCAACAGAGCAGGGGTGAGGTGGTGCGGGCTGTTGTCAGAAGCACTGTCAAAGCAAGAGCCAAAATGCCCCAAAATGTAATTTATTATTGCAGCGATATGCAGAAATTTAATTTTGTGATTTTTACTAAATAGACCCCTTATTCATGTACAGGTCTGTCCACCAGCTCTATACAACTATACATTTGTACGTGTATAGGCCTGTCCGCCTGCCAGGGGCCCCGAGAGGGGTGGGGAGCAGTTACTAATTAACTTGGCCGGGCTTGTTCTAAGGGCCAAGCGGGGGTCCGGGCCTGGCTCCAGGCTTGTTCTAGGGGCTAGGCGGGGGTCTGGGCCTGCTGTTAAGGAGGACAAATGCTCCCTTTCACAGCGCATAGTATTTTTTATTTCTTTTTTTCAGATTGGGTGTGGCCATACCTCCCTAATTTGGCTATCCCCCTCAATATCTCTTGGGCCCGCAGTATGTCTTGATGACCCAGACCCCTGTTCCATACAATTATACATTTATGCAGGTACTGTGCAGTGCTGTTCTTCAGCACAATTATCCATTTAAAGGTCTATGGACCTCATTCAGAGGCGGTCGTAAGATGCAAGCGGTCGCTCTGAATGAGGGCGGCCGCTTGCATCTTGTAGTGCCGCCTCTTGGTCGATCGCTAAGCTGTGGGTTACCACCCACAGCTCTAGTGACCGACAAGGGTGATGGTCGCAATGGTCAAGACCATCGCGACCATCGGGGCTTACGACGAGACCCTAAGGTTGGGTCTCGGCACTCGTAAGCCCCAGGGAGCTTCCTGCTCTGAACGAGCAGGAAGCTCCCCACTGACATCATTGATGTCCCTAAACCTAACCCCCCCTTCCCCGCCGCCTAAACATGTCCCCCGAGAGGGTGCCTAACCCTAAGTCCCCCCCGGGGGTGCCTAATGCTAACCCCCCCTTCCCCTAGCCTAAAACTAACCTCCCGGGGCGGTGCCTAACCCTAAGTCCCCCCCGGGAACCCTAAAATTAACCCCCCCCCCCGCGGCTATCCGCGCCCGGCGTCCCTTCGATCGGGATGCCGGGTGTCGGGCTCCCGGCGTATGTCTAATGACAGGCGTCGGCTTATCGGCGCCTGTCTTTAGACCCTTGCCGGGATATGACAGTCGGGAAGCCGGTTTCGGAATTAGGTCTCCGGCTTCCCGACTGCATACCCCCCATCTCCATACAATTATACTTTTATACGTGCATAAGTCTGTCCTCCAGCTCTATATTGTTTTACACATATCTACGTGTTGTTTTCAATTCACAGTACTATTCAAGAAATACGTTCAGTAACCCGACAAAGGGATGTCAGCGGTCAGAATGCCGACGCCGGAATCCCGAAACTTGTCAGAATTCCGACAACTGCATCTCGACCACCAGCATCCCGAAGGTAAGTAACAGGGGGAGGGTTAGAATTAGGCGCTAAGGGGGGAGGGTTAGGTTTAGGGTGCGGGGAGGGGGAGGTTAGGTTTAGGCACTAGGGGTGGAGGTTAGGTTTAGGCACCAGGGAAGGAGGGTTAGGGGTAGAGAGAGGAGGAGGGGGAGGATATCGACCGACAGGTGTCGGTATCCTAACCCTGTCGGGATGCGACATCAGGATTTTGACTGCCGGGATCCTGAGCGCCGGCATCCTGTACCCAACCCCTATTCGGTGTTTCTGCAATGGGCTAATTTTAGATTGATTATATGATGATCACAATGTAAAATAAAAAAAAACATATATATAAAATGGGCGCTGTTCTGACTGGTGGCAATGCTTCCATTAGTTGGACTGCAGCTCCCAATAGAGGAATTACTAACCTCTTATGTGATAACAAAATGTACATTTGGGAGAAATAATGTCCCCCAATAAGGAAGCTCTGTTCAACTAAAAAATGTAATTATTTATTTTTTAGTTGATATAATAATAAAACTATATCATATTAATACATAAAAATAAAACTTTAAAATTGGAATACAGTGCCAATATTTGATTAAAATGCAAATGCATAGGCTGAATGACACAATCAAACATTCATTTGGATTAGCAGATTAATTGCTAGTTCTGGCCACAATGCATTAATTAGTGTCCATGTTGATAGACCTCCGCCATCGATAGCAAAACCATTGATCACTGGCGGCAAACCATCAACAAATGATTTAGCAGTAGGCAATTGTTGTTTTTTTATACAGTACATGGAATAAAAAAATGTTACTCTTTATTTGTGTTGGTGTAAACATCAGTCCAAAATAAAGATTTTTGAGACTCTAGGCTCGGGGGTCAATCCAATCAGGTGCGAAATGCGAGTAGCCAGTTTAGTTCTTGAAACTCACAGACTTTGCACGAATGCGCGCTCCCGAGAACTCTCAAATCCAATTAAAAATCCCTATTCGCGGTACTCGCAGCGCAGGGGTGCGAATTGACTGCCAAATGAAATGTGAGAAAAGTGCATAAAAAAGTGGGGAGACCATCATGGACCCCCCAAAATTGATAATTTCGTTAGCAGGACCATATAGAAGGCTGTTTGTGGGCGTTAGGAAGGTACTGCAGGTTCTTAAATGGTGTCAAATGGCTGATTTGTGCTCTTTTAAAAAATATTTTTCCAAAACTTCCAAATGCCTAATTAGTCATTAGGGGGTGTTCAAGGGGTTCAGCACAGTGTCCCGACATTGTAACCTTAAAATAAAGATCTTCCTTTCCATCTCTCACCCTCAGGGAGGTGCGAATGGAAAAATGCAAATTCAGTCTCACTGGTTCAGTACGAGTTGCTAATTGGATTGCAAAATGAATTCGCTGTGCGAATTCGAAGAGAAAATAGCAACTTGCACCTCGCAATTTGCACCTAATTGGATTGACCCCAAGGTACTATACTGTGACTGTAATAAAGCAGTATATATATCAACCTCTTAGGGAACTTGTTGATAAGTATATATGGGAAACTTACTATGTAAAAATATGAGGACGTATTTTTGCTACTGGGCTGCCCAGGCTTTAATGCATACTTGCCGACAATCAGCTCTAGCCTTCCGGGAAGGAGCTGATTGTCGGCTACTAGCGGGAGGCGGGGCCGGCCATTGGGGGCGGAGCTGGGGGCGGGGCGCCCATTTTGGGTCACACTGGGGGCAGAGCCGCACGATCGCGTCATCCTGACTCCGCCCCCTCTTCACAATGCCATGATTTTCGGCATTGTGAAGCAGGGGGCGCGGCCACGATGACGCGATTCAGCGCGAATCGCGTCACCGGGCCCCTCGCTGCGGGGATTTCCCTTTTTTTCAGAGGGGAGGTGGGGAGGGTGTGAGACTTCCGGGAGGCTTGCCTGCCTTTCCGGGGGGCCGGGAGCGGCACCCGAAAATCGGGAGGCTCCCGGCCAAATCGGGAGGGTAGGCAAGCCTGCTTTAATGCAGCCTCTGCTCTCTACACTTATGTCAGATTAAACCTTTACATTTTTATCCTAAAATGCTGCTCAGTTTATCTTTGACTTAAATGAATCATGCGAGTGATGGAACATCCATCGTTACCAATTTTATTACATTCTTGATGGTGTCCCCTAAATTGCCCTGGAATACTTCCTAGCTACCCCTCAGCGGTCCTACTCTGCCTCTATCCAGTTGCCAAACCATTGCCAGAGGGTGTGCAATGTGCTTGCCTGGACTGACGCGCGTGCATAAGGGCACAACACATGCGAGGGGGTGGTTGAGATTGCGGCAGTGGTGTTTGGGGTGGCTGGGGGGGTGTTCGAGAGTGCAGATTGTGTAAGATTTTTTTTTTTACCAAATCTCTGCGGCATACGTGCGCTGTGCACATGTCGTCCCACAATGCACGCTCACCAACGTGATGACCTCATTTCTATCAGCACTTGATTTTATTATATAGATGTCATAGATACTGTACATGTGAAGCTATTTATTACATTGCTTGAACTATTTAAAATACTACATGTGTTAATGTGACCATATCCATGAAAATATCAAAGCGACTCTCTCTATTATACATTCTAATTGTAACATTATGCAATGTTCCAGAGATATTCTTTGTAATTATTCTATATGGAAAACTACAGGAGGGGCTTGGAAATAATGTTGTGAGCTCTTGCAGTTTGGGGGCATTGCAGATTAGCCAATCTGAGGATGGCATTATCTGTACCGCAAGCCGGACTGAGCAGGGAAGTTGCACACTTAAAAATGGAAATCCTGAAAACATGGTCAATTCACACACGAAAAATGCCTTAAATGGCTAATCGTAATAAATATAGATTGACTACTTCGGACAAAGGGCCTGATTCAGAGCCGCTCGCAAGCGGCTCGGTGGTCCCCCACTGCGCACGCGCCGCGTCCGCTACAAGATGGGGAGGCTGTCGATGGTGAGTGACAGCTCGCCCCGTTTTGTAGGCGGGGAGAGGGGTGGCAACACAAAGACAGGCGTTCCCTTAGGAACGCCTGGCGTTTGTGGGAGGCCCTACTGACATCACTACTGATGTCAGTAGTGGACTTCCTGCTCTATTAGAGCAGGAAGTCCACTCGGCCTTGCGGTAGCCAAGACCCTACCACAGGGTCTCGTCGCAAGGCCGATGGTCGTGATAATTGCGACGGCCTCCTGTCCGCTCGCACAAGTTGTGGGAGGTCTCCCACAGCTTAGCGAGCGGCCAGAGAAAGAAAAAAAAAACACGCCCATCAGACCTGCGAGCTGCCTCCGGCAGGGAGCGGGTCTGAATCAGGCCCAAAGAGCGCTATATTTCTTTTTAAGTTGCACACTTCCCTGCTGTCTGCCGGGCACCCAGCGCAGGCTCCACCCCCTTTTCCCATTGCAGCACGTCTCACCTGACCTGCTGCTCTCGGATGCCGGCGCATATGCAGTGAGAAACAGGCTTATCGGGCTCCCGATATGTCTGTCTTTTCACTGCATACAGGAAATCGTGGAGGAGCCGGGCAGCGCCCGAAGACGCCGGGCAGGGAAGTGTACATGAATGGCTACTAAACATCACATATATATCGCATCAATGTAATGTGATATATAGTGATGTTTATCGTTCGTGAGCCACTTCATGTTCTTCATGAATAGACCCCATAGTGACTATCTAAGGGCCTAATTCAGAGATGGACGCTAATCACACAGATGCTGCGTCTTTGTATGCAGTGGGTGTGTGATAATATGCTAATGCCGCAGGAGACCTTTTGCCTGCTTCTCTGATTCGCTGTCAGCTGTCAGACCAATCTAAGTAATTCTCAGGATACTCAGGATGTCCGGTGAAATCATGCTGCCGGGGCCAGTGATGCTTCGCCACAAGGGCCAGAAAGTGGTGGTGACATGTCCCTGTATTCTGTAAGGCTACCTGTCACCACGCCAGGCTTCGGCGTCCAGGGCACTGCGTGCAATCTCGCAGAACGAGATCTGCACATGCACAAATCTCACACCATCGGAGATGTACCTACTTTATATGGTTTATGTATAAACATGAAATGTTATGTGTTTATAAATAACAAACTCTTGGGAGTTAATGGAGTTTATGTATCAAGCAGTGAAAAGCGTGGAGATGTGGACCAGAGAAGTAGTAGCCCATAGCAACCAATCAGCTCCTACCTATTATTTTACAGACTGTACTTTATAAATGCTACGTTAGAGCTGATTGGTTGCTATGGGCAACTACTCCACTGGTCTACTTCTCCACATTTTTCATTGCTTGATACTGTACATGAACCCCAATGTGTCCCATGATGTTACCACACTGACACTGACACTGACTGAAACAGTCATCAAGGATTACAGCATTTATCATCATTGCTCACACATACTAATATTATAGTGTTGAATTTAATGTTTTTGTTAAATAGCTATTACTGGTACCACTTAATAAAACCTCTAAGATTCTTTCGTAAAGAGAGCAGATGCATGATTAGGGTCACCACATAGATATACATGTAGGGCACCGAGATATACAATTAATGCTAATTTATTTGGATACTATTATTGCTCCACTTTGGAATGTGTAAAAAATTATTAAGTATTAAATAACAACAACATTAGTGAAAGATTACAGCTGTATAACTCACTTATTCACACTTTACACTTTTTTCACTTCATATTTTGCTGGCTATAATGATTTTAGGAGCCTTTATTAAATATTATGTTTTAACGTCAATTATACCAGATCACTAGAGGGCTTTTGTGCAATTATTTGTTATATTAG